>CAMZMU010000049.1:32239471-32834939 GCA_947311845.1 Poa pratensis
AACCTAAAAATGAGTTGTGAAAACCATCTTAGGATTCTTTTTACTCCTTATCTGGTTACTCTCTAATCTCGGAGCAATCTTACTCGATTTGAGTTTAAAGTTTTACTCTTCGCCTGTTACTTCAAAATGATTAGAAACGGGGTGGGTTCGACCTTTAGTGTTATGTGTCACGTTGCTCCGCTGCGTTGCAATCCCAAATCAATCTCAGATGTTTCTACCAAGTCTATCTTTAATCCTTTCTTTGGGTTTTAACCCATGGACTTGAACATAAGGTCCCGGATTGTGTCAACTAGAGTGTGTTAAGTGTGATTTCTTAACTCTCACTAGTAGCACATGATGCTGATCTTTGACCCAAGTTCTTACCTTGTTGTTTCCCTTCTCGCAAAGTATTATCGTCCCTAGTCTGAGTACTTGTGTTGACGCTAATGCTATTGTTTAACCTTCTGGAGAAAGATACTAACCGTGTCATTGCCAAATCTCCAGAATGACTCGAGGAGGTCGTGGAGGCCGTGGTGGTCGCGGTAACACAATGATGATGAGGATGATCTGCCGCCACCACCCTCGATGGCTGAGGTCTTGATGGCCATTGAGGAGAACCGTGGGCGCAATGAGCGCTTGCTGGAACAGTTGGTGCAACAGAATGCACGGAGGAACGAGTGCAACATCTCACTGAGTTCTGCGTTCCCAACCCCACTTTTGCTGATGCTAAGGAGCCACTGGAAGCTGATGATTGGCTTCGAGCTCTGGAGCGCAAGTTCTCCGCGCTTCATGTCCCATTGGCTGAGCAAGTCAACTTTGCCACCTATCTCTTGGTTGGTGCTGCGGCTGTTGGTGGGAGAGCCATGTGGCTTTGTTTTCAGCCAACCATGTCTTCACCTGGGCTGAATTCCGCAATGCCTTCCGAGCGGAGTACATTCCTCAGCCTATCATGGACTTGAAGAGGAGGGAGTTCCTGGATTTGCAACAGGGACGGATGGACCTCCGCACTTATGGTCGTGAGTTCAACCATCTCTCTCGTTACGCCCAAGGGACGTGACAATGATGCTGACAAGCAAGAGCTGTTCCGCAAGGGTCTATCCGCAGCTCCGCTATGAGCTATTGCCTTCAGGTTCCAGACCTATCAGGAGCTGTTCAATCAGGCTTTCACCCTTGAGCAAGGAAGAAGAGAACTGGAAGCTTCCAAGAGGCCCGCACATGGGGACCACCAGAGTTCTCGGGTTCTGAGAGCAAGAAGCGCAGGTCTTTTTCCCTACAGCGCCGTACCTCGTGCTCCATTTATGCCGAGGGCGAGGATACAGGCCTCCTCCGCGCCCCACTACTTCGACACTTGGGGTAGGCGGGAGTGGATACCGTCCTATGCTACCTGCTCCACCTGGGCTCACGTGCTTCACATGTGGCAGGCTGGCCACTACTCCAGGGAGTGCCCCCAGAAGGCACCTCTCGCGGATAACTCCTGCACGAGCCCCTGCCACTCCAACTGGCAAGGCTGGACCTATTGTGCGTGGTCGCCTGAACCACACGTCTCTGTTGAAGAAGCTGAGATGACCCGGCGTTCTTATGGGTGAGTTACGAATCAACGGCAATACAGCTACAACTTTGTTTGATTCTGGAGCATCGCATTCATTCATCTCGGTAGCGTTTGCAAAGACCACAACATACCGTTCGAGAAAATGAGACGTCCCATGACGATCTCCACTCCTGGTTCCAACTGGCAGACGACGGAGTTACTCCTGAGGTCCAGATTAATATAGGTTCCTTGTCTTTTCCGTATGCCTTGGTAGCTCTGAAGTCCAAGGCATTGATGTCATATTGGGCATGAACTGGCTAGCCAAATACCAGGCTAATCTCGACTGTGCTGCTAAGAGTATTACTGTGACCGCTCCTTCCGGTGACATTGTGGAGTATTGGCCTGCGACATCAATACCTCGTCCGCCGTCGTACCCAAGTCACCAGAGATTCTCCTTTGCTTTATGGAAGGCGAATCCCCTCCTGAAATCCAGGACATACACGTGGGTGTGTGACTTCCGGATGTGTTCCGGAAGAATTGCCTGGTATGCCTCCTGACCGAAGTGTGGAGTTCGTAATAGATCTACTTCCCGGTACGGCTCCAATCTCCAAGAAGCCCTACCGTATGCCGGTGGAAGAGTTGGCTCTGTTGAAAGAGCAAATTGATCAACTGTTGGCAAGGATTCATCCAGCCCAGCAGTTCACCTTGGGGTTGTCGGTACTCTTTGTCAAGAAGAGGGATTCCACCGTGCCTCGTCTAGTCTCTGATTATAGACCGTTGAATGCGGTGACAATCAAGAACAAGTATCCTATTCCTCGCATCAATGATCTGTTGGATCAGTTTGCTGGTGCAACCGTATTCTCCAAGATGGATCTGAGGTCAGGATACCATCAGATAAAAATCAGAAGGAGGATATTCCGAGACGGCATTGTTACTCGCTATGGCTCATATGAGTATACCGTCATGTCCTTTGGTCTCACAAATGCTCCAGCTACTTTCATGAGGCTCATGAACTCCATTTTCATGGATTATCTTGATAAGTTTGTTGTCATTTACATCGATGATATCCTCATCTATTCCAAAACCAATGAAGAGCATGAGGAAACATCTTCGTTTGGTTCTGACAAGACTTCGAGAACATCGCCTCTATGCCAAGTTCTCCAAGTGTGAGTTTTGGTTGGATAATCTTGTTTTTCTTGGTCATGTGATATCCGCTGATGGTGTGGCTGTCATTCCGACAAGATTCAGTCCATCCTGGATTGGATAAACTCCAATGTCAGTCAAGGACATCCGTAGCTTTCTCGGATTGGCAGGTTACTACCGCCGATTCATCGAAGCTTTCTCCAAAATAGCCAAGGCATTGATGACCTTCTCAAGAAGGATAGAAAGTTCGTATGGACTGCCGAAGCTGAGAGGAGCTTCCAAGCCCTGAAAGCCAAACTCACCGCTCCTGTGCTTGTACTGCCGGACACAAGCAAGGATTTCGTCGTCTTCTGCGACGCCTCTTTACAAGGCCTGGGCTGTGTGCTAATGCAAGATGGCCATGTGGTGGCATATGCTTCTCGCCAACTTAAGCCGCATGAGCTCAACTATCCAACTCATGATCTGGAGCTTGCCGCGGTGGTCTATGCTTTGAAGCAATGGAGACCATATCTGTTTGGTAACCGTTGCGAGATCTTCTCGGATCATAAGAGTCTGAAGTACCTCTTCACCCAGCCGGATTTAAATCTCAGGCAAAGGCGTTGGTTGGAGTTAATCACGGACTACAATGTGAGTCTGAACTATCAACCCGGCAAAGCAAACGTCGTGGCTGACGCGCTAAGTCGGAAGTCCTATTGCAACAATCTGATGATTAAAAAGGCCCAACCCGCTCTTCATGAAGAGTTCGCCCGTTTGAACCTGGAAATTGTTCCCTCCGGCTACCTTGCAAATCTGGAGATCAAAGCTACTCTTGTAGACCAGATAAGGATGCTCAGAAGCTGGATGAGGGTATTCTGAACATCAAGAAGACATTGCTAGTGGCAAGGCCAAATGTTTCTCGGAAGATGAATCCGGTGTTGTTTACTTTGGTGACCGCTTGGTAGTGCCAAAGAACCGGAGTTTGAGGGAGCTCATTCTCCAAGAAGCTCATGAATCACCTCTCTCTATTCATCCGGTAGTACCAAGATGTCAAGACCTTCGACCACATTCTGGTGGACCCGTATGAAACGGGAAATTGCTAGGTATGTTGCTGAATGCGACACTGTCGACGGGTAAAGGCTGAACATCAAAGACCTCCCGGTACTCTTCGCCCTATTGCAGTTCCGAGTGGAAATGGGATGAAATTGGTATGGATTTCATCACGGGTTTCCCCGATCTCAAAAGGGCAACAATGCAATTTGGGTAATCATTGATCGTCTTTCCAAAGTTGCTCACTTCCTACCAGTCCGCGATGATATACGGGCAAGTCAACTGGCTGACTTATATTTGGCTCGTATTGTTCCATTGCATGGGGTCCCTTTGAGGATCATATCGGACCGTGGAAGTATCTTGTATCCAAATTCTGGCAGAGTTTCCAAACTGCTATGGGGTCCCGTCTCAACTTCAGTACCGCCTACCATCCTCAAACTGATGGCCAGACTGAAAGAGTGAACCAAGTGTTGGAAGACATGCTTCGGGCATGCGTCATCTCTTTTGGCCAAAGTTGGGAAAGGTATCTCCCTTTCGCGGAGTTCTCTACAACAATAGCTATCAAGCTAGTCTGGGCATGGCTCCCTTTGAGGCTCTTTATGGAAGAAAATGCCGCACTCCTCTAAATTGGTCCGAGACCGGAGAGAGAGCACTCTTTGGTCCTGATGTGATCAATGAAGCTGAGGAGAAAGTTCGAATCATAAGAGAGAATCTGAAGATTGCTCAGTCTAGGCAGAAGAGTTACTATGATAAGCACCATCAGGAGATTCACTATGAAATTGGTGATAAAGCGTATCTCCGTGTCTCTCCCCTTCGAGGCGTTCGTCGCTTCGGAATCAAAGGAAAATTGGCCCCTCGCTATGTCGGTCCGTTCACCGTCCTGGAAAAGCGAGGAGATCTTTCTTATAAGTTGGAGTTACCGGTCAAATTTCCAAATGTACATGATGTATTCCATGTCTCCCAACTTCGTCGTTGTTTCAAAGATCCTATCCATGGAGTCAATCATGAAGAGCTAGATCTCCAGGAAGACCTCACTTATCGCGAGCATCTATCTGCGTTCTGGATGAAGCCGAAAGAAAGACTCGTAACAAGACTACCAAGTTTCTCAAAATTCAGTGGTCTCAT
Organism: Poa pratensis; assembly: GCA_947311845.1. NCBI lineage: Eukaryota > Viridiplantae > Streptophyta > Magnoliopsida > Poales > Poaceae > Poa > Poa pratensis. Next base: position 32,244,273 of record CAMZMU010000049.1, read on the forward strand.
CATTCCGAGGAAGAAGCAACTTGGGAACGAGAGTTTAGTCTACGTGAGGAGTATCCCGACTTCCTTCCGCAACCTTAGAATCTCGGGACGAGATTCCTGTAAGGAGGGTAGATTTGTAACAGCCCAAAGTTGTGAACCTCAAAACCTGAGTAAAATTTTCACTTTTGCTTCATGCATGCATCATTGCATCATGGCATCCTTATGAACTTTGCTATTGCTAACAACCAACAAATTCAAGCAAGTAAAATGGGGAAGCAAACTTCCCAAACCCCAAACCCAGTGTAATTGCTTAACTTGGCAAACCAAACTCCCTTGGACTTCCAAATTGTTTAGGAAGCTCCAAGCTTGCAATTATAACCTTTTCTCAAAATCTATTTGTTGCTCAAAATGAGAAATGATTTTGGGAATCCACCTTTGGTTTAATTCAACTCTATTTTGGGACCAATGTGTACTCTCCAAAATTCAAAGTAAAATCATGGGGAGCTTCAATATTATGGTGAGAGTCTCATGAATATTTTCAATAGTTTTGGAGATGCTTAAGTACTCCAAATAAATATATTTTGGAAATTGTCAAAAATAACTTTATTTAAACCTGTGAACAAAAGTGGTACCAAATATTTTATTTGGAGGAACCAAAATTCCTGGAGCATCTACAGGTTACTGGGAGCCTCCCCAAATTTTGGAATATTAGTATTACATGTGTTGGTGCCTAAATTTAAATCAGGGATTTTGCTGCTGGATCTAAAAGAAAGGAGAGAAGGACCAATCCGTGGTGGAAACAGTTGATCCAGGGGGGTTTTCGCAAGACTACCATCTTCCCTGTAGCGACCGCGAGCTGCACGCACCGCACCATCGTCTCGACGCGCCGACCCCGCGCCCACCTGCCGCGCCATGAGGAGAAGAGGAGGTCCCCACCGCGCTGCTCCCCATTCCACGCTCACCTGCTCCCCTTTTCTCTTCTTCATCGAGCTCCCGCGAGCCGCCATGGCCGCCGCCACCCTCGAGCTCGTCGCCGCGGTTTGAGGATTCCCCGAGCGAATCGAAGCCGACCATCGACTCCGCCGCGTCGCGAGCTCCGTCCACGCCAAAGGAATCGACGCGGGACGCCAAAAATCGCCGCCGCCGACCCCGTTTCCCCGCGCAGCCGACCGAGCTCCGCCGCCGCTCCGCCGGTCGATTTCGCCGCCGTCCGTCCACCTCTGGCGTCGCCGTTGCTTCGCGCGGGTTCCTGGTGAGCTGCCCGTCCCGTTGGACCTCCCCATCTTCCCTCCCCCTGCTCTGTGCCTCGCCGTCGTGCGAGATGGACCACGGCAGCCGCCGTGACCGCGCCGGTGTCGTGCACGGGCACGTCGCCGCACGGCCTCGTGGTCACCCACCCACATGCACACGAGCACGCACGTCGCCCCGTGGACCTCTCCATGCTCTCTCCTAGCGCTCCCGCGCTCTGCATCCTCGCCGTATCCACCGTCGCGAGGTTCACCGTCGCCGTTTTTCCCTCTGTGCACGCCCGGCCGTGGAGACGGCCTAGCCGGGCTGCAAACCGGGCGCCTCTGGCACATAGCCGGTCCAGGAGCCGGCCCAGACCGGGCTGTGTGCCGGTGGGCTCTGGAGCAGGCCGGCTGGCAGGCCGGCCCAACCGGGCCACAGGCCGGCCACACTGTTTTTTTTCCTGTTTATTTCTTTTTCATTTCTCCCTCGTTGCACACACTTCCGCTTCCCCCTCCCGCACGTAGGGACATCGAACCCCGATGAGTTACGTGTCCATCCCTCTCTCTCGAGTTCGAGTGATTAAGTTTTGTTGTCGTTGAAAACAATTGAGTTAAAAAATAAACTTAAAAAGGGAAATTATAAAAATCATAACTCTTTATCGGGACCTCAGAAAATTGTGTTCGATATACCAAAATGTTCGGAAAGCATGAACTGTCCAAAATCATCGTCATCATGCATCATTGATCCCAATTACAATAATGTGTTCTAGTAGTATTCAAAATCACTAAGTTTAAATATGGGGTTCATTCCAAATAATACCATAAATATAATGGGGACCCCATTTAACTTGTTGATCATGATCAATGCTTTTAGGGTGCATTTAAAATGGCATATCATCATTCTTGTATGCATTGCACAATTGCCATGTGTTGATTGTTGTTCTTGCTTTCCGGTGTTGTTTGCTCTCCGGTAGATCGCGAGTTCGGAGTTGATCAACATTACTCCGACGAGCAGTTTGACTCCTCCGCTCAACAAGGCAAGCGTAATCCCCCTCTGAGCATGTCTTATCCTATTTTCCGCAAATATTTTCTCCACTATAATATTGCATACGGTTCTAAATGTTTTTTGCTTGGATTAGAGTATCCTATAGAATGCATTAAGATTCCGATGCAATGCCTGTTTTCCCCTCCTATTACCATAGGTTCGCATTGTTGGCCTGATATAATTACTATGCTATGCAAATGCTTAGCCATGCTAGTTAAATGCCTAGTGGTACTATGGTGGTACATGCTGGAAACAGGTGTTGACTTGTGACAGCGATGTGATGGTGGAGAATTGTGGAGACAGGTAATTAAATGCTTAAAGGTGGGGATGAGAGGCCACTTTGGTATGGTGGTGCTTTGTCTCACTCTCGCCGCCTAGGTGCGAGTTCTTTACCTCTTGAACAAGAATGAGCGCGCTTCCTTTCGGTGGGGTATATGGAGCCCTCGTCGACCGACTAACTTGGGCGGGACTAGCCAGGGTCCTTAGTTTGAGCTTCCATTTGCGCGTGCGTGAAGACGGTGGCAAGACTGAGATGAGGACAGTGGTGTTTAGGAAATGAGTGGCCACGGGACAGGGTGCTGGGAGCACTGAACCTGTCTCGTCCTCACTGATGATCCTGGGTTAGCCCTTAACAAGGTAAAGGTTGTAACCGTTCCACTCAGCCGGCTTTCCCGGAAGAGAGCTACGTGTAGGCAATGGGCCGGGCGGTACCGAAGGTAAACACAGTGCACCCCTGCAGGGTTAAATCTTTTCGAAAAGCCGTGTCCACGGTTACGGACAACTTGGGAAAGGACGATAAGACCATAGGATAACTTTAACGGAATGATTAAAAACTGGGTACTAAAGGTACCACTTCACGAATGCAAGGTGAGCTTCCTCGAGGGTGATTCGGGGAGGTGCCTTTGATGAACAGGTACAATGACGGTGATGAGGGTTGTTGTTGAGAAAGTGATCTCAAGAGAAAAGTGTTACTTCTTACCTCTTTTTAAAATGTTCTGATTAGTCGATGCCATGGAGTTATGTCTTTTTAAAATAAAATCAGCTTTATGCAAAACAGCCATAAAACCTTGAAAGCCACTCATCGAGCATATATTAGCTCTTAATCTTGCGAGTTCGTCGAACTCAACGTCGTTTGCTTATTTTTCAGGAGAGGACTTCACCGACCTCGAAGGTGGGTTCTTTGTGGACGTCGACGAGTAGTCTGGGTTCCCAGGTGGCAGCTTGGGACATCTCGGAATAGCTGGCGCTGTGATGTTATCTGTAGGCCTCTTAGGCCATATTTGGATCTTGTTGTTAGACAACTTAATTCGCTTCCGCATGTTGTAATGTTGGGTCTGTGACCTTGGTTGTCTTTTGCTATCTTTCTCTATTATAAGAGTTGAACTAGATGATTTGTGTCGTAAAGTCTGTGATGTGCCGGTTGTTCCACAAGTCTTGATCTTACTATTATGCTTTGATAGTTGTGCTGGGTTAAGGCATCAATCGGGGTGTTGCGTTGTCTGGAGTGAGGTGTACCCAGCAACGCCTGCCAAAGGTTTTGGTCGGGGATTGGTAAACCCGTAACCTCGGTTGTATCGCTTAACCGGTGACACACAGCATCAATGTATAGCAGTCGGGTCGGGGCGCCACAGCTGGCTTGGACGACAAATAGGAAAGCGCGCTCGTCAGGTTCCTCCGTGAGAATCAGGACATCTTTGCATGGTCATCAGCCGACATGCCAGGTGTCCCGAGGGAACTTGCCGAGCACTCTCTTAACGTCTACGAAGGAGCCAAACCAGTGAAGCAAGGAATAAGACGCTACGGTGAGAAGAAGCGGACAGCAATAGGGAAGGAGATCATCAAGTTGCAAGAAGCCAAGTTCATTAGGGAGGTAGTACACACTGATTGGTTGGCAAATCCTGTAATGGTTCCAAAACCTAATAAGGAAATGAGAATGTGCATTGATTATACCGGTTTGAACAAGTGCTGTCCTAAGGACCACTTTGCTTTGCCTCGTATAGATCAGGTCATAGACTCCACAGCCGGCTCCGAGCTGCTGTGCTTTTTGGATGCGTACTCCGGGTACCACCAAATCAAAATGCGAGAATCCGACCAAATCAAAACAGCGTTCACTACCCCTATGGGACCTTCTGCTACATCACGATGCCCTTCGGTCTAAAAAATGCCGGCGCAACGTATCAGCGGTGTATGCAAAGATGCCTTCACGAGCAAATTGGCCGCAATGTTCACGTCTATGTTGACGACATTGCCGTCATGTCAAGAAAGAAGGCAGATTTGCTTGACGATTTGAGAGAAACCTTTGATAGCCTCCGGGTATATAGGATGAAACTCAACCCGAAAAAATGCGTCTTCGGGGTTCCTGCCGGCAAATTGCTTGGCTTTATCGTTTCCGAACGAGGGATAGAGTGAATCCAGAAAAAATCAAAGCGATCCTCAACATATCCAGGCCCAAGGACCTGAAGGACGTGCAGCGACTTGCCGGCTCGGCGGCTGCCGTCAGTCGTTTCATTAGCCGTCTTGGTGAGAAGGCACTGCCTCTCTACCGGCTTCTGAAGAAATCCGACAACTTCGAGTGGACAGACGAAGCAGACGCCGCCTTGCAGCAACTCAAGGACGCGTTAACGTCTGCTCCAATTTTGGCAGCTCCTCGTTCGCAGGAACCAATGCTGCTCTATATTGCCGCAACTAACTTGGTTGTTAGCGTGGTACTGGTTGTGGAACGCAAGACGGAAATTTCAGACTTGCCGGAACAACGTCCGGTTTACTTCATCAGTGAAGTATTTTCCGCCTCAAAACAGCGTTATCCGCATTACCAGAAATTGGTCTACGGTGTTTTTACGCCGCCAGGAAGTTAAGGCACTATTCCAGGAACATTCAATAACGTGGTGAGCAAGGCACCTCTGGGGGATATCATCAATAATACAGATGCAACAGGCCGCGTTGCCAAATGGGGCATTGAACTTGCCGCCTTCGACATCTGTATAAGCCCAGAACGGCCATTAAGTCTCAAGCCTTAGCAGATTTCGTAGCTGATTGGACGGAGGCCATGGACGAAGTACCTCTCCCTGAAGATGCATACTGGATCATGCACTTTGATGGATCAAAAATGCTCAGGGCTCGGGGGCTGGCATTGTTTTAAGAAACCCTCAAGGAGACAAGCTTAGTTATGTGTTACAAATTCACTTCAAGGCAACTAATAATGTTGCTGAATACGAAGCTCTCCTTCATGGTTTACACATTGCCAAGGAACTTGGCGTCCAGCGTGTCCTCTGCTACGGAGATTCAGATTTGGTGGCGCAACAGATACGTGGTACTTGGGACACAAAGAGCGAACAATGGCGGCATATCGAGCTACCGTTGACGAATTCGCCAAGTGTTTTCTAGGCTACGAGGTCCGCCACATCCCAAGAGCTCAAAATGAGGCGGCAGATACACTTGCCAGAATGGGGTCTGAACGCAAAAAGGTACCAAAAGATGTTTTCCTGGAACACCTACACAAGCCGTCAATTAAAGGAGCAGACCTCCTTGACCCAGAGTCGGCAGAACCAGTTGATAGTGCTAGCTATGCCGTCTACTTGGTAAAGCCGGATTGGACGACGCCATATTTGGACTTCCTGATCAATCAGGAGTTACCGGATGATGAGGTTTTGAAAAGGCAAATAATAAGAAGAGCCAAGGCATTTACAATAATCAAAGGTGAATTGTACAAGCGTAGCACCACTGGTGTTTACCAACGCTGCATTTCGCCCGAAGAAGGCAGAGAACTGTTGGATGAGATACATGCCGGCGTATGTGGACATCATGCTTCTCACGCGCCCTTGTTTCAAAAGCCTTCCGACAAGGTTTCTATTGGTTGACAGCCAAGCAAGATGCAGAAGACATTGTTAAAAGATGCAGGGGCTGCCAACTTTATGCCAGACAATCACACATGCCGGCTCAAGAGCTTAAAACAATACCCATCACATGGCCTTTCGCAGTCTGGGGCTTGGACATGGTTGGTCCGTTTAAAACGGCGCCTGGTGGCTACACACATTTACTTGTGGCTGTAGACAAGTTTACCAAATGGGTTGAAGCTAAGCCTATCAAAAAGCTAGACGGCGCCACAGCCGCAAACTTTCTGTGGGGAATAATCTCTCGGTTCGGGGTGCCTCATAGCATTATCACCGACAATGGCACTAACTTGTCGCAAGGCGAAGTCGAGGAATACTGTTATAAGCATGGTATCCGCCTAGATCTAGCCTCGTAGCGCATCCGCAGGCAAACGGTCAAGTAGAGCGTACAAATGGTTTAGTCTACAAGGAATCAAACCACGTCTCGAAGTACCATTGCACAGAGCGGCTGGGGCTTGGGTGGATGAATTGCAGTCTGTCCTTTGGAGTTTACGCACAACTCCAAACAGATCAACCAAGTTTACTCCTTTCTTCTTAGTCTATGGCGCAGAAGCAGTGTTGCCAACCGACATGATGTACGATTCTCCCAGAATCAAGCCTACGTCCAGGAGACGCAGAAGATGCAAGACAGGATGGCCTTGACCTACTTGATGAAGAACGAGATGTTGCCCTTGCGCGATCCGCCATCTATCAGCAAAGTTTGAGGCGTTATCACAGCAGAAGGGTGAGGCAACGAAGTTTTAGAGTGGTGACCTGGTTCTCCGCCTAATCCAAGATAGAAAGGGCTTGCATAAGTTATCCCCGCCTTGGGAAGGACCTTTTGTGGTCAGTAAGGTGTTGCTCAATGGTTCTTATTACTTGGTCGATGCACGAGACGGATACAAGAAGAAGCGAGGTCGCAAGCGCAAAAGGAAGGTTGACGACAAGTACGAAGAAACCAAGCGACCCTGGAACATTGAGCAGCTACGTCCTTTTTACACTTAGCAATTTCCACATTGTAATAAGTACTATATGATTATGAAATAAAAGTCTGTGGTTTGCTCATTCAGTTTTGGGATCATGCCATCTTTTGTCTTTTCTCGCAATCATATATCTGTTGTCATAAAAGTTACCAAACAAAATAAGTTTTGCTCCGTGCTAAGGTCCAAACTTTTTGACATTTGCCGTCTGCCGGCTAAAAACGCAAACAATCTTTGCACCGCCTAATATGCTTATCTGTCTGTTTGTGTGGGTCGCCTAGTAGTATGTCGTTGGCACCAACATGCTGGCTTTGGTCTCTGAGTCTAAATTAGTTGGTATTGCACCTGGTTGGCTCAGCTAAAGTAACTAAGATGAGGTTCCGCCAACATATGAAAAAGCTAAACATGCAGGCGAGATACATATTAAGGCGGGCCACTTAAGTAAGCCTACCGCCAAGTGTAGCATAAAAGTTGGCCCATAAATATTTACAACCCAAAATAAAGTTTTATGCGTTAACAGATTAACGCAGTGTTTTGTGCTGCCTTTGCAGGAGGAGTCTAAGGGATTGCCGCCTTGGTAGAGCTGGTGGAGAGATCCTGGGGGCTAACGCCGGCATTCTTGGGGCTGGCTCCGCCATCCTTGGGGCTGCGCTTGTCGGCTCCGGCTTCGCCTTCTTCGCCTCGGGAAGCTTCAGGATCGCCAAGGAGGGATCGGCTACGGCAACATGCGGGTCCGGGTGTTCCTTGTAGAACTTGCGGATGTCAACCATGTTGGCAACCCGGGTCGCATAGCCGCGAACAGACCGCAGCACGTCCTGCATCACGATGGCTTGGTTGTTTTCGTCTTCGGTGGGGAAGTACTCGGTGACTTGATGAATATCAGCCTCCGGGTACCACGCCGCCGTCATTGCCAATGCCAACTTGGCGCCGCCTCGTGCTGCTGAGCGTAGCGTGTTGTCGTGTTCAGCTGCCGCCTTCTCCAGCAGGTCCGGCAGAGCATCGAAGATGACGGGATCGCCGTCTTCCCCAGGGTAGAACTTGGCGGCAAATGCTTTGCCTGCGCCGACAATCTGGTTGACGATTTCGCCAACTTTCAAGATCGGGCAAGGCGCGGCGTTGTAGCCAGGTCATCTCCCAAGCTAGCCGGCACTGCACAAACACAAAGTTACACACTGCAGCTTCAAGTTTCAAGAAAGCAAGGTGACAAAATGAAGGATTGGAGGCATACCCAAGACATGGTCGTGGATGGCGTTGACCTCATCCAGATGGTTCTCAAGCGTTTCTTGGCTAGCTGGACCGCCTTTGACAGTTGGTCCTGCTGCTCCTTGGCGTTCTTGTTCACCTGGTCAAGGTTGTTGCTCATGGCCTCAAGTTGTCCAGTCAACTTGCTAACTTCGGCAGCATGGCCAACGCACGCTCATCCAGCTCCTTGGCGTGATCCGCCTTCAGCTTGGTCACCAGCCCGGCAAGATCTGCAGCTTCGTTCATCAAAGCTTGCATGTCAGTGGAGTTCTTGAGAATATCTTGCGCAGTGTTTAGTAATTCTACAAATAAAAAGAAAAGACGACTAAAATACTTGTCGGAAAAGGAAAAGAAGTCGGACGAAAAGAAGGCAAAGAAAGCTTTGTCACCTTCATCCTTCTTGCGAGCTTCTTCCAAGCTCGCAATTTGGGCGTTCTTCAACTCCACGTCCTGCTGCAGTTCCTGGCATTCCTTTTTTCTTCTCTTGAGCACGAAATAGCTCAAGATTGGAAGCAAGAACGGCCTGCATGCACGAAAACAACATTATGGTTAGCACTATTTAGTCAACGAGACCACTTTGCCGGCTAAATTTTTCAGCCGCCAAAGTGCTCGGGGGCTGGGACCATAGGCTATTTTACCTCAAGTTGTCCGTGCAGGGTGTCGTGGAGTTCGTCCATGTGCGCGTACCAGTTGCGGGTACCGTCACGCATGGTCTTCAGTGTTTGCCGGGGGTCTTGCAACCCTTTGCCAGTTGGGAGCCAGGATGGGAGGACGATCCGCCTTGTTCGGCCGCCATCTGGTCATCCATCTCCTGCTTCATGGCAATAAATCGAGCGGCATCACTAGCCGAAGCTTCAGCCGTCTTGGAAAAAGTATGCCGGCAACTGATTTCTTGCCCGCCATCTTCTCGTAGCCGCCTCTGCGGTACCGGCAGCTGTGTACGTTCCCTGGCATACAACCACGGGAACGCCAACTGTGGGCGTTGTCGGCGCAGCAGCTGGAGAAGACGTGGTGGCTTGCCCCTGCCGGCAGCAATCTTCAAGTTGGAGCGGAGCTTGGGCATGGCAGGCTTGCCCTGTAAGCAGAAACATGCAAGTTTGTCAGCACAAACATATTAAAATATAAGTCAGGGAAAGCCAAAGTTTGCTACCGCTTGAAGGGACATTCCCCACGGTCTCATCCTCTGCATCGACAGAGGTGGCCGCCTTCTTCCTCTTCTCCAAATCCTTGGTGGAGGAGCTCAGCTTGCGCTTCTTCGATTTGCTGGCACCTGTATCGTACCAGTTTGGAGCCAACTCGTCCTCCCCAAGGTTTGCAGCTGAAAAGGAAACAAGACAATATTAATCAGTACCTAGTGGGCAAGGATGTTAGTGAAATAACAAAGTAGCTTTGACTTACCGCTGGGGCTGGGTTGTCATGGTGAACATGGCGACGCCTTCAGCCGCCTTCACCGACAGAGGCTTGATAAGCTCTCTAAGCCGGTATTCCAAGGCATCCTGATCAAGGGTGCTGTTGCCGGCGTCATCCGCCTTGTACTCGCACATCTTCAGTGGGCGATGGCGGAGTGGCATAATCTTCCTCGACACCCAGCAGATGACGGTGTCAACTCCGTCAAGTCGTGGAGCCAACATCGTCTTCGTCAAGAACTCGATCCGCCTAACGGCAATCGAAGTTCCGCCGCAAGCTGCTGAGCGGCACCTTTGCCGTCCAGCAGCCTTGTGGGTTGGCGGACCGTTGACGAAGGCTGGCATCCCTTGTGTGCTGCCAGGTGTCGGGATGTCCTTGCAGTAGAAGAAAGTGCTGGTCCAGTGCTTCACCGACTCGATGTATGGTATTTTGGGTACCAGTCGGGTTGGCGGCAGTTGAACGTGACACTACCGCAGGTTGCTAGGTGGCCGCCTGGTATGGTTTGCCGGCGGCACAGGAAGCAGTACTTAAACAGCTCTATGGACGCAGCTATGCCTAAGTACCCTTCGCACAAAGCCTGGAAGCCGGCTAGCACTAGAATACTATTGGGCGCTATGTTGTGTGGCTGCAGCCCATAAAAACTAAGCACCGCCAAGAAGAAGGCGGAAAGCGGCAGAGACATACCGCGAAGGCTATGCGACGCCAACATGACGCGCTCGCCGTCTTGGGGGTCAGGCACCGCCTCGTCGCCTGGAACCCTCCAGGAGCATTCCGTCTTTGGCGGAATGTATCCGCCTTCCTCCAGCCTTCAGATATGCTGACGTCATAACTGACGGCAGCCAGTACCTGGAACCCAGGTCTCCAGCCTCTTCCTCTTCCTCGCGTCGTCATCGTCGGCGGCAGATTCCGCCGCCCTCTGAGCTGGTCGCCGCGAGGGATGGGAGGGGAAAGGTTGGAGCGGCGGTTGCAGGCGCCGCCGGAGCTGGGGAAGAAGTAGAAACCCCGCCCGTGGCCACGGTGGCCGCGGGAGAGGTCATCGATGCGCCTACGGGCACCGCCGCCGCCGCTGGGACAGATCCAGATCCGGCGGGGGTCGCAGAAGCCGCAGCCAGTGCCGCCGTCGCCGCCGCATCCTGCTGAGTGCTCGCCATTTGGGGGAGAGTGCGCTGCTCGCCGGAGTTGAGTACGGGAGGAGATGAGCTCGGGAAGGTGAGGAGGCCACGGTGGGTGTGCGAATGAGGAAGAAGTGCATCGATGTGCCCTTTGGGGTATTTATCCCCACGCGCCAAGATCCGTGCCTGAGATTGGGGGGACGCGAGATTTCCGCCACGTGCCCACGATTTGCACGTCGTGGCAACGGCGTCTGCGGCCTCGCTCCGATTTCTGTGCGTAGTGGAGAAACCATCATGACGCATGCCCAAGTCCAAACTGTCGTGGACTGCATGGCGTCATCCGTCAACATTTGACGGGTCCAGTCAATTGACAAGACTGGTGCCAGGAAGATTCCTGACAATGGTCAGGCCGTCTTTCCCATGATGGCGGCAAATTGTCCGACTACTTTAGGCGGACCGCCGCTTACTTTCAACTTGGAATGCTTCAAGCTCTTCAGACGCTTACAAGACAAGGCGGACGTTGCCGACAAAGAAGACGGCGCCTGAAGAACTCGAACCCTCCCAGGGGCTAATGTTGGGGATATACCTACTAGGGGTATCACCAGCATGGATCAATCCGGCTAGTCCAGGGTGGCCCGCAGTGGTGGTGAAGGCTTTGCCTACCGGGCGGCCCAGATAGCTGACGACCAAGGAAGGCGGATGCCGGCAAGGAGGAGGCCCAAGACTGAAGCCCATGAAGCCACCAAGACCAAGATGGAAGGCGGCATACTTGCCGGCTAGGTTTAGGACTCCGTATACTTGCTGTTGGAGATATGCCCTAGAGGCAAATAAATAATAAGATTTATTGCATTATCTCTTTAAGTTTATAAATAGTTTTATACCATGCTATAACTGTATTAATCGGAATTGTTAATACACGTGTGGTATGTAAACAAACCAGAGTCCCTAGTTAAGCCTCTAGATAAACTAGTCCATCAGTCAATGGATGATCGTGATTTCCCGATCATATTGCATTAACAGTTGATGGTGGAGTCATTTTATTGGGAGAATAATTTGATGGACATTACCCAAAGTATTGCAGTTAGGATCGTATCAGATAGTTCAACACTGCAATAGGATTATAACGTGGTAGCTTATTCCTTAGACCGTGAGATTACATCAAGTCGCTGCTTCTGAAAGATACGGCTGATCGCACCTAACGTCATGTCTCATACGCACGACAATAAGGGTGACACTTTCGGGTATTGGAAGGAAGTAGTCGGGGCGAGTGATCAAGAGCGGGATTTGTTCATCCGTGTGATGGATTGATATGCTGGGCCCACTCGGTGAGATTATATCTGTAAAGCTGCGCAGCGTATGACTAGGTCATTGAGATATAATTTCATGGGAACGAGTAAAGCAACCTTGTCGTAACGAGATAAAACACAACATCGGATGTTGACGATCGTATCTCGGACAAGGAAGTATCAACGAACAAAGGGAATGACCATATCATGTTAACGGTTCAAAGATGATTCAAGGATGATTTATTCTAGAATGCACGGGGCCGTCATAGTCATCCAGGGCTCCCTGACGGTCATTGGCGGGAGGGTCTCGACCATGTCCGGAGTATTCTCGAACCGAGGGTAACACACTTAAGGTCTTGACGACGCTAGGAGAACGTTTTGGAAACATCGGAGTGGCTTAGGTATAGAGATAGGAGGTTTCGGAAAGGTTCCGGCAAGAACGGAAGAGTTCCGGGGAAGACCGGAAGAGTTCCGGGGAGACCGAAGTGAGTTCGGAGTGATCCGGAAATTGTTTCGGAGTCACGGGAGATTAAATAGTATGTAAATATATTAATTATGGAATTATATATATTTATATTAATTTAATATTAAAGAAAAAGGAGAAAAAATGGGCAGCCACCTTAATGGGCCATAGGGCCCAAGAGGGGAAGCTCCCCCCCATGTGAGGGGTGCGGCTGGGCCCTTGGGGCCCATGCGCCACCATGGGGTGCGGTTGGCCCAAGGGGCAGCCGCACCACCCCCTCTCCCCTTTAGTCCCACATTGCCTAGTTGAGGAGAGGTGCAACCCCTCTCCTCCAATAAATAGGGACCCGGATTAATTGGAAAAATACACAGAAAATTCAGGAATTAATTCCGGTTGGCCCAGGCTTCTCCCTAGTCCAATTCCTCCCTCCCCATCTCTCGACGTGCGCGGTCCCAAGTCTGGACAGCGTATACGGGAGACCTATAAACCGCAGCGCACCGTTGTGCTGCGGGATTCCACCCAAAGTTCTCGCTTCCGCTATTCCGGCTGGATCGGGGAGCACGGAGGTCATCGTCAAGGTCCGTACGTGTGCGAGTACTCGGAGGTGCTGCTCTCTCACGAGTTCGGCACTAGGAGCTTCTTCATCGCCGCGTCTCCTTCTTCTTCGTCGCGCCAAGTTCTCCGCGACCTTGAGGTCGGCTACGTACGTCTTCATCGGCAACGCTTGTGCGGGAGCGTAATTCCCGCTATCGGTCTACAAGGGTATGTTTCCGATGACTTCTCCGTTACCGCATTACTAGATAGATAGATCCTGGCTAGTTTCGGTGTTGCGATAGTTAGAAAAATTATTGTTTTCTGCTACGAACCCCATCAGTGGTATCAGAGCCGATCTATGCGTAGTATTGCTGGTACGGTTAGAACACATGTTGAATGTGGGCATCGATTCTGTAATTGTTACCCTCTCGCGTGCACTTGCTAATGTTGTTGGCATTGAGTTGATGAAGCGGCCCGGACCGACCTTACGCGTACGCTTACGCGAGACTGGTTCCGCAACTAACATATGGCTTGTACCATATATGCGGCTGCGGGTGTCTGTCTCTCTCTCTTTAGACGGCATGGCATTTTCAATGGAGGGCCCTGAAAAGGGTGTAATAGAGACAATTATTAATCGCTGTTGTGGTTGTATGTTCGTAGGTAAGAAACGGTTCTTCACGAAAGCCCTAGCAGCCACGTAAAATTGCAAAAGATAAAAGTAGAGCGTCTAACTTTGTTTTGCAGTGGGGCATTTTAATATGACATGGTTACGGTAAGTTTTATGTTATCGGAGGCAAAGGTGGCACCGTAGACTCGGAGCACCATTGGAGGCGCCCGTGAAGGCCGAGGCGCGACGGCCATGTCATATCGCACTTCATTACATTATTTTGATATTGTTCGTTGTGTGTTTGCATCCTATTTGAGTGCTTATATAAAGATATACAACGGTAGCCGTAATAGGATGATCCCTAATTTAATACCAAAATTGTGTTCTGCCTTAGTGTGCACCACCAATAAAGTTCTACGTTACGGGGTACGTTGTTGGGTTTCGATCCTTTTCGTCTACACTCGTCTCTTCGTTCGCATACAGTGGGTGTAAGCCACGTTGCACACGCGAAAACACTAAGGTTAAATTGGCGAGCCTAGCATATACCAGTATATGGCCTCGGAACACGGGTGATCGAAAGATCGAGCATGAGTCGCATGATTGTTGCGATTGGTAATTCGTTGCCTACCTCTGAAGTTACGTTGCCCGCCCGATCGAAGGGGGTAATTTAATGGATTGGGATCGTGTAATCACTAAGACAGTTTTTAGGGATAATTCTCTTAGTGGAGTGTGTTTGATAATATGATTATTAAAGTAAACTCAAATATTATAAACTTAGCCTTACCTAGTCTTTGCAAATTATCTTTGTAGATCATGCCTTATCCTAAGGAAGAAAGTCTTGAGTTCAACCATTTTATTAGAAAAGGAAATCTCCGGAACGATGGATCCAACTTCATGACGTGGTACAGAAACCTGAAAGACGTCCTCTACCAGAACGACATTTCTTACGTGATAGGAGAATTGTTAGGAGATAAACCAGGAGACTCCGCAAGTGCAGAGGCGAAAGAGGATTTTCGTCAGCGTCGTGAGGTCTGGAGAGTGTTCAGATCACGATGTATGTCTGCATGGATCATGAGCTGAAAAATGAGTTTCGCCATATGGAACCCGCTGTGATGATAGGTGCTCTTAAAGTTCGGTTCTTGAACCGAATGAAGCAAGAGCAGTACAAGCAGCTGGACAAGTTTCTTTCACTCAAGATGGAAGAACATACCTGCTTGGAGACACATTTGTGTAAGATGTTTGACATTCACGATGATCTCACAAACACATGCGATTACTGGATGGCGGATACTTTTGCAATACAGGCGGTGTTGCGTTCTCTACCTCCTAGCTATGAGGAGCTTGTCGATGAGTATATACTTAAGAGTGATTTCCTCCTCTTCAATGATTTCCTGGTCGAAATCAAAGATGTGGAGGTGGAACCCATCGAAGGAGAAATAGATGACACGCAAGGTATATTTGATATACAAAGTTATAATTGTTATTTCTTACACTTGTTATATTAAAGTATTTGATGCTTATGTCTGTTTTATTGAAACAGCACCAGAATATAACAAGATAGCTGCAGAGTACGACATGATGTTGCGGAATGATGGCAAGGCAAAGTAGTTGATGGCCAAGGAGTTTCACGCCCATAGTTATCAAGTTTTGATTAGTAGTTTTGAATAAGAGTTTTGTAGTCGAATTTGAGAGTGATTGTAATAAGTATGTCTTATATTCGATGAGACAAGTTATTCATATTTGTAAGAGACAAGCAAGTTGTTTTATTATGAATAAAGTTTTCTTATGATCATATTTCGATTATGAATAAGTTATTCATGCATTAATCTTTTTGATAGCAAAGTGGATTTGAATGTTAAAATAAATATCCTAAGTCAATAATAAAATGCACTACCGAATTTTTAATCATTGCAAATATTTTGGATACTTTGATCTTGTGTATTTGCATGCGTGATGTCTAATGAGACATGATGATTGAAAAATATTGATAAGTCAATATGAGAAGAAATTTGATTTGAGATCATGCAAGATGATTGTTAAATTAAATTGTGTAGTGGAAATTATTATTGAAACCTTTGTTGTATGTCTAAGTAAATAATAAGTATTTACTAAAAGATACAATTATCTGAAATTATTTGATTTGATCAAGAAAGATTTTTCGGATAGAAAAGGAGGATGTAAAATCAAGTCATTGTAATTGGATTATAATAGCAAGGATTTTAAAGATTTATTTTATCATGAAGGTTTGTGAAAATTCGGTTCACAAAAGGACTTGTGAAATTCGGTTCACAAAATTATGATGCTATTATCAAACATGTTGATTTATGTAGACATTATAATCATACTCTATTTTGAATAAAGTATAGTCCTAAAAATTATCTCTTAATATTTTAGAAATCACGTAGAAGGTTTTTCCGTTAGAATTAGTAAACTCCCTATTTTGAAGTCTTCACCCAAAATTCGTATGAACGACAATAAGTTGTGTGTCATGGTTTATAGATTATATGATAATACGAAACTATGTACGAAATAGTTCTTTGTAAAATATTCATAGGAATGAATATATGTTTCATATGGTAAACACCAACAAGGGCAAAACTAGTATTGCTAACTTGGTGATTCATTGAAAACAAGTTTCAAGAAAGGATATGAAATAAAGAAAAGCTTAAAAGGGGTAATTGACCTTACTCGATTTGTGAGAGAAATATTGTTTGGAATTTGATCCGACAACAAAACTCCACAAATGAAATGAAAAATGATGATATTTGATCATGGTGTTTTCATGCAAGGAGCTTTTTATAAATAGTAGGCATTAAAGAATATTTTCTGTCCGGTCACAGATTAATATTTCATGATTTAATGAGCTTGTTACTAGAACAAGGGATACCTACGAAATACAAAGAAATTGGGGTGATGCCAAATTCGAATTGTGACTATAGAGTCATAAATCCAAAAGGTTGCATTCAAGATTGTATTAGTAAATGTTGCTTGAATCTTATTAAGTAAAAGGGTTACTTGATTTTTCACATGACAAGTTGTGTGAAAAGAATGAAACTGTGAGAAGGACATAAAGCTAATTTTGTCATGAAGAATGTCTTTGACAAAATCAAAATTGTTTTGACTACATTGGATGTAGACATGCCTAAGTCTTTTGGATTTGTATTAACAAGTATAATACATCGTATTTGGAATTTTCGAATTGATACATGATCAAGGATTTCGGTTATGACCGAAATATCGAAGGAAATTATATCCGTATAATTTAAGTGGGAGTAGGACAGCTTACCGGAATAATATGTAAGTGACATATTGTTAAGTGGGAGCTTGTGGGCTACACAATATGAAATGTGTTTGACATTTTGAGTGGGAGCATTACAAGTTACACAATCTCAAATGTAATTGACATTTTGAGTGGGAGCTTAGTCAGGTGTTTATATGTAAATGACATATAATAGATAGGTACTAGGAAAATGAATTAGAAGTAATTATTGAATTACGATAAAATCATATATGTTTAAAATGTGAGCATCTGTTTTGAATAGATCATTTTAAAGAAGTCGAGGTGTTTTTCCAGATTAGATTCTGATGTGTCAGAATAAGACGTAACGAGGAATTGGTCCTTGTAAATCTGGATAAAGTAATCATGGTTGTAAAATATGCTGCACTTCTATGCCATGATAAGGTGGCAGCATATTAACCATATTATATACTCGAAAAGATATGATTAGTATTCTTACAAGAAGAATAAGCGCTGAGATGAATTTGTGATTCATTATTAGTGGAACCAAAAGTATCCTTCATAGTTTAAAAGAAACTAAGGATATGTGGTTATTTCAAATCTGTAAAGGATGATGAGTTTAACAAATGTTGTGTTAAAAGGATCAACCTAAATGACAGAAAGAAATAAGGATCAAGTCGTTATAGGATAAACTAAAAGGCATTAGGCTGACAATAGAATGTCAGGATCTACTTAGGTAAATATAGAAGTATAAAGATACTGCAAAAGTACATAGAGTTGGTAGAGAAAAGGTATTCTCTAAAACTGAGTGTGTTTAATGCAATTAACTGATATTGGATCAGAGTAAGCGCAGGGAAACAAAAGTCTCACTTAGTTGCCAAATATGTATATTTGTTATTAAGATAGCATGATGATATCAAATAAGGTGATATCAATGGTTTGCAAAGAGCTTATGGTTATGAAAGGTTCAGGCCGAAGGAAACCTCTTCCACGAGCGAGCATTATCATAAACACTTATAAAAGATAAGGTTGTATGATTGGTATAGAAATGCAGCTGGATTTATTTGAAATCTAGTGCAAGTGGGAGACTGTTGGAGATATGCCCTAGAGGCAAATAAATAATAAGATTTATTGCATTATCTCTTTAAGTTTATAAATAGTTTTATACCATGCTATAACTGTATTAATCGGAATTGTTAATACACGTGTGGTATGTAAACAAACCAGAGTCCCTAGTTAAGCCTCTAGATAAACTAGTCCATCAGTCAATGGATGATCGTGATTTCCCGATCATATTGCATTAACAGTTGATGGTGGAGTCATTTTATTGGGAGAATAATTTGATGGACATTACCCAAAGTATTGCAGTTAGGATCGTATCAGATAGTTCAACACTGCAATAGGATTATAACGTGGTAGCTTATTCCTTAGACCGTGAGATTACATCAAGTCGCTGCTTCTGAAAGATACGGCTGATCGCACCTAACGTCATGTCTCATACGCACGACAATAAGGGTGACACTTTCGGGTATTGGAAGGAAGTAGTCGGGGCGAGTGATCAAGAGCGGGATTTGTTCATCCGTGTGATGGATTGATATGCTGGGCCCACTCGGTGAGATTATATCTGTAAAGCTGCGCAGCGTATGACTAGGTCATTGAGATATAATTTCATGGGAACGAGTAAAGCAACCTTGTCGGTAACGAGATAAAACACAACATCGGATGTTGACGATCGTATCTCGGACAAGGAAGTATCAACGAACAAAGGGAATGACCATATCATGTTAACGGTTCAAAGATGATTCAAGGATGATTTATTCTAGAATGCACGGGGGCGTCATAGTCATCCAGGGCTCCCTGACGGTCATTGGCGGGAGGGTCTCGACCATGTCCGGAGTATTCTCGAACCGAGGGTAACACACTTAAGGTCTTGACGACGCTAGGAGAACGTTTTGGAAACATCGGAGTGGCTTAGGTATAGAGATAGGAGGTTTCGGAAAGGTTCCGGCAAGAACGGAAGAGTTCCGGGGAAGACCGGAAGAGTTCCGGGGAGACCGAAGTGAGTTCGGAGTGATCCGGAAATTGTTTCGGAGTCACGGGAGATTAAATAGTATGTAAATATATTAATTATGGAATTATATATATTTATATTAATTTAATATTAAAGAAAAAGGAGAAAAAATGGGCAGCCACCTTAATGGGCCATAGGGCCCAAGAGGGGAAGCTCCCCCCCATGTGAGGGGTGCGGCTGGGCCCTTGGGGCCCATGCGCCACCATGGGGTGCGGTTGGCCCAAGGGGGCAGCCGCACCACCCCCTCTCCCTTTAGTCCCACATTGCCTAGTTGAGGAGAGGTGCAACCCCTCTCCTCCAATAAATAGGGACCCGGATTAATTGGAAAAATACACAGAAAATTCAGGAATTAATTCCGGTTGGCCCAGGCTTCTCCCTAGTCCAATTCCTCCCTCCCCATCTCTCGACGTGCGCGGTCCCAAGTCTGGACAGCGTATACGGGAGACCTATAAACCGCAGCGCACCGTTGTGCTGCGGGATTCCACCCAAAGTTCTCGCTTCCGCTATTCCGGCTGGATCGGGGAGCACGGAGGTCATCGTCAAGGTCCGTACGTGTGCGAGTACTCGGAGGTGCTGCTCTCTCACGAGTTCGGCACTAGGAGCTTCTTCATCGCCGCGTCTCCTTCTTCTTCGTCGCGCCGAGTTCTCCGCGACCTTGAGGTCGGCTACGTACGTCTTCATCGGCAACGCTTGTGCGGGAGCGTAATTCCCGCTATCGGTCCACAAGGGTATGTTTCCGATGACTTCTCCGTTACCGCATTACTAGATAGATAATCCTGGCTAGTTTCGGTGTTGCGATAGTTAGAAAAATTATTGTTTTCTGCTACGAACCCCATCACTTGCTGGATACGTAATCACCTTGTAACCCTAGGTCCAGCCGCCTATATAAGCTGGACCTCGGGACGCCTTTAGGGCATCCATCGAACCAATCCATATTCTCTCATACATCCAACTCATTGTAACCTGTTCACGGCGATATTGCCCCATAGTGAATTATAGCAGCACGTAGGGCACCGCCACCGCTGTGGTGCCTGAAGCTGGGTAAACCGCCGTGTACAATCCCGACCTTGACGACGTCCACCTTCTTGCCCTACGTTCACCCTCGGCTAGCAGGACCCCGTCTCCTATCCAAGATGCCGATACGACGACAAACAACATATATAGAGCAAACTCCCCCCACAAACTATGCACATGTGTATGAAAATAAATTCATTGCATATATTGTCAACCATTACCGGTGGTGAATTCATTGCATATACAAAACCAAGCAACGAATGCAAAGGCAAGAAAGGCAAATGCTGAATAACCAATCAAAGTACAAAGCCGAATTCCATAACCCTCCAAAACTTCTCCCCCATTGGCAACAATTGCCGAAATGGGCAAAAAGTTTCGGAAGGCCAACATAGTGAGAGTTCCTCCACGAGTTTAGCTCTGCTCATAAAAATGAGTATAATCAAGTGGACATTTCCACCGATCAATAAAAGAAGGAAATCAAACTATATTGAGAATCCAAAGATTGCGACAAAAAAAGAGAGGAAAAGATACCTCAACAAAAGAGGCAAGCAATCAAAGGATCCGAAAAAACAATTGGACACAAGAAGATATTATGATAACATCAACCAAGTGTTCTAAATATCAAGAGAGAGCTCCCCAAGGTACGTGCACAATGTAGGATTTGCATTTCAATATTGTGTACACAACATGGAATCCTCACTCCCTCCTAGACAATCTTTGAACACAAACACATGCAAGAAAGCATAGATGAAAATTGAAGCAAAGTAACTAGGTCCACAAGCTTATTAAGATGCCAAAAAGGGATATCAAATAAAAAGCAAAGCTTGTGCCTTTTAGGAACAACCAAAGAATCAAAAGCAATAAAAGGTGGTCACTAACGAAATGGAATACCAAATGAAGGTGTAACTATTCTCATGTGTATAAGTTTCTAAGTAGACACCAATCATGAAGATATAAGTCCACAAAGAAACATGCACACACAAAATTGGTACTAAGGTAAGGAACATGATATCCAAGGGAAGTCATAAATATACCAATAAGATCTTTACTTAAAAGCATAGCACAAAG
Source organism: Poa pratensis (assembly GCA_947311845.1). Taxonomy (NCBI): domain Eukaryota; kingdom Viridiplantae; phylum Streptophyta; class Magnoliopsida; order Poales; family Poaceae; genus Poa; species Poa pratensis. The sequence continues at coordinate 32,265,417 of CAMZMU010000049.1, forward strand.
CTCAAATTTATCTTAAAGGGATATAGATGAACTTCCAACACACACTCATCATAGCATCAAAAATATTCACAAGGGAAAAATGATAGTTGGGATGCTCCGAGAAAGATAACAAGTATCTCAAAAGGCAAATGATTTTGAAGATTCATCAATATTGCACATGTGAGACTTTGAGTACAATTGCTAGATTAACATATTTGGGATCGGTGAATCATGAAAATGATTATATATATATTCCCCTTGATATGTAATCATCCCGGCTTGCTCACACATTTGCAATAAAGATGTTTTGATAAGAACTTTGCAAGAACCACATTCATGCCAAGATACAACCTACACAAGGTTGAAAGCTAAAAATGTATACAAGAGGTAGATACTTGTTACCGAGATAGCATTGGTGATGTAGAAGATAAGAGTTCATGATCATCCGAGTTTGGCTCCAATAAGTACATGGTGATAACACCTTCCTTGTAAATGAGACAAGCTTCCAATGCACCTCCAATGTACCTAAAACAAATTCAAGTACAACATGGTAACCAAACTCATTGGGTCCAAAGTAGTTAGAGCAACTATAATACATAGGACAAACTTCACATAAATATGTGCATATTGATATGAAATTGAATTTCATGCACATCTTAGCCATTTAGGATTTGATGGAGTTTATCCTATATATTGGATCAACGAAAGTAAGCGTACCATAAGATATAAATATAGTAAATATGCATGCACAAGACTTTCAAGAACCAAACGATACAATTTGGACAAAACACCAATTAAACCAAGGAAGCACACACAAGTGTGACAAGAAAAAGAATTGTCCAAATTATATCAAAGACCCAAATCAACACATGATTGAAGATACCATTTTGAAAAGATACCAAACGAAGGTAAGATACCAAATGATGAAAATACCATCAAGGAATAAACCGAACCCTCTACACTTCTCATGATGGCACAAAGTACCAAGACGAGAAATGTTTGTATTCCAAAGAGACACGTCATCGGGATCAAATGCCAATTGAAGACAACTAATGTTCAAAAGCATATAGGATACAAAACCAATTTAAAGAGAGATGTTCTACTCAATATAGAATAGCTTCCCCAAGAATAGTGCTTTATCTAAAAGTATGACTTTGAATGTAAATGCACTATAATGGGATCATTACTTTTCCTAACTCAAGAAAGCATAACTTTTTTTTTGAGTAGAGCAACAAGGATCCAAAAGATGCAAGGAAGACAAATGAGAGTTAGATCAATAGAAATTCTTGGCAATAAAATAAGGCAATTCAAAGCAAGAGCCAATATGAAGATGGTCTACAAATTTCACCACAATTATGAGTAACACTTGTCATGGACAAGGAGTATATAGAGATATTTCTCGGTGGTATAAAGGAATTATATTCAAGACCAACTTCGCAACAAATAAGCAAATGACAAAGGATAAGATTTAAAAGCCATGCTTAGATAAATAGACATTCTTGATAGCTTCAAATATTCACGCGATCATGCAAAGCAACTACAAAGAGTAGCTTGAAGCACTCGGTTTCCCAAAAAGATATATGCGAACATATTTGGGGAAAGTCGTACCAAGAACGTCCATCACAAACAAGATCCAAAAGAGTGATTAAACAAAATAATTTTAGCAAATATGAAACTTGTTTGAGCAACATGCCACATAGGAATAAGATTATTAACAAAATCACTTCTAGGTGGCAAAACCTCACATGTTCACATTTTTTAGGCTTGTAATATGCACATAGCTTATTACTCCCCCATAATGTGATAATACAAATTTTCTTAACAAGAGGCAAATAAAACCAACTAGAGATAATTAATGGACATTATAGAATTTGAATTTCTCATGGGAATGACATACCATATAGAGAATAGATAATACTGATATATCATCACTAAGTGGTATTCCTCATGTACACACATTTTTAGGATTGTGAAGTGCACGAAGCACATCAGTCCCCCAAAATGGGATAGTCCATTAATCTCTCAAAAAGAGAGCCAAGAAGATAAGATATCAAATAAAAGCAATAAGGCTCAAAACAAGTAAATGGTGTGCAAACCAACATACACATACTTGATTTCTCAAGATAAGTAAGTAGAGAGCACAACACATACAAACACTAGCAATGTACAAAACCAAACACATGCAAAGGTGCAATCAACTTTCAATGTATATATGATATAAGCACATGTTACCGCAATAAGGAACATTGGATAAGATATAGAAAAATATAACCCAAATGACTTGGCCTGAGAGAATATAATTGATGAAGATCTCTTAATTCTTCATGATGTAGCCAAGTCTCCAATGCCCTCCAACAACACCTATTGATCAAGTTTTATCTTGCTGGTCCCCAACCAAGTTGGGTCCTAAGAGGTTAGTCACAATAGGCTTGGCAACCCAAATGGTGCTTTTCTTGACACCACTTTGAGCACCAACATATTTGGCAAACACATTGCCAATCTTATCCTTCTGAAGAGAATAAACATCATCAATTATAATGGGGTTGGATAAGGTACCATTAGTGCATGAAGAAGCAAAGTGGCCCTTCTCACGGCGTATGTAGCAACTTTGGCTTCCTCCTTTCTTCTTAGTTGGAATCTTGACTTGAAGAGGGTAGCTTGATTCTTCTTGGGAAGTGGCCGTTCTTCAACTTGAGGAACTTGAGTTTGAGCTTGAGGCCTCTTCTCTTGTTGCTTCTCACTAAGAGGCTTCTTCTTCAAAGGGCAAGAACTAACATGGTGCCCTTCAACTTTACACTTGAAGCAAACAATCTTGGCCAAATCCTTGACTTGTTCTTGGCCCTTGTTCTTCTTGATAGGCTTGGACTTGTTCTTGTTGTTGGAGTTGAATCCAAGTCCACTCTTATCATTGGGCGTCTTTGAACACTCAACACATTGTCAAGTGTGGACCTCCCAACATGACGCTTTTCCAAGTCTTTCTTCAAAGAAGTGACTTGGGCCTTGAGCTCTTTTAATTCCTCTACATGGCTAGTATCAACAATAACACTAGAGGAAGTAGAGGCTTTATTGTTAGAGCAACAAGGCAAGGAAGGTAATTCATCACAAGATTTAGCAATAGTATGTGATGTAGAATTACAAGGACTAGCACATGGCAATAAAGCATTGTGAGAGGAAGTTGTGTCATTGTCCACATGAGCCTCACAAGATGTTACCTTTGACATAATAGCATCATGAGCTAACTTTATCTTAGCATAGGATGCTAGAAGATCCTCATTAGAGCTAGAGAGTTTTTCATGACTTTCTTCCAATTTCTTATACTTGCTAGTTAGCAACTCAAGTTGAGCCCTTAGCTCAACATTCTCCTTCAAAATAGATGTTTCACGAGAATGGAGTTAGTAGCACTAGCATCATCAATATTAGAAATGGAAGAAGACAACTTGGCAAGCTCATCATTTTTAGATAGTTGAGTTTGGAGTTGATCATGAGACTTGATAAGGAGAGAGTGTTCACTTTCTAAATCCTTGTGGGCTTTGTCAATTCTCTCTATGTCCTCAATTAGTCTAGCATTGCCAACACCAAATTCAACTTTTTTATTTTTAAACACTTTATATTTAGCAATAGCATGATCTCTTTCCTTAATGATTTTAGCAATAATAAGATTATTTGTTTCATCGAGAGATTCTAGTTTCTCCTCAAGAGACACTCAAAGCTCTTGTTCTTCCTCAAGACCATTTTCTAAGTAAGCCTTTTCAATAACATCCTCTCTCTCAATTTTATATCTCTCATCAATGATTTCCATACTCTTAATAGCATAAGCAATGATTTCACATAGAGGAGGGATAGCTTTGCTACCTTTGGGAGAGCACCAAATACCATCTCACCCTTCTTTGTTAAGGATTCAACATCAATATGTTCTCCATAAGAATCCTCATCCACATCATCACAAGATATATTGGGATTCGAGGTATGAGATACCTCAGAATCTCTAGACATAAGGCACAAGTGAGAACCGGAGGGTGATGATGGAAGAATACTTGAAGCTCCATTGGGATCCATGTCTTGTTCCAACAAATGTTGGGATTCCTCTACATTGTTAGCCACACAAATACTAGAGGATGTGGAAGAATTAGTTTCATGGCAACAAGACATACAAAGCATATCAACATGATATTTAGTTAAGCAACTTTTACATGATATGCAAGGACTAGCAACACTAGCGTGTAAAACATTTAGAGTGCTAGAAGTGTTTAAGTCCAAAGATAGAACATTGCAATGAGATAGAGATGAAGTATAGTCAATAGAAGATTCACCATCAACAATGCACTTTCTATCACCACTCACCATATCATTTCCTTGTGACAAATCACATGTTGGTGAAGTGGAAGAAGTTGTGAACTCGTCACGGCCGGAGGTGGAAGGAGAACAATCATCCTCAATAATGTTGGACACTTCATATTTATCTTGAAGTTTGGTCCAAAGCTCATGAGTGTTCCGATAAGGCATGATTGAATGAAGAACTATATCGCTCACAACATAGATAAGACCATTAGATATAAGAGTATCGAGATAAGAGTTTTCCTCATCCTATAAAGATAACTTTGGGGAGTCCTTTGGAGCAAAAAAACCCATATCTACAATTCTCTTAAAATTTGGGTCTATGTCCTTAAGAAGGTTAAGCATCCGAATTTTCCAAACAACATAATTTCTGCCATCGAATAAAAGAGTGGGATCGTGCACTAATTCTCTAAACGACATCTTTACTCTCTAGGTGATAAACCCCAAAAAGAGAGCCGGGCTCTGATACCAATTGAAAGGACAAGGATGTCGCCTAGAGGGGGGGGGGGTGAATAGGCGATTAAAAACTTTTCCGGTTTAGACTTGATAATTGCGGAATAAAACTAAGTGTTTAAATTAACAAGTCAACAAACTAAATATACTAGGCTCACCTATGTGCACCAACAACTTATGCTAAGCAAGACAACCAACAAAGTGATAGCAATATATAATACTTCAAGCACGAAGGCTATCACAATGTAAAGTGCATAAGTAAAGAGCTCGGGTATAGAAATAACCAAGACACGCGAGACGAGGATGTATTCCCGAGTTCCTCCTTTTTAGGGGAGTACGTCTCGTTGGAGAGGTGTGAGACCAGCACAACAGGTTGATCTCAATGCCACAACAAACTCACCTTCTTCTCCGATGAACCGCACCACAAAGGATTGGTTCACCTTCCACTATCGGAATCCTTCAAGGCGGAATCCGGAGCCTTTACAACAACGATCCGGGGCACACACCCATAACTGAATTGGGGGCTCCCGAATAGCTACCAGTGACCACAAGAGGTCTCAACCACCACAAAGACGTCTAGGGTCCAAAGACCCAAGAGTAACAAGACCCAAGAGTAACAAGCTCACAAACTTTTCACTTCCACGAATCCTTGTGGAGAGCACAAACCGATGCACAAAAGCAATGGCAAGAGCACAAATGCTCAAATCATTCACTCTCAAATCCCACCAAAATCAACTAATGCTTATGGCGGGAGAAGAGAGGAAGAACAAAGAAGAACTCAACAAATGGAACTCTAAGATCAAGATCTACTAGGTTCCCCTCACTTAGAGGAGGGATGGATTGTTGGAATTGTAGATCTAGATCTCCTCTCACTTTTCCCACAAAGATATGCAAGAATCATGGGAGGGATTGAGAGGAAGGTAAGGTTTTTCAATGTCAATAATGGAGGAGAGAGAGGGGAAAAACGAGCTCCAAGTGGTGCGGGTCGTTGGGGAAGAAGATCCCCTTAAATAGGATCCCCAAAATCCAACCGTTATGCCCAAAATACGTGAGGCCGGCCTTGGCCCGGCCAGGCCGGGCATAGGCTAGGTGACCACCCGAGGCACCCGGCCTGAGATCGGCCTGGCCGGCCTATAAAAACTGCAGAAACGCCCAACACGAAAACGAACATATCTTGATCATCCGGACTCCGTTTGCGATGTTCTTGGACTCGTTGGAATCGCAACGAAGAGCTCTTCAAGATTATGCAGAGAAACATCATAGTCCATCATGTGAGGAGGAAGTCACAAGGACAGAGTTTGACCTCTCTAGAGAAGACAAACCGATAAAACCTCTAACATAAAAAACGCAACAAGATATGCATATGAAATCTGTTTTTGATGAACTAGAGTTTGGTATGGAGATGAACACAAGCTCTAAATTCTCACACGGATAAAAGCCAAATAAGAATCAAGAAAGATGATATGCCAAGTATGCAAAGGTTTGAGCTCTCCACAAAGATGCGATCAAGTTACTCACTTGAGAGCCTCTCTTGATAGTACGCCGTCTATCCTATAACCCGGTCTCCCACTAATACCATGAGACCGGTAAAATAGAAAAATCCTATCAAGATCATACCTTTGCCTTACACATTCCACTTGAGCTAGATGATGACGATCTTGACTCTCTCAAGTTGGAACACCTTTCTTGATTGTGCTTACTAGCACATGCTTGATGAAGACTTCTCCAAATACTCCCCCATATACCATTATGGAAGAGCCTCGCTTAGCTCCGTCTTCATGTATCCACATGGACTTAATCTTCTTCTCTTGATATAGATGATGGCTTGGAGATAAACATGAATGTTCACTCAATCTTCTTTTCCAAACCATGCTTGCAATAAGCTCAACTCTAGGTGACCATTCTTCATATGAACCCATTGGAATGAATCTTGGTCATCATATAATCTTCTAGAGTCCAACACATGAACTCCAATCTTCTTCATGGACACGATCTATAAAAATATCTCAATGCAAACATTAGTCCATTGAGATTGTTATTAATTACCAAAACCACACATGAGGGCACATGCACTTTCAGAGTGTGACCGCCCTCGGCCTTCATTCGTGGCTCTCCCGACACGCGATGTTGTATGAGGCAAACATGGTGGCCTTCTCCGGGAGCATTGGAAGCTCATCATCCTCCTCCTACCTTTCACCCCCCTCGTCGCGATCCACTTGGGTATCTCTACCTTACTTTGTTGCCTCACTAGGGATAAAAAGAAATACCATGCTACCGGAGGTGTGGGTGTGACCATTGCCACTTCCTCCATGACTAGATCTAGCATGTTCTTATTTTAACTTCATGTCATGATACTTATTGCTATACTCTGAGGTATCTTAATTACTGAGGTGTTATGATTTAGTTCGCATCTTGGTGGAGTATAAGAGAGACTAATAACCAAAAGGTCTCTATGTTAGGACGTGATGCCCATATAATTATAACTTGTCATTAAACTGTTGTGTTGCAATCTCATATGTCAACTCTAGTGTTCCATTGTCTAATACTTTATTAAAGAGAGAGTGCATTTGTGAAACCATGAACCCCGGTCCATTTTTAATCATAAGAAACACCTTTCCAACCACTTTTACCACTTTACCATTTTCTGCCATTTAAAAATCCGAAAATACAAAAACACTTTTACATCTTGCATTCATCATATAAAACCTAAAAATATCATTTATCATTGCTACCACCATCCTTGCATATTTATTTACCACCATTGCATATTTATTTCTTGTTTGCATTGCATATTATCTTGATATCATTCTCACACCTTGTGCTTGACAACCACTAGGTGGGTTGAGGACCAAAACATTTACTTTGTTTTGTAGGTAACCAAAAGAAGGATAGGAAAGATAAATCTTCACTACTGATTCCCCGAGAGTTCGATATTAAACCCTCGAGTCACCCCTCGTGGGGAAAACACGTCTTCCACTTACTACACACTCTGCACTTGGAGTCTCAACCTAACCCATTTACTTTTCACGCAGGTAACCACGCGAAGGGCTAGCAACTGTTTTCTGGCGCCATTGTGGGGTAACTACGTGAAGGGCCATCAAGACTGTTTTCTGGCGCCGTTGCCGGGGAATCATTGCTGAAAGGTTTATCCAAGGATATCTCACCAAGTCAACTTCATCACCAACTTGTGCTAACACCTAAGCTTGGGGAGGTTGCACCTACGTGAGCATCATCTTATCCATCTTTACCTTCAAAGCAATTTATCTTGTTTTGTCATTGTCTTGCATTTGTTATTTGGTTTGCATATTTATTTTCAGTTTTGCATAAAAAATTAAAAAAACACATAAAAACTTTATCAAAATGTCTTCTAGTGTTGAAATAAACTTTGGTCAATACTATGGAGAGTCGTTAATGGATGCTTGGTTTAGAATTAAGGGCATTAGTAAAAATGGTGCCAACAAATATACCCCTGCTACTTTGATAAGAAACTTTTATAATGGTCTAGATGGGTGGTCAAAATGTTTTCTAGACTTTGACTAGTGGAAAATTTGCCTCTGGAAATCCCTCACATGCTAATAATTAATGGAAAATCTATTTGGGAATTCTATAGAATCAAAAGATGAAATTATGATCAAACAACTAAAAGTTTCTATGGATAGGTCAATATTATGTCTACAAACTTATATGGAAGATTATCCTACTAAAAATGAGATGCATTCATTTATCCTTCATACAAAATCTAGTATGAAGAAGACAAACAACACTATTTCGGGAATTTCTTTGAAAATGGAAACTATATTGAATTATGTCAAGTCTAAAAAGAAGTTGACTAGGGAATTAAATGAAAGAATATCTTCTATGTTGGGACCTTTAGCAAGGATATTAAGAATTATGTTGAAGAAGAGGATGATCTCCAAATAGCCTTGAATGCTGCTTTAAAGAGAAGAAATGATAATTTTGTTTGGACTGAGGAAGTTAAAATGCTTAGTGAAGTAAAGGAACCATTGCTTGACTTAGAGAATTGTAGCTTGCATGAATTAATATCTATCTTACAAAAATTTGCAAGTGATCCTTCTATTAATGTTAACCAAGCTGGTTTTGGTTCTTATATTGCTAATCATGTGTTAAAAGAAAAGATTGCTAGGTACAACCAAGAGGCTATGATACCACCTAAGCTTGGGGATGTATGGATTCCCAAAGTCCTAGTAACCATTGGAAAAGAGACACACCATGCTATACTTGATCTAGGATCTAGTGTCTCTGTTTTATCTAAAGAACTATATGAAGTACTTGAATTGAAAAATCTTGAAAAATGCTCTATTGAACTTGCACTTGCTGATGATTCCATTAAACATGCTTTAGGAAAAGTAAGTGATGTTTGGTAGAGTTACATATGACATTTGTGCCTGTTGATTTTCTAATCATGGATATGGGGAATAAAACCTCTAGTCCAATTATTCTTGGAAGACCTTTTCTTCGTACTACAGGTGCTATCATTGATTCAAAAGAAGGGAATGTGAAGTTTCAGTTTCCACACAAGAAATGTATGGAACACTTCCCAAGGAAGAGGGGCACATCATTCAAGCTCCCTCATGAGCTTCGTCCACAATAAACATCAAGTAAGAAGCCTAGCTATATGGCTATAAAGAAAGCGCTTTACGGGAGGCAACCCGGTTGTTTTTATTTGTGATTTTCTTTGTGTCCTCTTGCTGTAACAAGAGACTTAGTGTTTAGTTTAGTTTCTGGAATTTTTAATAAAGTGCCAAGTTTTACTCATTTTGGTATGAAGAAGTTGCTTATAGCGTTCGGAGATTTTATTCCTGCACGAATCTGTGCACGGTATGATTTTTAATTCTTATTCTGTAACTCCGAATGAGCTCATATTTAAACTGTAGTAAACTTTTCATCCTCTGTATGCATGAATTTTTCGGAATTTTCGACAAAGTTAAGTAGGGTAGAAAAATACGTTTAGCTGCTGCTGTTTTTCTGGACAGATTCTGTCCCATTTTGTTTGATGCATGCTTAGAACTTTTAACATGAATCTTTTTGATCCAATTGAGTTTATGAGTAGGCATACAACATTATACATTTCTGGACATTCATATGAATTTTTCTAAGGATTATATGCAGCAAGAAATCTATTTGTTTATCACTACTAATGTGCCCCACAGAAAAAGAAATGGGAGAAACGGTGTTTTGAAGTTTTTTCACAGGGATTAGAGGAGATGCACCAAGAGCTATCCAAGGATGGTGAAGACCATAAGCTTGGGGATGTGAAGACAACCCCACTGGACCTACACACTCTCGGTTTGCACACGTCTAACTTCTGTTTTTCGATCGAAACACTTTATCGCATAAACTTGGAGCGTCTTTTTGTTTGTTTAGATTGATTTTTATTTTGTGAGACCACCACACTATCATTTATATATGAGAGAGCTACTGGAAATTTGGGTTGAATTATGTTGGATGCTATTATAAGATTGGGAAAAGGGATGTTGAAGTTAATTTTAAAAGATACATATAATTGCATGATTCATGAGCTTGTTAATGAGTAATAATTTGCAAATATTTTATCAAGAGCTATCTTTTATTCATGTTTTGATGCTAAATGTTATTCTACCTTGTTTTAACATGGATTAGTTAGTTCTATGGACACTCATGCATGCATTTAGATGGTCAACTTTCTCCCTCTTGCTAGCCCAAAAATTCCAACAAGCAAAAACTTGTTTCCAACACCTTCAACCAAAGTTTTTCCAGTGAGTCCACCATATCTACCTATTAGCTTTATGCTATTCCGAGTATGTTTATCATGATATTTGTTATCTATACCTCTGAATGAAAATGCTTATGTTGTTAATTGTTGTGGGAAAAGTTGGTTATATAGCTCTCGCGAACTTGATGCACACTTTACTTTCATTGCATAAATAAATATGACCCATTGTGATTAAAATTATGAAGTTGTGGACTTGACAAATGTCTTTGGTTGAGAGTTAGCCCATATGTGCTGTCACATGGCAAGCTTTCAACATTGCACATCATCTCATTTAGTTGATATCATGTACTTTTGTTTATGGATGCTTACCATGGGTGAAATAAATGGGAAATGAAGTGAGTTTAAATGAGTTTGTATAAATGGTTAGAGAGACGCCTGGGCCGCTAATCTAAGCCATGCATCATTCATGGTGGAAATTTACTTACATGCTATGGTGAACCTTCTGTGATACACCTTACAATAAAAAGCTATCCAATGGTAAATAAAAAGGGTGTTGAGATTGTTCATTATGTTTGTTTGTCTTGTCATTTTGATATGGGCTTGTTCCATATCCTGGGACAAGAGGTACCCCAGTTGACGCTCTTAATGATACTATTATTACTTACAATGATATTTAACTTGAACTTGCTTTGTTTTCAAGTTGAGTAACACATGGAGTAGGTACTTGTATTCAAGGGGCATGAGACTTTCAACCTGTACTTTGTCAAGCACACTACTCTATTGCTTTCACTTTAAACTTAATCATTCAAGATGCTATGATAGGGGAATGAGAGCTTGACACCAAGGATTACCATATTACAATCATTGACTTAAGTAGAGAAGTTCAGAAGTTAGATGAAATTTATTCATGCTTTACCTCTACTCATATATATATCTTTCCAAAGTGTCCACCTTTTATATTCAGATTTTCACCAATACTCTATGACCATTGTAGGATGTTCTTACTTATTATTATGCATACATGTGGTCCATAGTACTTTTCTCTATGTTACACTTTGTGAATTATCATTGAACATCCTTGCATTGAATACTTGATATCACTTCATAAACTATCTTGCATATTGCTACTCCTTTTAAGAATGAATCATTTTACTCTATGTAGCAATAGTAATCATCTTTGATATCCATTGATAGTATTAAATTGCAAAGTCCATGTTAGTTTTATCACCTTCATACTCGAGGACGAGTATAGGTTAAGCTTGGGGATGTTGATGCATGTAAAATGCATACATGAACTTTGCATTATTTTACTTATATTCCAGTCATATTTGCATCATATAAGGGTTATATCACTGTTTTATAATGATTTTGGGAATATTTGATATGTTTCCTATTTTTTATGGAATTAACCCTGCGCAGGCAGAAAACCCTATTTCTTTTTTAATGTTTCAGGGACCCAAACGACGTCCAAATGACCTGGAAATTTACGAGCATCATTTTTGGAAGGAACAAGACTGGGAGCGAAGGAAGCAAACAAGGGAGGCCCGAGGGCCAATGAGTGGGCCCACGCGGCCCAGTACCTGGCCGCGTGGGACCCCCCTTTGGCCTCGAGCTCCGTTGCCGTCGATCTTTCCTCCACCGACTCCGTTTTGACCTAAAACGCCTATAAAAATATCCCCCGACGTTCTCTGGAAGGAGCGCCGCAGAAACACAGAAACACCGAAACAGAGACCTGGAGTGCAGATTGGAGGGGGAAAACTCCGGCGGGGCGCTGCCGGCGTGGTCTCCATCTTCTCCAACGACTTCTCCACCGTCTCCATGATGAAGAGGGAGTAGTCCACCTCTGGACTATGGGTTTGTGGAAGTAACTTATGTATCTCTCTCTCTTGAGCTTCACTAATTAGTACCGTATGAGCTGCTGAACATGATTACGGTCATCTATGTAATACCTTTGTGGTGGATCTTTTTATGAGTTAATATATGTTTGAGATTGCAATGGTTTTGTTTCAGTTATGAAAGTAGATGCATATTATGTACCCCGTTCTTATTTACTTGTCATGATCAAGCATGTTTATGAGAGCGTGTGAGGGGGAACGTGTGCATTAGTTGGAGTAACGGGGGGTGGCTAGTGCAGTGAACGTGAGAGAAAGTTCTGCGATCCACTTGGGTATTTTACCTTACTTTGTTGCCTCACTAGGGATAAAAAGAAATACCATGCTACCGGAGATGTGGGTGTGACCATTGCCACTTCTCCATGACTAGATCTAGCATGTTCTTATTTTAACTTCATGTCATGATACTTATTGCTATACTCTGAGTTATCTTAATTACTGAGGTGTTATGATTTAGTTCGCATCTTGGTGGAGTATAAGAGAGACTAATAACCAAAAGGTCTCTATGTTAGGACGTGATGCCCATATAATTATAACTTGTCATTAAACTGTTGTGTTGCAATCTCATATGTCAACTCTAGTGTTCCATTGTCTACCACTTTATTAAAGAGAGAGTGCATTTGTGAAACCATGAACCCCGGTCCATTTTTAATCATAAGAAACACCTTTCCAACCACTTTTACCACTTTTCCATTTTCTGCCATTTAAAAATCCGAAAATACAAAAACACTTTTACATCTTGCATTCATCATATAAAACCCAAAAATATCATTTATCATTGCTACCACCATCCTTGCATATTTATTTACCACCATTGCATATTTATTTCTTGTTTGCATTGCATATTATCTTGATATCATTCTCACACCTTGTGCTTGACAACCACTAGGTGAGGTTGAGGACCAAAACATTTACTTTGTTTTGTAGGTAACCAAAAGAAGGATAGGAAAGATAAATCTTCACTACTGATTCCCCGAGAGTTCGATATTAAACCCTCGAGTCACCCTCGTGGGGAAAACACGTCTTCCACTTACTACACACTCTGCACTTGGAGTCTCAACCTAACCATTTACTTTTCACGCAGGTAACCACGCGAAGGGCTAGCAACTGTTTTCTGGCGCCATTGTGGGGTAACTACGTGAAGGGCCATCACCTACTTCTATGGTGTGTGATTGAGTTTGCGTTGGGACTCGTCGAGGAAGAGGATGAACTAGGGCATAGGCAGAGCGCTTGTGTGTTCTAAAGCTGAGTGCTTAAGATCTTAGCTTCTCCACGGGGGAGAAAGCCTTTTGGTATCTACAGGGGTGGCTGGCTGTCCTGCCAGCCTCATAACTATGGCGTGACGGAGCTACAAGCCCTGGCCTTCTTGACGGGATGGAGGTGTCCAGCTAGTGCCACGCAGGTGATGCTGCCTCGTGGTCCAGAACCGCCCACGCGTGTCCTTATCACTGTGGACGTCGTCATGGAGCCATGTGCCCTTCCGCCACCGTCTGACCATGAGGTGAGCAAGGAATGGCTCGCCTTCTCCCATTGTCGAGGCGCATCGTCCCGAGGAGAGGGTGTGCTGGGTTATGTCGCCCTCTCTCGGGGAAGCTCAACCACAACTCTAATGATGTCCTTGATGGAGGTGATAACAAGGTAGAGTGGAGGGCGAACTTTTACCCCGAGGATAAACGAGGGATCCTGGCCTTGTCACCCAAGCAGAGCCTCATCTCTAGTGTCAGGCCGACTAACGAAGGCTATGAACGTTTGGCGATCCAATCGAGGAATGCCTGACCAGTACCGGGTTATCGATAAACCCATCAGTGAGGGTGGCCCGGATGTAGCGAGCTGGCGAACCATTTCACCGACGATGGCGATCCGGGCGCATGGCGGGAGACAGAGACACAACATGCCATCTTTATACGGGAGCATAGCTCGTGCGGGTAATGATGGGGGAAAACGGTGGCGCGGGGGGGGGGGGGGGGGGGGGAAGCAGCGAGTGGGTGGGGAGGCGACGTGTCGGACAAAATTCCGGTGGCGCATGGAGTAGTCGTACCTCCGTCGCGTTGGCCAGTGGAATCACCGCCTAGGGAGGCGAGAACGATGAGCGATGCCATTTAAACCGACGCAAGATAAGCCCGCCTGTTAGAGTCAACGTGGCAGGTGTGTCTAGGTTTGTCCGGTAGCCCAAGCCGAGCCCAAAAGTTGGGGACGTATAGGCGGATGCCTGACACATTATCTTGCCATCCAGACTGATGGGGCGCCGCCGAGGCTGATTTCTATGTCTGGACCTAATGGGGGGCCTTTCGGGGTGCCAGATGAGATACTCCGAGGGTGTCAGACTAATGTCTTAGGTTGGGAGGACAATTTGTGTTGTGTGCATGCGACTTGTCTCGGTCGCGCTATGAAAATTAATATTCCCGTAACAGGAGACCAGAGCCTAGAGAATGAGCTCTTGCTCGAGTTGCTTGGGTCATCGGTGAGCACACAACACGCCGGAGTTTGATCCTCTGCGGGGACGAGTTGTGTCCCACGGAACAAGTTTGTATATTCTTCAAATCACGTCGACGTGCCATAGGTGAGGATGACATGTCCACTTTTCCAGAGTATGTGACTTCGGAAGCAGGAACGGAACCAGGGGTGCTGGCTGGGGCCATGGTTCCCCCCATGATGGATTTTTTTGTTAAAACTCCCTAACTAATTTGTGAATTTGAACCCTAAATTTACCCAAATTTAGGTATATGGCCCCTCCAACCTATTTACTATGCAATTGGCCCCCCTTGGATCCCATTCCTGGTTCCGTTCCTGTTCGGAAGTATCTCAGGACGTGTTTGGTTCAGGTTGTAGATCTAATTAGGCGCACAGTAGGGTGTGTGAGTTGTACCCTCAGCGAGGCTCCAAAAAAAAAGACCACAACCCAAGGAGGGCACGGTCCAAGAATATATCAAAGCACTTTTCCTGAAATTTAATACACATGTCACCTCCTTGCCTGAATCCTAATCATTTGAGGACCCAGGGTGGGAATAAACCCTACCTCTCTATTCTTAACGGTACAGTGGCTCTATCCGAAATGGTACATCCTGAAGCGCATGTGAGGCGACTTTCGAGGCGATTTGGATTGCGGCCGCCATTCTCACCATCCAAATCTCCTTTTCGCCGCTCCAGAGTCGCTCATCCTCTTGTGACTGCTCCGGTCAAGCGTGGTCGTGCTCCCTCAGGCAAGATTGATGATTGCTCGGACAACATGTTACACGCGTGCATTTATGCCTATATCACCGGAGTATTTATGTGCGTCAATTTCGTGCGTACCGTGATCAATTCAATCCGGCTCCATGTCCAGTTAAGTATGCGCAGGTTTCAAGCTATGTCGACGGGAAGATGGCGGCGCAGCCTCCCGGATGGCACGCTCCATCGCTGCAATGGTTGTTGCCATAGTACTCTCGTTGACGTCAGCTGCCCCTTGGCTTGCCTTTCCGATCCACCATGCTGCCATGGCCCCAAGGCGGTCTCGTGTGCGGCCCCACGGGCTCCTTTATCTGCACGATTCAAAGCTCTACTATTTTTTGTGGTCTGTGGGAATCTTTGTTGTTTTCTCTGTTACAGATTGTTCTTCCTTGCTTTCCTTTCTATGGAATGATGCTAATACAGTGGCGGAGCTTCTTGGGGGTGAATGGGGCGGTCGCCCCCCCAGCCCACGAAGTTTCAGCCTAGTATGTATAGATATTTGGCCCATTTGCGCATTGAAAACTAGACCAAATCTTATTTTCGCCCCCTTAGCAGCCCATTGCCCCCCCCAGGATTTCGGCCCAAGCTACGTCACTACTAATATCACAGAAGTCTAGTAAATATCAATTCATTCGGCCAATAAAAATTGTGTGCACCGCGCGATTGAGAAGATCTCAGCATTCCTTTAGAGGTGACCTTTTATTTACTGTATTTTTTGGGGGTCTATGATTCAAACAATTTTGGAGAAAATCTTTAGGATTTTTGTCTATGTTGGTTGTTTGATTCGTGGTACAGATGTTTTTTTTAAGCATTTCTCTACACTACGTTTTATAGGAATTTCTTTTGCATCCACTCAAATCTCTCGGATAGATTTTTGCATCAAACAAACCAAAATCATGTAAGATTTCAATGGACATGCCGTTACTATCCTACGTTTTTCTTCAGCCCGGGGATGCCTTATGTTTCTAACTTTGTACAGTGATCTCGTTTAAAAAAATGGCGACTTAGGCATGGCTTCGAGAGGCTTCTAGGTCTGCCACTGTCCAAGGGATGATCTAACTCCTTATAAGGCTCGCCTTGTTTATGTTTCTGAACGGACGCAGAGCGCGTGTTATACAACTTCCCAAGTACCATGCACAAGAGTTTCGCAAACCGTACCATGCACAAGGCAGGGACTAGAACAGGATATGCATGTGTTCTCAGTTCCAGGCCCGATCACCTAGCGGGATCAAGCTCGAAGCTGTACGAAGCTGCACAATTGCCCATGCCATTTCTAGTTCAGAACAAACTGCATATTCTCAGAGCCTACAGGAATCACTACATGGACAGACAAATGGACAGGATATATGAAGATTCAGATAACGCACAGGTTCCATGATTAATTGATTACCAATCTGAACCATGTCAATTGCAGATTTGCAGCAAATCATCGCTGCTCAGCTAATGGGCAGGACTAACAATTGTACGTTGCTCAATCTAGCAGCAAGTTAGTTTTCAGTTGGCTTAACACCGTGGTCATCACGTACATCAAAAACCCTAAAACTGAGATATGTTACCGAGAATAGTCTTCTGCGTTATTTACTCAGGGTCGACCTTGTGCTTCTTCGAGTGCTCCTTCTTTTTCTTGGTGTCACTGCGCTTCCGCTTCAAACCCTTTACGTCACGTGTTAAGGCAATTTTTGTAATCTTTGAGGCAAAAACATGTACCAGATTAGTATGTCAACAGGCTAAAGTTAAACTTTAACACTGATCATAAAACGAAATAGACACAAACCTCCTGGTCTGGAATGTAGATCTTGCCCACCTTGCCATAAATTATATCATTCGAAATATTTTTCGACTGTAAAGGTGTTAGTTGATGGTTGTTACTGATGTATAAGTTCTCAGTGAGAAGGAGAATGCACAAGGTATGAGTTATTTAGGGATAGCGGCATCAGTTAATGATAATATCTGATGCACAAAGTACAGTTTCCCGTTGGATTTACCTTCTTAGCGTGACCAGGAGCCTTCAAAGCTTCTTTCTGTAAGAATTAGAGAATAATCACACACATATCATTTCTCAAATCTCGACATCGAAGGTTCCAAAGGAACAGAGCCTTCCAATACGAGATAAAATTAAAGATTAACGTGATCATCTGCACAACCCTTAGTACGTATGACAGAAGATATGCCGCCACCTTCAGTGTGCAACCCTAATTTGACAAGTTTACATCGCAACTTTTTTTTTTGACAAGTTCACCAATACTTCGATGCTAAAGACAGATTTAGAAAGGGCCGAAGAGAAGCGGAGATTACGAGCTTGGGCGCGTGCTTGAGGAGCTTGCGCTTGGCGTGCATCCTCCTGGGAACCCTGATCGCCACCATCTTCCTCCCTCGGTCGACGGTCGAACCAAAGGGATGACGCCTCCGACGATAAACCTAGAAGCAACAGAAAAGGGGCCGGCGAAGGTTTCAGGCCTGGGGTTTCGCCGAAAACCAGCAGGCCCAATCATGCTCTCTCCAGGGGCCCTCTAGGATTGAGTTTCTATCCGCTTTTTAAGACTCGCGGGCTCGGGGTAGGTGTTCTATTTCATCATGGGTCGAATCTGGCTCGGGCCACTGTGGACTAGAGATTCAGACAACTCTTCCTGGACTGGGAGCACCTGTCTCACATGCTGAAATTACCTTTTTTTTCAGAAACACGCGAGAATGAGGTCGATGATACATTGATACTCAAGATAATCACTAGATAAGAGAGAGCATACAATGGCAGAACTGGTTTCACAGTTGCAATTACAAAAGCTAAAGAACGCCCAAAAGGAGCACTACTAACTTCATCTCCAGGAGTCAGGACCATCTCTAAACTAGTGAAGAAGCCAGGTTATGATTCTTTGCACTATATATTGAAGAAGCCAGTTTATTGGTCAGCTAGTGCCACATCTTTCACTTCTGGATCCACCACTTTGTCCGACAGCCCAAGTTTATCACGCAATACATCCCCAATCACCCAGCCCATCACGATCGCCCCGGTAAACCCCACTGAATCATTGAGTCTCTTCGAAAACCGTTTCGAGCGCCTACATGTCCATGAGATGAAACACACCTTGTCAGCAAATTGTTGTGAGAAAAAAGGAACAGAAAATGGACAGAATATATCATATATGTTCGACGAAGCAGTACCACAAGGGGTCGGCGGGTCTGGGCTCGATCTGCACGGCGAGCTGCTGGAGCATGCGTATGTTCTGAGTGTCTGCCCTGTTGACCCGGGTGCCGTATCGCCGTACCGTGTCGGCGATCAGCGTGAACAACTCCTCCCTCTTCTTGTTGATCTGCTTCTGTGCGTAAATCTTCCCAAGCTGGCCATACGAGAAGGCAAGTTAGTTGGAGTACTAGTACCGATTTGGAGTTACAAAATAATTTGTTCAATAATAAAGCAGCAATCCACACCCTGTTGTTTGGAAAGCTATATATTGTTAGATCCCTAATCATGTTATTTGCAGATCACAGTGACGAGCTAATTGGCCATCGATGAAAGGAATCGAGATAAAAGATGATAGTTTTTTTTTGTACCTCAGCTTGGGTGGGAGGAGGCCGGAGAGAAGAGGTTTGTGGAGCCCCGTGGACGAGCCTCCTTTGCAACTCCGTCTCCGTCCGCTGGAGCGCGAAGCCGCCCAGCCTCCTCGCCGCCTGCCGAATCGCAGCCGCCATCGCCTGTCTCCTCGCTAGCTCTCTTCGATCGGATCCTCGCCGGTGCCAGCCCCTGCGTGTGTGAATTTATCGGTGGATTTCGAGGAGAGGCTCCTCGTGTATATATGTACGCGCGCGGCGACCGTGTTCCGACTTCCGAGTCCGGCACCGATTCCGACTTCTGCAAACAGCTTCATAAATAACGGAATGGCCTCAGGCGACTGATTTTTGTCTCAGTCGATTCGTTCGTAGGATGAACGTGTAGCCAATCCGGACTCGGAGCTCCGGAGCTGGTGCGTCAAGTTGGGCTAGCTTGTACGAGGATGAAAGAAGCCCGCATTACGGGACGTGTGTGGGCTTTTGTCCTGGACTTTTTTTCGTTAGTGTGTGGCCTTTCGCCTTTGTAGCAGAAGTTTTCGCTTTCATAGTGTTTTTTTTAGTATACGTTTCCTTTTACCTTCTTTCTTATTATTATTATTTTATATTTTTTATTTCAACAGCTGCACTATATTTTTAAGAATGTGTATCTACCTCATCGTGAAAATGCAAATAGAGTCTTAGATATGTATTTTCCATAATTATTCTGATTATTTATAGGCTGCACTTTTCCATACCATAAATGCAACAAGTGTTTCGTATGTATTTTTTCTAAGTTTGGTATTCTTATTTTTTTTTTAGTTGAACTTTTCTCTATAAATGTGAAATTTTCTATATGAGTTGCATTTTTTTCTCAAAAAAGTGCAAGTAGCAACCGATTATTCATACGAGTTATACTTTTTTCTGCAACTAGCAACTGTTTTTAGTACGAGTTGCATTTTTTTAAAAGAAATGTACTATTGGCTAGTAACTGTTGTATATATACGGATGAGTTGCCATTTAGACAAATATTCAACTTGGTTTTCAATCCGAGTTGTCCTTTTTATCATAAAATATGCAACTAGCTAGCTATCGGTTTCCCATAGGTGCTGCACATTTTAAGAAATAAAAGTGCAACTCTAACGGTTTGTGCTACACGTTGCAATTTTCTAAAGAAATGTGCAACTCTAAGGATTTCTGATAGGGAGATTTTCATTTGGGTAGTAGCAGGTTTTTTATACGAGCTGCATTGTTATCTAATGTGCAACTCCAACCGGTTTTTCCCTGTGAGTTGCACTTTTCTTAAGAAACGTGAAATTAGTAGCCCAAATTTCAAAACGGATTGCATGTATCTGAATAAACATGCAAGTAACAACCGGTTTTCCATACGCTGGGAGAATCAAGTTGAACTAGAAGCCGCTTTGTTGTAACAAAACGATATAGATTTTGTTTTGAAAAGCAACAGCTAAAACATGAAATTCTTTTGCGGCTTTAGTCTCGTCAGAAAAATCTGAAATAATTCATGCAGAGGACTAAAAAAAATGCTACTTTCGTGAATTTTTCATGATTTTAGAAACTTCACCGAAACACTTTACGGATACCTCTGGCGTGACATTTCATTTACTACATCCGATACATAATAAGTGTTGCAGTTTTGAACCAGAGTAACAAAATTCATTCAACGGAAACATATACATTGGGGTACTCTTATCCGAGGTACAACTTTTTACATGTGATCCCCCAAGTGCCGGGCGGCAGCTAGTATCATTTACCACGGCCAGGTATCACCTACATGCCGCGAGAAGAGAAATCTCCTTCTGTTCCAAAGATGGACTCGATCGATCGTAGTCTGCACTATACATTGCCTGAATTGTCACCCTGAATAAAATGCCAGAGAAAGAATGGATTGGTACGTGTTCTACGTAGCTGGTCATGCACGCCCACCGATTTCAGTCATGTTCTTCTGAACATTCGGTTGGTTTACCGTCATGTTCTTCTGAGCATTCTCTTCTTCTACAACTATGCACTGCTTCGGCCGGAAGTTCTCCTCCGACAGGAGCGACGCCAGGAGGCTCCGCAGCCGCTCAGCACCCGGGCCGGGGCGCACGTACGCGGCGTTCCCGACAGCCTTGCACGGATCGTCGCCGCCGGCTTCGCTCCGGTTGTAAGGCACCTCCCCGGCGCACCAGCCGCCGGGGGCGAGCAAGCCGGGGCCGCGCGAGAGGAGTTCGGCGTCGATCCTGTCGAGCACGGGGTCGTTCCGGCGGAACTTGCGCGCGAAGGGGGCGGCGCTGGCGAGCATGCCGTCCCAGTCGGCGTGGGTGAGCAGGTGCGGGTGCTGCATCGGCGGGTTGTCCCAGGCGATGTAGTGCAGGTCGCTGTTCACGGTGGTGTTCCGGAACTCGTCGGCGTTGCAGGCCACCGTGTGGAAGTACCCCTCCGGGGAGGAGATGAAGTTGGCGTAGTACATAAGCACCGTGCGCGGGAGGTTGTCCCACCCCCAGATCAGGTACTCCACGAACGGCCGAGATAGCACCATCCACGCTGACCCTGAAACCAAATTAAGCAGAGCACCGTAAATCTTTTTTTCTGTCCCTCGACCCTGAATTGAAGTTTTGTTACACGCACATGCAAATGATAGTTCAAGATTTTGTTACGCATTATTTTAGTGTAAGATAATTGCAAGCTGCATCTCTTGATGTTACGCTGTACTTACTAGTATAAAATAGTGATCCGTACTATTATCAATCAAGATGTGCAGCGCACCATCATGTGCTTGGTCATGTACGTAGGCAATGTGAGGAGGCCACACACCAAATAATATTGTACTGACATCTAATTTGGAACGGAGGGAATACGTAATAATGATGAAAAATTCCTTCCTGGAAAAAATCGTAACCGAAATGAAGCTGGCTATTTGACCCTAGCATATGATTAGCCACGAGCAAGCTGAGGGAACAAAGCCAAGGATAGGTGGTGTCCTGTGAAAGTGGACACACGACTGCGACATACACTATACACAATAATAACCAAATAAGTACTCCTACATGACAATGGGGGACGCGCGCATGGTCCATAGAGGAACAACACAATTAGTACTCCTAAACCTGAAGTTGTTTTTAACTGGAGATTTGGATTGACCACCAACCAGGCCCAATCACACGACACGCGTAGGCAAACACTAAAGTTCATGTACAGTAAGTGCTTGAAACTTGAAAGGCGCCGCAGAGCAGCATATCGAATGGACATATTTGCAGGGGAAGCATCGAAGCAAACATACCGGTGAAGAGTTTGAAGGCGGTGGGCAACTCCCGCTTCTGAGGTATCCAGAAGAGATCGCCCTTGGTTTTCATGTAGAGCGCCGGGTCGATGATCACCGGCATCGCCCTCGCAAACCTGGCCAAAATCACGACGACACCACGCACGATCAGTCACCATGAAGCACAGGAGAAAAACGATGCCATCCACAACCAAAGCAGACGAGAAGGCGTACGCTTTCCAGCCGATGTCGCTGGTGTGGTCGATGAAGTTGAGATCGCGCGGCAGCTTCGAGAACACCTCCATCATGTCTGCAGCAACCCATGAGAGAATCAGCAACACGAATTCACCAAGAAGCAATGCAAGAGCCAATCAAGAACAAGCCAGGTCCGTACTACGTACCGTCCTGCGTGACGAGCGGGTAGTCGGAGGCGGAGAGGTTGATGAACCAGTCCCACTCGGCGCCGCGGCCGCGGCCTTCGCCCCAGAGGAAGGCGGCGGCGGCGTGCAGCGTGGTGGTCACCATGGTGGGGCCGCGGTAGGTGACGAGGTTGGCCTTCTCCACGACCCGCACGTTGCGGGCCGCGGCGAGGACGGGGTGCGCGGCCACGAACGCCGCCAGCTCCGCGCGGTCCGAGTCGGGCGCCTCCGCGTCCAGGTGCAGGATGTAGTGGTTCAGCGGGTGGTACAGCGCGAGCAGGCACCGCCGCAGCATGCCGGCGTCGCCCGCCGAGCCCGAGATGAGGTACGCGAACCGCGGCGTCGAGTCGGCGGGCCGGGCCTGGGCGGAGAGCGCCGAGTCGACGAAGAGCGGGGGCGGGGTGCTGCGACGGGATGATGGCGTGGTGGAAGCGGAGAAGGCGCGGGAGGTTTGGCCGGAGAGGAAGAGCGAGGCGGAGGGGAACGGGACCGGGGAGGCGGCGATGAGGAAGAGGGCGAAGAGGCCGCCGGCGACGACGGAGAGCAGCCACCGCAGGTCGATGGCGGTGGCGCGCGGGGCGGCGGCGTGGTCCATGGCGGGCATGAATGATCAGCTGGGGAGAGAAGAGAGATGGCGGGGGACTCGTGTGTATATAAACGCGACACCGATGGATCGTGGACTTGAGAGGGAGTGCACGATGAGGAGGAGCCCAATCATGGCGGGAACAGAGTATTTTCTTACAGCACCTGGGTTAACGGGTGGCAATGGCAATCTGTAGGGGAAAACGAAGGATGTCCTCGCCACGTACACGGTACACCTACGTACCTACGTTCACGTTCTGCGCTCTGCAGGAATTTCGTATTTACGAAGGTGTTGGAGGTGGATGGAGGAGCAGAGCACAACGTGCGTCCCAATCCATCAAGCTGAGGACGAACGTGGAAGGGTACACTACCTCAGACTGTCGCAGAAGTACTCCCTCCGTTCCATTTGTTACAAGTTACTGTACAACTGATTTTGCACTTGGGCATGTTGATTCGCATGATAGGAAAAACGCATGAGTAGAAAAAATATAGTATTGCAATGTCATGCCACTTTTTTTTAGATAAAAGGCCGAGAGACGTTAAATTAATAACGACACGAACGGCGAAATGGTACATGATGCTGAACCCAGCTTACAACACTGCACACACCCAACAAGAAATAGAGCTACCGACGAGATTACAAGTGAAACACCAAAGCCACGCAACGCCGAAGAAGGAGCACAAGCAGGACAGGCAGAGGTGTTGGGTCGGAGCTCACCAAGAGCACGGATACACCAACACACACGGCACACCACCGAGACCCACAACACCAACCAGGGTAGCACCACCAGCAGGATCATCACCGCCACTATCCGCAAGACTGCAGACAGGCTCAATCAGCAAGGCCCCTAGCAGGAAACACCGCGGTGCAGGACAAGTCACAAGCATGGCCGGAGGGAGCTCGCCACCACCTCCGGAAAGCAACCCGCCGTGAACTCCAAGGCAGCGTCTTCAAGAAGCACACGACGCTAGAGCGCCGCCACCACCCGATCCGAGGATCTTGGATTTTCATCCGGAGCGTAGAAGACAGAAGCCGCTACGACGCCTCCAAGAAGGGAACGGCGTCCAAGAACATCGCCGCCGCGTCCCGAGAAGTCCCGGGCAAGGGGTTTCCCCGGCAAACTCTCCACGCCTTCTACACGGGACGCCGAACGTCGAAGCCGACACCCGAGCCACCATCACCGCAGATCGCTCGCCAACCACCATGCCACCCCTGTGGCCATGGTCACCGGCCAGCATCTGAGTCATTGGCACGCCCGCCAACCAAAGGACTCCCACCATCCAGGGCCGCTGCCCCGGCATCCCACCTCCGCGCACCGCTGAAGAGATCGAGACGAGGAAGACCTCCACCACCAGGTCAACCACCACCAGCCTCCATGGCTACCGGCGGCACCAGACCTGGCACGGGGGCAGTAGAGCTCGAGGGTCGGGGGCCCTGCCCCTTCCATGTCGAGGCGGCCGGAACACCAGGCCGCACAACCCTATCAGCCACACACGGAGTACTCCACGCAGGCCAAAGAACCAGAGCACCAGCGTCGGCAACTCCAGCTCAGGACCGAGCAGCCACACACAAGCACACATGGCGGCTCGCTCTGCCCAGATGTCACTTCAATCCTACGGGATTTCACATGCATCAAAGTTTGTTTGATTCTATCACAGGAAAAGCAAAAGATTTTGAAAAAAAAGAAGATATGAGTGGATATTAGATTTCCTATGGAAACTAGTGCAAAGAATTCCTTAGGACAAAAACCTGTGAGATTCAATACTATGAATAAAACAACAATCATTGGAAAAATTCCTAAGTATTTGAATCGTACAAAAAAATATATACAAATCTTTTGAATCAAAGAGGTAATAGTTGGCACTTACACTAAGCCCCCTAAGGGCATCTCTAACCGATCCCCTAAAATCAGTTAGAGGAGTAAAAATAGGAGGCGACCGCACCTAACCGATCCCCAAAACGGTTAGAGGAGGGAATTTTTACTCATCGGAGGAGTAAAAGTGGCGGCCGACTCCTAAATAAACTCCTCGAAAACAAAATCTGAGAAAACCTCCCGCCGCTCCGCCTCGTCTTCCCGCCCTCCGCCGTTCTTTCCCGCCCGCCTCCCCGCCGGCGCCGATGTCGCCGACTCCGCCCGGGATCGACGCGCAGCTCTCCGGCGCACCTTCTCCGCCCATCCTTGGCTCCGGAGACGACCCGACGCCGCCGCAATCGGAGATTTCCTCCGCGTCCGCGGCCGGAAAGAGGTTGGGGGCAAACAACGTGGTCCGGCCGGCCGGCACGGTCAAGGCCTCCGGTAAGGCCGGCGGCAAGCGCGTGGAGGCTCCCGAGGTGGCGCCGCGTCCTCCCATTGCTCATGTGGCCGGCCGGCGGCAGAGCAAGCCGACTCCGGCCAAGGTGGCGCTCGCGGAGGCGGCGGCCTCGAAGAAGAAGAAGAAGGCCGAGGCGGCGCTTCCGAAGGCTGCAGCTGCCTCTTCGAAGCGCAAGGCCTCGACGGCGAACCCTCCCGAGGCCGGCCACCGCGGGCGGCCGTCGTCAACGTCGACGAGCCCGAGGTGTTCGATGGATCGTCGACAAGGTAAAAAAAAATCTTTTTCTCCTCTCCTCTCATCGGTTGGCTATTTGTAGACACACGGTGATGTTGTTTTGATGATATGTAGTGTGGTGGAGGAGGAGGTGGCCACCTTCATGAGCCAATTGGAGGGTAGCCATGCCGCCGGGATCGACGACATGAACTTCGACGATCAAGACGTTGAACTCACCGAGCAAGGAGAGGTGGAGGAAGAAGAGGTTGAGGAAGAAGTGGTGGACACACAAGGAAGCACAAAGAAGAGCCGAGCCTCCAACTATAGCGAGAAAGAGGACGTCACATTGTGCTATGCGTGGATGAATGTGTCACTCGATGCAGCGGTTGGCACCGACCAATCGAAGGAGAGGTTTTGGGCTCATATCGAGGAATACTACAACAACACCGTGGAGGTGCCGATCACTCGCACACAAGGCTCTCTCGGCCACCGGTGGGGTGCCATTCTTGAGTGTTGCAACCGGTGGTCCGGTTGTGTTGATCAAGTGCACACCAACCCGCCAAGTGGAGTGCCCTTGACGGAGTTTGGGCCACTCATCCAAGACCTCTACAAGATGCGCAACAAGAAGAATGGAGGCAAAGCTTTCACCTTGCACCATTGCTACAACGAGCTTGTTGGCAATGAAAAGTGGGTGCGGAGGAATTGGGAGACCACTCCAAAAAGGTCTAGGGTGAGCATCTCCATCGATGCCAATGATGAGGAAGACGAAGACCCGCACAAGAGGCCCGAGGGGCAAAAGCTTGCAAAGGAGAGGAAAAGGAGAGGTGCCCAAGTTGGAGGCTACAAAGAAGAACTATGTGCCATGGTTGAGACCAAGAAAGCCTTGGCGGCCGAGAGGAGGGATGAGAAGGCGGCAAGGTGGGCCGAGCTCAAGGCAATGGAGGAGAAGAAGTCGAAGAAGAAGATGGAGGTCGAGGAGAGGAGGACCCTTGCCGAGGAGAGGAGGGTTGCACTTGAGGAGGAGAGGATAGCAAAAGAGAAGGAGATCGATGAGCGTGCTATCATGTTCATGGACCCAAGCAACATGGATGCCACGGCTAAGAAGTATTGGGAGCTCACTCGAGCAAAGATCCTTCAAAGATCTTTTGGTGGAGATGCTCATGGCCAAGGAGGTGATGGTGGCCGAGGAGGAGGAGGTGGTGGTGGTGATGGTGATGACTTCTTCGGAGATGGTCTTTGAGCTCTTCGATGGTGGTCCACAACATATGAGGTGATATGTTGGTGGTATTTTGGATCAAACAAGGTCGATAGCTTCTTTTTGGTGACCTTGATCGATGGTGGTGGTAGAGTCTACTTTTGAATGAACTCTATGTTTGAATTGTTTGTTTGAACTATATGTAATGTTTGAATGCATATGTGGAGTGGTGGAAAGAAATGGGGCAAAAAAGTTTTACTCCTCTAAATATAGGAGTTCGGTTCCGCGCCGTCCACCTTTAGAGGAGTACTTTTACTCCTCTAAGTTTTAGGAGTCGGTTTACTCGTCTAAAGTTTTGGGGATCGGTTAGAGATGCCCTAAGGCTAAAGGTTGGTCCTGGGATACTCTCTGTTTCTCTTTTCTGCTCAGTTAGTTGGTGCGTTGACAAAATAGGAGCCATAGAGCAGGCCATTGACAAGATCGGAGCGATCGATCGGATCCTTCTCTGGTGCCTTCCTACAAATGATTAACATGCTCGTCTGTGTTTCTCCGCTTCCGTTTGGCATGTGGAATTTTTTTTTATCGGGAGCAAGCATGTGGAATCGTGAACGCTTCTGCACGATCGCTGGAGGATCACGGGCAACCGCCGGACCTACGCTTGGTTGTTGAACTATCCGTGTCCAGAAAGGAATGAAGACGAGAGCGTCAAGGAAGGGGTCTCTCTCTTCCCATCTTCTCTGAACCTGCCGGGGCCGATGAGCAAGCAGAAGGAGGGGAACCAACTATCGGGATCTTGTCTGATGATTAACAACCTCGTCTTTGCTTCTCAGCTAACGTTTTAGCCCGTGACGCTTCTGCGAGATTTGCTGGCGGAGGATCACGAGCAACCGACACTTGGTTGATAAACAATCCGTGCCCAGACGAGCGCGAATGAAGACGAGTCTCCTCCCTCCTTCCTTCCTTCCCGTCTTCTCTGAACCGTTGTTGCCAGGGCCAGTGACAATTCAAGGAAACGATGGTGATGTGGTAGCAGAAACACTGCACTTCCCATTCCCAATCACAACTGATTCGCAGCAGAGTCGACCCACAGAGACCGCTCCCTGTCGAGTCCATTTGCAGTAGAGTCGACCCAGAAAGACCGATCCATTATCTTACGTGAGATAGAACAATGGAAACCATGAAATTTGAGACAGAGTTTCATCGGTCAAGGAATTTGAGACTTCACCATGCTGTACGCACAGGCAGGAAAGATCAAGTACAAGGTTGGAAAGCAAAAACTAAAGGGTTCCACCAGGCATAAGCCACAAACAAAAAATTAAACGAACATATAAAGCACCACATAGCAGCCGATTGCGACCTCCAAAGTGGAAAACAAAACCCATGCAACCTACTAGTAGGCTGCAATTACCAGCAAGAAAACTATAGTACAGACCAATTAATACGAGTATCATTTTACACATCCTGACATCCACAGAGCTCAAAAGTACAACGCATATACAACACATACAAAGGCTACCGCCATCGACCTCCCTACCTGTGCTACCGATGCTGCCGACGAAGGGCCAGGAGGCGTCGTCGTTCCGTCATCAGTCGCCGGCTTCTCCGTGGGGCAAGTGTAGCCGCACAGGCTAGGGCGGACGACCCAGTAGACGCCCTTGCTCGCCAACACGAACACGTCCTTGCTGTTGTCCTCACCGAAGGAGAACACGTAGCCCAGGGAGGGATGGTGCCTACGCCTGCGGATTCGCAGGGTATCGGGGAGTTCTTGGAGCAGCTGAATGGCGTCAGAGTGGAGGTGTAGTTCCCGCTGCTCTCCGGGGTCTCCGCGCCTGTCCACATTGCTGATGCGTATAGATCGGCGTACATATACCTGAAATCATGTTTGGGGGACGGTAAAGCTTGTAAGGTTAAGTTGGTTGCAGGTAGTAGGTCGTAGATGCAGGGAGTAGGACACTAGGAAGACAGGCATGAATTCCCTAACGAAGTGGCCAAGTGGGGACTGAAGAACAATGCTCACAGTGCGTAAGTCACACTTGTACTTGTTTGCATATTTATTTATTCATGTTAGTAATCGCACCTTGCTGAGTTCATACCTTTTATATTCTCAAATGCTTGTCATCAGGAAATGGGCATACAATGTTTGCCAATCAACTTGCAAATATATCCATAACGGAGCTTTGTTCAAAATACCCAAATTAGGTCATCAAGACGGTATACTAAGGATATATGAGGTGGCTTATTGATTCCAAAACCACAACTTTGAACGTGCACTAGCAGAATTTTCACTAATGAGACTAGAAATGCGGAAATTACTTAAGTTAATAAAGTAAAACATGGAATACGCTTGTATCATTCTAGATCTAGGTTATACCTTCCATACAAGCAGGGATCTGCAGACCCTCGGTAGACATATCCACCTGTAATAGATGCAGACCCGACGTTCTTGTTCACATCAGAATGATTGTAACCCATGACAGGGAAGATGGCATTTATAGAACTAAGCGATGTATTCCCTCCAGGAGTCCATTCTGGATCATAAATATATGGGCCCTCGTATGCCCGCCATCCATAGTTTCCACCCTTGGAGATCAAATCTACCTCTTCATATGCATCCTGCGGATACACGGTAAAGAAACAATTGAAGCTAGACGGACAGACAAAAATGCAATTTGTGACCAAGGTCAACCTAGGAAATTATGGTTAGTTCAGAAGTTTTGAAACATACAATATTTAGTATTTACTGTAAAAAATAGCCTAAGGAAATAAATCCAAATGATTATCCTACTTTCAGTTATCTGGTGGTGTATGGGGGAACATTCTTTATACAGACAAACTAAAAGTGAAGCTTCACTTGATCTATATGTCTGATACTCATGACAAGATTCAGTCAAAGCCCTGGAGACACTGGACGCAATGCAAGTTCGAAATGATACAAATTCATGACCATACCATCTAGTATAGTTAAGCAGCTTCACTTTAACTACATGATCCATTAATAGATAAAAATTGAGCAACAAGCAAGCTAGTGTGACCTTTGCTGCCTATAGTTTTGAATATACCTGCCCAACATCTGCACAGTAGAAGTAGAAGGCCTCTCAGAATCAAAACTGCATCTCCATGGGTTTCTAAAACCCAAGGCCCAAATCTCTGGTTGCAAGTCACTATCTTGAGCAAATGGATTGTCCTTTGGAATTGAATAGCTACCCCACAAGCTCTGGTTACTGATTTGCTTCTGGCCTGAAAACAAAACATTAGAAGGATCTAGGAGAAAAAAGATACCAAGGTTAAAATTTCAGTGGGTTTAACTGTCCATGCTACAGTTTTCTTTATGTATAAAATTTCTAAACTGCCAGTGTTCATCTGATAAAATAACTTAAACTGACAGCTGAAAACAATTGACCAGCTTCCGGTGAAGGAAACGTAATCAGGTCAGTGTTAAATCGACATAATCGCCTAACATACATAAAATTACTAAGAAAATATCTTCATTCAGACGTAAAATCAGCAGTGAAGACGCGATTAACATTGTCTAGTATAAGAATCACAACCATCTTAACATACCTAACAATTGATCCTAATATTGCTTAATTTCCATCGCAAAAAAATATATTCCTAGATTTGATTTGCAGTCTGTTCATTTAGTACGTTGTTATTACCATGCTAGGATAGCACTATTCTTTAAGTAAAATAACAACACATCCATAATTTAAACATTTCAAATGGTTTCGTCAGATGATAAATTGTACGATTAATAAATATATCGATTAGCCTTAATCAAATACCATGATACTAAGGGAACAACAACAAATTCCATGATACTAGAACAAATGGATAGTCAAAAGAATGCAATATGACAGCAAGGAAAACAAGATCAGTGTTGCTAGTACCAACTTACTTTGTACATCATCAATGTCAAGCCTCATTACTTTTCCCAGGAGTGATTTCTTGTTCTGAGAGAAATTGAAAGGGTCGCCTTTGTTTCCACCATCCCCCATCATAAAGTACAGATACCCATCTGTAGGCCCAAAAAGAATTTGTCCTGCATGGTGAGCTGTATAGGGAAGCCCCATCGTAAATATCCTGCTAACCTCTGATGGATTAGCAGATGTTGTCTACAAAAGAAATAAATAGTGAGAATGATATTCACATGTCAGCTCTATGCTATTTTTTCATTCATTTCAGAGACATGCTGCATTGTGCCGCTGGGGTTATGAGAAAATACCAGCAAGGAAATTAAAAGTAAGCAAAGAACAACGAGATCAAGATACGAAGTGGGTCCAATTCATACCGCAGAAACATTTAATGAGGAGCCTTTTGCCGAATACTCTGAAACAACAACTTGGTACTGGCATGGCTGAGCACCATTATCAGTGCCGAGCTTTGAAGGGTCACAGTCAACATCAGAATTACATGAACATCTACCAGCACAGTTAGGTGATTGAGTTCTATCACAATTATAGGAAACAAAGAAGCGGCCATTTGTAGCAAACTTTGGATGAAATGCTATACCCATGAGTCCAAACTCGGAATCCAAATGCACTTCATCAGTTAGATCAAGGAATGGGCTGGCCTCGTCAAATTGTAGTGTGTTTCCAGAACCTTGTTCTGGGACATTTGCCAACCATATCTTTCCAGCTTGGTTAGACAAGAAAACTCTGTTGGATCCATCAGGGTGAGGGGCCATGTTCAGATATGACCCGTTGCCGATTCTCTCAAGGCATACTCCTTTAGGGGAGGGTGATGGTTCACTAGTGTTAAACGAAACTGCATTTCCATTGAAGCATACTGAGTGGTCATCAGATGAGCCACCAAAGGATGTGCAGAAGTTATTTTCTGATTGCCAGACATCAGTAAGCTTTGACAACGAACTAGGTAGTTTCGCACTTCCTTGCAAGGAAGGTTGAAAAGGAGAGTTTAGTACTGTCACATTTTTGCAAGTTTCCCAACTAGTTTGCAGTAGTCTTGTGTGGAATCTTTTGATTGAGCAGACTTCCTGAAGAGGTATTGTTGCACAGAAGAGGAACCATACGAATCTTTGAGCTTGAGTTGAACAACTCGGCTGAAAATGGACTACATTTCTGAAAATAAGATAAAACTTGTTAGTATGAGTTTATGGATGTTCAGAAGTGTTCAGTGCAGCATTAAGGCAATAAGGTATCTGTGAAGCGGTGAAAACTCAATGAAGGGGTTTAGTATGTGGCTGTTTCAGCTTTAGTTTCAAGTAAATATAGAACCTATATTGGGCTGTGTTTCTTCTGGATTCAGAGCTTGTTAAGGTTCCTGCGGGCTTCCTATGATGTGTGACCACATTACATTTTGATGAGCAACCTTGTAAGCTGGCTGTTCCCAGCCTTCATTAATCTGCTTACTATAAAACCAGGGATATCCGTTCATAAAATTAGAAAAATGCCAATAAGTATATCTAAGATGAAATGAGGAATAAACTACGATCCCCTCTGTGATCCCCAAGATGAAGAGTGGGAAGCTACGACTCAAGCGCTAGCTCAGACTCCGGAAGCTGCTCAACTTGTGATGATTGAAGATGGAGGCAACTGGAAAGTAGTCCACAAGCAGTGAAGTTTGTTTCCCATTCGTTTGTCCAGTGTGTGGGCGTAGTGGCTTAGTTTGTAGTTTGGGTGTCCTTCCCCCCGTTCAAAACCTGCTGTAAAAAGTTTCGTTTTGCTTAAACTGTGCGTAGCACTTTCTGGGGGCAGCGTGTCTGTTGTCCCTCGAGGTCCTGGAATGATTGTAAGAACCTGGAAGTTTCGTTTCTATGAAATGGAACCGGGGCGTTGCCCTTTACCTCTAAAAAATGAGGAATATGTTATTTTGATGTGATCCAAATTCATATAAAGATAAAGGCTAACTTCGAAGCGAAGCGGAGGCCCGTCGCCGGAGGCTTGGGCCGTAGCGTACCGTACCGGCAGCCGCCGCGGTACGGTACGCATCGTTGCCGAGTCGGACTGCAGCCGACTTAGGGTTTTACCACCATAAATACTTCTTGTAAGCCGCCGGTTGGGATAAGTCGCAAGTTGTAAATCCCCGGCGTTTGTAACCTCACCCGATTATATTGAAGATTTGCTGGCTGGCGCTCGTGGTTTTTTCTCTCCATTGTTGGGAGGGTTTTCCACGTTAAATCTCGTGTCCCCGTTGGTTTTATCTTCCGTTCTTCGTCGTTTTATTGCCTATCGTTTATAACAGAATAAACTACAACAACATGTAAATATTCTAACCGGTAACTGGGTTACTAGTAACCAACGGTTACCGGAAAACAAGGTTAAAAAAAAAGCAAACTTGAAGTTGTTTTTTCATTGAAGTTGTTCTTCCTATCTGCTCTAATTTATAACGAATAGCATGAACCTAAAGGTAATAATCCAATTCCAAAAGATAATAATAGCTTTCCCCAAGTAGTGTCATTAACAGTAATAAGAGTCATGGTGCTCCAATATTTGATTTGTGGATCACCCCGCAACATACTCTTATTAATAATAAAGCTAGTTAGGATGCTGACACGGTCTTCAAAGCAAGTATTTAACCACAAATTTTATTAAAAAATATTTTTGAAGCATTAATTTTATATGTATTGAAAAAAAAATCATGACAACTACTAACATCAATTTGGTGTTATCCATGTCAGCAATTTTATGTATGACGATGGTCAAGCCTAAATTTTTTTAACTAGCACAAATTGTAGAAAAGCTTTTTTTTAAAAGATCCAGCAATTGTTGGCTTTGATATATTAAGCAGATAGAGTTATGTACATGTTTGCGCTAAGGCAAAATGAAAAAGAAGAGAGAAATAGAAAGGTTTCGAAGGATATTGTAGAACAGCTTATATCATGAATCAGAGATATATTTTTTCATTCTGACAAATTCGATGCAATTTTTTATCTTTTCGTCTCTGAATGCTAGCAATAACGTATGTAAAGTAGACAGTAAACAGTATGAAATTGTTAACTACTTGTGACAACGACGGATCAAGCCGCCCAGGTACCCATGTTCCAGCAGGGCTTGCGCCCTCCAGCTTCCCCGTTCAGGCAAAACATCGAACAGGTAGCTCGTGCGCCCCACTGAACACACATGTTGGTTGGAATGATAACATGGGCTTTGTCCCTTCACCCATTTCTCGTTACCCACTGAATGGAATCAGCAAGATGAAAGCAATCCCTACCGCGCAGAGAACCGACTTGATCACGGCGGCGCAGGCGGCGTCAGAGACGTCCATGGCCTGGAACTGCTTCTTGAGCGCGGCGTCCGCGGCGGCGTCGCAGCAGCTGCTCCCGCTGTAGGGGCAGAAGCCCAGCGTCCCGTTCAGCGCCACCGGCGCCCCTGCAAGCAGCAAACAAATCCTGTAACGTCAAGCAGCACAGACAGGCGACGATCCGAGACAGAGAGAAAAATGAAAGCTCAGCCGCAGCAAGCAATCAAGCATCGCAGCTTCGGGTGCTTACTCGAGTCCGTGCATAGCGGGAGGGCGCGGAGGAGCCACGGCTGCCACGAGAGG
Source organism: Poa pratensis (assembly GCA_947311845.1). Taxonomy (NCBI): domain Eukaryota; kingdom Viridiplantae; phylum Streptophyta; class Magnoliopsida; order Poales; family Poaceae; genus Poa; species Poa pratensis. Next base: position 32,300,002 of record CAMZMU010000049.1, read on the forward strand.
CAGCAGAGCAGGAGAAGGAGAAGTGAGCGCGGCCTCCCCATGGACGCTGTCGGGTTCTTGGCTCTGGCGCGCGGGCATGATTGCGCAGCGACGATGCGGGGAGCTGGTGGATTTATTGGGGGAGGGTGGATGGGGACTAGGGAGCGTGGGAGGAGGAAGAGGGCGGCATGTGAGTTGACCAATTGGCTTTAAATATTGGCGACGGCGAGACATTTGTCGGCTCCTCACTCGTGATTCCGGCCGGCGGAGGGAAGCCGAAGCTGGAACCTCGCTCGCTGTGATAGCATGACTCAGCTTGGTCACTGCTGTCAGAGCGAGACAAGATCGGGATATGCCGATTACGGCCGTCTTATTTTTATCTATCAGATGACTGCAGAAAAACATATCATCGATCGAAGGTAATATCAACCCAAAATCCATCTGAATTTTTAGCAGGGCAGGACAGGGGTGACCTCGACCTGGAGGCATGGCGATCGATGGCCTACCACGAGGCACAGGTATGGTTGGTGTTGGTTGGGAGACGGGTGATGAGTTTGACAACGCTGCGTGCAACTTGACTACTTCAGCATCCATGGTTGGCATGGCACTGACTTGATCCAAAATGGAGACTCTCGTCCAGACTTCGCTTTGCACAGTGGATTAAACAAGTGGTTTTCTGCAGAAATTATGGCGCAAAGATCAGGAAAATGAAAGAAGAGGATAGATCTCCGGTCCAAACTTTCCCTTTGCACAGTGGCCCGTGATGCCTAGGCATAGCGCGCGTGCAGCGTTGTCAACCGCGCGCGTCGTGTTCGTCCACTTGATCGAACACGAGTCAATCTCCTCGTGTGTGGTGGTGTGGACCTACGAAAACTGGTAGGGACGCACAGGAAGGAACAGGGCAAAGTAAGTGAAGATCGGCGCCGCTCTGACTTTGTAACGTCGGCTCTGGGTCACCATCATCAAGGAGGTCACAGTTCAACGATTGGGTTGGCACGCTAGTGTATCTCCATTCATATTGGTCGCGTTTGGTAGTCACCCAAAATCACCCAAAAGCATGAACATTTGATCCCATGAGGACAGGCCGGTCAGGGGCTAATCTATCGGATCCACCCAAAATCATGTTATGCTAGTTGTTTGGTGGCCATTGGGAGCCGCTTGGTAGGACCGGACGAAGCCAAGCGTCGCCACGTAGGACACCCGACGAGTGGGCTAGCGTCGTCATAGACACATCTGTTAGTCAACTTAAATCAAAACTTCATTCATGGCGGCGCGGTTTCCCAGCTGGGCGAAGAGAGAACCGTCGCATCGTGCGGCGAGCTCGCTTCTTCCCCACGGGTCGCGTCTTTCCAATGATTCGTTCCTACGCGGGGGCATTAATGTGACACGGAGGTCAGAATTAATGGGCGCCACCCGCCTCCGCTCCTTAACCGACTTTAGAAAGCACGACACCTCTCCTCTTCGTCGAGTACATCCACCCGTTCTCCCTATTTCACCCGCCTTCGCTCCCCTCTCGGCATCCATGTTCCGCCACCAATCCATGTGACGAGAAGATAAGGCCACTTGGCAAGTGAAATTGTTTCTCTTTTCAATTGAAAGAGAAGGTATTTAAGAAACATGGGTATGGAGATACAATCAGTTGAAGAGAATAGAAGTCGCTCCAATGACTAATAGGCGATCTTATCTATAAGAAAAGTGAAATAAAAACTATGAAGTAATAGATTTGAAGAATTAATCTTTGTTAACTGAAAGTACAACCACTTCATGTTAAAGAAAAAGTACAACCACTTTTAATCTCCGGTACATTGGAGTAGAGCCACATCCGGAAGCACCCAAACAAACTATTCCTCTTTGAAGCTTGACCTCACATGGATCTGAATCATGTGAATACCGGTCGTTCCTACAGAACTGATGCAATGCATTTCCGGCCCATCGACGCACGAGAGGAGTGTCCTTGATGCTAAACGATTCACCGTGGTGACCAGCAAAACCTATGAACAGGTGCCTGCCGGCCTCTCCAAGGTCGTTCCAAGCACTCGAAGGTACAAAATCCAAAGGTTCTCCTGAGCCATCGCTCTACAGTACTTGACCTTGGAGGAATTTGAATCCTTCTATCGACCGTCATTGTTATAAAAAGACACAGTGCCTCACATGCCCAACGATGGCCAATGGAGTAGACATATTGCTCTGATTAACCGTGATGATCTGTAGGACATCGTTAACTTTGCAAAAATAGCAAGCCTTAGGGTAGCGCTCGGTCGGTGCTCACTTATGTGTGTGAATATATATAGGCTGAAAGGTGTACGGATCATGGCTTATACTCGACTTGATTATACACAATTAATTGGTGTATCACCTACCACGATACATTTGGTGGATCAAAGGCATACCCGTCCAGCTTTACAACATCTCTAGCAGATACCTGTAAACCTTAAAACTGTAATAAGGTATCCCTCAAAACCAATTTAGGGTGTGTGTGGGTAGGACGGGTTGACGGCGCGTAGGGTTCCTCCCGAACGCTCGTGGGAGGGGTCTTTTTTCGCGGTGTATTTCAAATTGTAATCATAGAACTAGAATGAGTGGATCTACAGCGTATCCTCACACTTGTGTGGGTGGGGGGGGGGGGGTGATATGTCCAAAACGTATCTATAATTTTTTATGTTCTATGCCTATTATATATTGATTACCACATGTTTATCTTACACTTTATATCATTTTTATGCATTTTTTGGGACTAACCTATTAACAAGATGCCACAGTGACAATTCCTATTTTCTGCTGTCTTTTTGTTTCAGAAAATCTATTCTGGAAATATTCTCGGAATCGGACGCCAATTTAACTGATTTATTTCTGGACCGAGACGGAGCAGCAGCCAGGAGGACGGAGCCGGGGGCCACACCAGGCAGGCCGGCGGGCCCACGGAGCGGCCTAGGGTGGGGCCGCGTGCCTAGGCTGCCGCCCCACCTCGGCTGGCCACCGACGCCGCCCTTTCGCCTATAAATTGCATCTAATCGGGAAACCCTAGATACCCGAGCAAAAATCCATGAAAAGTTTCGAGGCCGCCGTCGTCTTCAACCCTAGTTCGGGAGGGTTTCTGCAATTCTTCCCGGCACCTTGCTGGAGGGGAAATCATCACCGGAGGGCTCTACATCACCATGCCTGCCTCCGGAGTGATGCGTGAGTAGTTCTCCACGGGACTACGGGTCCATAGCAGTAGCTAGTTGGTAGTCTCTCCACCTTGTGCTATCATGTTTAGATCTTGTGAGCTGCCTAACATGATCAAGATCATCTTTATGTAATGCTACATGTTGTGTTTGCTAGGATCCGATGAATTGTGAAGTTATGATCAAGTTTGTTCATCTATCTATATTATGTTTTATCTATGTTCCTGCATGCTCTCCGTTGTTAGTAGATGCTTTGGCCAAGTAGATGCTAATGACTTCAATAGAGGGTATTTATGCTAGATAGTGGGTTCATGCCTCTAGAAGCCTGGGCTTGATAGACAGAAACAACTAAGGCTGTAGATGTGTTGTTGCCACTAGGGATAAAATAACCGATGCTTAGCTTAAGGGTACTGTTGTTAAGTCTAATGCGTTTATTTACATTACACACTTTGCTTAATGCTATAATCTGTTGCTTACAACTTAATACTCATGGGAGACCCGGAAGCTATCTTGTGAGTCGATTATGAGTCATAGATGCAGCTAGTAAGCGGTCTATGTATATTGTTGTAATGCCCAATAGATATAACAATGAACATGTGCTTGTCATATATTGCATTGTCATGCGTTTGCAATTTGTCAATTGCCCAGCTGTAATTCGTTCACCCAACATGTATGTTTATTTGTCTTATGGAGAGACGCCACTAGTGAACTGTGGACCCCGGTCCTTTATTTCACACTGATACAAACACCATTTTCACCACGCTCTACGTTACTTCCTACTGCTACTTTTGTGGTCATCATCATATTCTACACCATACGTTTAATCCTTTGTATTCAGCAAGCCGGGGAGATTGACAACCTTCCTGTTTCATTGAGGCAAAGTACTTTGATTGTGTGTGTGCAGGTCCACGTCAGTGATCGGGTAATGGCGCCGCTGACACCTTTCTGAAGCTCTTCCAATTCCTACTGGATCTGACAAGCTTGGTTTTATAATCAAGAGAAAACTTTGCTATTGACTACATCATGCCTTCCTCTTGGGGTTTTCAGCGAACGTGCGTTCCACGTCATCAGGGGGGTCAAAGTAATTTCACTTGATGGCATGTCCAAACTCACGGTTGTGGAATACCAACTTTTTTTGGTCTATTTATTCCGCTTTTGTATAATAGAACTAATTAGTTTTGGAAAAGGAGAAGGGAGAGGCTGTATTTCACATGCGCGAGATCCACTCATTCTAATTCCGTAATTGCAATTTATAGAAATGGATCATATCGTTATCCAGTTTATTAATTCACTCTCGTGCGCAAGAGGAAGTACTGGACCATGTGACTAAAAGATACGGCCACGTGGCAGGATCGGACAAGTTTAATGAAATCCTTTATTTACCAAAAAGAAAAGGAATGTATGTAAGCGGTGTGTGTCTCGAGATACAATCAATTGAAGAGAATAAGAGCAAATTCAAAAGTACAGCCAACGGCTGGCTATAAGAGTTTGTCATGTCACCTATAGCTAACCATATAGCCAACATGTGTAATAATTAGTTATAAAAATGTGTTACTTTATTAAGACATGGCCCACCCTCCACTCTCACAATATGCCTAGTAACACGTGCTAGAGCTGGCTTTTGCATGAAAGTCCACTCCTCTTCTCTCTCCTCTATGTCATCCAAAAAAATTATTTAAACCCTTATATCCCGCTTACATAAGCTTATAATACTTGCTATAAAACTCTCTCCAATGACGAATCGGCGATCTACCAATAAAGATAACTAAAAAACCCTTACCGTAATAGGAATTAATTAGAAAGGAGAAGAGAGAAGTTGCATTTTCGTGATCGCCTAAAAAGGACCATAAATTTTATCATGTTTATTAAATCTCTCTTGCAAGAGAAATACCAATCCATGTGACGAGAAGATAAGGCCACTTGGCAAGACTGGACTATAATGAAATTGTTTCTCTTTTCAATAGAAAGAGAAGGTATTTAAGCGACATGCATTTCGAGATACAATTAGTTGAAGAGAATAAAACTCGCTCCAATGCGAATCAGCGATCTTATCTACTAAAAAGTGAAATAAAACTGTTGAAGTAATACATTCTTAGATTTAATCTTTGGCAAACTCAATGTACAACCACTTCATGTCAGAGAAAAACTACAACCACTTTTAATCTCAGGTACAGTGGAGTAGAGACACGTCCAACAACAGTCACCGGAACAAACCATCGCTCCACAAAGATTGACATCACATGAATCTGAATTCTGTCAATGTTGGTCATTCTTACTGAACTGATGCAATGCATTGTCGGCCCATCGACACACCAGCGGAGTGTCTTTGATGCCAAATGATTCACCGTGGTGACCGGAGCAACCTAGCGACAACACTGCAGTGTATGTCGGCCACTCCAAGGTGCGCCTTCCCTACTAGCTAGTAGGTACGAGATCCAAATATCCTTCTGGACCATCGCTCTACAATACTTGAACTTGGAGGAATATGAATCCTTCTACTGGAAGTCATTATTATAGAAAAGATCCCAATGCCTCACATGCCCAACAATGGACAATGGAGTAGCCATCTTGCTACGATTAACCGTGATGATCTGCAGGACAGCGTTAGCCATGCGAAAAATATCAAGCTTTGTAGGGTAGCGCTCGGTCGGTGCTCGCTTATATGTGTGTGTATATATATAGTCTGAAGGGTGTAAGGATCATGGCTTATACGACTTGATTATACACAATTATTTGATGTATCACCTACCACAGTGCATTTGGTAGATCAAAGGCATACCCGTCCAGCTTTAAATCAGTAAAGCTCCGGCTATAGGCTAGAATTCCACAAAAAGGGTTTTCAACTCATTCTAATTTCGTGATACAATCAATTGAAGAGAATAAATCTCTCTCCAATGCCTAAGCGGTGATCTACCTATGACAAAAGAGGACTAAAATCTCCTCACCATAGTAGGAATTAATTAATTAGTTTTGGAAAGGAGAGGGCATAACCTGCATTTCATCTCTGTGTGTGGGGATGCACTCTAGATCAACTCATTCTATTTTTGTGATCACAATTTCTAAAAATGGATCATAACTTTTATCATATTTATTGAATCACTCTTGCAAGAGAAATACAAATCCATGTGATGAGAAGATAAGGCCACTTGGCAAGACTGGACTATAATGAAATTGTTTCTCTTTTCAGTAGAAAGAGAAGGTATTTAAGCAACATGTGTTTCGAGGCACATTCAGTTGAAGAGAATAAAACTCGCTCCAATACCAAATCGACGATCTTATCTATATGAAAAGTGAAATAAAAACTGATGAGTAATAGATTCCTAGATCTAATCTCTGGTAAATTGAAATATCCATTTCACGTCAAAGAAAAGGTACAACCAATTTCAATCCCTGCTACAATGGAGTAGAGCCACATCCGGCAACTGTCACCCGAACAAACTATCGCTCTATGAAGCTTGACCACACATGAATCTGTAGCCCGCGAGTGTCGCTCGTTCTTACAGAACTGATGCCTAACGACGCACCAGGGGACTGTCCTTCATGTTAAATGATTCAGCCAGTGCATGTCGGCCGCTTCAAAGGCGCGTTCTCCCCACTAGTAGGTACGAAATCCAAATATTCTTCTGAACCATTGCTCTATAGTACTTGATCTTGGAGGAATTTAAATCCTTCTACCAGTATTCATTATTATAGAAAATATCCCAATGCCTCACATGCCCAACGATGGCTAGTGGAGTAGCCATCTTGGTATGATTAACCGTGATCGATGATCTGCAGGACAGCGTTAACTATGCAAAAATATCAAGCTTTGTAGGGTAGCGCTCGATCGGTGCTTGCTTATGTGTTTGTATATATATATGGGTTGAAAGGTGTAAGGATCATGGCTTATACGACTTGATTATACACAATTATTTGATGTATCACCTACCACAGTACATTTGGTAGATCAAAGACATATCGTCTAACTTTATATCAGCAAAGCTCCGTTTACATGCTGAAATTCAACAAAAAAGGTTTAGCTTATGGGCAGGTCCTCATACGTCCAAACCGGCCTCTCCCTCACACACACGAAAGTCAGTCGCTACTATGCCTTTGACTCTTGCTGTCGTACCACGGCCAGCAAAATCGGTCAGGCCGGATCCCCATCCGTGAAACAAACAGCTTCGATGATGTCGCAGGCGCAACTGTAGTATGCTAGCTGGGATGGAAAGGGACGCTCTTGTACCAAGCCATGAAGATGCATTTTTTTTTTGACCTAAAGATGCATTTTTTCTTGGAAACCTCAAATGGAGGCTGAGCTCCATTTAAACCCTTTATTTTGCAAATTCCAAAAATATCGTATTTCTTAGCTTTCAAAAAAATATTGTATGTAGACAATGTTCTATTCTACCAACGTGGAGAATATCAAATCAAAATATTTATTCTGTTTTTATATTTATTCTAGTTTTCATAATAATAATTAATTAATTTTGGTTAGGAGAAGGGAGAACTAGTATTGCAGGCGTGTTCGGAAGTCCTCCAGCTCCCAGATTTCAGCTTCCCGAAAATTCAAATCGTGGAGTTTGCAGTGTTTGCTGTACAAAACGCGGAGCACCACTCTCGGGGATTCGCGAATCAGCCAATCGTGAAGCAGCCAAAAATTACCAAGGTATGCCACCGCGAAAACGCTCCCTCAAAAAAAAAGTGAAGAAAAACGTTTCCAACTCGCTCTCCTCGTTCGCGCATCCGCTCCAGTCCTCGTCGTTCGTCCACCACCGCACCACATCTCCCCACCTGCGCGCTCTCCTCCTCCAACAGTTCTCCGCCGCCGGCGTCCCCAACCTGACCCGTGCTTCCCCGAGCCAGAAACCTGCACGCTATGAGGGCATAACCCGACCCCGGCCTAATCTTCGTTCGCTGGATTGAGAACTCGAGAGGCGAAGAAGGGAAGGCGAATTGGTGCTGCAACCACCGGAAGCCGCCTGTATCGCACCGGGCACGCCCACGACTACCAGCGCACGAGAAGGGGCCGAATCCAGGGGAAAAGGAGCGGCAGGGCGTGTGGAAGCCCTAGGATATCTCGCCGCCGGCGATTAGGCCGCCGGACGAAGGGAATCGATGGGATTAGCGTGCGTCTCGGTGCGGATTTGGAGGAGGAGTGGGGAAGAAGAAGGTCCCTACGGACTGCTGAGCTAGCAGTTTTCCTGCAACGGACTGAAATTGACCTTTAATGGGCTGTCGGCCCATGCGTAACGTGAAGCTGAGCCGAATGTTCGCTGCTCCATCCGTGATGCCGGATTCGCCTCTGGAAGCTGGTGAAGCTGGACCGTTTCCGAACACACCCTTCATCTGTGCGAGATTCACTCATTCTAACTTTGTAAATAAATACAATTTATAGAAATGGATCATAAAGCTTATCCAGTTAATTAACTCACTCTCGCGAGAAAATTACCAGACCATGTGACCAGAAGATAAGGATCGTACTCTCGCAAGAATACTGCCCCGGGTGAGAGCAGCATGAGTCGATCCTAGGATCCTACTCGCGTGGGCTGCTTGGCCACTGTCAGTGCTAGCCACCGAGCTACGCTCGGTTCTCAGGGCTCATGCAGTATGTGTTCCGAGATACAATCGATTCAAGGGAACAAAACTTTCTCCAATGCCGAATTTTTGTCCAAAAGGACCACTTGTCCTAGTGAATCGCCAAAAGGATCATCTCCTAAAAAATTGTCAAAAAAGACCACCACCACCATGGCGGCAGGCCCGAAAAGCGACATGTGTCGCCTGACGCCACCATGGAGGGGCTGGGCCCTACCGCCACACGTGAAGGCGGCATGATATGTCCACCGTTTGCACTCTCTAATCTGCTACTACTCCTCTCCTCGCCGTTGATGCTACCGTGGCACTGTGCTATATACAGTAAAGTTCACTGTTCACTGTTCACTGATGCATGCACATGCACATCACAGTAGCTAGAGCAAGTACAATAGTACAGCCAATAGCTGGATATAAGAGATTGGCATGTCATATATAGCCAACCATATAGCTAACATGTACAATAGTTAGATATAAAAATGTGTTACTTTATTAAGATATGTCCCACTTCTCACTCTCACAAAGTGCCTAAAAGCACGTGCTAGAGCTGGCTCTTGCATGAGAGTCCACTCCCCTTCTCTCTCCTCTTCTCTCTCCTCCATGTCATCCAACAAATATTATTTTAATTCTTATAGCGACTTACATAAGCTTATTGTACCTGCTCGTATGCATGTGTGAGAAGTGAGCCACCGCCCATCGCCTCAAAATAAGCGCCGCTACCGTGTCGGGCTGGCAGACGTGTCGCCTCTCATCGTGGCGGCAGGGCCCACCCCACTCCGTTTTCTGTTCCAGCTCTGCTATGTCTCTTGCGTAACAGTGCTGCCGCCTTTGGTGGTGGCGGCAAGTGACACGTGTTGATTGCTGGTCCTGCCGCCACCGTGGAGGTGGTCATTTTTGACAATTTTTTGAGAAGTGATCCTTTTTGACAATTTACCGGGGCAAGTGGTCCTTTTTAACAAAAAATCAAATAGGTGATCAACCTATAACAAAAGAGAACTGAAAACTCCGGACCATAGTAGGAATTAATTAGTTTTAGAAAAGAGCATTTCATCTCTGTGTGTGGGTGGATGCACTCTAGATTAAATCATTCTAATTTCATGTTCACTATTTTTAAAATGGGATCATAACTTTTACCTAGTTTATTAACTCACTCTCGCAAGAGAAATACCGATCAATGTGACGAGAAGATAAGGCCCACGTGGCAAGACTGGACTATAATGAAATTGTTTCTCTTTAATCAACATCTGTTTCGAGATACAATCAGTTGAAGAGAATAAAACTCGCTCCAATACCGAATCGGTGATCTTATCTATAAGAAATGTGAAATAAAAACTTCTGAAGTAATAGATTCCTAGATTTAATCTTTGGAAAAATAAAAGTACAACCACTTGTCCACTTCATGTCAGAGAAAAACTATAAAAACTTATAATCCCTGCTTGCTGCCGTGGAGTAGAGCCACGTCCGGCAGCTGCCACCCGAACAAAGCATCGCTCTATGAAGCTTGACATCACATGAATCTGAATCCCGCGAGTGCCGATCATTGTTATAGAACTGATGCAATGCATTGCAGGCCCATTGACACACCAGTGGAGTGTCACTAATGCTAAATGATTCACCTAGCAACATCTAGCACAACAGTGCCTGCCGACCGCTCCAAGGCGCGCCTTCCCTACTAGTAGGAACGCTATCCAAACATCCTTCTAGACCATCGCTCTACAATACTTGAACTTGGAGGATTTTAAATCCTTCTACCGATAGTCAATATTATTGAAAAGATCCCAATGCCTCACATGCCCAACGATGGCCAATTGAGTAGCTATCTTTGTATGATTAACCATGATGATCTGCAGAACAACATTAACTTCGCAAAAAAATATCAAGCTTTGTAGGATAGCGCTCGGTCGGTGTTCGCTTACGTGTGTATATATATAGGCTGAAAGGTGCGAGGATCATGGCTTATACGACTTGATTATACATAATTATTTGATGTATCACCTACCACAGTACATTTGGTATTTTGGTAGATGAAAGACATATCGTTTAACTTTATACTCCCTCCGTTCCAAATTAGATGTCTTTCATTTGTCCACATACGGATGTATCTATACTTGTAACATGTCTAGATACATCCGCATGTGGACAAATAGAAGACATCTAATTTAGAACGGAGGGAGTATCAGCAAAGCTCCGGCGACATGTTGGAGTTCAACGGAAAGGGGGTTTGCCTTATGGGTTCACCCTCGCACCCGCAAGCCAGTCACTGCTATGCCTTTGACTTTTCCTGTCGTGCCATTACATGCAAAACCGGTCAAGCCGGATTTTTCACCCATAAAACAGACACTTCATATTTCGATGATGACCGACTTCACGGGGAAAATCTCGCGCACAAGCTGAGATGGTATGGTACGACTTTTGCACGAAGCTGCGAAGAAACTATGTTTACCTTGGCAGTTGCTCGCCATGCTGGGTAATTTTTTTTTTGTAATGGAAGAATCCCATGCATCAATCGATTTACACGGCCTGCTTTATTACGATGTTCAAAGTTCAGTTTATTAAAATCAGGGATCACATAAGATCGATATAAAAATCATCCAACAAAATTGTAAAAGCATATGCAGCTAGCTATTTTGTAGTCTACTAATATGCCACCATCCAAACATGTTGTAGATATCCTGGGCGACTGTGAGCAGCTTGCTGCACCCAGAAACCATATTCTCCCACTGATCCGATGGGAGCAGAACGAACCACAGCTGAATCCATGAGTAGCCAATCGAATAACCTACAAAATATGAGTTCCGCCATTTTGTTGTTGTTAAAAACAATGATATTTCTGCATGTCCAAATAGCCCAACACAAAGTTGAAACACCAATGAGTATTCTAGCCATAGTCTTCCTGTCAACTCCATTTAATGAGTTTCCAAATATATTAGCAACATTGGTCGGAGGTGGGATATTGTAAGCAAAAACCACAATTTGCCAAATAATTTTAGCTAAAGCAAACTTGAGAAATAAATGTTCTATGATCTCATTAGAATCACATAAGAAACACTTCTTACAACCATTTAAATTACGTTTAGCAAGATTAGCCTTGGTGAGAAAGACCTTATTCTTGAGGAACCACATAAATATTTTGATTTTAAGTAGGATTTTTAACTTCTAGAGATATTTGTGGAGAAACCTTGTATGCCCATTCACTTGGTCTAAATACATGGATTTAACAATAAATGATATGGATGTAGTAAGCTTCCAAATAAATATGTCCGCCTCATCAGACAAATGCACACTCATTAGCCGTTGGCATAAATGCAAATCGTCGTGAGACTCCCACATTTGAAAAAGTAGATCGGGTTCTAGTAAGTGTTGAATGGGAACAAAAATCCAGCTGGTTAGAGTGTGTGCTCTAAGTTGAGAAGGGTCAGATCATACACCTTTATTGATTGATTCGGGTCAGCAAGCACTTGTTGGAAACAAAGCTCACTTCTCATTTGAATTATCTTAGAGCTTACTCGGGAAGGATTCTATGAGATGGTGGAAGCCAAGTGGAAAGCTTAAGAGCATCTCCAACAGCAGCTTTATATAAGCAGCACGCACAAAAAACCACCAATTTAGCGCGCGCGAGGCTAAAAACGGTGCTCCAACAAGGCTCTATAAGCCAGTGCGCTGCAAAAACCGTCCAGCGCGCGCTGGACGAAGCTGGACTAAAAGCTTCTTCTTTGCAGCCCAGCGCGCTGGCCAAAACGGAAACAACCCGCGAAGGAAAACTGCCACGGAAACTTCCGCTGGCCGCAGCTCGCGCGTCCGGGGCGAGACCGCCACCGCCCCCTGCTCTCTCCTCCGCAGCCGGCCGAGCTCGCCGTCGCCGCCGCCCTGCAGCCGGAACTGCGCCGCCGCCCCAGGAATCGCGCGGCCAACCGCCGAAATCGCGCCGCCGCCGGAATCGCTCCTCCGGCGTAGCTGCGGCCTTCGCCCCTCGCCCTCGTCCTCCGGCCGCGGCCTTCGCCAATCGCGCCGCCCCTCGCCCCTCGACCCTCGCCCTCGTCCTCCGGCGCGGTTCCCGTCCGCCGGCGTGGACCAGAGCGGCCACCCGCGGTGGCGCGGAGCTCGTCGTCCCTCAGCGGCGCGGAGCTGGACGGACACGGCCTCCCGACGCCGGCGCGGAGCTTGACGGGCGCGGCCTCCCGGCGACGGCGCGTGGAGCAGGATGGCCGGACGGCGGACGCGGAGGCCTCGCGCGCTGCCTCTCCAGCCATGCGAGCTAGCTAGCTAGCTCTCCAATGATTGGGGACCTAATTGCTTTTTTTTTTGGTTAGGGACTTATTTATAAATTTAGGGACCTGTTTGTTGAAGAAACATGTTGTGGTGCTGTATTTTTAGTGCGTCAAGTAGACTGCTACATCTGCACGCTATATTTTTGGGCATCTGGAAAACCGATTTCGTCCGCGGCGCGCTAAAAGTGCTATTTCGGCGCTGCAAATTTTTTTTAGCGCGCCGAAGCCTAGGGCAGCTGTTGGAGATGCTCTAATAAATCTGTGCTCTGGGTGTGGCAACAACGTTGGACGGAAGTAGAGGACCCTGGGGATGCGCCATGGTTGCGGGGAACCCTGCCTGCGGCGTCGAGTAGTAGATTGCATTAATTTTGAGTTATTATCATACGAGAGTAATTTTTGATACTATGCAAGAGGACATGAAAGAATTTCGAAAACAATTAGTTGTCATATCGTACGTGTACTCGGAACTGAATAAGTTAATAGGTCCGATCTAGGAACAATCAGATCATGATTCTGAAATTGAAAAGCTACCGATTCTAAAGCAATTAGATTCAGGATGTAGACGAACAAAGATATACCCTTCCCACCTCCATTGTGTTTACCAACCCACGTGATTTAGCTGATGAGATCATCATATACATCATGTCCATCGACGATGCAAAGTGTTTGAGTAAGCTGCCATATTATGAAAAACATTGAGTGTCAATTAATACATTATTATGATTATCATTCTTACCAACAGTTTTCATAGAAAAGAATGGGTGTGGGGAGCTCTAAACCATATGCATTGGGATTAAGTTTGAAGCAAATTCAGAGCATTCTCACATCGGGCGAACCTATGGACAAGGACTATTTCACCATGGATGTTCATAGCGTGTCATGAGACGAGATACAGTTGTTGATAGAGCCTCCCGTGCACAACATGGACTTAAAAATTTGTGTAATTTGTTATAATCACATTAGTTATTATCATTATCATGTTTCTAACTTGTGTATTGAAACATCCAAAGTGGTATGTAAAGCCAAATATTAATTCGTTGGCAACATTGTTTCGCAGCTGGCCGAAGATTAACAATAATATCTCATTATGCCTTATGATATGTTCGGTCACTTCACCTCTTGTCCATTATTGTTATGGTTTATGTTTTTCTAATAGTTGTCACTTGTAAATTCTGTTTTCACATGCATGTTGATCTTCACCGACAAACATAAATGTCGTGTATCCATTTTGAACTCTATTATTGAACCGCTATTAAAAGAGAGATATCAATTAAAAATTTCAGATTTATCCATTTTGAACTACGTGGCTATCTTATCTATGTACATTAATATCTTCACACGTGCATCCAATTTTTTTTTACCATGACAACATACGGACATTCAACCAGTTTTTGGTAAATTTGGAAGTACAACAACTTTGCATCAAAGAGAAAGTACAACCACTTTTGATCTCTGGCACAGTGGAGTACATCCACATCCGGCAGCTGCAACCCGAACAAACCTGCAGCTACCTTCCGATCACGGACCGTGTAGCGTCGTCATCCTTTCGGGCCTTTTACGGCACGTCACTAAATCTTTTTATCTAGGCCTCTAGGGTACACGTCACGAAATCCTCTAACCGCATAACGGCCATCACGTGGTCCGGAAAGATATGCAGCCCAGCCCAGCCCAGCCCAGCAGCCCGCAGAGCCCATAAAAGAAGCTTCCCAAACAGAAAAAAGTGTCCATAAAAGGGCAGCAGCGTCGACGTTTTCTGTTAACTGCGCAGCAGCCAGCTCCCACTCGTTCGTTTTTTTTCTCCTCCTCCCTCACTCGAGATCGGGATCAGAGATCCTGCTCCTCGGATCGGGCGGGCGGCGGAAGCCACGGTGACCCCTCTCGCCGATCGGGAGGTGGACGCCGCGACGCCGAGGTGAGACTCGCTGCTGCCTCCGTCCTTCCTTCTTCCCTCTCCTCGGTACGGTACGGCTGCTCCTCCTCGCCGTGATGCGTCCGTAGGTGTTAGCTGGCCGATTAATTGGATGTTGTTCTTATCTGGCCGGATGCGGCTGTATTTTCCGTTTCAAATCTCTTGCTGTTGCGAGAAGGTGCCGGTAGTCTTCGTAGCTTGGGAGGATGTGCAGGTGTAATCTCTTCTGTTTGGCGATTTCCTTGGTTTTTCACCTACAGTATTTTGTATATCTACGAGGTAGATGTTGAGATGGTTACTCTGGAATGGTTCTGATCCCTTTTTTTGACCATTTCCGTTCCAGTAATTTTTGCGATCGCGTCAAACGCCGATTTTGTTCGGATCCGTTTTGAAAGGAATGTAGATTTGTTTTTTTTTTTGGGGTTTAACGTAGATCTACTGATTCTTCATGCAATTAATTAATGTCTGTCAGCGGTAAGAATCACAGATTTGTAGGAATGGTCAGCGGGTAGGCGGGACATCATATCAGATTCTTATCCTACATAGGAAATTGCGTAGTACCAACATGTTGCTGTAAAAGGGAACATGGGGAAAATTGCACCCCGCAGATACGGCCCCACCAAAAATCCTGTATGACCTATGTGCCATGACTCAGAGCGCGACAGGGTGGCAGAGCAATGCACACTGGACATACAAGTCTATGTCTTAATGCTCACGAAAACTGGCCAAAGCATGTATGTAAAGCCGGAACACATTTTGCACTAGCACCACACAACTTACATGTGATTTGTGGGAACTCTGATATCTACCAAACCAAATCAAATTTGCGAGACAGCCACAAAACAGACAGATGCGTGACCCGACAGACTTCAGCACCATTACATGTAAATTTGCAGTTGAGGTCCATCGGGTCGCAGATTTTGAGGCTTGGAATTTTGCATCGGTTTTCTCACAGTGTTGATTCGGCTTGGTCAGCTACTCTTGTTCGATTCTGTTTTGCTTATGGAAGATTGGAATTCTTCCCGATCGATCATGCGTGGGGTGTGGGGTGCTAGTGCTAGTTCCAGATTAGGCAGGCTTGCAGTGTTGCAGCTCCATGCATGTCCGTCTGGGTGAGTTTCTATGGCTATTGCGTTATATTTTGATTCATACATTCAGTGTGCATTGCTGGCCTTATGTGCCATGACACAAAGGTGGCTGGGTTTGGGCGACTGGAGAGTGGTTTGACTCTTGCAGGCCTTATCCTTCTGGTGCAATTTTCCTGTCTCCATGTACAGAAACACGTTGGTTATTAGAAACTGCTGTGTAGGATAAGGGCAGGATTGATGTCTTGCCTAAGTGCTGACAATTCACTTTCCTACATATTTGTGGTGCTTACTTCCGATATTCCTTTTGCTGTCTCTTGTTGTTTATGTTGTATTGATATTGTGTATCTCTATCAAGATAGGACTGTGTAGGATTGGACTAAATTGATTTGAAACGTAAAAAGCAACAGCGGTTTGTGTGAAAAATCAACAATGTGATGATTAATTATCTTCAATTCATAATATGACCGGTCATGTATTATCCATCATTCTAGCCACCTACACACTGAAATCTAAATGCAGTGAATTACGAATTGCACATCTATTGAAAAAAATGTATTGTGGGATTATAACGAGGAACCAACTAAATTTGGCTTAAGAGCTAATGGAATTTACCTTCCTTTTGACTGCAGTGTATAGCTGCTATCATGGCATCGAACACAGGAGCTTCAGGATGGCTAAGGGGTAAGGTGAAGGCTGTGACTTCAGGGGACTGCCTTCTCATCATGGGGAGTACGAAGGCAGAGATCCCGCCAGAGAAGTCCATCACTCTGTCATACCTTATGGCCCCAAGGCTGGTAAGATTCAATCTGCACTTGTTCTTTCGACAATGGGAATGTGGTTTGGCATTTTAACTTGTTTTATGTCATCATTCTGCCATGAATTTAGAGTTGGTCACTGGTTTAGTCTAGCCAGGGGCAGAGCTAGGCCATGCCTGGGTTGGACCAGCTCTTCTAGGGAGGTATTAGACATTTTATCTATTTTACATGATAGTTTCCATTGACCTTCGTAGCTAGGTGCTGGGTTGAAGCCTGGGCAGCCTGGTGCCTGTTTATGCCTATTTTTTTTCCGTAGTGAACTAGGTTTCCATGTTATGCATGGGAGCCAATGTAACTTAATATTTTCACTAGTATTCTCGCCATTATTCTTACTGTTTTACTGTGTTTTGTTCATATAGTTTCACATGTATGGATGCATTTATAATAAAGTTGTTGATATTTGTTGCACAATATTTTTAGTATTTTCTCCTTTGTGCTTGTTTGTTGAATCCACAAGTGCATGCTGTTCTAGGCTCGTCGTAATGGACTGGATGAGCCATTTGCTTGGCAAAGCAGGGAGTTTCTGAGGAAACTCTCATAGGAAAGGTACACCATGTTAAAATGAAACCTCTTTTCTGTTCCTAAATCTCCTATGCCTATATTATATTCAGTGTATTCACATAAAACCTTCTCTTTTCTCTTGATAATGAAAAAACTAAAACCTATTTCAGGAGGTCACATTTAGAGTCGACTCCACAGCTCCTAACATTGGACGAGAATTTGGTACTGTTTACCTCGGCGACAAGAATGTTTCCTATTTGATAGTTGCTGCAGGATGGGCAAGGGTGATGACCGCTTACTTTTTCCTCAATTGTTTAATTGTGCTAAATGTCGTGGTAATGTTTAATCTTGTTTACTTGATCAGGTAAAGGAGCAAGGCCCCAAGGGGGGTGAACAAACCCCGTACTTGCTGAGCTGCAAAGGTTGGAGAAGTCGCTAAGCAACAGGGTTTAGGGCGTTGGAGCAAGGTTTGCTTTCTTGGGTTCCTCTGTCTGTGACCATCTTTTTTGAATTGCATGGCACAAATATTCAATTGAATGATGACTAGATTTTGTATGCATATTCTCTGTCAACTTATAGGAACCTGGTGCGGCTGAAGAATCGGTAAGAGATCTTCCACCATCAGCAATTGGTGAGTCAAGTGGTTTTGATGCAAAGGGTTTTGCGGTTGCGAATAAAGGCAATAGTCTGGAAGCCATTGTTGAACAAGTTCGTGATGGCAGTACTGTTCGTGTTTACTTGCTCCCAAGTTTCCAATTTGTCCAGATATATGTTGCTGGAGTACAGGTGTGCTTTTTTATACAGCTTTTATTTGTTTCCATATCTCTTCTTCTTTATTATAGATAAACATTAGGAACTATGAAACATAGGCTCCGTCCATGGGGAAACGCCCACCGAATCCTACTGTTGTTGCGGAAGCGGAGGCACTGCCGAAGACACTACAAATGGTGACGATTCCGTGGAAGCTCCTGCACAACAGACAACAGCACAAAGGCTTGCTTCATCGGCCGTCTCTACTGAGATGCCACCAGATAGGTTTGGAAGAGAAGCTAAGCACTTCACAGAGACTCGAGTTCTGAACAGAGATGTAAGCCACCTTTTGTTTCAATTTTTATCCAATCTTTGGAGTCAACATTTATCATCATTTCATCAGTTTTTTGTTTGTATTTTTTGTAGGTCGTATTGTGGTGGAGGGCACAGACAGTTTTAATAATATAATCGGTTCAGTGTATTACCCTGATGGTGACACCGCAAAGGACTTGTCCCTTGAGCTTGTCGAAAATGTATGACTTACTGTTTATCCAACCCGTTTTGAGAAGCAAGTATTGCTAAATTGTTTCTTTAAATATCAGACATTTTGCATATCAAATTTTTGTAACCACCTTCCCATGACAGGGTCTTGCGAAATATGTTGAGTGGAGTGCGAACATGCTAGATGTTGACGTCAAAATAAAGCTGAAGAATGCTGAACTTAGGCAAAAGATAAAAAGCTGCGAATGTGGACTGGATTTAAGCCCCCAGTGACAAACTCGAAGCCAATCCATGACCAGAAATTCACTGGAAAAGTAGGTTGCACCTTCTCAGTGTTTTTATCATGATTAATGTGACTGTAACTAATTTGGTTCATGTTGATGTCTTCATAGGTGCTAGAAGTTGTGAGTGGAGATTGCATTATTGTTGCTGATGATGCTGCTCCACATGGCAGTCCTTCAGCAGAACGGCGGGTTAATCTTTCAAGTATTAGAGCTCCTAGCTACGCAATCCTCGCAATGACAACAAGCCTGATGATTTTGCTCGTGAATCTAAGGAATTTTTGCGCACACGGTTGATTGGCAAACAGTATGTATAGGGGCTTGTCATATTCTGACTGAAGTTACATTGGTTGAAAAAGTGGCTGATGTTTCCTTATTTTTATTTTTTTCAAAATTTCAGGTTACCGTGGAAATGGAATATTCTCGAAGGATCAGCACTGTAGATGGACAGAATGCTGTGCCCGCAACAAACATGGCTGATACCAGAGTTTTGGATTATGGTTCAGTTTTTCTAGGTTCACTATTGCCGGCTGGCGAAGATAACACATCTTCTATTCCGAGCACAGGCAACCAGCCTAGAATTAATGTCGCTGAGCTTTTGCTCTCAAGGGGCTTTGCTGAGATGTCGAAACACCGTGACTATGAGGAAAGGTCACATTATTTTGATGATCTATTAGCTGCTCAGTCACGTGCTCTGAAAGCAAAGAAAGGAATTAATAATCCTGAGAAAGTTCCTCCTGTGATGCATATAACAGATTTAACAATGGTTTGGCATTTTTGCTTGTCCCATTAGTTTTCTTTGACATTTTCTCCTCACCTTTGTTAGCTTATTATGGATGCATATCGCCCAGGTTAATGCTAAGAAGGCCAAGGACTTCCTCCCCTTCCTACAGCGGAACAGAAGGCATACTGCCATTGTTGAATATGTTTTCAGTGGCCATCGTTTCAAACTAACAATTCCAAAGGAGACCTGCAGCATTGCCTTTTCATTGTCCGGTGTTAGGTGCCCTGGTAAAGGCGAGCCCTACTCGAATGAAGCTATTGCTTTGATGAGGAGGATGATTCTGCAGCACGATGTGGAGGTATGACCTTGGCTATCTCTCTGCTTTGTCCGTATGTCCATCTTCCATATCTAATCCATACCAAATCATATTGCAGATTGAGGTTGAAGCAGTTGATAGAACTGGAACATTTATAGGTTCCTTGTGGGAGTCCAAGACCAACATGTCTTCTGTTCTTTTGGAGGCTGGCTTGGCCAAGCTTAGTTCATTTGCTTTGGATAGGATTCCAGATGCTCATGTCCTCACAAGAGCTGAAAATTCTGCAAAACAGCAGAAACTGAAGGTAACTCTTTCTTTATCTTTAAGTACCTAATTAGTTTTGTTACTGACACCTCTTTATCAGATATGGGAGAACTACGTCGAGGGTGAACAAGTCTCCAATGGAGCAGCTTCTGCATCCAAACAAAAGGAAATTCTCAAGGTTTGTTGATGAAAAATATTGGAACATAGCACATATTTGTCATTACTAACAGTGCTGACATGGCTCTGGTACCTGACTTCAGGTTGTTGCTACTGAAGTTCTTAGTGGTGGAAAGTTCTATGCTCAGACAGTAGGTGACCAGAGAGTATCTGCCATTCAACAACAGCTTGCATCGTTGACACTTAAAGACGCACCAGTCATTGGTGCTTTTAATCCTGTGAAGGGAGAGATAGTCCTTGCTCAGTTTAGCCTTGATAACTCCTGGAATAGAGCCATGGTATGGATACGGTTAATTACTCATGTTGAAACTAACTCAATATTCTTGTTCAAGGTCATAGATTGCACTAAGCTCAGTAGCTTATTATTTCCTACAGCTCCCTTGAAAGTTCCTTTGTTATATCTTATTATCTGAGGTTTTCCATGTGAAACAATATTCTGTGGTGTTAGTGTAAGATATCTACTGAGTTAAACTGTGTTCAGTTACCCTTACTTTTAAGTTTTAACCTTACAATCAGTTTCACATTTCAGACAGTGGCTTGGGCCTTGACCTGTTAGCACCATTAACTCAATGTGCATTTAACAATATCAGTCTCTACATGAGCCAGTGGATCTTGAGAATTGGCGTGCCTGTTTCAACCATTTTAATTAATTATTTTTTCGAAGATAAAACTTTTTCTTCTTATGTTTAAGAGTTTCCATTTCCTGCTAAAATGACCACATGGAAAAGGATTTATAAAATATTCTTTGTTGAAGTTTTGATAGGCTACTTAGTTTAAGGTTTTCATAGATATGAAATGGTCCGATATCCTAATGGAAGCATTTCCATTATAATTCCTGCAGATTGTCAATGGACCTCGAGGAGCTGTAGGGTCTGTAGATGACAAGTTTGAAGTGTTCTATATCGATTTCGGTAACCAAGAAGTGGTTCCTTACAGTCGCATACGACCTGCAGACTCATCAATATCCTCCTCTCCTGCTCTTGCTCAACTGTGCAGCCTTGCCTTCATAAAAGTGCCTGGTCTGGAAGATGATTATGGTCAGGAAGCAGCAGAGTATCTTAGTGAATGCCTTCTCAGCAGTTCAAAACAGTACCAGGCAATGATCGAAGAGCGTGACACTTCTGGTGGAAAATCAAGGGGACAGGGCACTGGAACTGTTCTCGTTGTGACTCTGGTTGACCCAGAGACACAATCCAGCATAAATGCTGCCATGCTCGAGGTTTGTGCTACCTACTGTTATGCATTATGAATTGTTGGTGAGCTTATGTTTGGTGTCTAGTGAGCTTCTGCAAAGTCTTCTTTGATCTTTCCAAGAGGATCTTTCTGTATGAAAATAGTTTTACATGCTATGAAAATAGGTTATAGAATACCGCTCAAGCAGTTTGAGTAGGTTCAAACAATAAGAGTGACTCACATTTCTTTCGCGGGTAATATTGACCTTGAAAAGTATACACGAGTAACACAATGTCCTCTTGTCCTTCTCTGATTTTATATTTGTAAGTATAATTTTGGCAATGCTATACATTAGGATTGTTATCCGCTAGTTCCGTGTTTTTGTGGAGTAGATGGACTCGGGGCCTCGGGGTTTAGAAAACAAATGGCACCTGAATGTCTGATTCTAATCAGTGTTGGTACTGAGTCATAAATGGTATATAAAGCCAAACTTTATAAATTTTACAGAGTCATAAAATTTGTAAAGTAAATGAAAACATGGCAGCTTACTCTAGTTTGTATGGAACTATATTTGATATTCGGCATAGCATTATTAAGACTACCAGCTTAGATGATTTATTTCGAACACTCATCTTCATTCCTAATATGCCCATTCTCAATGAGCAGGAAGGACTTGCTCGGCTTGAGAGAAGCAAGAGATGGGACACCACAGATAGGAAGACAGCTCTCCAAAACCTGGAAGAGTTCCAGGAGAAAGCAAAGAAGGTAAGGGTGGGGCTGTGGCAGTATGGAGATGTCGATTCCGACGAGGATGAACCAGCTCCAGGTGGAGGGCGACCCGGATCGCGTCGGTAGATGAGAAGGCTGCCGAAGATAGTGGTGTGGTCATGGTTTAGCTTTGAAGTTTTGGACCCCGAGTGGAACCTCAGTCGAGAGCGTATGGAAACTAGTAAGACTTGATTTATGCCAGCTAGAACAGAAATATACATTGTTTTTCCCCCAAGCTTAATAAGGTCGTGTCCTTCTGGACTGCATTTCTTTGTAGACAGAACATATAATATTGAGAACTCTGCAGTCAGTCAATGAAAATTTTGGATTGAACTTGAAATACCAGCAAAGTAACTTGTATGTGCTTCTGTCTTGAGCAGGTAATTCTTGACAACATTCCCTGTGAAGGATCCCTCCTCGTCTAGCGAGACTGGGGAATCGTCTTGAGTCTAAGCGCTAGGTCTTTCAGATGCGTGTTAGGGTGGGGACGACAGCAGAACACCCATATCCATAGGGTTTTTCTTTGGACTCTAGGATTTTAGAAGGATTCCATCTCTATTAAAGGTTTAACAATTCTTCAACCAGTTGATGATTTTTTTTTGATGAAAATTAACTCTCTAATGGGAACTAAAGTTATAGAGTAATACTTTCATCAATTCTAGAAATGCTGAACCTTAGTGGGAGAGGCTGTATCATGGGCGTCACATCCTATATGTCCAACAATATTTTTTTTGGCATGTGTAGAAAAGACAACATTCGATGCTAAAATAAGCCTTTTCATGGGATTTTTTTGTTTTTCTGCACGGGGCACTAAAAATGTCGTATTCTCGAAACTTTGTGTGCACACTTAGAATGTGGAGATGTAAGCGATTTTTCTTTTTAATTTTTTTTGACATTTTATAATGTGTTTTTTTTTGGTAAAGGGATCATGTGCACCAGTGAGCCAAATTGATCTTGCTAGTGCACCTCTGAGTTCATCGATAATGAAACCAAATCATCCACAAAAGTTCAGTAACAAAAAAAGAACACGAGAAAGGAGGGCTACGAGCTCACCTAAAATTATAAGCACAATCTTTAGAGAGTCGCCTTTATGTTGTTGACGTGGATCACTAGAGTTATCTCCGGATAATGAGAAGCACCTCCCCACTTGACGACACCGGTTTTTTGGTCGATTTCCTGCTAATAGACCGAATTCTCTTTCTTTTCAAATTAAATTAGGCGGTATTGACCGTTTTGTTAGATAAATCATTGTGATTTCTAGGAAAGTATCTTCCACTGATGCAAGATGACAGGCGGGTTGTTCTATCTAGAAGACATATCTGTACTGTTCTCCAAAAGCATATATCTCATTTCTCAAAATTTATTCCAATTTGTTTTATTTTTCACTTTGTCACTAACGACCAATCGATTCAAAACCATTCCCTGTCTCACATTCAAACATTTGGTTATTTCCCTCCCGATTTGGGTGGAAACAACACACTGGAAAAGCAAGTGATACACGCATTCAGGTTCTTGATAGAAAACACAAGTTTTTAATCCACATGTTTACATGTACTCAAATTTTCCCTGATAAGTTATTTGTTGTTAGCAATATGGCACATAAAAATGTAAAATATAGGGGATCACTTAACTGCCGCGAAGCAAGTGTATGTGCACTAGAACCACCCCCTATTTTTAACAGTATCATAAAAGAATGTCCACCAACTCACACGATTTGTCCACAATCTCTTAACGATGTCCACTAGCTCATACGATTTGGCCACAAGATTAGCATTAATGTCGGTCTAAAATAAAAATTTAAGTTCATTCCTAACCCAAACTTTAGCAATAATGTTTTATTACAAACCACATATAAATTCAAGTACAATGTGGCTATACAACAATGCCCAAACCACACATCCTCCCAAAACTTAAAACTACACCCATTACAGACTTTTCACTTGTATCCCAAAATTTAAAGCTACACCTTTTCAATAAGGAGAAACACCATTATCATTGATCCACACAATTTTAGGAGAAATATTGTATTTATAGCCAATTATGTTTTTCCAAATTCTGTTCTTAGATAGATCGTATCTTTTGATCCAAGAGGCCAAGAGGCAATGATTAAAACGCTCAATCTATGGATACCCAAACCACCAATTTTGTTTTCATGGAAACCATATTCAAGTTTGCTAAATGGTATATTTTTGTTTACACCCAAATTCCCCTCAAACAAGTGTGAAAGTTTAACACCATAAGGCAACAAACAACCTTTCTAGCCTGGATTATTGTAAAGATTTTACAGTCAACGGGTTGAAGATCATATCTAGTCCCTTTCCCATAGTGGATATATTTTTGTTTACACCCAAATTCCCCTCAAACAAGTGTGAAAGTTTAACACCATAAGGCAACAAACAACCTTTCTAGCCTGGATTATTGTAAAGATTTTACAGTCAACGGGTTGAAGATCATATATAGTCCCTTTCCCATAGTGGATGGGAACTCCAAGATATTCAAAGGATAAATATCCCAGCTTACACCAAGATATCTGAGAAAAATAATTGGCTTGTTGATCAACAACAATAAATCGTTATCAAGTATGACAATTGATTTTAGTACAGGAGACTTTCAAAAAAGGTCAAGAGCTATTTAAGATTTGTAGCAATATCAACATCAAATTTTTAGGAATATCATGAGCAGCTCCACACTTCGATCCTACCGGAAAATCTGAATTTCCCGTGTGGAGCAATCTTTGCCGTGTGCAACAAATTTTCGGAACACGGCAAAGATAATTTTGCCGTGTATAACAGCAACGGATCACGGCAAATAAACTCAACACGGCACCGCAGAGAAAGAGCACACGGCAAAGTATAATGCACGGCAAAATGAACAGAAAACACACGGCAAATTTGTTCAGCTCGGCAAAGAAATATTTGCCGTGCGCCCTTATGCACCCACACGGCATATCGGTTGACCAGGATTCCAAATTTTGCCGCCGTCGCCAATATTTCGCGGGAAATATGTTTGCACTGGCGGGAAGTTTCTTTGCCGTGCGTCTCTAGGCAGAACACACGGCAAATCACCTCTTTGCCGTGTGTCTAGGCTATCTGCACACGGCAAACCATCAACTTTTTTTCCATACCATTGCAATTTTCCCTTATTTGCTTTTTCCCCCTTTTTTGGCTAAAATGGCCCCAACCTTGGTAGATTCTTCAGAAAAAAAACCTCATATTTTTGGACATAAAATGAGAGCTAATATTTTTAAATTTTTACTTGATACAAATTTTAAACAATTATTCACTACCCGAAAATCGATATTTGCTAGCCCTGAAACAATTTTTACTTGATACAAAGTAAACCTCCAGCTATCTAATGACAGTTTGCTAGCCCTGAAACACATGTCTATAAGAACCATGTTGAGCAAAGAATCAGCTAACCAGCTGGCCATGCTTCTGTCGCTTTCTCTTCCTGCCCCTGCTGTGGTGAAGTCAAAGCCATACTGGACAATCTCACAGGTGTTGCAAAGTGCGTTGCCAGCAGAATTGACTTGTGAAGGGGACAGATTCCTAGTCAAGGACAGTACAGTCGTAAAACTTGATCTTGCCAAAGAATCCGTTCAGGCCTTTCTCGGATCTAGTGTCTTCCGTTCTTGGTGTGAAGGGTCCTGGAGACGCGCTCCAATTCTTGAATGCACTGCAGCCCCTGTTGATGGAATTTTTGCTTCTGGATGGTTTTAGTGTAAGTTTGCAAGATTTTAGTGTGCCCAAGATTCTGTTGATCTCGGACTCCGAGGTGTGACGCTCCGGACCCCGCTACGGCGAAACCCTAGACCCGCTGGAAAAAAGTCAAACCTGTCGATCTACCCCTTTGACCGGCGCCGAGAGGGGTAGACGCGTGAACTTTTTTGCTTGGTTGTGTTAGGTTGGTACATGGGACCATGGGGAACCAACATTTCATGTGGTATGTCGCATGATTCCGTGCCCGGCACCCGACACGGGAGTTTTCACCTCTAAGTGCCGGAACTTACTACGGAGTAAGAGGGGTCGGTGAAGGGGGTCGCACCTCGGAGCCGTATCTTGGGTCCCACAACCTACCAACACATTGTTATACATATATTAGGGACCCATGCAAGTTTTGGTGGGATTCCGACGCTCCGGACCCCGCTACGGCGAAACCCTAGACCCGCTGGAAAAAAGTCAAACCTGTCGATCTACCCCTTTGACCGGCGCCGAGAGGGGGTAGACGCGTGAACTTTTTTGCTTGGTTGTGTTAGGTTGGTACATGGGACCATGGGGAACCAACATTTCATGTGGTATGTCGCATGATTCCGTGCCCGGCACCCGACACGGGAGTTTTCACCTCTAAGTGCCGGAACTTACTACGGAGTAAGAGGGGTCGGTGAAGGGGGTCGCACCTCGGAGCCGTATCTTGGTTCCCACAACCTACCAACACATTGTTATACATATATTCGGGACCCATGCAAGTTTTGGTGGGATTCCGACGCTCCGGACCCCGCTACGGCGAAACCCTACGCCCGCTGGAAAAAAGTCAAACCTGTCGATCTACCCCTTTGACCGGCGCCGAGAGGGGTAGACGCGTGAACTTTTTTGCTTGGTTGTGTTAGGTTGGTACATGGGACCATGGGGAACCAACATTTCATGTGGTATGTCGCATGATTCCGGCCCGGCACCCGACACGGGAGTTTTCACCTCTAAGTGCCGGAACTTACTACGGAGTAAGAGGAGTCGGTGAAGGGGGTCGCACCTCGGAGCCGTATCTTGGTCCCACAACCTACCAACACATTGTTATACATATATTAGGGACCCATGCAAGTTTTGGTGGGATTCCGACGCTCCGGACCCCGCTACGGCGAAACCGTAGACCCGCTGGAAAAAAGTCAAACCTGTCGATCTACCCCTTTGACCGGCGCCGAGAGGGGGTAGACGCGTGAACTTTTTTGCTTGGTTGTGTTAGGTTGGTACATGGGACCATGGGGAACCAACATTTCATGTGGTATGTCACATGATTCCGCGCCCGGCACCCGACACGGGAGTTTTCACCTCTAAGTGCCGGAACTTACTACGGAGTAAGAGGGGTCGGTGAAGGGGGTCGCACCTCGGAGCCGTATCTTGGTTCCCACAACCTACCAACACATTTTTATACATATATTAGGGACCCATGCAAGTTTTGGTGGGATTCCGACGCTCCGGACCCCGCTACGGCGAAACCCTACGCCCGCTGGAAAAAAGTCAAACCTGTCGATCTACCTCTTTGACCGGCGCCGAGAGGGGGTAGACGCGTGAACTTTTTTGCTTGGTTGTGTTAGGTTGGTACATGGGACCATGGGAACCAACATTTCATGTGGTATGTCGCATGATTCCGTGCCCGGCACCCGACACGGGAGTTTTCACCCGTAAGTGCCGGAACTTACTACGGAGTAAGAGGGGTCGGTGAAGGGGGTCGCACCTCAGAGCCGTATCTTGGTTCCCACAACCTACCAACACATTTTTATACATATATTAGGGACCCATGCAAGTTTTGGTGGGATTCCGACGCTCCGGACCCCGCTACGGCGAAACCCTACGCCCGCTGGAAAAAAGTCAAACCTGTCGATCTACCCCTTTGACCGGCGCCGAGAGGGGGTAGACGCGTGAACTTTTTTGCTTGGTTGTGTTAGGTTGGTACATGGGACCATGGGGAACCAACATTTCATGTGGTATGTCGCATGATTCCGTGCCCGGCACCCGACACGGGAGTTTTCACCCGTAAGTGCCGGAACTTACTACGGAGTAAGAGGGGTCGGTGAAGGGGTCGCACCTCGGAGCCGTATCTTGGTTCCCACAACCTACCAACACATTGTTATACATATATTAGGGACCCATGCAAGTTTTGGTGGGATTCCGACGCTCCAGACCCCGCTACGGCGAAACCCTACGCCCGCTGGAAAAAAGTCAAACCTGTCGATCTACCCCTTTGACCGGCGCCGAGAGGGGGTAGACGCGTGAACTTTTTTGCTTGGTTGTGTTAGGTTGGTACATGGGACCATGGGGAACCAACATTTCATGTGGTATGTCGCATGATTCCGTGCCCGGCACCCGACACGGGAGTTTTCACCTCTAAGTGCCGGAACTTACTACGGAGTAAGAGGGTCGGTGACGGGGGTCGCACCTCGGAGCTGTATCTTGGTTCCCACAACCTACCAACACATTGTTATACATATATTAGGGACCCATGCAAGTTTTGGTGGGATTCCGACGCTCCGGACCCCGCTACGGCGAAACCCTACGCCCGCTGGAAAAAAGTCAAACCTGTCGATCTACCCCTTTGACCGGCGCAAAGAGGGGTAGACGCGTGAACTTTTTTGCTTGGTTGTGTTAGGTTGGTACATGGGACCATGGGGAACCAACATTTCATGTGGTATGTCGCATGATTCCGTGCCCGGCACCCGACACGGGAGTTTTCACCTCTAAGTGCCGGAACTTACTACGGATAAGAGGGGTCGGTGACGGGGGTCGCACCTCGGAGCCGTATCTTGGTTCCCACAACCTACCAACACATTGTTATACATATATTAGGGACCCATGCAAGTTTTGGTGGGATTCCGACGCTCCGGACCCCGCTACGGCGAAACCCTACGCCCGCTGGAAAAAAGTCAAACCTGTCGATCTACCCCTTTGACCGGCGCCGAGAGGGGGTAGACGCGTGAACTTTTTTGCTCGGTTGTGTTAGGTTGGTACATGGGACCATGGGGAACCAACATTTCATGTGGTATGTCGCATGATTCCGTGCCCGGCACCCGACACGGGAGTTTTCACCCTAAGTGTCGGAACTTACTACGGAGTAAGAGGGGTCGGTGAAGGGGGTCGCACCTCGGAGCCGTATCTTGGTTCCCACAACCTACCAACACATTGTTATACATATATTAGGGACCCATGCAAGTTTTGGTGGGATTCCGACGCTCCGGACCCCGCTACGGCGAAACCCTACGCCCGCTGGAAAAAAGTCAAACCTGTCGATCTACCCCTTTGACGGCGCCGAGAGGGGGTAGACGCGTGAACTTTTTTGCTTGGTTGTGTTAGGTTGGTACATGGGACCATGGGGAACCAACATTTCATGTGGTATGTCGCATGATTCCGTGCCCGGCACCCGACACGGGAGTTTTCACCTCTAAGTGCCGGAACTTACTACGGAGTAAGAGGGGTCGGTGAAGGGGGTCGCACCTCGGAGCCGTATCTTGGTTCCCACAACCTACCAACACATTGTTATACATATATTAGGGACCCATGCAAGTTTTGGTGGGATTCCGACGCTCCGGACCCCGCTACGGCGAAACCCTACGCCCGCTGGAAAAAAGTCAAACCTGTCGATCTACCCCTTTGACCGGCGCCGAGAGGGGGTAGACGCGTGAACTTTTTTGCTTGGTTGTGTTAGGTTGGTACATGGGACCATGGGGAACCAACATTTCATGTGGTATGTCGCATGATTCCGTGCCCGGCACCCGACACGGGAGTTTTCACCTCTAAGTGCCGGAACTTACTACGGAGTAAGAGGGGTCGGTGAAGGGGGTCGCACCTCGGAGCCGTATCTTGGTTCCCACAACCTACCAACACATTGTTATACATATATTAGGGACCCATGCAAGTTTTGGTGGGATTCCGACGCTCCGGACCCCGCTACGGCGAAACCCTACGCCCGCTGGAAAAAAGTCAAACCTGTCGATCTACCCCTTTGACCGGCGCCGAGAGGGGGTAGACGCGTGAACTTTTTTGCTTGGTTGTGTTAGGTTGGTACATGGGACCATGGGGAACCAACATTTCATGTGGTATGTCGCATGATTCCGTGCCCGGCACCCGACACGGGAGTTTTCACCTCTAAGTGCCGGAACTTACTACGGAGTAAGAGGGGTCGGTGAAGGGGGTCGCACCTCGGAGCCGTATCTTGGTTCCCACAACCTACCAACACATTGTTATACATATATTAGGGACCCATGCAAGTTTTGGTGGGATTCCGACGCTCCGGACCCCGCTACGGCGAAACCCTACGCCCGCTGGAAAAAAGTCAAACCTGTCGATCTACCCCTTTGACCGGCGCCGAGAGGGGGTAGACGCGTGAACTTTTTTGCTTGGTTGTGTTAGGTTGGTACATGGGACCATGGGGAACCAACATTTCATGTGGTATGTCGCATGATTCCGTGCCCGGCACCCGACACGGGAGTTTTCACCCTAAGTGCCGGAACTTACTACGGAGTAAGAGGGGTCGGTGAAGGGGGTCGCACCTCGGAGCCGTATCTTGGTTCCCACAACCTACCAACACATTTTATACATATATTAGGGACCCATGCAAGTTTTGGTGGGATTCCGACGCTCCGGACCCCGCTACGGCGAAACCCTACGCCCGCTGGAAAAAAGTCAAACCTGTCGATCTACCCCTTTGACCGGCGCCGAGAGGGGGTAGACGCGTGAACTTTTTTGCTTGGTTGTGTTAGGTTGGTACATGGGACCATGGGGAACCAACATTTCATGTGGTATGTCGCATGATTCCGTGCCCGGCACCCGACACGGGAGTTTTCACCCGAAATGGGGAACCAACATTTCTTGTATATCTCTGGAGTAGTTTTCTTGTATTAACATAACCATTAGGAAATTATCCCTTTTCAATGTTACAAGAAAATTATTTGTTTTCCCGTTGCAACGCACGGGTATTTAGCTAGTACTAATAAAAATAGTATAGAAGAAAAGAATTGAAAGAAAAAACCCCAAAAAAAAAAAGCACACGGCAAACGCCCTTTGCCGTGATCCGCAGTGTAATGCGCACGGCAAATCCTTTGCCGTGTTCCGCACTTAACGCACACGGCAAACGTCCTTTGCCGTGTTCCGCACTTATTGCACACGGCAAAGTCGCACACCTGAATTAAATCGGTCGGGCGCGGGCCGCACGCACGCGCGCTCGCACTCACTCACTCTCCCCTGCCGCAGAACATCCACCACCGGCCCGCCGCCGCCGCCGCCGCCGCCGCCGCAGCCCTCCACGCCGGCCTCCACCTCCCCTGCTGCCACCGCCTCCCCGGCCTCCTCCGCCGCTCGTCCTCCTCCACCGTTCCTCGCACGCCCCGGAGGAGCACATCTGGCCCCCCCGACCCCGCCCCCAACCGCCGCCGTCGCCGTCGCCCTGGTGCTGCCCCGGCCGCCTCGCCGTCGCCTCGCTGTCCCCCTCACGCCTCGCCATCCGCCGCGCCCTGGTGCTGCCCTGGTCGCCCATCCGCCGCGCCGTCGCCCTGGTGCTGCCCTGGTGCTGCTTTTTTTATTCTTTTTTTCATGGTTTAATTAATTATGTTAGTTTAGGTTAGTTAGCTAGAGTAGTTAGGTTAGTTATATATGTTATTTTAGTTGAGACTAGTTCTAGGTTAGTGCTAGGTTTGTAATTGTTGTTAGTGTTAGGAAATGCATGTCTTAGTGTTAGGTAAATTTGTTAGTGTTAGGTAATTTTGTAATTGTTCACTGATTTAACCATTTGTTGATTAAATTTTAGGTTTATTAAAACAGTGAGCAAATTTTGGTGTATGCAATATATGTTGATGCAATTTTATGTTGATGCAATTTTGGTATATGTATGCAATGTATGTGTTGTGCATTTTTATGTATATGTTGATTAAATTTTAGGTTTATTAAAACAGTGAGCAAATTTTGGTGTATGCAATATATGTTGATGCAATTTTGGTGTATGACAATTTTATTTTGGTGTAGCAATTAACATTCTTTAAAAAGTTTCTCGTGCAGGAGTATGTGTGGAGCGTGAGAGTGGGGATTGTCGACGGAGGGTGTCGGCGGAAGATCTTCTTCGCCGTCGATCACGCTTCGAGGGTAAGAAATTCGTCGCCTTTCTTGAATGTACCTAGGGTTTTATTTTGGTCTAGATCACCGGGTCAGTCGAGTCGCGTAACCCGAGTCAGATCCCATCCGGAAGGGTTACAAATTTATAAATATGCAGGATTGTCCATCTTTGCATATTTATAACCGTAACACTTCCGGATTGTCCTGTTGGACAGTCCGAGTACGTGTAGATCGGGTCGTGTTCCATGTTCTACCCCTTCCTGAGACGGAATTTCGGCAGCACCTCCCCGTTGTTCTTCGGATGCACACCCTCTCGGCTTGACAAGCTCGAGACGTGTATTCTGAAGAACAGCGGGGAGGTGCTGTCGAAATTCCGTCTCGGGTCGGGGTAGAACATGGGACACGACTCGATCTACACGTACTCGGGCGGGATAGGCCCCTACCCATTAGAAGTGTAGGTGAACCCTTGCATGTTGTAAAAGATAAAATTTGGCCGTAAAAAATGGTTTTGTTAAAATTCAGTGACATGTTGAACTGAAAGCATTGTGTATGTCTTTTTTGGTACCGATTAAAGGATGGATCCGAGACAGAACCGTGAGTGGATGTATGCTGGCAGAAAGAGTCGTGGGAGTTCACTGATGAATGGAGAGATAAGGCCGAGGAGTTTGTGAACAAGGCGTTTGACATCAGCAGCAGACCCATGAAAGTGTTTTGCCCCTGTTCAAAATGCGATAACCGAAGGCGACAGTCGAAGGTAGATGTTAGTACGCACCTGATCAAGAATGGGTTCACACCATTCTACCATGTTTGGAATTACCATGGTGAACAGTTAGCAAAACGTCCTAGAACCGAGCCACGTCAGATTCAGCCAGCGGGAGAATTTGACACTGGGTTCAACAACTGCTTAGACGCCTTTGTCAATGCTAATGCGCCTGAAAGCCGTCGTGTAGAGGCGGAGACACCTCAGGAGGCGGAGACAAGTGAGCAGCCGGATGAAGACACGAAGAAGTACTACGAGACTATGTTTGGCTCGCAGAAACCCCTTCATGAACATACAGATGTTACCCTTCTAGATGCCATCGCTCGCCTTATGGCCGTGAAGTGCCAGAGGAAGATATGCAGGGATGGTTTCGATGATATTCTGGCCGTCGTTGGCAGCCTTCTACCGAAAGGGCATATCTTGGCGAAGAGCTTCTACGAGGCGACTAAACTCCTCCGTGACCTTAAGATGTCATATGAGAAGATAGACGCCTGTCCAAAGGGATGCATGCTATTCAGGAAAGAACATGCTGGAACAAATTATTGCATCCATTGCAATTCCTCTAGGTACTTCGAGGTCGACCTCGGTGGTGGACAGAAGAGGCAGACCGGGATTCCCCAAAAGATTCTCCGGTACCTTCCATTTATACCGAGGATCCAGCGGCTTTACATGAACAAAGACACTGCCCAGCAGATGCGATGGGCCGCGTTAGGGAGAGATACACGGACAAGATGATACATCCGTCGGATGGTGACGCATGGAAGAACTTTGTAGCGAAGTATCCACTGAAAGCGGGCGACCCGAGGAGCGTAGCTGTTGCTATATCAACCGATGGGTTCAATCCGTATGGCATGTCGGCGGCAACATACAGCTGTTGGCCTGTGTTTGTCATACCCCAGAACCTCCCCCCCGGCGAGTCCATGAGATCACATAACATGTTATTGTCGATGATAATCCCAGGACCGAAATACCCGGGTAAGAACATGAACGTGTACCTGGAACCGCTGGTTGAAGACTTGGCTGTTGGCTGGAACGGTCGCGGGGTCCGAACATATGACGCCTCAACAAATGATCACTTCGATATGTATGTCTGGTACCACACATCCCTGCATGACTTACCAGCGCGTGCTTTGTTCTGCGGCTGGTGTACACATGGGAAGTGGCCTTGCCCACAGTGCAGACAGGCTGTGACTTTCTCATGGCTTACGAAGGGAGGCAAGTATTCATGCTTTGATCAACATCGACAGTTCCTTGAGCCAGGTCATAGATACAGGAGTGACGTAAAGCGGTTCGAGAAAGGAGTCGAGATCCATGCTCCGAAACCACGTCTGATGACCGGAAGAGAAATCAGGGCTGAGCTAGAAGCTCTCGTGCCTAACCCCGATGGGAATGGTTTCGTGGGTTATGGGGAGACGCACCAGTGGACTCACATTCCGTGCTTCTGGAAGCTGCTCCCTTACATGGAGGATGTCGAGCTTCCACACAACATTGATGTAATGCACACCGAAAAGAATATCGCCGAGGCTCTTTATAGCACCATCATGGACACTGAGAAGACGAAGGATAACGTCAAGGCTCGAATGGACCAAAAAGAACTTTGTGACAGGCCAGATCTTGAAATGAAGCCTCCTGGAGTCAACGGCACTAGGTGGTCTAAGCCAAAGGCTCGGTTCTGCCCTACAAGGCCGGAAAAAAGGGAAATATTACAGTGGCTCGTGGAGTGTTTGTACTTCCCTGATGGGTATGCAGCTAACTGGGCGAGGTGTGTGAACCTGGACACGCAGCGAGTAGGAGGGCTGAAGAGTCATGACTACCACGTGTGGCTTGAGCGCATAATGCCGGTGATGATTCGAGGCTATGTCGATGAGGAGACTTGGCGAGTACTGGCGGAGTTGAGCTTTTTCTTCCGCCAGATTTGTGCAAGGGAGTTAGATCGTGAGTGGTTCTGAAGCTGCATGAACAGGCACCCGAGTTGCTTTGCAAGCTAGAGACGATACTTCCGCCAGGGTTTTTTAATCCGATGCAACATATGATCTTGCATCTCGCGCACGAGGCTTTAATGGGGGGGCCTGTGTCGACCCGTTGGCAGTTTGGCCTGAGAGAAAAATGAAAGACCTACGCCAGAATTGCGGGAATAAATGCAAGATCGAGGCATCCATGGCCGAGGCATGCCTTAACGAGGAGGTGTCAAACTTCACGACAGGTTTCTATGATGCCAACATTCCCACAATCCACAATCCAGTCGTTCGCTACAATGCAGCCAACCCTGAAGATGTACCCAAGCTTAGCATCTTCATAGGGCTCGGTGGCAAATCAAGTGGCACGAAGAAGTTCATCATGAAAAAGCTCGAGCGGGATATGATCTCCTCGTATATCTTGATGAGTATGGAGGAAGTGAAGCCGTACCGCGAGTAAGTCTTTCACCATTTAGTATTTCACAAACATTCACTCCTATATTCGTGGCTAACTCCTCTTTTCTCATTGGCGTAGACGATTCACTCGTGAAAACTGGAAGCTGAGAAGGGACCCTACCCCGAAAGAGTCGAAGGATCTTTTTGACAAGGGTGGTGGTTTTGGCAAGGGTGGTGGTTTCATTAGCTGGTTCGCGGGTTTGGTACTGTTCTGTCTAACTTTTCTAGTACCGTGGACATTCATCGATCATTCCTCGTTCTAAACTTCTCGTGCTAAACTTGTAGGCAAAAAAGGACAAAGAGATGAAGCCAGAGCTTAGAAACATTGCCCATGGCTTTAGCCATTCCGTCAACTCATTCCATGCTTATGACGTGAATGGATATCGCTTCCATACCCATGACCACACAACAAACCGGGGCAACCGGAAGACAATAAATAGTGGGGTGTTATGTGAAGGCTCAGATAAACTCCATTACTATGGAAGAGTTGAGGCTATATACGAGTTGAATTATGGTTTTGGTAAAGGGCTAGATCCCGTTGTATTCAAATGCAATTGGTTAGACCCGCGTCGGGTTAGAGGGATTCCTGCAATTGGATTGGTCGAAGTTGAACGAAGCTCCAAGTATTCGGGAGACGACGTCTACATTTTGGCTACCCAGGCCTTCCAAGTTTTCTATCTCCCGTACCCGTGCAAGAAGACATCCAAAGCATATCAAAAGCGTCTACAGGGATGGGATGTTGTGGTGACGGTACCGTCGCACAGTAGGCCGGCTATGCCTAACGGTCAAGATTACCGCCGCCTAGACCCCTCAACATCTGACGGCGAGTTCTATCAGGATGGAGGGCTCCCTGGGAAATTCACTATCAACTTGCCGACCGATGATGACATGGAATACGGCGAACAAAACGTAGATGCTGGAATGGAGGAAGACACTGCGCATGACGAAGTCGAGGAGGTTCATAACCAAGCCGACGTGACTTTGCTAGAGCGCTTCCACGCAGGACTTATCGTCGACGAGCCAGAGGGACCACCTCCAGGTTCCGTGGATGGTTGGTGGTGTGGCGACCCTGACAGTGATGACGACACGGGTGGTCCAATAGTTGGTCCCGATGATCTCGACACAGGCTACTGATAGCGATGAGGACACATGTATTAGTAATTGCCAGTCTAGCTTATATGTAATAGGTCAATGCTACTCTATGTAATAGTGATTGTCTGTCTAGCTTATTTTGTGAGAACTCATTGTCGATACTCCATTTACCTTAATTGTCGCTACTTCATCTAATTGTATTCATTTTCGCTTTACTCATTGTTGCTTCATCTATTTACCTTAATTTTGGATCATGTATACTGATGAAACCTATTTTTTTGTCAATGCAGGAAACATGGGGGGAAACAGATTGAAGAAGGCCTTGTCAAAAAGGGTGGGCAGCGTGAAGGCACTCATTGGGGGATCGAGTTCGGCACCTCCACCTCCTCCCTCACCTCCAGCCTCACCTCCACGTGCGAGGGGTGGACGACGTGTGGGAAGGAGGCCTAGCAAGACTCTGCCTCCTCTCCCTGCCGAGCAGCCCGACGAGGACGACTCGGAGTACGACCCGGAGCAGCCCGACGAGGATCACCCGGAGGTGCAGTCGGACTCTGAGAGCGAGTCGCTGCCGGATTCTGAGGAGCTGCTGGCGGAGGCTTCTGAGGAGGACGAGGAGGATGGCAGCGAGGAGGAGGACGAGGGGCGCGAGGAGGAGGAGGGACCTGGGGAGGACGGGTTTCAGCTTGACCCGACGCTGCAGTGGGACCCACCGGAGGAGTGGGTTGAGACTGAGGAGGATATCCCTGAGCCACGGACCAGGCCGGTGTATCAGCGGGGGGCGGCGGGACTCCCCGATCCCCGATATTACGCCTACAAGAACACTCTTCTCGTGCCTGTTGGAAAAAGGTACTTATTATTGTTTTTGTTCAATTTTAGCTTCTCATTGTGTTTTGACCCGCTAACTATACTAATTTTGGTTTTCTCATTGTGTAGGACATTTGTGTACCAGCCTCCTAAAGTGAAGGAACAGCGTACCTACGCGAGCATCCTTGGATGTTGTCTCCGGAAGTTCTTCCCAGGGATTGTCACCGAACCAGAGGGTCGCAGGAGTGTAGCTTGGACTTTCAGGCACTACTGTTACGCGGAGGATCCCGATGGCGTGTACCTCAACATGGCGCTTAAGACACTCGGCTATTTCTGGGTAAGTTTGTTTGACTTCTCATCATTCTATAAATCCGAGATTGCACTAATGGCTTTGACCCTATTTTACCTATGTGTGCATGCTTGTAGAACTTCTTCACCTGTCGGGAGGAGGACAAGGCCAAGTGCGAGGACATCCTTTTGACGATGGCCTCTAAGATGGTGACGGACATGCACTACGAGGCTCGCGTGAACTCTGTCCGCACTTGGTACGCCGAAAAGAACATTGCGCTGGAAAAGAAGCGTGCTCGGGACATCTTGATGCAGCCATGGCAGTACCTGCAGGTAGCGTCATTTCTATATTATCGATTTTGTTGACCGCCGTGTAATATCATTAATATGTGTGTTCTGTGCATGTAGGTGCCTCCTCCGTACGTCGGTAACAACAAGGACTGCCACCTCGCGATGGTAGCGTGGTGGACTAGCCCGGAGTATCTCAAGCTACACGCGGAGGGAAAGGCAAAGCGGGCGGAGAACAAGGGTGGAACACACCGCCAAGGCAACCTCAGCCTCTCCCAATGCATACAAAATGAGGTGAGCAAATGCATTCTTTAATCCACCTATGTTCGTGCTCTCTTTTGCAATATCGTCTCCTTTTCACCTATGTTCGTGCCATCTTTGCAGAAATTGAAGACCGGCGTAGACCCCTCGCCCTTCGCCGTTTGGGAAAAGATGCGTACCAGGGCTACGCCGGATCCTGAGACAGGGTCGATGTGGATCAGCCAGACCGCCGAGCTCCGGAGCAAGGGGTACAGGGAGAAGTTCAAGGAGCGCAACGGTGAGGAAGCTGACCCTCTCACCAGTCCACTTGACGTCGAGGCTGTCGTGCTTGCGGGGCAAGGCGCGGCGAATGGCCGCTTGTGGATAGGTGACGGCTCCATCGACCCTCGCACCGTCCCGTCTCTACGCCAGGTCCGCCGTGGGAGGGCGTCCGGTGCGCCTGCCGTGGAGACCCGCCCACGAGTTTCGAGTCTAGCTGTCGACGAGCTCCGGCAAAAGCAGGTGCTCTATGAGCAGCAGCAGGAGCAGATCCGGCGGCAGGACGAGCAGATGCGGCAGCAGCGGGAGCAGCATCAGGAGTATTGCAGGCAGCAGCAGGAGCATCAGAGGCAGATGATGGAGTGGATGTATGGCACGATGCAGCGCCTTGCTCCTGGGGACGGGACTGTTGCCATGGGAATGTTCCCTCCACCGCCTCCACCGATGTTCCCATGGGTATGTTCTCAAACTTGTCATTCTATCCATCTTATTGTTATAACTAAATTACTTGTGTAATGCGAGACTTTTTTCATGTTCTAGGAGAATCCAGGATCGGCGGGTGGATCTCACTCGATGGCGCCGCCGCTTGGTGGCCAGGACAATCCGGAGGGGCAGCCCCGTATCTCCAACCCTAGCGTTGTCCGGAGGCTCCCGTGGGTATGCTCGCATGACTCATAATTTAGCTTGCCATGCCATTGCCACTTTAGTTGAACTTGTCAAAATTTAGTTAGTTGAACTTGTCAAATTTTACCCATTAGTCGAACTCATCATTTTTTTGCAAACATGTAGGACGATCCTACTCCGCCGCCGGAAGGCCAGTAGAGGTTAGTTACCATTTCAACTTGCTACCACTCTCGTTCGAAAACTTACTTCATGTCTCACTTAGATCGACATAGCCAATCAAACTTGTCATTTCCACTTAGTTAGTTGAACTATGCTTATGCCATTGACACTTAGGTATTTTAGTTGTCAAACTTGCCATTTCCACTTAGTTAGTTGAACTATGCTTATGCCATTGACACTTAGGTATTTTAGTTGTCAAACTTGCCATTTCCACCTTGTTAGTTTAATGATGCACATGACATTGACACTTAGCTATTTTAGTTGTCAAACTCATGATTTTTGTATGAACTTGTAGGAGGATCAACAATGACGTCCATCTTCGCCATCCGTCCATCATCGTGGAGTTCATGTGGATGCTATGTTCATATTATGCCTATGTGGTGTTTGAGATTATGTCTATGCTATGTAGCATGCTTGAACTATGTTGAACTATGTGGATGCTTGAACTATGTTGTGGAGGAGTTTGATCTTATTTTGTTGGAGTTAGAACTATGTTGATCTTATTTGTTGAACTATGTCTATGCTATGTAGAGTTAGAACTATGTTGGAGATCTATTTAGTCATATTTGTGTGAGAATTATCATATTTGCTTGAAATTTCTGTAAAATGCAGGGATTTTCCAAAAAACAGCACAAATCTGTGCCATATTGTCAATTTGCCGTGTTCAGGCACACGGCAAAGATCTTTGCCGTGCCAAGCCACACGGCAAAGGCTCTACGTGGCACACACCTGTGAGCCTGGCATTTTGCCTGATGACCATATGGTTGTTTTGCCGTGCTGCCTTGACGAAGCACACGGCAAAGATCTTTGCCGTGCCAAGCCACACGGCAAAGGCTCTACGTGGCACACACCTGTGAGCCTGGCATTTTGCCTGATGACCATATGGTCGTTTTGCCGTGCTGCCTTGACGAAGCACACGGCAAACAACTCGTTTCCTGCATCTGGTCAAAGAAGCTGTGCCGTGATGCCTGGAAGTGAGCACACGGCAAAGAGGGGGTGTGTGCCGTGCGGTGTTCTGCAGAGCGCACGGCAAAGCCTGGCATTTTTCCGTGATGTTCTGCCGCGGTGCACGGCAAAGATTCAAAGTGTGCCGTGTTGTTTTTGAAGAAGCGCACGGCAAAGATGGTGTAGATGGTTGACCAGGTCGGACCTATTCTGACAGGACTATGCCGTGCTGCTCTGTGGAGGCACACGGCAAAGCGTTTGCCGTGCTGTTTTTGTAAAAGCACACGGCAAAGTTCTTTACCGACACGTATTAGGCCGTGTGGTGTTTGCCGTGCGATTTGGCACGGCAAAGCCTTTGCCGTGTTCCGAAGTGGCTTTGCCGTGTCTTTTCGCCACACGGCAAATCTGTGATTTCCGGTAGTTCCCAAAATAAAATACCCTTCACGAAAGTAGTATGGGTTTGGGAGATATCCCATCAGCAATAGGTCAAACTTTGTTAGTTAAAGATGTAATTATCAAGAATTTTAGGAAGCAAATTTCTTATTTCTCTAGCACCATTCTCGTAGGTGCAGGAGTAAAAATTGAGCAATTCAGTCATTTGACATTAATGCAACACGATTCAAAAGATTTGGTCAGGGTTACAATGTCGTTTTAATTAAATGCCAAAACAAATTTGGTAGAAAGAAAAGTCATCTAGCTGTCCAAGGGCACTAGTTGAGTATGAGACATCAGCATCAAACTTAATCTCCTCTCCAGAAAAACATAACCCTAATACAGAGTTTTCCTTAGAGTAGACCAACTCAGATCGTTCCCAAAATCATCAGCTATGTGAATCTCAGGTTTGGTCTGTAAATCAAATGAAGTTTTATAATATTTCAAAGCAACATCTATGTTTGGCAATGACTACGGCCAGTGCATACTGACCTTCCAACACTCTGGTTTTTCTCTTACACTGATTAGTTTTACCATGAAAATATGCATTATTGTTTTCTCCTTCTAGAGTATCTTTGTCCTTTGATTGTTGGCATTATTTGTTTCTTAAGTCAGCCACATGGAATTCAGTTCCCAAAAGATATATCTCAAACGTTTTTATTTCAATAGGATTAAGCTTATTATGTTCAGAGAAAATGTCCACAATATTAAAAAAGGGTGGAATTTTATAACTGAGTTGACACTTTTTATTTTTCTTCAAAGTAGCTTCCTCATTATTAATCTATCCTCTAGGTTTTTTTCTCGCTGATCTAATTTTAAACTACCAGAAATCTTCTGTTTTAGAATAAGGACATGTTGACTTGCAAGTTTTTTTTAGATAAGAGGAGCGAAATCAGGTTGTCTCAATCATCAATTCTCAAAACGAAAAATTCTATCGAGATTGTCGAAATTCTATTATTAGAGGGGAGTGATCACTCCGAGCACATCACATGCGGTCATTTGTTATGGTGAATTAACACCTTGACCCACGGAGATCTATTTCCTTCAGGCGAACACCGAATTGGTACGTGAGACAGGAGATGAGAAAAGGAGATCCCCAGGAGGCGGCAAGGGTTTTCATCCCTCCATTGGAGTTGTCGCTGGTCCGCCCCGCCTCCGGTGGCCTTTCAGGCCATGGAGGGGTGGGGGACCCTGGCCTCTCAATGGCAGGAGACTTCCCTTTTCTTTTTTTAGTTCATCTTTGTGTCTTTATCGAGATAGTGAGGCGGCGACATCCCGGTGTAAGAATTAGGTCCTCCTAGTACTATTCTCGCTTCGGTGGTGCGCCTAGTGCAGGTGTAGGCCTAGAGTTGTGTGTTCGGTGGATCTTCTGGGATACATTGATGATTAGAAGACACTTATGCAATCTTATTGAGGTTAAGTTTAAGATTTTGACATGTTGAGGATTGAAAAAACTGAAGTGGAAGATTCCTTGAATTGTTTCTAAGGCTGGGCCTGTCTTGCCATGATAGGTCGTGCTTCCTGTCCGACTCCGATTCGAAATTGTCACGCAGTGGAGGATCACTAGGGTGTAGTACTAGTACCACATTACCTTTTCTTTTCTTTCAGAATTCACACTATTTTGTGCGGTTTATTTTAATTGTGTTATGCTTTTCAGCTAAGGCAAGAGGATACGGATTCTAGTCCTACTCGGGCTCGAGATCGGATTCCGCCTGCTGCGCCCTAGCTAACGCGTACAGCCAAGAGCAGGGCCTATATATTTCCAGACACCCGGTGCGCGCGCGGACGGATAGCATTCACGCCAAACTCGTTCTCCTCTCTTCTAGACTCCCGCACGACTCCTCGCCGAGGGGCAATCACGCGATCGATGGCAGCAGCAGAAGCGTCAGGCGTCTCGGAGCACGGCGGCGCCGCGCGCCTAAGGATGATGTGCAGCCACGGCGGCCGCTTCCTGCCCTGTGGCCCGGACGGCGCGATCCGGTACGTGGGAGGCGAGACGCGCGTCATCGTGGTGCCGCGGGAGGTCTCGTTCCGCGAGCTGGCGGCGAAGCTGGGAGAGTTGGCCGGCGGGAATACGGTGTCCGCGGCCAGGTACCGCCTCGCGGACGACGACAGCGTACTCGTGTCTGTCACCTGCGACGAGGAGCTCGCCCACATGCGCGACGAGTACGACCGCCTCAAGGCGACGCGGCCGTCCGCGAGCTTCCGGGTGTTCTTCTCCGGAGTTGATGTCCAGCCGCTCGCGGCGTCGTCGGGTCGTCCCCCGCTGGCGCCCAGGATGCGGCGTGTGCAGAGCGAGCAGGTTCTCGCCGCACCCGCACGTGCCATCGTGCGCCGCGGTGCCGCTCCAGCGCCGATGCGGCGCGTGCAGAGCGCGCACGAGTTCGCCGGGTGTGGCCACTTCCGACCGTGCTGCTACGACTATGACAGGCGCCACCAGGGCTACTGCAGATGCCAGCGCCTCCACGACCATTACACGCCCGTGCCGGCGCCGCCGATGTGCCCACGGCCCTCCATGTCCAAGAAGGCGCAAGGGGCGAACACGGCAGGCCAAGAACCTGCTCCCGATGTTTCGCCAGCGAAGACGACAGGGCCGGTGGTCTCCGGGCTTTCCACCGAGGCAGTGATGAAGAGGAGTAGCAGCGATCGCGAGGCGGAGGAGCCGAACAGGAGAGCGATCTGGGAATTCGAGTGACAGTGAGTTAGGGTTTAGTTTCTTGGTCACCAGGCTGAATTGTAAATGTTGTTTTCCCCTCTGAAGTCAATTGTTGATCGTCAGAAAAAGGGACTGAAAATCTGTTGTAGATGTAGCATTATTGGTTGTAGTATTTAGAGCGACTACGAAGTGTTGTGGATTGATGCTCAACAAGATCATCTCAAAACTGGGTATGAATCTCTCGAATCTCGATGCTTCGATGTGGCTCGAGAAATCTTTGTATCATGCTTGCATCATGTTCGGGCTCAACCGGATCCCCATAGGAGACATACGCGATGGCTCTCTGGCATGTCGCGCACATCTTCAATGATCATGTTATGCAAGATGATGTTTCCAGTACACGGCAGGGCCACGAATAATGGAAAAGCGCTTCTGAAGCACACCGAAAGCTCTCTCCACATCTTTCCTCGTCGATTCTTACATTTTGCAAAGTGATATCTCTTATTGCCTTGAGGACGCGTGATTCGTCCTCCTCCTATGATGATGAATCGTCAAAGATCATCTCCCTCAACCTCTTCATCTACAATAAAAACTCACAATCAAGGATGGTGGAGGTGTGAAACTCGGCCGACGATGTTAAGCCAGTACCGAAGCTCTGCAATGACGACGCACTGAGAAACAACTCAAAATCGACGGATGGGCAGGGAGGAGCTGATGCCTTAACTGTTTGGACGTGCCCTGCCAAACTCACCGCGTACGAATCGATGTGGCCAAAACTTCGTAGGCCTGCCCTTGATTCTATCGCCACTAAGCTCCGCCGCGGGCCTTCTGTGTCCTCCTCATCCTCTGGCGGTTGCGTTTTTTTGCTTAAACCGAGCCAATAATTGAGAAGGCGGACGGAGGGATTCCGGCGAGAGAACCGTAGTGGGTTAGGGGGAGGGAGGTTGCGGGGCGTCGACAAGGGTGGAGGGTGGTCGCCGGAGGCAACGGCGACGACGGTGCGAGCCGAGTGGACTGCCAAACTTTTTCTCCAGGCGGCCGAGGTCGAGTATATTTGAGGGTTGGCCGACGGCTGGATATTTTTTTTTACTCTCCTAAGCCATATGAGATATGAGTGTTCAGCTAGATTGGGTTTAGAGGACAAAAGATGAAAATTTTCTCCTCTAACCGGTTATAAGGGTTCGGTTAGATATGCCCTTGGACCCGAAGACTTGTTTGGTTGTGGGTTCCGGTGGAATTTGGCTGATAGGTCTTTCTCGTTTTATGACAACCCGGCTCTAACAAGATACACTCCCCGAAGGATACACACACGCATGATTCTGACTAACAAGGTCCTACTCTAACCTGAGCCATTATCATACCGCCCTAAGCTCAGTTAATTACTTTATGGAAGTTTTCAAATAATTTAAAATGACTTGCTGTTTCTAGGGCGATAGAGGAAAACTATTCTTTCTAGCCCAATCAAGTTGCACATCGTGAGATTGAGAGTCAGAGTTGCACACAAAAACGAGTAAACGGTTGCACATTTCTAAGACTAGATCGGCACACAAAAATGTGCAACTACGCTAGTCTTATTATGCAAAAGAGAATCAAAGGTCGAGATCGTCTCTCACTTCACTTACAAGAAGCACTCCGTATTTAGGGAAAGTGTCACCAATTCACCATACTCCCCTTGACAGGATTTGGGTT
The DNA here is from genome assembly GCA_947311845.1 of Poa pratensis. Taxonomy (NCBI): domain Eukaryota; kingdom Viridiplantae; phylum Streptophyta; class Magnoliopsida; order Poales; family Poaceae; genus Poa; species Poa pratensis. The sequence continues at coordinate 32,344,790 of CAMZMU010000049.1, forward strand.
TAGTCAAACCGTAGGTTTTTGGTCTTTTGGAACTGATGAATTTGGTCAGAGGACGCGAATTCTAGTCGAAGTCGGGTTCCCGCCGCCGCCTATGCGTGGCCAATATATATACGCAGACGTACCCTCGTTGCGATCACACAGATAGCATTTTCACGCGAATCCTTCCTTCTTGCTCCCACGCGACGACTCGTCTCTACTCGAGCGATCGCCGCGCGATACTACCGATGGTGGCGGCAGAAGCGTCCGGCGCCGTGCGCCTGAGGATGATGTGCAGCCACGGCGGCCGCTTCCTGCCCTGCGGCCCCGACGGCGCGATCCGGTACGTGGGAGGCGAGACGCGCGTCGTCATCGTGCCGCGCGATGTCTCGTTCTGCGGGCTGGCGGCGAAGCTGGGAGAGATGCCGGCCGGCAAGATCGTGTTGGTGGTCAGGTACCGCCTCGCCGACGACGACGACGTGCTCGTGTCGGTGACCTGCGACGAGGAGCTCGCCCACATGCGCGACGAGTACGACCGCCTCAAGTCGACGCGGCCGTCCGCGACCTTCCGGGTGTTCTTCTCCGGCGTTGATGTGCGCCCGGCGTCAGGGCGTCCCCCGCTGCCACCCAAGATGCGGCGCGTTCAGAGCGAGCCGGCGCTTGCCGCAGCCGCGCGCGCCCGTGTGCACTGCGGCGCCGCTCGAGCGCCGATGCGGCGCGTGCAGAGTGCGCAGGATTTCGTCCGGTGCGGTCGCTTCCAGCCGGTCTGCTACGACTACAACTGCGACTACGACAGGCGCCACCAGTGCTACTGCGGCTGCAACCGCTGCCCCGACCAGTAGCCGCCGATGCCGCCGAAGTGTCCACCCCCCTCTACGTCCAAGAACGCGCAACGGCGCAAGGTGCGGGCCAAGAACCTGATCCCGTGGCAGCGATGTCCAAGAACTGACGTGGTGCGAGTGCAGAAGGCCAAGAACCTGCGGCTGTGGTGTCTCCGGCGAAGGCAACGACCGAGACGGCGAGGAGAACTTTCTGGGAGTTTGAGTGAGAATTGAGATAATTAGGGTTTAATCTTCGGCGATCTTGTTTTTTGTCATGACACCGATGTGTAAACATGTTCCGCACCCAAGGATGTAGTACTTCAGAAGAGAACGATAGAACAGTCACATATACCTCGAGAGAAAACAAGCTGTAAAGATTCTGAATTTTGCTAATGGAATGCCCTGTGATTTTCGATCAAGATTAATTTTGCGATTTGGGACTTTATTGTCGGCCCTAGCAAAGATTCCTGATTCGTCTGGTTGTCTGTAAATGTTTAACTGAAGAAAACTCAAACTGCGAGATATATTCTTGGTTCTAATGTATGATGTTGATTCGGAATAATAATTCCACTATAGCAAGATGATTGCTTACAAAAATTACATCACAAAACTTGCCATTTATCACCAACAATCACTGTGACCAGCAGGATAGAAGTAACCAACAATTCTCCTTCAGTTTGCTAGCATACAAAAATTACTTGCAAACTTGAAGAGCTAGTACCCTATGAATAATGATGCCTGATCATGCTGCTTCCACTAGTAGAAACCGGACATTTAGTCCCGGGTGGGGAGGGCCTCTATTCCCGGCTGTTCACCCGGGACAGCCGAATCGGGACTAGAGGCCCCCCTCTAGTCCCGGGTGTGTTACGAACCGGGACAATAGAGGTCCCAAGTGGGCGCTCTGGCAGCGCGTGGTCGAGGACCTCTAGTCCCGGTTCGTAATACGACCCGGGACTAGAGATTCCCCCACGTGGCAGCCTCTGGCTTTTTTGTATTCCCGCCTTATTGAATATTTAAAACTGTAATCAATCTTGCAAAATATATAGTTAATTAATTACAAATCAGAAAAATACATATAGCATATCAAATGTTCGAAAAAGAAATATATATCTAATAAAAATATACTTTATTCTTTATGGAGATCACAACCGGGACTCGAGCCCGTCTATTTGATTACATAGAGATCATAACGTGGACTAGAACCCGTATTATAACCGGGACTAGAGCCCGTCTATCCGATTACATGCAGATTATAACCGGGACTAGAACCCGTCTATTCGGTGCAATTGTATCTTTCCTTTGGGTTTATGACATGGTCATTCAAAAATCTCGCAATTTCCTATTGAATTGGTATAAAGCGCTCCTTGTGTTGCAGCTTCCTCTGCATTCTATCACACTATAAAAGAAGGAAATCAATATGAATATCAATCATCGTAACCAAAATTATGAATTACACTCAACACAATTGATGGTAATAAAATAGAATTGTGAATATATTTTTCATGTACTTCTATCCAGGTCTGATCGTTCCGCTCACTGACCTCCCAGCGAATCCACTCGCAAACGAAGTATGCACACAAATTGGTCCCCGTGGCTGCCTCTCGTAGTCGATATGATAAAAACTAAGCTTCTCTTTAAAATCACCGGTTGTCCTCTTTCTGAAACTTTTCCAAATCCTGCCCGGCAAAAAAAAAAAAAAATGAGTTATTAGTTACTTGATATCCCAGGAAATAAACAAAAGAGACCGATATAGTGTGATAATGATTGAAAATACTTTTGGAGCGCATCTAAAATGCTTTGGTACTTCTCTTCGGGATACGCCAATGAGTCTAAGATTTCAACTCTTGCAGAGTCAACTTCAATGATTAGCAGAATGTAATGGAAGCTGCGCACGTTTATATACGTCAGTGACTCATCAGTTACACTTAACATCGAGTAAGCAAAAATTAATGTGTACAAGACGGTAACACTCTTACCCGAAGTTGTAAGGAAACAATATCTTCTTTTTATAATGTTGCCTATGTATGAAGCTTAGCAAGTTGTGCTCCGTTTCCTTGGCGAAGCGCCGTAGCAAGTCCTCATTAACTCGTTTTGGGTCAACGAACCCAGTTTCAAAGATTCATTTTCTGTCACATTCATCACTCTTCATTCTGCATAAATAGCGTAGTGAGCATAATTACTACATGCAATGACCGAGCTGAGCTAGAGACTTTATTTTAGAAATAAATGAATTGAATCACTTACAGACAATAGGTACTGACGATACTCAAGTCGAGGGCGTCAATATTGTATAACTGATAGAGTTCTTCAAGATAAATTTGTACCTGGTCTTCACCTATGTAATGTTCTTCTATAACTTTCACAAGGTTCACTTCTCGATTTACCTTTGTGACTTCCAAGTACCACTTATGCAGTTTTCGCATTTGTGTTGGTAGAAGCTCGATCTGATCAGGTGGCAGCAGAGGCTTCCCGTATTCCCATTTCCATACTTGTACATCCGAAATGGGGATATCTTCGTTTTCAAGTTGAGAAACTATAATACCAGCTTCTGTAGCAAATTTCGCCGCGTCGGATAAACCAATGTCCGCCGTGGAGCCCTGACGATCAGTGGGTAACACCTTGAGCGGGGAGATCGACTGTTTTGCTTGTTCTCCGAGCTGGGCAACGTCTCTTTTCCCGCTGGCAGTACTATTTGTCGTCGTGTGGGAGCGAACTCTCCTCATACAGCGTAAATAGTCATCTGGCCTATTTATCTTAGTTTGCGATGGATGCTCAAGAAAGTTCTTAGCCCAATTTTTCTGCTTTGGCGTAAATATTTGCTTTGGCTCGGGCGTTCTCGGTGCAAGCTGTCTTTTCACCTCGGCTTGCACGATCGCGACGTTTTCCTCTACAGTCTTGTCGTAAACTCTCGAGGGAGGAACCTTCGGTACTTTGGGGAGGGGCTCCTGTCGGGGTCCGTGTCGGAAACCCATCGACGAAACGGTGTACTGTTGCTTCCTCTTTTGGCCCTGACCCTGCTTAGTGGTCAGAGACGGCGGAGACGGCTGAGGAGTCGGCTGACGCGGAGGCGGAGTCGGCTGATCGTCATCATGTGGGCTTGTGTTGTGCTGGTCGTCGTCCCTGTCGTCATCATGCAGACCTGGAGGTGGTGAATCGTGACTCGGAGGAGACGATGGTGGCCTTGGCGCCCAGCCTGGAAACACGATGTATTTCTTGCGTCATAGAATGATACCACCCTCGACGTCTCCTAGTGTCCTCACATCATCACCTCCAGGGATGTCAAGCTCCAGTGATTCGTATCCTGGACAAATTTGATCCACGCCGACACGAGCATAGCCATCTAGAATCGGGACTAGTGTTGTAGATTCCAAGTTAAAGCATAGCTGTCCGCCGCCTTCAAGGATAAGTTCCTCACTGGCACATGTAGCTCACAACTTGTCTTCTCACTGATATAATCCACGGGGTAGCAATCCGTCGGTGACTCATCAGCACAGAGCCCCGTGGAAGCCACGCTGCTTCTCCGCTGAGATGGGCCGCCTTGACTATCTTGCTGCAGCTGATGAGTTGGCCCTTGACTATCGCGCATTTGATCTATTTGCTTATGTTGCTGCTTTACGAGATTCATTATCTCCTCGTTCTTTCTTTCTAGCTTGCTGAACCGGTCTGAGTCCTCCTGCTCCTTCCTATTTTTTGTTCTCGCTCGGCTTCTGTAAGATTCACGGTCCTCGGAAAACCCAATATTCCACGGCACATCCGGTCCATAGCCTCGTGTTCGTCCTCCTTTTTCTTTATTTCCGAGGGAACCTTCGCGGGAACCTTCGCGGGAACCCTCTTCCTGGGGCTCGGCTCGCCCTCAACATCACCTGGGTCATCTCGCCCGATCTTATACCGCAATGCACCGCATATCGGGCATGCATTCAAATTCTCGTACTTCTCACCGCGGTAGAGGATGCAGTCATTGATGCATGCATGTATCTTCTCCACCTCTAATCCTAGAGGGCAGACAATCTTCTTTGCTTCGTATGTATTGTGCGGCAATTCATTATTCCTTGGAAGACTCTTCTTAAATATTTGTAGCAACTCCTGAAATGGCTTGTCAGATATTCCATTCTTTGCCTTCCACTGCAGCAATTCCAGGGTGGTACCCAGCTTTTTCTGCCCATCTTCGCAATTTGGGTACAACAATTTTCTGTGATCCTCTAACATGCGCTCCAACTTTAACCTCTCGTTTTCACTTTCGCAGTTTATCTGTGCATCATGAATGGTCCGACGAAGATCATCATCGGCTCATCAACAATGGGCTCTTCTTCAGCTTCGTCTTCCCCCATTGTAGTACCACCGTGTTCAGGGAACGTAGGATAGTTGTCATGATCCTCTTCTTCTTCATTGTCTTCCATTATAACCCTTCTTTCTTCGTGCTTGGTCCAACAATTATAGCCGGATATGAAACCGAACTGAATCAGGTGGATGTGAAGGGTTCTTGAGGAAGAGTAATCCTTCTCATTCCGACAGTTACGGCATGGACAACACATAAAACCATTCCGCGTGTTTGCCTCAGCCACATCGAGAAAATAACACACGCCTTGAATGTACTCGTTAGAGCGTCGGTCAGCGTACATCCATGGATGGCTCATCTGCATTATATAAGTATATCAGACGTAATCACCGCTAAAACCCATTATGGGAAACGAACATAATCGACCAATTATACACTACATCATGAATAGAATAGAGAACTGACCAAATTCATTAATACAAGTTCACCACATTAAAACCAAACTAGAATAGTGACCAAATGTAATACATAGTTCTCATAAAACATACATTAATTGAAACTAACGTACAACTATCTAAAGAATTTAAATCCAATAACAAATACGATCAAAATCGCAACTAATGTAATTATTGAACCAACAATATAATGATACCAAGCCTATTGATTAATGGTATATTTTCTAATCTTTTTAAGCTTCAAACGCATTGCATCCATCTTGATCTCGTGATCACCGACGACGTCGGCAAGCTTGAACTCCAATTTCATCTTCTCTTCTAAGCATTGAAGACGAAGATCTTCACTTCTTTTCAATTTTGTTTTCAAATCATTGTTTTCTTTTTCAAAAAACTCGACAATAGGGTCGGTTGGAATTTTCGGTTCAATTACCTCATAGATAAAAATATATCTATGTCAACTTGGTCGGCATAATTGTCATACACACGGAATGAAACAAATATATAGTTATAACAAACAATCATACCACATCCGAATAATAGAGCGGACGAGAGCCGGTGTGGACAGATGTCAAAACCATGACACTATATATAACAAACAATTATACAACTAAGAAAATTATACAAGTAATAATAATGCATCTAAATCGTACAACTAACATTTTTTAAAATAAAAGATAAAAACAAGAGGCTCACCGAGGTGGTGCCGGTGACGGGACGGCGCGGGCGATCGGCGGTGAGGACGGGACGGAGCGACACTAAAACCCACAAATCATAATTTAGTTTGAGCTCAAATTGCACATAGAACAAATGAAATCCCCTACTTAGGCATTTCATCAAACACCTAGCTAGCACTAGAAAAATGAAATGAGCTAAACTAGCAATGAAATGAGCTTAATTAGCAACACCGGAAGAAAGGATGATGTTGCTAACCTTGGATAGATGGGTGCCGCCAATATTGACAAATAGTGGAGAAAAATGAGATCAAATTGAGCTTTGGAGAGTGAAAAAGGAGAAAAATGAAGATGTGGGTCGAGCTCAAAAATGGAGAGCTGGCTCAGGTGGAAGAGATGATATACAGGGGAACCTACAAGTCTAGAAGTCTATCACTAGTCCCGGTTCGTGATACGAGCCGGGACTAGAGGTCTCGCGCGCCCCCCCCCCCCCCCCCCCCCCCCCCCTCTGCGGCTGCCCTGCCACGGACCTTTAGTCCCGGTTCATATCACGAACCGGGACTAGAGGTTCCCTACGACCCGGGACAAGTGCTGCGTGGCCTCGTAGCTGTTGAACCGGGACTAGTCCCCCCTCTAGTCCCGGTTCAAAAGCCATCCGGGACTAGACCCAAAACGAATCTGGAGCAAAGGCCCTGTTTCTACTAGTGTTCCTTGCTCTTCCCTGGTTACATGTTCAAAACTACAGGACACAGTAGGAGCATGGAGCCAGCCTGGAGATACTTACTGACAGCGCAAACAATGATCCTGTTGTGAAAGGACATGGGTTAAAATATCCGAGCGAGAATTTTGTTCTGGGGAGAATCGCGTCATCGATACTTGTGTCGAGAGGGAAATTCTTAAAACTTTGCCAGTTGTTTAGCCACCATAACAAGAAACACCAAAATCGTCTAGGAAAGATTGATTTGACGAAGAAAAAAAATCACTGAAGTTAAGCTCACACACCAGCACCCGTGCATCCACCAGAGCGGCCTAGGCGCATGGCTTTGGGTGCTGATAGCCGTACTTGGCCTTGGCGTTCTCGCACTTTGAGGAGGTGCCGCCCAGTCCCTTGTACTTGAGGTCGACGTCCTGCAGCACCACGCCCTGGCACGGAACACCGCAACGGAGCAGCACAGCCACCGGCAGCGACGAGGTGCCCTTGATGTTCTTGAACTTAATGTCCTTGATGGTCACCCCTGAGACGTACTTGTGCTCGCACTTGTAGTAAGGGCAGTACTTCTGGTCGATGATGATGGGGTTCTGCACGTCCTTCATCACCATGTTCTCGAACACCATGTGCGCCGCAAGGCTCCTGGTGGGGGAGTTCTCCCACGTCTTGATCCGGACACCGTTCATTGTGCCTTCAAAGGTCATATTCCTCACGTGGATGCGGGTGACGTCGCCCTCGCCGACGTAGCGTCCAAGGCTGCCGACGCTCATGCCGTGGCCCGGGCCGCACTGGACACGGGCAATGTCGATGTTGTCGCTCCCATGGCCGATGGAGATGCAGTCGTCACCGGTGCTGATGCGGGTGTCGGTGATCACCACACCGGTGCTACGCTCGATGTGGATGCCGTCCGTGTTTGGGCTGTTTGCTGGCGCGCTGATCCGGAGGTTCATCATCTTCATGTTGTTGTTCTGCAGCAGCGCGATGTGGAAGAACTTGCTGTTCACAGATGTGATGTCGCGCACCACCGTGTTCTGGTTGTTCACGAACAGAACGCTCTGCAGCCCATTTCGATCGGTGCATTTTTACGGTTAGTGCATGCCAGATCGAATTCGATATATGTATGTGTAAACGGAATTGGACTAACGGTGGGGAGGACTTTGCAGTCCTTTCGGATGGGGCACTTGTTGAAGGGCCAGGAGGCGGCGCCCTGGCCGTCGATGATGCCGTTATGGCCGGCGACGGTGAGGTCTTTCACCCAGCCGAACTCGATCCAGTCGGTGCCGAAACGCTTCAGATCCGTCGCCGCCTTGAGTGTCCCCTGCACAAGCATATAATCCACCGAGCAAAGTGAGTGGATCTCCTTTTTTCTCTTTATGTTGTGTCGTGCCTGCATTGCAGTATTATAACTGCAGCGCATGAACACACAGTCACAAACTTAGTTAATCTGATGACCCTGTCACTCCACAACTGCTTACCTGGAGTAAGAAGGTGAGGGCAGAGGCCTTGCAGGGGCCGTGAAACTGCGTCGGCCCGATGTAGTACGTCCCCGGCGGGATCATGAGCGTCACCGTGCCGGAGGCCCCGCACGCCACCTTCCACGCCGCCATGAGGGCCTGCACCAGCAACACATACGTACGTACGCCACCATTGAAACATCGTGCTCACGACATTGACATACGAATTGAAATACCACCATCCAAGCGAGAACCCAATTGAAATACCTACCTCGGTATCGTCGTTCGCGCCGTTGCCTTTAGCGCCATAGTTCTTGGCGTTGTAAGTGACCGACCCCCCTTCGCAGGACAACGTCGGCAGCAGTTGCCCCACCGTCACGTTCTCAGCTGTGGCCACGAGTGATGCAACGAAGAGCTCGACGATGACAACCAGTAGCCGCGGCCGCACCTCCATGATCGACCTAGCTAGCAGCTCCTCACCGTCGACTCCAGCTAGCAGTACAACATGCTTGACTTATCCGAACCTCTGTTGTGTTCTTAAATTTTACATGCTTGATTTAGCCTATTCCAGGACAACAGAAAATCAAATCAGCTTTCAAGAAATTTCATCAAACAGAGGTTGTAACTTAATATTGTTACAGCTTGAAAACTTTTGGGAAATGTAGCTTGACAAGCATTGGGAGTTCAGAGAGCTCGACCTTTGACCTGCCCAACAGTACAGTTTTCAGTTTCTTGTCGCAGTTTACAATGATCATTTTTGTTGGGTCATGCAAATCAGGCTAATTTCGTGTGAACAGATTGTATTGCACAAACAAATGTATTTCAAATAACTTTTAGTTTACTCTTTATTAAGATTCACCCGCAACTCAATTCATTTTATCACTATCATTCACTACGATTCAACCAAGTTACCTAACTGTGATTCATACACACTACAGCACAGCAGAAGGTTTCCTTCAAGAATGTTCAGCAGTGGCACATTTAGACATACAAACAAAATGTCAAAGAGTCCTACTCAATAACATTTAGTATCCAGAAGGAAGATGGAGCCACAAGTACTTTCTGCAATACAATTCAAATCCAAGTAATGATAGTGAATGGTGGCACCCAATTGTATCACTATCACCACATGGTCTGGCTATGTGGAAAAAGTTACGATGCTGGGTTCTTTATGTGCTCCTTCTGAAAATAGCAATCCTTTGTAGCTAAATTTGAAGCTCTATGTGCAGCCATATATTTACCGAAATGTTCAGAAAGACTCCAATTTCCCATATTCAGAAAAGTATGCAAGAACACGATCATATTCAGAGTAATATCATAAAACATTAGTTAGCATTGACACACTACAGTTTACAAATTCAGAGCTGCGAATAAATTCCCCGGAAATTAACAAGCAAGCACGGCATTATTAATAGGACAGATCAACAACAGTTTTAAACTCCGAGGAATAATTGTTTCAATATATTTTCAGAGATGAACAGTAACTGTCGCAAATACAAATCATCGTCAGGAAATGAGTATGAAAACATTGCATCAAGATGTTGCAAATAGAGAACTTCACGTACAGAAACTTTCCCAAGTAAAGAGCCATACTGATTCTCTCAATTGGTTCTAGCTACTTTAGCTTCCATTTTAGTTACCTTAGCTCAAATTCTGCTATAGAAAGGCCAAAAACACATGCCTGTGATGAGGATTTATTGTCACAGCAATTATGGAACTCACCTTGCTCGACCTGGAACTCGTGCGCGACGGCGTGGGCGTACTGGAGAATGGTGCCCGCCGGCTTCTTCGGCAGCACGAGGCCTCGAGGCAGTAGTTCGATGCAGCCGGCTTCTTTCTCGTTGGGGGAAAGCAAGATGATCGGCGCGGCGGCTGCAGCTGGTCTGGTCGCCGGGTTCGAGAGAGACGACGGGAGGCGTTGGAGAAGTTAGAATAAAACGCGGGAGAATTTTTTTGAGGGCTTTTGTACTGGATGAGGTCGTAAGCTCCACGATCGGCAGTTCCCACGCACGGCGCTGACCGGCGGTTGACATGTATTGACACGTACGGAGCTGCGGCGGTTGCCATGGAAGGAGAGGCGGAGGCGGCGCTAGTGGACTGGGGAGGCGAGGCTGGGGGACGAGGGAAGTAGCACCGGAGCTGTGGTCGGCGGTGCGGCCATGAACTGGTGGCGGCGTACAGATGGGAGGAGGGGAAATGCGTAGGTGTGGTTTGACCAGATCGTGTTATAGTCAAGGAAAAAAATAGCGTGCTATAAAAAATAGCGTGGCCCTCCTCCAGAAGCTATACAAGATATAGCGTGATATAGCGAAGTTACATATAAAATAGCGTGATGAAAAAGCTGTAAGAAATAGCCCAAATATTTAGGATTTCAGCACTAATTTTTTTTCCAGAAACAATACATGCATAACCAGGTAACCATATTCAAATGTCAAGGCCAAATCCATGGCACAAATACAAATATGAGGCTTAAAACCATGAAAAAATAATAAACTAAAAGATAAATATTTTAAACTTTAATCAGAACCATTGACATCATCTTCAGAATAACTAGAAGAACCACCAGATTGCCCGCCATCATCATCACCTAACGTTATTTCCAGACTTTTTGTTAGCATAGCTATAACGTTACCACGTTTAGTGTGGTTTCGAGCGTATAAGACGAAAATAGCGCCATAGCGTCAACTTTAGGCTAAATATAGCGTAGCCTCTCCAAATACGCTATGTCGTGCTATTAACCGGGAAATAGCGTGCTATTTTTTTCGTTGTTATAGTATCGTCAGGTGTTCAGATGCAACTGCAAAACCAAATTGAGATAGCTTCAGATGATTAGTATTGCGTTGCAGCCATTTATCCCAAGCATATTACAAAGAATAAGATAATGAAGACATCAAGATTTTTCGATACAAGTACAGTAATTGCTAAAAAAAACATCTGTTAACTCTACTGACAGAAGAGAATGGGAGAAGAGAAAGAATGTTGCCTATCACTGCTCATTGCCTTGTAATCCAATTGATAGATGGCACACATTCTCAGCAATCACCATCACCTTTCAAACAGCAAATAACTCAGTAATAACATCAAGTCATAAACAGGTGAGAAACATGCACTTTTACAAGAGATCGGGAATGGACAGGAGAGTACAGATCAGACGTAAAGTATCAAGTTTATTCATCCAACTTTCCAGCAGAAGATAACATTACAATTCGTGGCTAACGGAAAACAGTGAAGCAATCACTGATTATCTTTGCAGAAGCAAACTCATCCTATTTATTAGTCTGATCTTTCCAGTTCAGAAGCAACTGATGAAAGAAATGTTGGATAAACATAACCGTTCTGTGTAAACAAAATAACACAAAACGGCAGCCAGAAATAGGATACAAAGATTACAACAGAGTCAGTACACAACCTGACTTCGCCTACCAAGACTAATAGTTGTTCTCCTTTAGAGGTGATCTTCTATCCGTGAGAGTTGCAGATTTGTTCCTGGTTAGGGGGCATGATTTCTCATGTTTGGTTTCTCTAGGCACAGCATTTCTTTGCTGCTAGAGTTCAAGAGAGGTTCCTCGATGTTTGCTTTCTGCATGATCCTTCTCAAGCTTGCCATCAGCTCGTCGTCTCCGTGAATTGCTGCTCCATGGTATAGGTGATTCCATTCAGCTGATCGAGCAAATCTTTCCTTTCTTGAACAGCAGCCTTACGCATATCCTTTGTTCTAGACGTCAACTCTCCAAAATGCTCTTCTAACATTTCTTTTGTTTCCTCCAGATATTTCAGCTTATTTACTACTTCCAGATGCTCCTTTGCCTTCTCTCGCATCTCTGCGGCTGTTTCAGCTTTGAGTTTCTCAAGAACATGCTTCGAATTGCTTGACTGTTCTTTCTCTAGAACTAATTTTATTTGCAGGTCCTCGAGCTCTCTTCCGCACTCTGCAATGAGCATGTCTTTGTAAAACTGTCATGCTCTTGGATGATATTTAGTGAATTCAGATTCTCTGCAAAACCATAGAGTTGCTGGACCTCAAGCTGAACTTCTGTGAGCTTTGATGCAGCAGCGTCAAGAAGATGCTTTATGTTGAGCTGAACAGATTCAACAATTAGTTGAATGTCAGCAATAGCATTTTCCTTCTCTGCAATTAGTGTATACCAATCTGCTTCCTCTTGATCAAATATTTCCATGAGCTCATGCTCTCTGCATTGTACTTCTGCTCAAAGAAACCAAGCCTGGTTTCGAGCCCAAAAGCTTTTTATCAAAGACTTCAACAATTTCAGAGTACCTGTTGTTTACTTCTCGAATGGATCTTTCAACTTCTGACCTGATAAGACTGGCCACATCAAGCTTTTGACCCAAATTATCTTCTTCCAGCACATTAATGTATTGCTGAAACTCCTCAATTTTCCTCTCTCTCTCATCAATCATACTCAATAACGTCTCCTTTTCTTCTCTAAGGGTATCCTCAGCTTCAGCTTTGGCAATAAGAGCAACATCTAGATCTCTCTTTAATACAACATTTTCATCCTTATAGCCCTTGACTTCAGTTTGCATGTCAACATTCAATTTTTCTAAATGCTCCAGTGCTTGCTTGAGTTGGTCCAGTTCTTTCTTTCTCTCAGAAATGGCACAGTTTGCTTCATCGAGAGCACATAATAACGTCCTTTTTTCTTCTCTGTGGATCTCCTCAGCTTCCATTTTGGCAATAAGTGCAACATCCAGATCCCTCTTCAGTACATGGTTTTCATCGACATAGGCCTTGAGTTCAGTCTCCATATCAATTCTCAGCTTTTCCAAATGCTCTACTGCTTGCTTTTGCTGATGAAGAGTAGTTTCATTCTCACTAAGCTCACTCTTCCTCTCAGAAAGGGCACAGTTTGCTTCACTGAGAGAACCTAATAACTTCTCTTTTTCTTCTCTAAGAGACACCTCTGCTTCAATTTTGGCATTAAGAGCAACATTCAGATCCCTCTTCAGTACATGGTTTTCGTCCACATAGCCCTTGAGTTCAGTCTCCATATCAATCTCAGCTTTTCCGAATGCTCTAATGCTTGCTTTTGCTGCTGAAGAGTGATATCATTCTCGCTAAGCTCGTTCGTCCTCTCAGAAAGGGCACACTTTGCTTCACTGAGAGCACCTAATAACTTCTCCTTTTCTTCTCTAAGAGACACCTCCGCTTCATTTTGGCGTTAAGAGCAACATCCAGATCTCTCTTCAGCACATGGTTGTCATCCCTATAGACCTTGAGTTCAGTCTCCAAATCAAGTTTTAGCTTTTCCAAATGCTCCACTGCTTGCTTTTGCTGATGGAGATTGATTTCAAACTGGCTCAGTTGGCTTTTCTGGTCAGTAAGATCACGGCGTGCTTCATCGAATCACTTAATGCTTTTCCCAATTCCTCCTGTAGATTATTTTCCTTCTCTGAAGTTTCACCTTTTAAGCATGAACATTTCTTGATGCATTGTCGAGCATCTCTTTGTATGCACCAAGCTGCCGTTGCATCTTTTCATGCTCCTGCTCCATACATTCTAGTTGTTCAATTCTTCCATGAAGTTTTGCCATTACCTCCAATTGATGTGCCTGTTCAGCTTGAGATTGAGCAATGACACAGTTCTTTTCCTCCAATTGTTTTCTGGCAGCAGTGACATCTGCTCAAAATTTTCACAACGCTGCTGCATATTCAGTTTTAAAGCATCAATACATGAGCAGGAATCGTAAAACTTTGACTCTACAGCAAGACGGACTATTGAAGCTTCTAAGTTCTCTACAGTTTGCAGCTCCAATGAGCTATAACTGCTCAGCAACTCATTCTGCAATTGCCTGATTAGAGTATCTTGGAATCCAGCTGTGACAAGCATCCATCCAGATCATTTCCAAGCTTTCCCATCTGTGTTTTCCACTCTTTTTCTTTCTCTCTCAGTTTTTCAGTGCAGCTTCTATGTGTCTGCTCTAAAGCCGGAATTTCTCCCGCAGACCCTTTAACGACACTACAGCATCTGCACCACCAATCTGAGCCTCTTGGTACTCCTTCAGTGAAGACCGCAGTCCTCATTTTCCTGATCAATCCGCGCCTTACAATACTCCATTTCATTGAGCAATGTTACTTCTCAGCGAGTGAGCTCCTCAGATGCAATCTCACTGTCCCTCTTCGACGTCAGCAACTCAATAGTCGACCTGCCTCTTCATACTCCGAAACCACATTGCCATACTTGTGGCTCAAATCAGACATCTCTGCTTCGAGCATCTTCCTGCGGCCTTCCTCATGGGCCAACGCCTGGCTGCACATTTCGAGCCTCGACCGGAATTCCTCGGCAACCCTGGTCTTGGAATCCAAATTGGTCTCAAGGGTGCCAATCTGATCAACCAAGGTTGATCGATCGGAGCCCCACTGCCTCTCGCTTCCCTGAACTCATCCCGGACCTTCTTGAGGGCGTCCTCAAGGTGCCGAAACTGCTCGGCCTTCCACTTGAGTTTGCCCTGGACGGCGGCCTTCTCCTCCTCAGCTTGGCGAGCGTGTCATCCTCATCATGACCTCCCTCTGCGCCAACGCCCTCTGCTCAGCCTCCGAGCACTTCTTCTCCTTCTCCGCAACACCCTCCTGAACCGCGCAATCTCCTCGTTGCAGGAGCGCATGGCCACATCCTGCTCCATCCGCTTCACCTCGGACGTCCAGCGCCGCAACGAGGCCCTCTCTCGGCCTCCCAGCCCTCGCTTCTCCGGAGGCTGGCCTTGAGCCCTCGTGGGCCGCGCAGAGGTGCCTGAACGCCTGCTCCTTCTCCGCGAACTTGGCCCTGAGCTCCTCGCAGAGGTCCCTGGCGGAGGAGAGATCCTGGTCCTTGGCGGCGATCTCCCCCGCCTGCCGCTCGACCTCCGCCCGCGCCTCCCGGAGCCGCGCGGCCTGCTCGGCGCTCTCCCGCCTCAGCCCGTCGACGAGGACCGCCTTGGCGCGGCACTCGGCGGCGCGCGCCTCCGCCTCGGCCCTCAGGTCGTCCAGCTCCTTGGCCATCTCCTCCATTTCCGCTGCGCAAATCAGAACAACAAATCAAGAACGGTGGAAAACCGGCCAAATCTTGCGAAAGGTGAGAAGTTTGGAGGCGAGCGGGGACACCTTTCTGGGAGGAGCAGGTCGGGAAGAAGGAGGGGGGCATGGGGGAGGGGGGCGAGAGCTAGAGATTCGACATGGACGGGAGGGAGGAGGGGGACAGGGAGGAGGAAGATTTGAAATTTCGGCGGCGCCGTTGCGATTTACCTGGGGTTCTGGGGGAAGTCCGTCAGATGGGTAGGTGCGGCAGCGGGAGGCGGAACGGATCTGGCGGCGCGCGCGGCGGACGGATCGGGATGACGGGCTCCGTTCTCTCGCCGTTCTCCGTTTTGAATTTGGCCGCGCGGGCGGAGAAGAGGACCGCCGGGAAGGCAGAGATTATCCAGACAGAAAAAAACAAGGGAATCACAGATATCCGTGATGATAAAACAAGAAGTACCGAAGTTTAAATTGAGCTAAACACCGGCGATATGTCTAGATGTGCAAATTAGTCTCGCTACTTGTAAAATAGGGTTAATATTAAAACTTTTCACACGATGCAAATTTAGTCCAAATGATAAGGGTGCCGTCATGTGGCGTCGTTTTTTACGAAATGACAAGAAATTCTACACCCTGCAAATCTAGTCCAAATTTTGCACTCAACTTCCTACCATGAATCAGGTAATAAAGAAAATGAAAACCAAAGACCTATTTGGTTAGCAGGACTCTAAAAACATAGGAAACGATAAGAATACAGGTGCAATGTGGATGATTGGAAAACACAAAGATCCTATAAACTTGATTGTTTGGTTCACAGGAATAGGAAAACATATAATTACTAATAAAAATGGTCAAATTAAAGTCGAACAACTTGAGAAAGTATCATTAACATGTTATTATGCCACTAGAGACCTTAGTCTCGCTATGATGTTGGAAACAAAAAGGTCTAAATAGATTGTAAATTCCTACGTTTTCCTTTGAATCAAAGATCAAAGAAAAATTTCCCGTGTTTTTCCTTTACTCAATTGTTTTGAAACAAGCGATGAATAATGCCACAGTAGGAAATTTTTCTATTCCTATACATTATTCCTCCACTTTTTCTATGAATAAAATAAGCCCCCAACCTTGCATAAGCTACGCCTTGCCAACCTGATGGCGATAGAGAAATGACTTCCTAACGTGCATGGTTTTAGGGTCTATTTGATTCAAAGGATATGAATCCGTTGTTTGATTTGTATGAATGATCCCTATAGCAGTTTTCTAAGTAATCCTCTGCATTATAGCACTATAATTCATAGAAACTCCAAACATCCACTCAAATATCTTTTCCAGAATTGTTTACTTTTCCTCTTTAATTGTTTTCCGATGAATCAAATAAACTTAGGTGCATATCAAATCTTGTTGGATTGCAATTTTATGTTCTTCATATTCAGAGTTTTTTAACCGAGGCAAAAGTTTTGTCTTTTGTATTGATATGGCAGAAGCAAACATGGGTGGCCTAGGCCAAAGTAAAATAAGGTCACATGAAATCTATGAAACAATTCTGGGCCGTTGCTCTCGCTGTAGCTCCAAGAAACATCTATTGGTCAATTGTCCTGGTCCAACTGAGCCTGAAGACCCTACCCCTGGTGATGTTTCTGGCCTGAAATCTGGCCCTTTGGGTCCTTTTGTTGATATTTCACTCTCAGGACCTCTAAGATGCTGCTTCTGATGCCTCGAATTAGGCCACATTAGGCGAAACTGCACCAATAACATCAAATGGACATATTGTTATGGATGGGGCCATAAGGCTCGTTACTGCCCAATCAAGCAACTCTGCATTTTCTGCCGTAGGCCGGGACACTTGGTTGAGAACTGCCCTAAAATTAGATGCCAAACTTGTCAAGATTTGGGCCATCATGCTAATCAATGCCGCAACTATAAGAAATGGGTAAAGAAAGGTACGATTGAGACTGTCAAGGAATTAACCTTGGTTACTGATTCGGCTCCCGGGAACTTTCCATTAACAGAAATTTCAACGGGATCGGCTGCCCATAACACCTCTGATGATGCCTTTGAAGCTTCGAATGATCATATAGGTGACGTAGAATTAGCTGCTGATGGCTTGATTACTGAGAATCATAGCACCAAGCTGATATTTGTCCGTGCGGGTGATGTTGAGTTAGACATGGTTATACCTCATTTCTCAGGATTTCTGTCTTTCTATGGCTGGCTGATGTGCCAGGTCTACACCCGTGCTATCTTACCTCTTGATGCATCCTATTACACTGCACCGGTTACTCATTTTATTGCTTAGTTAGTGGATACAATTCGGTCTGCAATGATTGCTTGGCTGTATTCTGGGCGTACCCCTGGGTTTTTGGGAAACCAGTTCTATCTGCTAGATGTGACGGTGGATAGCATTACTGTTCAGAACTAGGTCTCATCTGTGGTTATAGAGGAAATAGAGGATTCTGCTGCTATGATTGATGCCTCACTATCAGATGTGACTTATCAGATGGGTGATGATCTCCCTGATACTGCAGCATTGGTGAGTTACGATTTGGGTTTTGTCCATGATATTATTTCTCCTACTGGTACTAGTGGCATTGTGCAGTTTGCATCTGATCCTGGAAGCAGCATGCTCACAACTTCGACTGGAAGCAACTCTGCATCTGCGTCTGTACCTCTTGGTCCCATGACACGTGCCAGCTCTCGTGTACGTAGTTCAGAGACACCCTCTGTTGTTAACCAAGTTTGTAGAAGCACTCGTAATAATAATGGACTGATGCATTCCTCTCTCCCTGATTGCAAACCGTGACGCAGGAGCTCCTCTGTTCCTCGAGCTACGCCACCTGAAGTGATGCAAATAACAGAGATGCAGAAGATTGGAGTGGAGGAGTGCGGTATCGACCCTGAAGAGTTAACTGAAGCTAGACTTCTTCAATACCGTCAATAGTGCAATGTCTTTCAGTTTTAAACTTCAGTTTGGATGTGTTGGGAGAACCTGTCAATGTGTGCTTTATGTTTGGTGTGTCTGTGTCAGCCTGAACTGTCGAGGGTTGTGCGTTTTGTGATCTCAGGTCTCCTGTGTATCCAGTTCAGTACTTTATCGTGTGACAATGCAATCTTCTGTAAGTTATTTGAATCGTGTTTGGAGAATCCTTTGCTGGAATATCCGGGGTCTGAATAGCCCTGAGAAATGGCACATGTGTTCAGCAAGATTGAGGAGTGTGATGCCTCCATCCTTTGTTTTCAGGAGACCAAAAAGGTAGAATTTGATATTCAGTTTATTCGTAAATTCGTCCCAAAGCGATTTGATCAGTTTGAATATGACCCTTCTGATGGTGCTTCAGGGGGGCTACTTATTGTTTGGGCCAACAATCTTTTTATAGGCCATATTGTGCAAGCTGGAAGCTTTGGGCTCGTTGTACAATTTACATCCAAACTCAAACTTGATGTTTTTTCGTTGGTTAATGTTTATGGCCCATGTGATGGGGTTGATCGTCAGAATTTTATTGCATGGCTTTTTAGCCTGGACATTGCTGACGATGCTCATTGGCTTATTATTGGGGATTTTAACTTCTACCGATATACATTGAGCAGGAACAAACCAGGGGCTAACCTGATAGACATAGAAACCTTCAATGAAGTTATCAGTTACCTGGGACTTATCGAGTTGCCGATTAAGGGGAGATCATTCACATGGAGCAATATGCAATCAGACCCACTTCTCACACAGCTGGATTGGTTTTTTACCACGTCACACTGGACTATCAAGTATCCAAACACCATGGTTACTCCTCTTGCAAGACACACTTCGGACCATACCCCTTGTGTTATATCTATTGGAACTGATGTGCCTAAACCACAGATCTTTTGATTTGAGAACTATTGGATTAAAATGCATGGCTTCATGGAGGTGGTGAGAACGATCTGGGCTATACACTGCCCTGGTGATAGTGCAAAATGTATATCTTCAAAACTAAAGCTCCTCCGCAAGGGCCTGAAGAACTGGAGTTCAAGTATCTCTATGATGAATAGATTAATTGATAACTGCAACAAAATTATCTTTCTGTTGGATGAATTTGAGGAAGCCCGTACCTTGCACCTTACTGAATGGAACTTCCGAAATATAGTGAAGGATAAGCTTACTCACCTGCTTCACTGTAAACAAGATTACTGGAAGAAAGATGTACGACACGCTGGGCAAAATTTGGCAGTGAGAACACTGTTTTTTTTCATTCAATGGCCACTGTCAGATACAGAAATAATTCCATTGGTTCACTTCAGCGTACTGACGGGTCTATTGTTACTGATCACCATGAAAAAGCTGGACTTCTTCGACAGGCATTCAAGGAAAGAGTGGCAACATCTGTCCCAATTGATCCTAATTTCAATTTTGGAGCCCATCTCTCTGCCCATGATGACCTTGGCTCTCTGTCGAATCCATTTACTAGTACTGAAATTGATGACGTGGTAGCTACACTACCTACTGATAAAGCTCTTGGGCCAGATGGATTTAATGGAATTTTTCTTAAAGTATGCTGGCCCATCATCAAATTTGATTTTTATCGGTTTTTTGATGATTCTGGAAGGGTTCTGTTAATTTGCGGAGTATTAACGATGCTTTCATCACCCTGATCCCTAAGATCCACTCTTCGTAAGGACCTAATGATTATCGCCCAATATCTCTGCTTAATTCCAGCTTCAAATTGATCACCAAGGTCCTGGCGAATCGACTGCAGCTCAAGATTCTTGATATAGTTCACAAGAACCAATATGGATTTTTGAAATCCCGTACTATTCAAGACTGTGTGGCCTGGGCATATGAGTATATTCACCAAGTTAAGTAAACTGGACTACCAACTGTTATCCTGAAGCTTGATTTTGCGAAGGCTTTTGATATGATCGAACACCAAGCTATTATAGAAATTTTAAAGGGGCATGGATATGACTCTAGATGGATCAGCTGGAAAAAATCTATATTTACCACCGGTACTTCCTCTGTTCTCCTCAACGGTGTGCCTGGGAAGAAATTTGCCTATCGCGGAGGGGTCCGTCAAGGTGACCCTCTCTCACCTATTATGTTTGTTGAAGGAGCTGATCTCCTACAGACCTTGATTAACCGTTTGGCTGCTGATGGTTTGCTATCTCCTCCCCTGCCTATACCCAATACGGATTTTCCTATTGTGCAATACGCCGACGACACCCTACTGATCTTACAAGCTTGCCCCACACAGCTTAGCACCCTTCGGAATTCTTTGATTCAGTTTACTGCTGCTACTGGCCTTTCAGTTAACTACTCCAAATCATGCATGATGCCTCTGAATGTGGATACTGCCAGATTAAACGATCTTGCAAATGTCATTGGTTGTGCTACTGGATCTCTCCCATTTGCCTACTTAGGCCTTCCTCTAGGTACTACAAGACCCACTACTGATGATCTTTCCCCCCCTAGCTGATCAAGTTGAACGAAGGCTCAATGCTTGTGCAAGGTTTCTTGATTATGGGGGTCGATTGAATTTTGTTCAGACCGTGATGTCTTCTCTTCCGACACACTACCTTTGTTCGCTGAAGCTGCCGAAAGGTTTCATTAAAAAAATTGATCGTGCACGACGTCACTGTTTGTGGGCTAAAGAAGAGGATTCTAGTTCACCGCATTCACTTGCTGCTTGGCCTCTAGTCTGCAGACCCAAAAACCATGGGGGGCTGGGTGTTACAAATCTTGAAATTCAGAACAAAGCGCTGCTCATGAAATATCTCCATAAATTTTATAACCGAGCAGACATTCCATGGGTGCATCTGGTGTGGTCTCTGTATGGTACAGGCCCCCCGCATGCCCAGTCTCGCAGGGGTTCATTTTGGTGGAAAGATGTGTTTAGTCTGATTGATATTTACATAAGCATAACTAGATCAACCATTCATAATGGTAACAACACTCTTATTTGGAAAGATTTCTGGCACGGTGACACCTTACTTTGTGATGATTATCCACAACTTTACTCATATGTGCTGAATGAGGATGGTTCGGTGGCTGATATGATGAATCTTACCCAGCTGGGAGATGCCTTTGCGTTACCACTGTCTGTCCAAGCATTTGAACAGTACGAACAGCTCCTGGAGATTCTGCAAGATTTTAATCATGCTGTGTTGGAGCCTGATATGAGAACTTATGTCTGGGGAAGTACCATTTACTCGGCTGCAAGATTCTATAAATTTATCTTTGCCCAGGTCGAATGTGAGCCTTTTCTGAAAATTATTTGGAAATCCAGATGTTTTCCTAAATTGAAAGTCTTTATTTGGTTGATGTTGTACGACAGACTAAACACAAAAGAACTTATGATCCGCAAACACTGGCATTTTGAAGGTGGCTCGCAGTGCATCCTTTGTGGACAGGGCAACATAGAGACACGCAATCATCTATTTTTTGAGTGTCAATTCGCAACCCGGTGTTGGAATTCGATTGGCATCCAGTGGGACTCTGCTACCTCCATCCCTGATAACCTCCGCTCTGCAAAAGCCGACTTCACAGGACCTTGCTTCCTAGAAGTCTTTGCATGTGCCACTTGGAATATATGGAAGATTCGAAAATGAGTTTATTTTTCAGGATTTGCAACCATCCTTTGGAAGGTGGAAGGTCAAATTCCAGGCTGATCTTTTCCTTCATCAACATCGTGTTAAGGAGGACTGAATACAACCTCTTCTTTTGTGGCTTAGATCGTTAGTATTATGATTATGTCCTTATCATTTAACTTTCAACCTCCATGAGGGATTTTTGAACACATGATGTAACCTGTACTGGACTCAGTCCGATTCATATATAAAATTTAACCGTAAGGGTTTCCCCTACGGTAATGGTGTTCAAAAAAAATCTATGAAACAATCTCTTTTAAATGCTTATCCCCAGCGAGAATCAGTTTTTTTTATCCGTCCTTAATTTTTTTGGATACGGCCGACGGTATTGATGATATTCCAGCGTTTAGAATTTTTGCGGATCAAAGAGCCCCTCACTCGGCTTCTTTGCGTGCCAATTCGTGCAGTTTTTGTGTAGTTTTCTAAAACTCGGTGAAACATTTCAGCACGAATCTCAAAACACAAACTCACTAGGTAAATATGCACAATATATATGTTGTGCACGCTAGAAACGCGGCTTTCAACGGCGATACTCATGTATTCAACAGTTTTTTTGAGGACCTAGTAAGATGTCGTGTCTCCGGCCTGTGGAGACTTTTTTTTTGGCCCGTTTGGTTGTCCGGGCTGTACCGCATTTGCCTTTTTACAGGGCCAAGTTAGTATGAGCTGATAGACCCGCCTGGGTGGCTAGGATGGTAATAACCTCTCTTCTCCTCACCTCTTTAAACTGCTCCACTTAGTGTGTGTCTAATCCTACACAAATATAGTTCAATTTAAAATAAAGTGTACACGAAAAATATGTGCGTCGACGAGTAGGTTCCATTCTCGTACTCCGTTTCGAGATTCGTTGACTGTAGCTTCTCAATTTTGAACTGGTGTTCGAAACTATCTTATAGGAATCTTTTCAAATTCTTAGCACTTGGTTGACCCTTTGAGATATACTTTAGCGAGGAGGTTCATCTCAACGTTACGCACAATTATTATATACGAGCAGATCTTGTATGATAGGTATGTACGTGTTTACACTAGGCTTACGGTATGTGTCTTTTTCAACCTATGTCGCCGCCGCTAGCCGCGGTTATTAACTCCACCGTCGTAGCTTCTCACCGGCGATTGTTGTTTTAGTTGGTGGAGCTTTGACTTGATATTGCCCAGGCGAAAACGTTCTAGAATGAGACGAATTGTTTCACGTACTCATTGTTGGATGCTGTTTGAGAGATTAGATGTCAAGAGCAACACTCTGATACTTCAAGATACATATACTCAAGTTAATTAGGATGTTTAAAACCTTTGCTTGCTTCTCTGCAAAATTTAGTACGGCGTGATGTTGTCAGATCTACAACATCTGAACATGACGTGTTGTGTCACCTATAGGTGTCACGAAAATATAATTGGTACGCATTTCAGTGTGGGTATGTCTTTTCCAGTTAATTGTATACACTTCATAGAGCTGGAACAAACAATATTTTAAGAGAAAATATCCGAACATATCCATACTAGACAAGTCTGGTATTATTAGTTGGATGTTTATTTTTTATTTATTGAATACTCATGGAGTACTCCGTCCGTCCACAAATAAGTGTACTTTTAGGTTTTGTCCAAAGTCAATATTTATTACGTTCAATTAGTATATTAAGAAACTATCTTCCAAGATGTATCTAGCGCTATTAATTTGGTGTTGTAATTTTTTTTGGTGTTGTAAATATTGCTATTCTTATGTTAGGTTGTTCAAATTTAACTAAGTTTGACTGATGACAAAACGTAGAAGCGCACTTATTTGTGGATGGAGGAGTAGACTAACACCTACCTCCCACACTATATGTGTACATGGTAGTAGCCACGAAAGTAGTTCAAAACCATATATTATTCTTGTTTAGTTGCTTTATTTATTCTCCTGATATATGAATTAAACAATAATACATCACCTACTATGTACAACTATCAATCAATACACCTTTATATTTTACTCCTACAACACATACACTCCTTCCTTGTTTGTTGTTTTTTTATCTAAAGCACCCAAATACGAATCACATCAATATTAATGAAACTCAAAAGAACCATGAATTGGTAAAGGCCACCGAATCACGAATGTTGCATCTCATAGCTTATTTCAAGTGTTCTCATCTATGTCTGCATAAGAATGGGAGGAACCAGTTGATAAGAAAACTAATGATGAAATAAAATAAATCATGATAAAGGGACACAACTGATATGAAAAAAAGAAAAAAGAAAATAAGTGATTAAACTAGCAACACAAATTAAAACTAGAGCCTTGTTAGGCTAGGCCAAGTTGGATTTGCGCTAGGGCGGCGGTGTCAGCTTAATATGCAACCATTTGTACATCAAGAATCAAATTCTCGTATTGAACCGTGAACATATCCAGGTGCAAGGCTTCCTAAGCGCTCGAAAAGTGTCATGGACCTTTTACAGACGATGCACTCAAGATCAGGGGCGGGCAAGGTAGGGCAGCCGCCCTACCTTGATTTTTGGCAAAAAAAAAACTACATATATATAGCCATTTTCTTTTGTATATTCAAGTTTATCTTATTTCTGCCCGTTCTGGAAAACAATAAAGCAAAAACAGGCTAGTTGGGCCACTTCGGAGTGCTTCGCTCGAATTTGGGCCTTAGTGGGCTGGCCTGAGGAGCCTCATGCGCGTAGGGAACAGTCGAACAGAGGTGTTTCGACCGTTCGTTTCGATTCGACCTGTGTCTGTTTGTTCGTTCATGACGCCGCTGTTCTTCCCTGTTCCGCGCCTCCGCCTCCTCCTCCTCCCTCCCCAGCTCGCCTCCTCGCCACTCGCTCCCCACTCCCCAAGCTCTCCTCTTTACCGGATCCTCTCACCACGCTAGCAAGGGAGGCACTGTGGCAGGGCGGCGCCACCACGCCAGCAAGGCAGCAAGGCCGGCAAGCTAGGGTTTCCTGACCGGCGGCTGGCCGGCTGCCGGCCTCCCCAGCGGCGATTTCGTGGTGGTCCTGGTGGAGATGGACAGAAAGGGTAAAATACCTGCTGCTGCAAAGGGGGAGGTATAAGTGGAAGATTCTGTTGAAGCCGTAGTGGAAGAGAATGCGGAGGCTCTAGGAGCCGGAGGTATAACTGATTTTATTGATTACATAAAACTTGATCTAGGACTTCGCATTCAAATGGATTGGTTTGCCCCAAAAATTATAGAAGATGTTAGATTTGCTTATCTACAGAATTGTCCAAATCAACCAACTCATCATAATTTCCCCCCAAATAGAGATTATAGATCTTTTCGGCCACAATGGTATAAGAAATTTGATTGGTTGCAATATAGTATGGAAAAGGATAAGGCTTAATGCTTCAATTGTTATCTTTATATACATGGCCGGATGGATGAGAAATTGGGGCATGATGTTTTCAACAAAATTGGGTTTGACCATTGGAAGAATGCGGTAGATGCATTCCGTAAGCATTGAAGTTTCATTATCGGTACGTTTGTTGTTTTGTTGGTTCTATTTTGATTTAAATATGTTGTTGTTACCATTGTACAAAATGAAAATGCTTAATATAATACTACCTCCCATCCGTTTAAACTATCTGAAGATTTCAACGTAGGAGGCACAAATCTAAGTTTTACCAGTGACATTTTATAAAGACTGGAGGGAGTATAAAGTATTGATGCATCTAGAGAATTTTAGTTTCCTTGCATCATTTTTTTCTTCTCTTTGGAGCGCCCGACCTCATTTTTTTCCGTCCTCCGCCACTGCTCAAGATCATCGATCTTTTGCAGAAAATTTGAAATCTCATTTAACCGATTACATCTAATACATAGATCTGGCAAAAGCGAAAGACCCCTACCGTCAGGGGCTGACCACTGAGCTCACTCAGGCCTCGCTGGGAGAAAGGAGTTAGAAGACACTTGTTTTCTTCTGAAACATAAGGAGCACCACATTAAGTATTTGTTTCCAGCATTTGCACTAGACCAAGATAACTTAGCATTAATTTCACCCGCGGTACAAATAATGTTGTTAGAAAAGCCAACACAATGAGACTGTAGCTTACTCCCTTAATTTAGTTTTGTTAATTAGTCTTATCAATGTTTTGTACAAATTTCTAGTTGCAAGTTAATTTCTTACAAGATTATCATTTAGTTAGGTCCTATTTAGTTAGTGTGTTTCTAGAGCTGAGCCTTACAAACCAAAAAAGATGGAGCAAAGCACTTCGCGATTGCACGACTGCATCTTACTAGTATAAAGGAAACCACTTCCAAAGCTCGCGCCGCAATATTCAGCTCTTATTTGAAACGGGAGATCCCTCAATGTGCGGTTATTTATTTGTAATACTAACTAATTACGGTACTACCAACATGTATGACATAAGTCAAGAAACCAATATAAGCCTTACAAGGTCATTTATTATTCTTGTTTCATCTGTTTTCTTGAAATGTGCACTAACTCGTCTCGTCTATAAGCAGCGTTGCAGCGATACATCATAATATATACGCCAGCTTCTACGTACAACTATCATCAATACAACACTACTTGTTTGACACATACAATATGCTACCCCCTTATTGTTTGTTCATGTGAAATGCGAAATGGGACACAAAACAGAAGAAAAACACATGGGTAATGCCGTCGAGGTGTGAGAGTTGTGCCTCCTTTTTATTGTTTTCATTCATGTTGTCTAGGTAAGAGTGGGAGGTTTCAGCAAAATTATTTCTACAACGGTTGAGGACTGAACATAATACAGGATGCAGGTGGACGCATATGTCCACATCTCAGCTTCAGCCGACGCCGCATAAATCAGCTTTTTATACCCTCTTAGGCCCATGTAGGAAGCCGAAACGCAGGGCAAGCCACCAGCCCACCACGCGCCTTTCTTGTCCAGCTGGCCACCGTTGTTCCTCCCTGCCCTCAGCCGTCTGCTTACAGTAGGCTATGCGCACATTGTTCAGTTCAGCTGATTGTATCCGATTTATTTGAACTAGTAACGATGTAGTATGTTGCCTTCTGGCCTCTGCCAAATATGATCTGTACATCCACAGAGGTAAACCGGGAGACCTCAAGGAGCTCTCCCGTGCGTTTGGATTCCTGACCGTCGGATCGAAACAATCTGGAGCGTTCAATTCTCTGCGTACTTTCGTGTTTCCGCGCCTACCCACTGTCGCTGGGCCCGAATATGCGCGGTCCCGCCTGGCAGAGGAAGAGAGGGTGCGGTTTTTGGTGTCTAAAGAATGTAGAAGGTCCAGTTACTTCGGGCCCTCTTACTTCACTTTTTTGCTCTGCCGTCCTTGAGTGTTTTTCTGGCCCATGGGGTGCTCCGACCGACCGGTCTGCGTACATGTTTAGCCACCGACTTGTGGCCCTGTTTTTGGGCTGGTCGGCCTGTCAGCCTCTGTCGTCCGTCCGCGCCTGGTACACCTTTTTTGGGGCCCACGAGACGGCTAGGCCCACAGAATGCCTGGTCCCGCCCCACAGAGGCGCATGCCTTTGGGTGTGTTCTGGTCCGCGTCATTCGCGACACGGTTGGAAGGGTAAAACGGGTTTTCCCGTCGAAGTGGACCGGAAGACTCTGCGCCTTGCTCGCTGTCGACTCCTCCGTCGCCGGCGGGTACACCTCTACAGGAAACAGGCATGGCGGCAGGCATGGCGGACCCCTATTCTTCGCGCCGATTGGGGAGAGGAGGGCGTGCGTTTCACTTTAGAGAGAATAGCCAAAATAACACTACTCAAAACCGAAGTTGCCAAAATAACACTACTCAAAACCAACTTGCCAAAATAACACTACGTTCAGTTTTTTGTAGCCAAAATAACACTAGTTGCTAACTCAGTCTAACATCATCCAAAAAAAGACATATGTGCCCTTACCTCTTCACATAGAACTATGACAGCATTTCAGCACATTTTGACAGCATTTCAGCACATTTGCACAACAAAATAACAAGACAGCAAAATATACATCGTTTCATCACAATTGGGCAACATTGCAGCAGCATTTTAACAACTTTACAGCACCAACAAATAGACATAATGGTCCGAAAGAAGATGAAATCAACACATCATGGTTCTCATGGTTGACACATCATGGTTCTCATGGTTGACACATCATGGTTCTCATGCACTAAATACACAAAATTCTAAATTTGCACATTCTTGTTGCTGAAATCCACGTACTTTTGCAATATTACACAAAATAACCGGAAATATTGCACATCACATCTACTAATAATGTTACAGTGAGCTTCACAAAAGTAAGTGTCACGGTAGTCTGTACGATCTCATAGTTATTTCCTCATTTGGTCTCACTTAATTCAATTATAATAAGTACTGGCACAGTGGCAATGTAATGCATTATAATATCATCCCAAAAACCGGCTAATGGTTTTGCTGAGATTTAAGATACAAACACATCACATGATTTAATTATTTATTTCTTCCCAGACTCCAAAGACAGGTGCCTGTATTGTAAAAAATACAAAACCACAGGCCCAAGGAAATTTCCATACTTAAGAATGTAGTGTAGAACACATCAAATGGATAGCAAGTTTGCAAGTATTCTTACAGATCAACAACTACCACAATTATGTGAATTTACGAGAAAGCCAGAAGCAAAACAAGGACAGGAAATGTGCAAACCTCTTCAGGATTCGAGAAAACTAGACATGGGTGGAAATATTGCTCACTTTTCCTGCGTACAGCCGTACAGGTCGAGGTCGCAGGGGAGGGGCACAAGCAGGTCCTGTTCTGGTCGAAGTCGGGCGGAGGAGCTTGCCGTGCGGCGTCCGGGCGGCTGCTGGAGCGCGCTCTGCAGGGCGCCGGGGAGGGAGACGGGAGGACGGGCGGGCGGGGAGCGCGCCTGGCGGCGGTCGGGCGGAGGAGCGCTCCGGCCGGGCGCCGGGGAGGGAGTCGGGCGGACGGTGGAGGACGAAGAGCAGCGGCGGAGGGGAGCGCGCCGGCCAGACGCCGGGGAGGGAGAGGGGCGGAGGGAGGAGCTAGGTGGCCGAGCCACGGAGGGGAGCGGCAGGGAGGCGCCGGCGTGGGCTTGTTGCTCGCGCCGCCATGGTGGTGCTCCTGCGGGAGTGATTGGGAGAGGAGAGAAAGAGTTAGGTTTGCAGGGGTAGATTTGGAATACTCGAAAAACTGACAACTAACTAAACGGTTGACTCACAGAATTTCTTTGACATCTAACGGCAGTGTTATTTTGGCATGAAAAACTGAATGAGTAGTGTTATTTTGGCAAGTTGGTTTTGAGTAGTGTTATTTTGGCAACTTCGGTTTTGAGTAGTGTTATTTTGGCTATTCTCTCTTCACTTTACTGCCTCGCGTCTCTCACCTCCTCCGCTCAGTCTTCCCAGCGCTGTTTCTCCGGTGGGCTTCCAGATCGACCTCTGGTCGCGCCGCCGCCTCGATCCGGACCCTAGCTGCCGCATCCAATCCCCTCGCGCGATTCGCTCCTATCCAATCCCCTCTCGCATTCGCTCCTCCCCAATCCGCTCCATCCTCCCGCCGCCACCGTCCTTCTCCTCAACCACCATGGCATGGCAGTGCCGCCGTCGTCCTCGCCCCTCCGGTGCGCACTCCCTCGATCGGCGCCTCGGCTCCCTGAGCAGCAGCGCTCGCGGTAGAAAACCCTAGCCGACATCCCGTTCCCGCGCCCCTTTCCTATTCGCGTTTCTCGCGCCGCCGCCGCCCTCGCGCTCTCTTGCTGCGCTCGCGCCGCTGCCCTCGCGTTTTCATTCCCGCTGCCCTTGCGCCGCCGCCGCGCGAGCGCGCTCTCTCTCTCTCTCTCGCATCAGCACCAGGCGCCAGAGTGAGGGACGATGATGCGCGAGCTGGGGCAGAGTCTGGTGGAGATTTTCATTCCTGGTTCGGCGCTGCTTTGCCGCCGACTTCCATCGATCTACAGCCTCCAGTGCTAGCTGTTGTTTGTCGCGGACACCAGCTGGCCGAGCTCCATCTCCTCCACCACAGATTTTATTTGCTGCACACAAGATCAGAAGGAGGCTGCCGGAAGATGAATCGATGGCGCGGGATCTATGCCTTCATCGTCCTCGCGTGGATCCCAGCAGGGACGGAGCTAGGATTAAGACAAGGAGGGGGCCAAATGAACACAAAACTTCTTAGAGGGGGCCATGTAGGCAATTTCTCACAAACTTAGGGGTCAAAATACATACTATATAGGGGGGTATTCACAAAAATTTCCAGCACAAGGGGGGCCATGGCCCCTGCCAGCACCCCCCTGGCTCCGTCCCTGGATCCCAGGTCAATTTCTTTCTCTCTCTTAGTTCAGTCACTACTGATGTTGCCCCTGCAACACAGTCACATGCTCAGAGCATTAAATCAACGTCCTTGATTCAGATGGAGCGGTGACAGAACCACTGGCCGAGCAGCAAGGTGGAGCTGCCGCTGCTGAAATTGGCGATGCAGCATGCCTCCATGGACATGGATGTGGTGCTCGACTGCTTTTTCATCTGCCTCAACTTCCAAATCATAGCCAACACCTTCGTCTGCACTCCTACTTGAAGGTTTGTCACTTTGGCCCTTGCTTAATTGGCCTGCTATTTCCTAGAAAATGTTTCAACACGTTTTGTTTTCAGTGATGTTTGCCTCAATGTGAATACTGAACTATGTACTTGATTCTCAGATTAACAAGCTTCACAGATGTATTAGGTTGTGATTAGATCTGGTCCTAGATGCACTAATTTATACACTGTGACTTATAAAATTGGTTGTATGGACGAGCTGGTGTGTGGATGTGATCTAAATCCGGAAATCCACGTATACATGCTGGTCGACTTATTGCCATTTTTAACATTCATTTAATTAGGTACCATGAATACGAAGTGGGTTTGTTTTGAAATTATTATCAATATTTTTCTTTACATCCAAAAGGTTGGAGTTTTAGGATTCCTGGAGCGGATAAATACATGTATGCATGGTGGTTAACTTATTGCCATTTTCGATATTCCTATAATTAGGTAATCAAGCAAAAGGATGGAGTTCTATGATTCCCGGAGCGGATATAAATTCCTTATGGCTCAGGTACGTCTTTTCAGTACTGAATATTCAGTTTCTCGAGTCGTTTCAGTGCCTTTAGCATGTTCATGCCTCTTCTTTACGGGGCTGTTTTTATCCATCAGAATTTGGTGCAATTTTACTTCTTTTGTTATGATGTATTAGATGCAAGTTGCAAGAACTTAAACCGTTGTTTATGTTTCTCACCAAATGATTTAGTTGTTTGTTATTATAAATCTTGCTGTAACTTTTGATTAATTATGTTTGCTACAGTCATAATTTTAGTGTTTATTCTCTGTTTGATTGTTCAATGGTGACTGTTTTTTACAGTGGTCAAAGAACCTGGGTATTGTAATATTAACACACACGGTTAAAATATAAGCGTACAAAATTCAGTTCGCTGTAGCGAAAGTTGTGCGAGATAACTGATGATACCTTTCCAATTGCCATGGCCATCGTGATGGTTATGTATACAATTTTACGCAGTATTTAATTTTCCTACCTGAATTTCCAAGAGGTGTCATCAAAATGCCAGTGACTCTTTTAACCAATATTTGGAGCTATACATTTCTATTGTTGTTTCCTTGGTCCTATAAACTAAGTTGGCTAGGTTGTTTAATGCTTATTGAGTTACACACCTCAGTTTGAACATTATTATATCCTTTCTTTTATGTCATTTGATGGATAGATCAATCAAAGCAGAATCAACCACCACGCACGGGCTTATTTGATTGTGGAAGAAACAAGAGAAAATATTACTGTCTATAATGATAACTATCCTGTATGAAGTGCGTCTTCTCTTCTGAATCTGAATAAGGTACAAACCGTTCTCCTTGAAATGCTTCATACGTACTTGCTATCTAGCCTAGGATCATTTCAAATGCAACATGTTAGTATTTGTAATTCTTCTTGACACATAATCTTTCCAAAATTTTAGCAGAAAAGATAGAAGTGTCCATGTAATGCATCTGAAAGCATGAAAAACCCTTTCTAAAGAATGGCATTACAAAGCATGAAAAACCTTCTATTAGTTAACCTCAGAGGTAATCTTCAAATTGTTGTGCAGGTAATCCTGCAAAGTTTCCTTAGAACTATCTTGCATCGCTCCTTTTCTCTCTCTTTCTTCTAATTATCAGAAAATATGTGGCATGTCTGTAGGCTGCCAAAGAATACACTGAGCAGCTTGGAGCTATTTGAACAATGTAAATCTTATGAAGGCCTTTACTTCTTAGGATCCTATTTGAGCTCAAGGTAGTTACTCCCCCACGTCGATATGTCTAACTGCCATTTGAAACTACATTAATTCTGAGTGGATTTCTTTCATAACTTCAGGTCAGTTCATAACTTTATGTCATCATCTTTTCTGTTTGCAGGTTGATTGCGTATTTTTATGATTTTGGCTTCGGAGTGCTCTAGATCCAGATCCAACGAGGTACTTCTCATTAGCTATTCTGGCCGCTGATGGTTTGATACGTCCTTCTACTCATAATGCTTCCCAATCTTCATTAATGTGAAAACTTGATTTAGAGAGATTCGTTTTAACACCTGAGAAATTAGAGTTCTAATCTGAAAACATGACTGTTTCACCCTATCAAGCAACCCGCTATTAGAGACTTCTTTTAACTCGTGAGATTCCTAGGATATATTTTCCTTTGCTGAGATGAATTAAGCCTTGGATGGAGGTGGCAGATATGTGCAGGTTGACCACCAGACTTTCTTATAGATTCATGTGTATTTGAAAAAAGCATGTACACATAGTTAATTATATACACATAGTAAACATGTCTCTGCTGGTTACTTAATTATATACACATAGTTTTTCTTCTCGGGAGGGTATGTAGTGTAATGGAAATTGTCAAACTGCCCGGAAGTATTCTGTCTTGCAAATATCATAGTGAATGATAACATGGTAAGTGGTCTTGAAAAACATCTCATACATCGAGCTCTTGGTCTAAGCACTGGTTGCAAGCAAATTGATAGTGGTCACCATTTCCGCCTGGTGTTCCTCTGTCTTCATTTGCAGAAAGCAATCAAATGCCACCTGACCGTTTTCATTAATTATGCTAATGCATTGCATTTTGGTACACCTATTTGGCCTCTTAGAAGATAATATCCTCCTTGCTTTACTTACAACTGGTTGTTTGTTATCCTTCGTAACTATACTGTGTTGCCATCTGATTCATAATTCCATCCTTATTTCTCAGTCTCACATGGAGGTCATCGAGATTCCATCCACTGTCTCCCCTTAAGCAGACACTTAAAAGACCTATGTACCCCGAAGCATAATATATGTAAACTTTGTGTATGTATGAGCATTGTGCTTTGCTCTAAACCCGTGATGCCACTGCTATGTATGGTAGTTATTGTCCATGGTGTCATATTAATGATGTTTAGCATACCGTTTTACAATTTGAATACCAGCTATGATTGTAGAGATTGTAATTAAGAACCTATCTATTCTGGAGACTTATTGATGTATTTGTAAGAGCATTGTGCTTTGATCTAAACCTATGTTGCCAATGATCGTGTGATATTATGAATGTTTGGTATAGCGTTTTGCAAACTGAAAACCAGTGTCAACGGCGGGTGGCGCGCGGCAAGCCGCGCCAGGGAATCTAGTAACTCTGATTCGCCAATGTTTTAGTGGATACCAAGAAATATCAAGGATTCACCGGCACAATAAAACAATAACGGTCAAGAACATAATTACAAAAGTATACTTATTGACGGCTACGAGTTGGTGATTATTGTTCTTTTCTTATTTCATACTACATGAATGGCACACCTAATTGTGGTATTTTATCCTTTGGCTGAAAACTTACTCGTGACAGGCTGGCCTGACAAACTCATGGTGAGCAGCATGTGCTGCATTCACGAGGAAGCTACAGTCCACCTCCTGGGATAGCCATCCTTTGGTCTTTGACGGTCACCTTCTCGGACACTGCTCGTGCGACCATTTAGGCGTGTTTGGTTGCTCGCATGATTTTTGGCAAAGTTGCATGAGTTTTAGAGCCAGGCTTCCCAGGGCCAGCCCAGGAGAAACGTGGCTCGAGCCACGTTGTGCATATAGTTTGGTTGCCAACAATGTTCTAACCAGGCCCGTTCGGATGCATATGCAAGATTTTTGAGCACGGCGTTTGGTTTGTATCTGTGTTTCATGTGCTCTCACTTCTTTCCTACATGGTGAGCTTACCTCACACCATCACGCCGTGGTTGAAGAACAATGGCACAGAGCGACGGCACGGCGCGGTGGCGGGGCGACGGCTAATGTTGAAGAACACCTACATCAAGCTCACCTAGTAGCAGCAGCGGCGACGGTGGAGTTCACGACAGCGGCGGTGACGGAGGTTGAAGAACATACTGTACCACCTGCAGTCTATATACGTGCATACATACAGCACAAGATCTGTTCGTATACGATCGCCGAATCAGAAATCTTGCAACATGAAAATTGTGCGAAACATTGAGATGAAGCTACACGTCAAAGGATATCTCAAACGGTCGACCGAGTGCGACGAATTTGACAAAATTCGTCCAAAAACGTTCAAAAGGGAACTTCGAAAAACTGTTCGTGCGACCATTTAAGGCGGCATGTTTTTGCAGAAGATGATCCGATGATGGCGCAGGAGTTCGGCAATAGGGACGGCGACATTGATTCTTCGATGGCGGCTTCCTACATGGTCGTGTGGACGAAGCATGAACTGGATCTTGAGGTGGTGATAGTATTTCCGAAGCCGCGGCGGTATGGGATACCTTATCCACCTCTAGATTGGGTTCTATCCCGGTTCACCATGTGCTACGTGCGAAGTTTTGTATGGAGGCGTTAAGTCATGCATGTTGCCGGCAGATGGTGGTACGCACGATATCTCCTGCAGAGGCACCAAGTCATGCTTATTGCATGCAACTATGCATGGTGTCTCCAAGGGAGACGTCACGTCATGATTGTTGTTGTTGGATCGAAGATGGTGTGATCGGCTATAAGCGAGATGATATGGCCATATGGGACATCCTCACTTCTAGTATCTGTTGTAGTGGTATCGGGCTAGTGAGGTGTCATTAGCTGGTTATGTGATGATGGTACAAGTTGTTTCGACAACTAGTATGTGGTGGAAACATATGATTCCGGATCAACCAATCTCGTCACATTTACATTATGCCCATGTTGAAACTGGTGACTCATAACCTAGAGCCTAGTTTGGGAAGGAAAATCATGATATCGCCCTACGATTGAACTCATCATCATCGACGCACATGCGACGATCCCTTCGTGGTGAGTTAGTCTAAGAGTTGTGTAATTTCTGTTTGTTTACTTCCTTTTACAATAAACTAGTGGTAGTATGGTGGAGTAGGTTGCGAGACATATGGCCTCAAGTTTTTCTTTTTTTGGGTGTCGGTTACTCGGTTTTGATGCTTAGCTTTGCCAGCTGCCTTTTATTTATAAATAGATGTGTGAATAAGTTGATACATTTTGTGTCCTCCAAACCCGTTTTTCTATTGTCTGGTGCCCTTCTCTATCGTGGTTGCTAATTTGATATGGGAGATCATAATTGTGTGTGTTATCATGCACAACATAATCGTGGAGAGTGAGTGAGATGTTGATCTGGTGTTTGATTAGCAGTTTGAGTATAAGGACCCTCTTGCCGAGCCACATCAGGGCGTCCCGGCCAAGTTTTCTGATTTTTTCGCCATGTATCAAGAAATTCATGATGAAACAACTCATTGCCAACTCCAAGATGAGCTACTCGAAACGGGTCTGGGCACTGAGAGGGAGTATTTCGAGTGTCATGTTTTTCAATAGACTTGCTGAATGTTTAATTTAAGGGCTTATTAGTTTTGTGCCCCGGTTTGCTTAGCTTTCCTCGTATGTGCCCTACTTCCTTAGTTTTCCCGGTATGTGCCCTATCTGGTTCTTTCGAGGCTCGAAGATGGCGAAGATGGACGTTTTCGTCTGGTCAACCTCCTTTGACCGTCACTTGGCCTGACTGGTGGGGTCGGCCTGAGGCACCTCGTTTGGAATCGCCTCCTTCTGACTAGTGGCATGTGGGCCCAGCGAAGTGCATGCACCCGTGCGTACCCATGCTTAAAGCTTACAGGTGGGGCCAGCGGAGGAGAAGTGCTTGCATGCAGCCGTACGAGCGCGTCCATGCCAGTACGTACCCCAAATTTGTGTCGCGCCTTCAATGGCGTGCCCCACTGGTCGGCAAAAAGCTGCCTCGCGGCCTACGCTGCCGGCTCGGCCGCGCATCTCCTCTGCTCCGCCGTCTTCGCGTCTCTCTTGCCTAGTCTGTCCCGCCGCCGAATCAATGCCCGGTCGCCATTACTGCCAGTCCAGACGCGACGCCGTCCAGACCGCAGATGGCTAGAAAAGGAGCCATTTCCTTGCCCATTGCGCCCACGCCGCCCAGTGATCCCCTCTTCCTCTCCTTGCCACCCTCGCCCAGTCCCTCATCTTTCCATGGCTCGTGGTGGTGGCCGCTCCACTCCCAGCTCGAACCGCCGCTGCCACGTCCGCTATCCTTGGTTTCTTTAGTTGAGCGAGGGCAGCGGGAGGGGCCGTGGGCGTGGGCGCACTCCTCCAAGGTCGAGCAGGATGCATGCATCCTGGGAGTCTCCTCCGAGCTCGAGCAGGCGCAGGGGCAGGGGCAGGGCCATTGCTCCCGATCCCATTCTCTTCATCGATCTGTCCGAGGAGGAGGAGGAAGAGGAAGAGGAGGAGGAGGAGGCCATGGACCCGGGTATGGCCTGGGCCATAGCCGACTATCAAGCCACGGAGCAGGCCAGGCATTCCACCGAGCATCAACAGCTCATGGATGCTCTGGTCGCTTCTGTGGTCGAATCAGAAGGCGCGGAGAAGGCGAGAGCCGTGAAGTATGCAGACGACCTACAGAAGGCTCTGAACAACTCGGAGAGCAAGGGCAAGGCCCCAATCGAGGTCGACGGCAAGGGCAAGGGCAAGGTCGACGGCAAGGGCAAGGGCAAGGCCAAGTCAGTGGAGGTTTCCGATGACGAGGACGAGTGGTAGTCCATTTTAGTTATTAGTTATTTTAAGGGCAAGGCCAAGGGTACCAAGGAATTTTAGTTGCTGGTCTATTTTATAATTTTGTACTACCATGAATCTACGCAATTGCAAAGAAAAATGTCGGAAATATTCACCCTTAGCTATGAAATTTGGCCTTGTTTTGAAAACAATAGTATAAAACGTGAAAACAACAGCCAAAATCCCCATTGGGTTTCATCCAATCAGATCACAGAATGAGCTTCTCGCGGATCGCCCAGAGTCTGCCCGCAGATTCCTTCTAGAAGAACGATCGGACGGCTCCAGTTCATCGCTTGGGTTAGATCGACGGTCATTGTTCGGCGAGGTTTGGGACGGGGTTTGGAGGTAGTCAACGGGGTTTTGAAAAGTTTGACAATGTTTTAAAGTTTCATTTTGAAGTGACTAAGAAGGATCCAAACATAGTTTTTCATTTTCATGTTTTAAACTTGTTTAAATCTTGGTCAAAGTTAGGTTTGACCAATATTTGAAATGAGATTCAAAAATTCAAAAAAAAATCAAAAAAGGAAAAACCTGCGCACATAGTCTTCTTATGTCACATGCTAACGATTCAAGTTGAAAAACAAGGTCTATATACATTCGAACAAAAAATGCATGTATCTAATGTGATATATCTCAAACTATGTCGCATGAAGTCAAGAGTGAAGAGAAGGTGTTTTGGATTTGCAACATGAAAATTTCAAAAACCTCACCAAACTTTCATTTTGAAGTGACTAAGAAGGATCCAGGCTTAGTTTTTCATTTTCACGTTTTAAACTTGTTTAAATGTTGGTCAAAGTTAGGTTTGACCAATATTTGAAATGAGCTTCAAATTGAAAAAAAATCAAAAAAAAGGAAAAACCTACGCACATAGTCTTCTTATGTCATATACTAACGATTCAAGTTGATAAACAAGGTCTATATACATTCGAAGCAAAAATGCATGTATCTAATGTGATATATCTCAAACTATGTCGCATGAAGTCAAGAGTGAAGAGAAGGTGTTTTGGATTTGCAACATGAAAATTTCAAAAACCTCACCAAACTTTCATTTTGAAGTGACTAAGAAGGATCCAGGCTTAGTTTTTCATTTTCATGTTTTATACTTGTTTAAATGTTGGTCAAAGTTAGGTTAACCAATATTTGAAATGAGCTTCAAAATTTCAAAAAAAGGAAAAATCTGCGCACATAGTCTTCTTATGTCATATACTAGCGATTCAAGTTGATAAACAAGGTCTATATACATTTTTAAACCTGCGCGCATTGTGGGTGCCAGTTCACGTCCAGAACGCGCTTGGTGTGTAGACACGGATGCACCTACACAGATATGCATATGCACGTAAACAAAAATTTAATCGCGTTAGTTCTCGCACAAAATGCTTGCGATACGTCTAGATGTCTCACAAGGTTTCCAATTGCAGTCAATTTGACCAGAACGTCAATGCACATCAACTGTTCGACACTTGTACTACACGCGTCAAGGTGCATCAGATGACATGGTGAACATTTACATGCATGTCATTTCAACTGGACGTCAAGTGCAGTCACAGGATGTCATCATTGCGAATATAATCTGTAAAATGTGCAGTCATTTCACACTGGTTTTGTCAAAAAATGAAGCGTTTGATCCGTCTGTTCGGTGTCGCAGGTGGTTATCGATCTACGCGCCGTCGCACTGAATTCATCTCTATCCTCCTCAAAGATAAAAAACCTCAATACGTATGCGGTTCCAAAGTAGTTCTTCTCTCTTCTCTCCCCAAAAAACCCTATTCTCTCCGACCTCTTCTTCTCTCCCAAAAACCCCAATCGCTCTGCCATGGCGGACGAATGGTGGCAGAACGACGTCATTCTGAGCCACTCGGACGGCGAGGGCAACCCCGTCCCATGGTGGGACGAGGGCCACGGGCACTGGCAAGAAAACCTCGACAGCGACGACGACGGCGAAGGAGAGGGCCACGGCCATGGCACCGACTCCGACCCAGACTCCGACGACGACGATGAGGAGGAGGAGGAGGAAGAGGAGGAGGACGACGAGGAGGAGGAGCCGCTGAACGACGACTCCGACTCCGAGGAGGAGGAGGACGACGGAGACGACGACGACGACTCCGACGACGATGACGCACCGCCAGCGAAGAGGCGGAGGATGTAGAAGCCGAGGCGGAGGAAGTTGGAGCCCACCGCCGGCGTAGTAGCAGCGCCGCCGACGTAGTAGTAGCAGTGCAACTGCTACTGATTAGTAGTAGTTTCATTAGTAGTAGTAGTATTAGCACTAGTAATTAGTAGTTAGTCTAATTAGTTATGGATCTTTTGTAGTAATGAAAATCTTTTGTATAGCTCCTAGTGAATGTGAAAATCAGTTTCTAAACTGAATGTGAAAATCAGTTTCTAAATTTCCGTTTCCTAATTTAAGTTTCAGTTTCCAGTGCAAAATAAAACAATTTCTAAAGTTCAGTTTCCTAAATTAAGGCTTATTATTTCAGTCTTCCAAGAAGGCTTATTATTTTAGTTATGGATATTTTGTGTTAACGACGTACTAATCCCAACCTGGGCGTCAGACTCGATTCCTGGCACGCCGTCCCCACCTTCCTGTCCCACTTGAGCGGTTCCTCTTTGTCAACTCACGAGGTGCCCCAGGCCGACCGCACTAGTCAGGCCAAGTGACGGTCAAAGGAGGTTGACCAGACAGAAACAGCCGTCTTGGCCATCCGCGGGCCTCGAAAGAGCCAGATAGGGCACATACGAGGAAAGTTAAGCAAGTAGGACACAGACGAGGAACACTAACCAAACCAGGGCACAAAACTAATAAGCCCTTAATTTAAATTTAAATCGCTGTAATAACTATATTATTTTTATGTTCAAACTATTGTTGGGCTGTGCAATTTGTTGTATGTCATTTAGATTGAAATATGAACATATTGTTTAAGATAGGTAAAAATTGAATTTGGTCCTCCGTTTGGGAGGCGCAGCTAGGGCAGCCTCCCCAAAGGGTCGGACATGCGTCCATCACCCCCAAGAGCGGATGCTTTTCAGGGTTGAGGGACACAATATCGAGGGCCCCGGTGAAGATGCTCTAAGTGTATGCATCTATTATTAAACCGATCCTTGCTCAAACTTAAATTTGGGAATCTCGTGCGCCTTTTTTTTTTGGAGTGGACGTAGATGTATGAATGGCTGACGTCGAGAAAATCATTTTCAGGTCACTTATTGTAACTCTTGTTTAATTTCATGGATTTTCTTCATATATGAAGTAACTCGTCTTACCTCTAAGCAACATTAGAAACACATGCAAAAGGCCACGTCGAGTTGTAAGAGTAGTATCTGACGGAATTTTGATCGCCTTCATTCATGCCTGCGTAAGAATGGGAGGTACTGGGAAAATGATTTCTACGAGGACGAAGGAAGACAGGCCAAGTTGTTCATCTTAGTTGCTTGTTAGGACACATGCGACATTGGGGAGCGGCTCGCAAGGTGTGGGCTACAACACCCTGCGAGAGTGCGAGTTGCCCACTATGCGACCAATCCGTGGAGGCAATGACCGACATCCTTACCGGTTACCCTTTCTCGATCCAAAAGACTCCGAAGAAGAGTTGTCTTGAATCCAGTCGACCTTCTGTTTCCGAGGATGACTTCGCAGATTGGTGGTCACTTGCGTTACAATCCGCCCCTCGCCCGCTGATTATATTCACGGCTTGGTGGATCCTGGAAGTATCACAATGCGCCTGTCTTCAACAATGTTTGGCCCTTCGTGGACTAGTTCACCATATTGAATGTAAGATTTCGTCTCCTCTTTAGTCAGAACCAGTAATGAGACTATCTTGTCTAAGGTTGAAATATCGATGACATGTACGTGATTCTTCCTATTATCATGGTTTGATCCGAACAAACCACAAATGACGGAATGTCATGGTGCCATTATATGGCTGACAATTTACCTGTGCCGGCGTTGGGACAACGCCCACAAATGCAACATGTGCGAAACTAGGAAATGGTAGTCCACCTCCATAGATAGTGCCCTTTAATGCACTGCACCGAAACATATCTCTAGTTTAGACTACCCATAGTGGGAGTAACATAGCTAGTAACATAAGTGCCACATAAGCACAAATGATGATGTGGCATGCAATTAAAGAAGAAAGAGATGGTGGTGGTATCATAGGTAGATACCGTAACATAACGGATTTCGAGTCAATATGAGTCTATAGGCTAATAAATGCATGATTATATGATACCACACATATGTTACTACCCACTACATAGGTAGTAACATAGACTAGTATCATATGCATGATACTAGTGTATGATACTCCCACTATGAGTAGTCTTATGTAACCTAGGAGGAGCTACACGAGATGTCATTATTTGCACCTAATGATGTATAGATAATTGTGTCAAAAAAGATAACACAAGGCATATTAATGTAGCTTAATCTCTTTCAATATTGCATCTGACTAATAAACAGGACGGACCTAGAGGGTTGGAAAATTTGACCAATTTGACCCTTTTTTTAACTTTTCACACAAAATGAAATTAGAAAAATTCATGATCCAGCCCTTTTTCATGGCGCCCGCACCCAGAGGTTGACACAGCACGATTGCACGACGCTCTAGTCAACTGCGCCATGATCCCTGCAACGTCAGCCCAGCCGGGCCTGCTGGCGGAAGCATGACGCCCCGGCTGTGGAGCTAGGCTGACTGAGAGGCCTCTGGTGGAGCGATTTGGGGTGGCGAAAGCATTGACGAGCTGCTGTACTGGCCTATCGCTGGGCCATCGCTGTTGTCAATGTCAGTGCTGCTGATGCGGAGGGTCTCCAAACATAGTACTGTTAACAGTCAGGTTACTGGAGAAAACACAATTTATGTTGAGTCTGATAAACGGATACACCAGAAAGTGGATAATAGGTTAAGATGACTGCCCAAGTTCCTAGGAAACACAATGTTGGAAGGAGAGAGAAATTTGGCTGCCTTCTTTTCTACTAGAAAACTGACTACATGTGAGAGAGGCGTTTTGGCTCCCGTGTGCATATGCTCCTGATTTTTTTACAAAATTAAAAAAATGAAATCACTTCAAAAAAATCTGAATACAATTGGGCACAAAGATATACAAGTGTTCAACATTCGGGCAAAATTTCGGAAGGAAATAATATTTTCTGCGGTCTGTGTAAAAAAGACAAAATCAGCCACATATTTTGTCTTTTTACACAGACCACATAAAGTATCATTTCCTTCCGATTTTTTTTTTTTGAAAACTTACATATGTTTGTGCCCAAATTTTGTGAGACTTTTTTTGAAGTATTTTCATATTTCTTTTTAGTTTGGAAAACTATAACAGGAACATATACACCCGGGTGCCAAAGTGGATTTCTGCTAAATAAATATATATTAGCAAAGACAAAATGCTCTGTGTGTCCCATGCAGTGCGGCTTGTAGCAACCATCAACGGACCAAAGAAAATACTAATACATTGGCTTTTAATTATAGTCACCAATAAGAACTGGATCAAAATGGCGATTCCATACAGAGCGAAAATCCAAATATAACTTCTTAAAACTTTCGTGGGTGTGTAGATCCGAAGTGATTTATTCTTCGTGGGGGCGTAGATGGACACAAGAATGGGAGTAGGGAGTGCATATAGATTTCCCCCCAAGCTGCCAGTGGTGCAAGAATGGGATGGGATAGTGTAATCATTTCAATAAATGAATGAACAGTACCTAGAAGCTGGAGTGAATCGAGCATGCATGGCGCCTTGGCCTAGGACACCATGACGTCAAAGGCGGTCTGGGCTAGGCTGACGTGGCCGGAAATAGCACCTTTGACT
This sequence comes from Poa pratensis, assembly GCA_947311845.1. Taxonomy (NCBI): domain Eukaryota; kingdom Viridiplantae; phylum Streptophyta; class Magnoliopsida; order Poales; family Poaceae; genus Poa; species Poa pratensis. Next base: position 32,387,611 of record CAMZMU010000049.1, read on the forward strand.
ATGGCGTTGTGTTGCTAGTATGGCGTCCTGGGGTAGGCGCCATTTCACAATTAGATTATGACCTTTTGAATTTAGGTCAATTTTATGTGTTGACTATTATTATGTTTTCTTATATTTATGTAGTTTAGGAATTACAATATAAAAATGAGAGATGTCTCATGGAACCGTTCCACTTTCACATCGTACTTGGAAGGGTTGCCGTGGCATGTGGGTGGAGGTCCCTAATTCCCCGCTAAAGGTTGAGAATGGGAGCGAACTTCCAATGGTTCCATCCTAAAAGGTTAGTTTGATTTCATAAGGTTACTTTGGGAGCTCCTATATGCTAGCTGATGCGGGAAACAGAGGAGCTGCCACTACGTGAAGGAGATCAAACTAGTCAAACCGACCCCAAGTTGAAACCCTATACCACGCGTCACTCGTCTGTCCTAGTTGGACACATCACTTCAGAATATCATATTCGCGCTTCGTAAAGGCTAAATAAGCCTATAACTCGTTTAATCACACATGTTCATACCTCTTTTTTATTTATTTAAAAAATAATTTAATTAACTTGACCAAAAATATTTTTATAGCGTAGAACAAGAAATGTTTCACCCATTTTTATTAAAGGTTCATCATATTTGCGTGATCTCTTCATGTATATAAAATGAAATGTTCAAACCACTGGTGAATATTATCTTACCAATCATCTTTTGATAATAATGTCTTTGGACTAATAGTAAAAATACTTTTATGGGAAATGTATTTCAAAAGCATTAATGTGTTTAGAAAACAGTTTCCACCTTGCTTAGACAAACATGAAAAGTGTACAAGTGCAATCCTTTTATTTCTAAATAATCAATGATAATTAATGCAAAAAATGTGCATAAACAAAATATATTTTCCAAAAGGTATCGCTGAAACACATGAAAAAAAAAAGATGAATTAAGTACATGATTTGTTTCGGAGAACACCAAAACTAATGATAAAATCAAATAAAGCATGACAAAGGGGCACTAATGATAAGAAAAGGCAAAAAGGGAAATAAGTGAATGAAGAAAATAAAAATAAGTTACAAAAAACTTAGAGCCTTGTTAGGCTAGGCCAAGCTGGTTTTATTCTAGGTCAGCAGTGTTAGATTAATCTGCAACCATTTGTACCCAAGAATCAAAATCTCGTATTTACCCGCGAACAAATTTGCCTGCAAGGCTGCCCAAGCGCCCGGAAAGTGTGATGGGCCTTTTACGACGATACACTCAATATCATCTTTTACTGGAAATTTGAAATCTTAGTTAATTTGAATGCATCTAGTACTTGCAAAGAGGAATAAGACACTTTTTTCTTCTGAAACATAAGGACCACAACACATTAAGTGTCTGTTTCCTTCCGGTATATGCACTACACCAAGACAACTTAGCATCAATTGAACCAACGGTACAAATAATGGTGTTAGAAAAGCCACCACAATGAAATTGTAGCATACTCCCTTCGTTTTGGTTTTGTTAATTAGTCTCATCTCACAAAAAATCCAAATTTCTAGTTGTAAGTTCATTGGTTATAAGATCCATCGTTTAGTTAGTTCTTATTTGGTTAGTATTTTTTAGAACCGAGCCTTTCAAACCAAAGAGATGGAGCAAGTACTTCGCGATTACACAACTATCTTACTAGTATAATAAAGGAAAATACGTCTAAAGTTGGTGCCACATCATTCAACTCTTTTTTGAAACACAAAAGCCCTCAATGTTCGGTTGTTTATTTGTAGTACCGACAGAAGTCAAGAAATCAATTCCAGCCTTCTAGGTCATCTATCATTCATGTTTCATCTATTTTCTTGATAATTGCACTAACTCGTCTCATGTATAAGCATTAACCAGCGCTGCAGCCTATGTACAACTGCCATACAACACTACTTGTTTCACACATACAATGCGCTACCCTCTTCTTGTGTCTTCCCAATCTCTGTTATATAAAGCACCCAAATGTGAAACACGAAAGGAGAAACAAAACAGAAGAGAAACACATGGGCAACAGGGCCGGGCCAGCAAAATCCGGGGCCCTGTGCCAAATTCTAAAATGAGGCCTCTGTTTCACTAGAAATTTTGAACGAATTAACATGCCATGAACTCTAAACGTCCGGAGTGCAGCGTCATTTGTCGCAAGTCTGATTGCAATTTTGTTTCGCTCGAACTGAACAATATTGTAAGGGATGCTAATGAAGGAGCACATCTTTGTGCTAAGCAAGCATCGGCTAGTAGAAGGAGATATATTTGGTTATGTTCCTAGCTTTATAGTTGATTGTTTGCAAAACGATTGTAAGCCCGCTAATTAATGAATGAAAAGCTCTTGAGTCGCAAAAAAAAGTCTGATTGCAATTAGGGGCCGTTTCATAGCTAGTTTACGTTTGAACTAAAACTAGTATGAAAGATTTTGTTTGTTTGGTTGAAGAACCCTAAATCCGAATGTTCATACTTCACGTGCTATAGCCGAGGATCTTTGCATTCAAATCGTGAAAGCTAGCTCGCCGGTACGACCTACTGCTCGCATCGAGCAAGAACATGTGCCGACCGATCTATAACACATTAGAAATTTGGAATACTAACTCATCCATCGGCAAAAAATTCAACAAGGTGTAGATTTAGCACATAGTTGCATACTTCCACCAACTGAACCCTGATCCGGCTAAATTGCTCACCTGACCTCCCATCCTTCGGCCGGCCTACTTTTTTGCCCAGTCGCGGCTTGCTAGACGTCCATGAGTTCGTCATGATTGGTGTGGCCGAGCCGCCAGCTGCCTGGCGTCAAGGGCGTCGCGGGAATCAGGAAGACCCGAAGATGTCTGAACGAGCGACGCTGGGTGGCATTTTGCGGCCTAATCAATCAATTGGATCGACTCAATGATGGAATCCGTTCCGGACCAGGACGTGGGCGGGGAATAACGGCCCAGGTAAGGCCGGCTTCCTTTTTTTGATCGGCCAGCAGATCAAAGTCTCCAACGACCAACGCTGTAGTTTTTTTTTGAGGGGTACCAACGCTGTAGCTATAAATCTATAATAGGCTGATATAAAAAATGTGGGCCCCCAAATTTTGGGGCCCTGTGCCGGCGGCACAGTTTGCACAACTGCTGGCACGGCCCTGATGGGCAACGCCGTCGAGGTGTGAGAGTTTTCATTGTCTTCATTCATGTTGTCTACGTAAGAGTGGGAGGTGTCAGCAAAATGATTTTCACATGGACGTCATGATGAACCTAATTCAGGTTGCAGCCGGATGCTTGGGTCCCTAGCCCAGGTTCAGCCGGCGCTGGATAAATTAGCTTCACCAGGTGGTATTGCGGATCCTGCTAGGCCCGTGTAGGCATGCCGCCACAGTCGCTGTTTGTCCAACTAGCCTTCATTGCAGCGCGCAGCGGCCAGGCTCGCTTGATTCGGAGACTACACGCACCCGGTTCAGTTATGATGACTGTATAGAATTTACTGGAAGTAGCACGCTGGCCTCTGCCAAATTTGATCCGTAAAATAACTCTGGTTCTGCTCTATGGGACCTCCAATACCGAATTCTTTGGTTTATCTGAAAGAAAGATCAAGGATTTATTGGCATAAAAAAAAAGAATGGTCAAGAACAAAATTACGGAAGTATACAGATTGACCGATATAGTTCATCTCCTCGGGTAGCCATCTACTGGGTTTTTTTTGTCTCCTCACGGCAAGGGCCGTCCCTGGGCCGGAGCAAGAAGAGACATCCCATGGCCCAGAGGAAAGAAAAGAAACGAAAAACAGAAATGCAAAAGAGAGAAAAAACGAAATAACAGAAAGATAAAACACGCAACTTAGCCGGCCCGTTGAGCCGATGGCGGTATGCGGCGCGAGCCTGCAACGGGCGACAAATAGAATTTGCCTACATCTTACTAGAACAAAACTAAATAGTCAAAGGGCCCAATCCTTCTCATGGACTAAGAAGCAATCATAAAATAAAAGAAAAGGCCCAAACCATCCAACTTACTTCCAGCTTAGATTGCTCCAAGCAGCAGGCCACCATCGTTTCTTTTCATCTCCCATATCGTTTTCCAATCTTTTTTTACTTTTATTGGCATTTGCTTGCTTCTCCACAAATTTAGTACGGCGTGATGATATTACATCTGCAACATTCGAACCATAGGTGTTATGTCACCTACAGGTGTCATTGCATCTCATGGGTGGGCATGTTTTTTCCAGTTACTTTTATACACTACATAGAGCTGGGAACAAACAATATTGTAAGAAATAATTCAGAACATGTATCCACACTAGACAAAATCTTGTATTATTACTTGGGTGTTTATTTTTTTTACTTATTGAGTACTCCGTCCGTTCACAAATAAGTGTACTCCTATGTTTTACACCAAGTCAAGAAAAATTATAAGTTTATTATGAAATTACATTCGAAAATGTATCGAGTAATATTTATTTGGTGTTGTAAATGTTGCTATTATAGTTTGAATGGAGATTTCTGGCTCCGGGCTCTAGTGCTCCTGCCATTTTTTCTTTTTGAAAATCATATTTATGAGTTTTAAAAAATCTGAACAAGGTACCAGAGGTAGCCTACGGCGTATCCCACAAACGTGCAAAAAATAATTTTGAAATACTTTGTATTCCCAAAAATGTCAAAAGTGGGGATCTGAGTAAGCATAGTTTTAAATCTCTAAATTTATCACATTTTGTCATTTTGTTGTAGCCCATAATACAAGTATTTGAAAATTAATATTTACACGTTTGTGGGATACACCATTATTTACATAAGAGTTTTTCCAGAATTTGTTGAAACTCGGAAATACGATTTCCGAGTTTTTCTAAAATGGGAGGAGCACTGGAGCCCGGAGCAAAAGACACTTCCTGTATTTTTTGTATATAAATTTGATCGGACAGAGCCTAAAAATACATTGTGGATGGAGGGACTAGACTATAGCACATACTTCGCACTAACGGTATAAATGGTACTAGTCACGAAGGTAGTTCGAAACCATTTATTATTCTTTCTTAGTTGATTTTATTTATTCTCGTGATGTGTGAATTGAGCAACAATAGATCACCTACTACGTACAACAATCATAAATACAACATTATAAATACAACTTCTTCCTTGTTTGTTCCCATGTTTTCTATATAAAGCACCCAAATGTGAATCACAAAAATATAAATAAAACCGAAAGGAACCATAAATTGGAAAAGCCATCGAGCCACGAATGTTGCATCCCACGGTTTATTTCAAGTGTTCTCATCTGCTATGTCTGCATAAGAATGGGAGGTATGAGTGAAAGGATTTCCATGTTCTGGGTGGGGGAGAGGGATGCTATGTATACATAATGTTAGAACAAGTGTACTGGATCACCTCCACCAGCGGTGCACATCTATCAACCATCGCTGTAGCCAATGCACAATTAGAGTCCTGAATCACCGTCCGCTGGGATCGAGTCGTTCCTCCCACGGCGGTGCTCACTCCCATGCATCTCCGTACGAGCACCCCTGCCTCCTCTGCTCTCGGTCGTAGAGCACCTGCTTTGCAAAAGAATGGGAATTGTAGACGGAATGAGAGGGATTTGTGGAATAGTTGATTGTATTGCTTGAGCCTCGTGGGCATATATATAGGAGTACATGATCTACTTGGAGTACAAGTCAAGGTAGAACAAATCCTACGCTATCCTATGTTTCCTAAATAGTCAAGATACTCAACATCCCCCCGCAGTCACAACGCTAGCGACGCAGACGGTGAGACTGGAGAAGAATCCGAAGGTGGAGCCGACGGACATCCCCACCACAGTCTTAAAGGTCGACGAGTCACGGAAGTTGTGCCTAGAGCAGAAAACTGACGAGGTTGCTCAAGCAAGGCGGTAGCCCTTTGTGCCAATGTCGAGGTAGCCGAGAGCGTAGGGTGGTGTAGCCGTAGTTGAGGTAGCCGTGCGAGGGGCGCCGTGGTCGATTTCGAGTCGGGGTTGCCGGTGTCGAGGGAGCCGTCGTGGAGCCGCGGGCGCAAGGGAGCGCCGAGTAGTCAGGGCGCAGTGGTGTGCCAGGTAGAAGATGTTGTGGACGAGGCGTCGCGCCAGGTTTGCCAAGCCTGGGGACACGTCGTGGACGAAGGCACGCGTCGGTGTTGCCAGCACCGGGCATGCGAAGACAAAGGTTAGTCGGTGTTGATGAGGCGCCGCACCAGGATTGCCAAGCCCGGGGACACGTCGTGGACGAAGGCACACGTCGGTGTTGCCAGCACCGGACGTGCGTAGACGGGGACCAGTACAAGTTGTACGCCGTGTCGGAGGGGCCAGCAGAGGAGGACTCGATGACGGTTGCGGCGCCAATCGGCGTGGGGTAGAAGGTGCCGATGTCGCCCGCGGTTGTCAGAGTAGATGAAGTGGTCGGGGAAGATGACGGTGACGCTGGTGATGAGCTGGTACTGGACGTAGACGAAGTTGTGGTTGGCGGCAGCGACGGTAGCCCGTAAAGGGCCACGACAGTCGCCTGGAGAGGCGCGACGGCGGCGGTAGCCTGAAAAGGGCCACGGCGTCGCGTGTAGAAGCGCGGCGACGGTGCTCGAAGTAGGCGATGAAGAGCCCAACAACATGACGAAGACCAAGCACGGACGGTGGCGTTCCCGCGCCTAGGAAGGCGGCGCGGCGCATACCACAGAGACGTCAACGCGCGGGGACGGCAGAGCGGACCGCGTGCCGCGGCTCTACGGTCGGGCAACGCAGCGGCGACGCGCGTGTTAGGGCAACGGCAGGGACGACTTTGGGGAGGCGACGTGCGGGTCGGTGCAGCCACGGGGACGGCCTCAGGGCGGCGGCGTGGACCGCGTTCCGCGACACTACGGCCCGAAGGGGAGACGCAGCGGCAACGTGCCGGTCGGTGCAGCCGCGGGGAGAATCACAGGGTGGCGGCGCTGCAGCCCAAAGGGGCGACGCAGCGGCAGCCCGATGCTCGATCGGTGGTGGCGCGCACAAACTCGAGGGCGATCTTCACGGGAACCTGCGAAGGCACACGCACACGATTGTGCGGGTCGCCACGCGGTGCGGATGGAGCGGATCACGGGCGGGCGGGTGATCAATCCGATCGCTCGTAAGGTGGAGAATGCGCCGCTCGGCGTTAGGTGGGGCGACGAAGAGGCCGAGCGGCAAACGCAGCGCCGATGTGAGGCAGATGGAACGCGGCGGAGGCGCCCGAGCGGCCGCTGCGGCGCCGTGGGTGAGGCGGCCACGGTGGAGGCGGGGTGCTGATGGAGGTGTCCCGATCGGAGCATGGCGACGACGGCCGGCACAAAACGACGGACGGGCAGACACGCGGAGGGCGGCCGTTTCGGGCCGCCGCGTCGCGTGAAGCCGCCTAGTCGGTGAAGAGCCCACGCGGACGGTGGCTATGATGGGCCGCCATGCAGCGCGAGAGGCCGCCGTGTCGGAGTAGAGGCGCGCGATGGTCGACAGTGCCAGTGGGCGACGCAAAGCCATCGTGGATCGGAAAACCAAAAAAGAAACGCCGATCAAAGACGACCGGCGAGAAAGAAAACCCCGGATCAAAGGATCGGGAAAAAGATTCTCTAGGGCAGCCGATCGACACGACCGGCGGACGAACCCTAGGTACGGGCGGCGCGGCCCCCGGCGGAGATCATGGAGATCGACTTCCCCGGGGGTGGCGCGGTGCGGAAGCTCGGCGGCAGCGGCTAGGTCAGATCGTGCCGCTCTGATACCATATGTAGACGGAATAGAGAGGGATTGGTGAAATAGTTGATTGTATTGCTTGAGACTCGTGGACATATATAGAAGTACATGATCTACTTGTAATACAAGTCAAGATAGAACAAATCCTACGCTATCCTATGTTTTCTAAATAGTCACGATACTCAACAGAAATCCTCGCTCAAGGTGAACACCTGACGGAACACGCCGTCACCTAGTTCATTTAGATGTCCGGCTACCATCCATTGCTGTCGACGCCGTGCGGGCACTGTTCCGGCTGGACTGCGACCTTACGTCGTCCATGGTAGAGCTGAGGGACTGGCCCTTGCTGATTAGAACGCTGATTGCTGAACATGCCACGAATGCCCATGCATATTGACGAACTAGTGCTCCTCATGACAACAGTTGCTCCTTGTATTCCCATGTTAGACAAGCACATGTGCTTCCCTGTGTTGTTCCTTTTGAGCAAGGACCATTCACCATTGTATCACTGGCGGGCCCTGCTCCCCGGTTCTGTAGTTTATTTTTGCTCCATGCTCTCGAAGGCTATGTGCCACTGGAATTGCTGTATGAATTGCTTGTGCCGATGTTCTACTAGTTTCCATAACTAGTAAAATGCCTGTGCGCTGCTATGGGGTGATTTTGATGAAAAAATTCTTGACCATAGATAATTCCATCGCTGAAAATCAAGTTTATTTATTTATTTCCAAATGGGAAATCAAGTTTATATCATGGCAAAAAACACTGTGCTCAATGTCTTGCTCATAGAGTGATTGCGTACATTGTCACAACAGTACCACTTTTATGTCGCGTTACCAACGCATAATTTGACTTTCAATTACATACAATTGGTCCACGGTCCATTGGTCCCAACACCACTATTTACAACATCATGAGTAGGAGAAACACAACCATCTTGGCCTGGGTGAGGAACTCCCCTCCAGCGCTCAGCTGCTTGGCATGGAACCCAGGATCACAGTTACGCGCTATGTAGCAGAGCATTTTCACCCATACGCCTGCGATCATCTCCCACCGATCGGCTGCTGCCAATTCAATCTTGAGCAACTCCGACGAGACACTGGCCACACCGGCAGCGATGCTGGTACGATCGGGGTCGCGACTAGGCCCACGACGGGCCCTCTCAACGAAGTTCCTCTTAGTTGGCCTGTAATAAATGAACTCCTCCATTCTAAATCTGAACAGACGGATTGTACGTTCCCCGTCCGTATCAACCATCAGCTTGCACTGGTAGACAAGGTGCATGATATAATTGGACAAGTGTTGGCAACAGGTTCTAAACTTATTGTCCGACGAAACTGTCTCGTCGTACACCAAGCATATGTCTGTCACGACGTGCCAAAGCAAGACACTTGAGACAAGATCCATACCTCGGCAGATGTCACTTACAGCCTGTTGAGCTGCGTCTCGCCCAGAGGAGGAGGAGGAGGAAGAAGGCTGAAGCTTATGATGAGTTGCCAACTCCTCCGCACGGAAGCTGGTGAAGCCCAACCTCTCCATATTGTCTGGACCAGATGCTATTTCACAGAGTTTATCAAGGAACACCTTTTTTACATCTGGAGAGAAGACAACATGTTTCGTTGTGGTGTCGCCCATAAGCCACATCATCATCCTTTTCAGCCATCCATATTGCCCTGTCACCTTATTTCGGATGATTTCATCCATCAAGTTATACTGTTGTAGGTTACCTGACCACTCCAATGTGTTGCTTTCAACCCCTGTGCGGAGGTGCTTGAGCATGCTAAGCACAATTCTTGGACTACGGCCACCTGATGTGGATCCCATGAATGGCCAATATGATGTCATGAGCCACATAAAGATAGAGGATATATCCAACCCGACAGCGCCCACAAGCAAAATGTAAGATATGGCAACATCAGCTACACTGTAGCTGTAGTACTTGACAGCAGCTGCTGATGGCCCCTTCCCCTTGTGATGAACAACAAACAGAACAAGAGCTGTAGACGTTAGGGCAAGGATGGCTAAACGGTGCAACACACCCACGAGTCTTCCAAACTTGGTGTACAAGAAGTCATAGACCAACGAGAGGTTGATCTCGGCTACCTTATATACCAACATAGCTCCCCCATTTGAAATTCCTCTCACAGCATCTTCTATCTTGTCTTGCCTCCAAATTCTCTGATTGCTCCCATAGCTTTTGGGAACATTGTTAAAGAAAAATTCCAAGATGTTCCAGAATTGGTCGACTTCCATCTCCATGTGATCCAACTCGATTTTTTTCTCTGAAACGAGTGATGACAGAAGATTTTCATAATAGTGCTTGTTTAGAGGGCCTGGCATAAACATGGTCAGTGCTGGCGAGGGGACCCAAGCAGTGCTTCCGGGTGCCCATGAGCCCGCATTCCCAAGTCTCCATATTCTCTCGACATATTTAGCTGTTCCAGAGATGAACATTAGCACCATGGGAGCCACAAGCTGCTTGTCCCCTCGCCATTGCTTGCCCACGACGTAGATCGCCAGTGTCACTTGGGTGGTGAGGTTCAGCAGGTGCCTCTTCCACAGTGCACAGTCCTCCATGGAGAAAGCCGCGATGGTCTCCTGGCCACCGAGGTGGAGCAACATGAACGGTGCCCAAAAGAGCACCAGCGGATCATCGCCGGTGACACGTGTGAGGCGACCGAGGACAAATACTGCGACGGTGTCCGCCGACAGGTAGGCGAGCCACAGCAGCATGCTGAGCGCGCGGGAGCGGTACCGCTTCCGGAACCCCGCAAAGAAGAGGAGGAAGGCTTGCAAGGAGAAGCTCACAAGCACCAAGCATTGGATCTCCCACTCATTCCAGAGCTGCTGGGCACGCGCTATGGTCAGTCTGTCAATTAGCCCAATATGTTAATTCACTCGAAAAATTCATTTTAAACAACAAAAAAAAGTTAATCTAACATACTGAATTGTTTATTTTTGATACTCTCTCTTTAGCAGTCAACTGTTTTGCAATCAGCCAAGTTTTTGATTTTTTTATTTCGCATTCACTAATTGGCAATTGGATTTATTTTTATTCTATTGTTCATAATTCAAGACAAAGAACTCCCCGGACTCTGCAGATACGTAGTTTACCGAAACTACCAGATGTGCGTGCATATATTATTTAAGATACCTGCAAAAAAAAAATTAAGAAATGCACCTAATTTTTTTTTCCAACAAAGTTCCATGTTCCATTACAGAAATAGTGGACAAACGTTTCGGACTTTCGGTACATGCGAAAAGTAAAGCAGAAAGAGAAAACATCCAAACAGCAGCAACTCGCCGTATTCAGTAGCCACCAGGCACCAAAAAACAGTGATCAATATAATTTACAAAAACGCATCTAATCTACACACTAGTTTTGTCCATACTTCAAATTATGTACCTGCCGAGTGGAGCTTCGGGAGGGTAGTAGTGCTGGACATAGACGCCGTGTTGATGCTCCATCCGCATCCTCATGTTGCTCAAACAGAGTCACACTTCAGAATTGAATAGAGAATTATATGTGGGAGAGTGATATGATCAATGCGCATAGATCTGTATTTGTTAATACTACTCAGATTTCAAATCAGTATATATACACATGAGGGAAAGGAACACCTGGAGGCTTGCAGCAAACTAATGGAATTGATCCCAGAGTCTGGCAGTTGCTTTGCTTGCAGTTGGAGACTATGCAAGATTCTACGGTAGTTCTTTGCTTGTAGTTGGAGACAATGCAAGATTCTTCTAGTCAATTGCCGAAAAGAAACACAGATTCACATTGTCTCGTGGGCTGTTCATTTTTTATTCCTGCGTCCATTTATTTGGGCCAAAACTGGCAAGGATAATTTTTTTACCGGATCATCATGTATTACTGACAAAAAAGAATAACACTATGAGCACTAGGGTCTACGCCTCTACGGGCCAGTTTGGTACTGCGGGGCTTTACCGTGGAAAGTAGTTGCTTAGGGGAACCTTTATCAATCTTATGCTCAATTTCAATACAAATTGGAGGCCTGTCGGCTCCTTTATATATCTATATCTATACTATATATACAATTAAAAGAGCAAACATGTGTTAAACATGTGTTGATAAATTAAATTTGAGCCGTTCAATATCTGATCAACGATCCAGAACGCAACAATGTTTGACAACTCAACACACCTTTCAGTTTCGTATATGTGGGAGAGTGATATGATCAATGCGCATAGATCTGTATATGTTAATACTACTCAGATTTCAAATCAGTATATATACACATGAGGGAAAGGAACACCTGGAGGCTTGCAGCAAACTAATGGAATTGATCCCAGAGTCTGGCAGTTGCTTTGCTTGCAGTTGGAGACTATGCAAGATTCTACGGTAGTTCTTTGCTTGCAGTTGGAGACAATGCAAGATTCTTCTAGTCAATTGCCGAAAAGAAACACAGATTCACATTGTCTCGTGGGCTGATCATTTTTTATTCCTGCGTCCATTTATTTGGGACAAAACTTGCAAGGATAATTTTTTTTACCGGATCTTTATGTATTACTGACAGAAAAGAATAACACTATGAGCACTAGGGTCTACGCCTCTACGGGCCAGTTTGGTACTGCGGGGCTTTACTGTGGAAAGTAGTTGCTTAGGGGAACCTTTATCAATCTTATGCTCAATTTCAATACAAATTGGGGGCCTGTCGGCTCCTTTATATATCTATATCTATACTATATATACAATTAAAAGAGCAAACATGTGTTGATAAATTAAATTTGAGCCGTTCAATATCTGATCAACGATCCAGAACGCAACAATGTTTGACAACTCAACACACCTTTCAGTTTCGTATATGTGGGAGAGTGATATGATCAATGCGCATAGATCTGTATTTGTTAATACTACTCAGATTTCAAATCTGTATATACACACATGAGGGAAAGGAACACCTGGAGGCTTGCAGCAAACTAATGGAATTGGTCCCAGAGTCTGGCAGTTGCTTTGCTTGCAGTTGGAGACTATGCAAGATTCTACGGTAGTTCTTTGCTTGTAGTTGGAGACAATGCAAGATTCTTCTAGTCAATTGCCGAAAAGAAACACAGATTCACATTGTCTCGTGGGCTGTTCATTTTTTATTCCTGCGTCCATTTATTTGGGCCAAAACTGGCAAGGATAATTTTTTTACCGGATCTTCATGTATTACTGACAGAAAAGAATAACACTATGAGCACTAGGGTCTACGCCTCTACGGGCCAGTTTGGTACTCGGGGCTTTACTGTGGAAAGTAGTTGCTTAGGGGAACCTTTATCAATCTTATGCTCAATTTCAATACAAATTGGGGGCCTGTCGGCTCCTTTATATATCTATATCTATACTATATATACAATTAAAAGAGCAAACATGTGTTAAACATGTGTTGATAAATTAAATTTGAGCCGTTCAATATCTGATCAACGATCCAGAACGCAACAATGTTTGACAACTCAATACACCTTTCAGTTTCGTATATGTGGGAGAGTGATATGATCAATGCGCATAGATCTGTATTTGTTAATACTACTCAGATTTCAAATCAGTATATACACATGAGGGAAAGGAACACCTGGAGGCTTGCAGCAAACTAATGGAATTGATCTCAGAGTCTGGCAGTTGCTTTGCTTGCAGTTGGAGACTATGCAAGATTCTACGGTAGTTCTTTGCTTGCAGTTGGAGACAATGCAAGATTCTTCTAGTCAATTGCCGAAAAGAAACACAGATTCACATTGTCTCGTGGGCTGTTCATTTTTTATTCCTGCGTCCATTTATTTGGGCCAAAACTTGCAAGGATAATATTTTTTACCGGATCTTCATGTATTACTGACAGAAAAGAATAACACTATGAGCACTAGGGTCTACGCCTCTACGGGCCAGTTTGGTACTGTGGGGCTTTACTGTGGAAAGTAGTTGCTTAGGGGAACCTTTATCAATCTTATGCTCAATTTCAATACAAATTGGGGGCCTGTCGGCTCCTTTATATATCTATATCTATACTATATATACAATTAAAAGAGCAAACATGTGTTGATAAATTAAATTTGAGCCGTTCAATATCTGATCAACGATCCAGAACACAACAATGTTTGACAACTCAACACACCTTTCAGTTTCGTATATGTGGGAGAGTGATATGATCAATGCGCATAGATCTGTATTTGTTAATACTACTCAGATTTCAAATCAGTATATATACACATGAGGGAAAGGAACACCTGGAGGCTTGCAGCAAACTAATGGAATTGGTCCCAGAGTCTGGCAGTTGCTTTGCTTGCAGTTGGAGACTATGCAAGATTCTACGGTAGTTCTTTGCTTGCAGTTGGAGACAATGCAAGATTCTTCTAGTCAATTGCCGAAAAGAAACACAGATTCACACTGTCTCGTGGGCTGTTCATTTTTTATTCCTGCGTCCATTTATTTGGGCCAAAACTTGCAAGGATAATTTTTTTTACTGGATCTTCATGTATTACTGACAGAAAAGAATAACACTATGAGCACTAGGGTCTACGCCTCTACGGGCCAGTTTGGTACTGCGGGGCTTTACTTTGGAAAGTAGTTGCTTAGGGGAACCTTTATCAATCTTATGCTCAATTTCAATACAAATTGGGGGCATGGCGGCTCCTTTATATATCTATATCTATACTATATATACAATTAAAAGAGCAAACATGTGTTAAACATGTGTTGATAAATTAAATTTGAGCCGTTCAATATCTGATCAACGATCCAGAACGCAACAATTTTTGACAACTCAACACACCTTTCAGTTTTGTGGTAATTACAGGGTTGCCATCGGCTAAAAGAATCGGTTGCAGTGCCACCGAATAGAGCGGTTCGAGTCGCTATAGTTCTGGTAAATTTTGAATCAATTTCGATAAAAGGGAAAATATTCTGTAAATCATTGAAAAGTAGCAAGAAACTTTGAAATTTTCCAGAACTCCAAATCAAACCACGATATACGAAACATGATGCATTAAAAATGTAAATGTGCAATTTTGGTACTTGCTTCACAACTACCCATTTTTAGTCCTTGCTTCACAACCATGTGCGTAATTATCATCTTGAGAATTTAAATTGCGAGAACAGTAAGCATCTGAACGGGGTTGATTTTGTCGGAATTGTAACCACCCTCTAATGCGCCAATAAAATACGTCTATCACTGCTTCAATCGTCATTGTCGTCTTCTTCATCCCCGTCCTTAACTCAACTCGTCCATCGACGAAGACTCCGGCCACCCATGACGGCGCACTCGAGCTCTGAACTCAAATTAATCGAGTTCATGAAATATTTGAGCATTGTGGTCAAGGTGCATGATGATAGGGCGGTATAAACTCCAAACAATGTTTCAGTCAATCAATCCCTCATAACATGGGAAGTTATTGCATGGGAGGCAAAGCAGCAGCCTATCGCTAATGCCCATCATGGTGGGACTTTTCGGGTTTATAGGTCTTGCACGTGTCCCTAAATCGTCAATTTGATTAATGTAATTAATATGGTTTATATATAAGAAAAATATACGATTTGAAAATTTAAATGTCATACTTACGAACGGTATAATTTTTGCATTTATTCAACTTATGTTACTTTGTCACATTGATAATCTAGGGACACGTGCAGCCCCTATAAATCCGACTCGAGGGAGTAATAGCATGTATTTAGTTACCCAATCCATGCTGGCTAATTAATTGGGCACTAATTGTAAAATGTGCACAATTGATGGAATTATCTTGCTTTTACTAGGCGCTTAAGGGCATGTACAATAGGGGTGACGTCAGACTTCTCTTCTTAGAGTAGCCACGTTGATTTTTTACTTAGTTGGATTAGGGAGATAACAAAGAAACTGGAGGTTGTCTTTTCATAAATAAGGGATTATTTCTTTAAATTAAGAGAGGGCTATTTTCTCCATTGTGCCATATGTCTTTGCTTATTTTTTTTTTGAGAACACAGTACAACACAGACGCTCACAAATACGCACATACACTCACCCCTATGAACGCACGCACGCACACCCTACCCCTATGAGCACCTCTGAAGGACTGAGCCGGCATATCTTGAGGTTGACGAAGTCACCACAGGCGCCTCGCTGTTGACGGGCACGTCACCTACCACTGAAAGAATAGCGCCGGATAATCCTGGAATAAATCCAGGAAAATACAAACGCCCATGCCAAGTCTAGGATTTGAACCTGGGTGGGCTGGTTCCACCACAGGGAACCCAACCATCAGAGCCAAGCTCCGTTTGCCATATGTCTTTGCTTATTAACATAATTTTACACTAAATACAGTTATGATGACAGTAAGAGATAATGTATTGTAGAATTTATATTCATTGTCTTTTCTAATGATCTGTAAGAATAAGAGAAGACTCGCATTCTCTGTACTTGCCCTAATAAATCGGAATGGTGGTAGTAACATCATTAACTAAAACTAATGCAAGAATAACCCATTTAGATGGGTAGATATATTCTAAAGCACATTTTATAATTTTTAGGTGTTTGTCTACTTATTTTTAGCTTTTTTTTGGGGGGGGGGGGGGGGGGGGACGTTTATTTTTAGCTTGACTAGTCCATAATTTTTACAGGCTACTAACACTATACATGCAACATGCAAGGGAGTACAATACTGCATATTTTTAATTATTTTTCTTGTTAGATGCAGTAATTCATATCTAATTAAGCAATAACATGACACGTCAAGTCGTCAGCAAGTACGTTTTGACTACCCTCAATACAATGCCACAACTAAAACTTTCATTCACTTCTTCCTGTCCCTTTGTTTCCATTCTTTGTTATATAATAAAGCGCAATGGGAAAAGGAGCACAAAAGAGAAACACAAACGGAGAGAGGATAATGATCCCAATAAGAGAACGAGAGATGGTGTCGAAGACCGCATAAGGATGAGAGGCATCACGGAGTAAATGGCACCAGGGGTCACACAACTCGCGCTCTATGTGCACTTAAGTCACAGAACTGGAGAACAGGATTTTTTCGTCACACAACTCGAATTTAGGTGCACTTAGGTCACGAACCCCACATGTCAGACCGTTTTTCGTTGCGGACGGCCGACGTGGACACGGATTCTTTAAAAAAAAACCCCTGTATTATTGTTTGGAGTACCTTGTTGCAAATACTCGTTGTTTTATATGAAAGAAAAATAAAAAAGGAAAGTCAACACCGCTGCTCCTTCGTCGTCGCCGTCCACTGGGCGCCCCCGGCCAGCGCGCCCTCCCTCGCCACGGCAGGCGAGGACGACGACCACCGCCCCCGGCCACCACGACGGCCTGGGATAGCAAGCTCGCCGCGCGACGCTGCAGAGGAGCTGGTCGGAGCGGAAGAATTCCGCGAGGTCGGAGGAGACCAGGGCCGCCGCGTCGAGGAAGGCCGCGAGGCCGCGGCGGCGTCGAGGAAGGCCGCGGCGAGGCGGACGAGTCGACGGCATCGAGGAAGTCCGCGAAGGCCGCAGGCGCAGCTAGGCTTCGACGCAGCGCGCGTGGAAGGCATGCCGACAGAAAGGGAGCGCCCGCACCGTCTCCCCATCCTCGACGGCGCCGAGGCAAACAGAACAGTCCGGCGTGGCGGCGATGTCGCCCTCGTCGTCGGTGCGGCGCACGGCCACGACAGACGGGCGATGGTGGCGCCGTCGAGGCCGAGGCGTGGCAGACGGCTGGAACGCTCTCCCCGCGTCCGGCCACTCGGCGGTTGTCTCCTCCATAGCCGGCGCCCCTCCCTCCGCCCCCACGCGACGCCGGCCCAGATCCCGCAGCGTCCTCGGCTGCGGAAGGTCGGCGGCGACTTGTTGTCCTCCGACTTGTAGCCGGCTACGTGTTCGAGCGGCGGACTGGGAGCAAGGGGATGGAGGAGGCAGCGAGGCGGCAGACTGGGAGCGGCGGACTGGGCGAGTTGTGTGACCCCTGGCGCGGCTACTCCTAGGGATGGAGGGCGGCGCGACGGTGCTCGAGGCCACCGCCGGCGAGGGAGGGCGCGCTGGCCGGGGCGCCCAGCGGACGGCGGCGACGAAGGAGCAGCGGTGTTGACTTTCCTTTTTTATTTTTCTTTCATATAAAACAACGAGTATTTACAACAAGGTACTCCAAACAATAATACAGGGGTTTTTTGAAAGAATCCGTGTCCACGTCGGCCGTCCGCAACGGAAAACGGTCTGACATGTGGGGTTCGTGACCTAAGTGCACCTAAATTCGAGTTATGTGACGAAAAAATCCTGTTTTCCAGTTCTGTGACTTAATTGCACATAGAGCGCGAGTTGTGTGACCCTGGTGCCATTTACTCGGCATCACGAAAACGATTTCCTGATAGTCACTTCATTGCAGACTGGGTTTTTCTTGAGGAAAACAGATGTCGGATCTCCAGCGCACAGATCATAACCAGCTGTCTGAGTACTTGTCTCGACGACTCGGGCTAAAATTTGTAGTTGATGCATAAAGGCAAGATGTGAGCTTCTGAAGACATGTGATTTGACTGCCTGATGTCATCGGTCTCTGTTCTCTGCCTGCTCACATGGATTTCATGAACACTATAGAAAAAACTTGATGTTGTACAATGCCTCTACGTCTCTATCAAGTTCCTCCCATTCCATTCCTGATCTTGCCGGTCGCAGTAATCTCGATCGAGACAAAATCTGTATGGGCGACGCAACGAACTCGTCCTCGTCGAGATCCAAGACGGCGGAGAGGTCTCACCGTCGCGGCTCACCGGCCGCCTCGTCGTCACGCCCACTGCTGCCAGGTTTCTTTTCGCAACGGCCGCTTAACCCAGCCATAAGACAATCTATAACCAAAATGCTAATTGCTTTCGAGTGTGTTTATGTCTAGACGTGCTGCACGGCGGCATCACCCACCTGCTTCCGGAGCGCCGGCGTCGATGACACCGTCCTTGCGCGGGCCGTCCCCGTCCACAAAGGCTGCTCCACCAGGTTCGTTAATTTATTCTCGTATTACTATTAACATCTTACCTAGTCGATCGATCACGCACAGTTAGAGCAAATCAGAGTATGGTGATTTCCTTCGATTCAGTTGTGCTTTTACTGACCTGATAACAATTACTGTGTCCAAATGCACTTGCGTGATTGAATCCACAGAGGTAAACCGGGAGACCTCACGGGGCTCCCTCCTTCGTTTGGATTCCTGGCCGTCGGATCGGGAAGTTACGGAGTGATCTGGAGCGTCCGTTCGCGGTGGCAGCAACAGTGATTTCATCCGCCGTCGTGGTGTGTGTTTCACGTGCCACTGCCTGTGGGCCCAGGGCGCCGCCGGTCCCACGTCGGTCCCGCTCGACAGGGTCACGACGCGTCGGTCCGTCGGTGCAATTCTACCTCCACAAATCCACTGCGCGGACATTTTGCAGAAAAACGCCCGCAAAGGACCTGATCGTAATTTCCGGAAAGGTCGAGGACTTTTTTGCAAAAGTACCCGCAGAGCTCGCTCCCCTTCCTCTTCCTCTCTCCCCGCGACGGAAAGTCGCCGCGGCCGCCGCCGCACGCCGCCGGCGCCACGGCCCTCCCCCGACGGATCTACGGACGCCGGAAGGTTCCCCGTCGCCGCCTCGACCTCCTAGCCTACGCACACGTGCCGGGGCGCCGCGGACGCGCCAGAAACACCGCCGCCGTGCTCGGCTGTGCTCCGGCGACCTGCCGCGTTTCAGCGCCGCCGGCGGCCGCTCCGGCGACCAAAGTGGGGCGGCGCCGCCAGATCCGGGTTCCCCGCGGCTGCGCGCGTCGAACGCGCCGATCCTCGCGTGCTGGAACGCGCTGCAGAGGCGGCGCCGTCGCCGGCGGAGCCGCGGCCAGATCCGCGCTCGCCGTCGCTGACGTCAGCGTGACGGCCCTGTCGTGGGGCCCGCATGACAGTGAGAGAGGGAGAGGGAGGCCGATGCGGGTGGCAACCGTGCTGGCTGCTGGGCTTCGGCCCAGTTGGGCCTTTTCTTCTTTTTTTTTTGTTCCTTTTCTCTTTTTCTTTTCTGAAAACTTTTATAACTTTTGTTTTAGATATCCAATTGAATTCAACCAGTTTCTAAAAATTTGTAAGATCAAAACAGTCGTTTTAAATACTTTGGGACCATTTCCAAATTATTTTAAATCTTGGAAAATTTAAATGATTCAAAAAGGCTTAATTGACACCTTTATGTCATTTTCTAAAATATGGTTTTAAATTTTTCTTTCGAACTCAAATAATTGACATGGGCGAATTTCAGTTTTTTTAAAACAAGCTATTGTTCATTACATGCTGACATGTGGGTCCCACTATCAGATATTTCACAATTACAGGGGAACATGTTGAAATTCCAAAAAAAAAACCTTCTAATTTCCAATTTAAAAAATTGCAAACTTATGAAGATTTCCAAACTTTCCTACGCAAGAGTTGCACTCAAAAAACAATGCCCAAAAAAAATCACTCACCCAAATCACATGGTTTTGAATTAAAAAAAAACTTTGGCCATAGAATTCAAGTGAATAAGTATGCGTTTTCAGTCATTACAAATTTTTTTCAAAAAATAATGAAACGTATAGACATATTCAAACAGCCCGCAAAAAAAAAACTATTTACAGCACAAAACGAACATATTCGAACTTTTTTAATAGGTAACAAATTGCGGAAAAAACAAATGTACTTGCCCAAACTACATGGGTTTGAAGTTAAAAAATCTGTTTAGCTACAAAATTCAGATGAAACTCAAACGAATAAACATGCATTTCCACTCCTTTCCACGCATGCGCGGCATTTGCAATAATTTTCAAACCTAAACGTTTTTAAAATATGTACACTACCAAACTTGAATTATACCATCCATTTGCGACATACAAATTTGCATATTTTACAAATTTAGATGCCTTTCAAACCTAGCCATTTCATAGATGTTAAAAAGATTCAAATCCAAATAACTTACCAATTCAACCAATTTCAAAAAAAACTAGACAACCTTTTGGACATAAACCTTTTTCCAACTTTGGTCATATGACATAAATAGGCAGTGTTTCATTTTGGGGTAATTTTTTTTTACATTCTGATATATTTTCCATGGAGTTATTGATATTATTTTATTGTGTTTTTTATTTCACTTACAAAGAAATATTAAGAATGCGTGAATTTGAACCAATAGGCAGTGTTTTTTATTTTGCATGAATTTGAATTTTAACACACGGGCCGTGCGTTAATTGTGTCATATTAAGAATGTTTGTTGTAGCGTTTTACAAACTGAAAACCAGTGTCAACAGGGGCGTCCGTGCAAAATGGCCCCAGTTGGGCCTTTTCTGCAGCGGCTCACCCCATCGGCCCTGCGTGCTGCTCAGCGGCAGCCTGACCACGGTGTTCCCTCGCGCTGAGAACTGGGAGGAGGAGAACGCAGAAACGGAGATGGAGTGGTGGGCCAGAAGAAAGGGTGAGGAAGGAAGAAGAGAAGATCTCCGGCGGCACGCGCTGTACCTGCTGCCTCCCTAAACAACCAGGACATGACGGTGAGGCTTTGATTTTACGCTGGCCGATTTGTTCATCTCTCTGCATTTCCCCTTATTTTGATTTTCGAAGCGTCGTGCCCCCATCCTCCACGGTCGATATTCCACCAGGCTAGCATACTGCATGAGCATGACTCATAGCCTATGATCGTAGGAGCTAAAATGTTCTCTTTCAGTTTTAGTTTCATCGACTTCTGATCAATTATTGTATGGAGATGTTCTTTTGGTAATAGTTTTTTGCTAATTGTTTGCGTCAAAAAATTATGGAGTGCTATGTCAATAGAGAGACCATATTCCTCCGATCTCTATGTGCATGACATTTGTAGCAGGTTGGGGATTCACACCCTATTCTTGCTACAATGTGTTCTAAGCTCCCGGTTTTGTAAAATCTCATGATATCTCTTTCTAGCAATTGGTATTTATATAATAGCCTTTCTACTCCTTTGGGTACAAAAGTTATGTTCTTTGAATCATGCTCGTGTGAGATAACTAAATTGATCTTATATACTGAGTATGATGTTACTGAAATTTGATTTTGTTAATACAGGTGAAAAGATTATCATTACTATTGGGAAGGCGCGCTTTAGAAATTTGACAACAATGCATGTAACCGTCTCTTCCACTTCTCTCTTTTTCATGTTTGTTTGTGGAGATTATTTTTATCTGTGCCGACATGTTGTTTGAAGATAATCCTAGCAAGCTAAAGGGGAAGATCAATCCATGAAATCTTTATGCTCGCCTACCTAATATAGAATTTTATTTTTTAGTGTGTATGTTCGGCTGCCTACTATTCTTTTTCTGAAATTGAACTGCAGCTGGAGATGGCTTACCTTTTGAATATACTATTTCACTCAATTCTGTGACGTTGCAATTGGCCTAACAAAATTGCTCCCTAGACATGACAATTTCGGTGTGGTAGCCAGTACCCTCCCCGGCTTGATTATGAATATGGTTCACTATGTTTGGAAATAACTCATGTGTTCCTAATTAAGCAAATCATGTAATGATGCGCATATTACAGTCCAATAGTATTTATCTATTTTCCTTATTAAGCGAATCATGTAATGGTGCGCATGAAACAACTCTTGATGCTTTATGTGTTTCAGTATGGATTCTTGGTTCCTGTTAATTTACAGGTTATATTGTTGTGCATAACTTCAGTTATCACGTTGTAGCAGATTCTGGCAGCTCGATTTGAGTGGGGAGAAACACCAATGCAGAATGAAAAGGTATATGCTCTATAATTATCAGAACCATGTCCATGCATGATTGGAGGAACTCAATTTTTTTGGATATCGAATGCATTGTACTAAAACAAGTCAAGAAATTAAGTTTTCTGTATTATCTTGCTTTTGTGAATGTCTTTTCCATGTACTGACTCAGTATGAAAGAACAAATAAAATCTTACTATTAATATATAGTCCATAATTTATAGGTTAGATTTTTTTTTTCCTGGTTTCCGGGTGTGCTTAGTTGATTCATTCCGTTGTTGTTGTTGTGCTATGATCCACTTATCCATTGTTTGTCAGAAAGTGCCTGTGCCAACTACACATTTAATGATGCATCGTTGATTAGACCGTCTATTTCTGCTTCATGTTCTGTTAGCAAGTTTCTAATACATGTTAAGTTTGGAGGGTAGCTCCACATATTCCCTGCACATGATTTTACCCCCTTTGGGCCCCCATTCTTGGGGGAGTGACACCATAATAATTTTTAGTAAACTCAGAAAATCGTATGAAAATAAAGCAAGGAAACATGTGAGCCCTATTGAGCAAGCCCACTATATGCTGTCCCACATGTAATTAATCAGAATTAAGCTTTCATATAAGGACATCACAGATCAGATATAATAGGCAGCCTGTTTTGCAGTGCACATGAATAATTATCTTTTAGCTTGGTTTTACATTCAGCTTGCCAGGTTCTTGCAAATTTTTCTTATTGCTCACAATTGCAAAATTCTATTCTGATGTCAGTCAAATAGCGTAAACTTTTCCTGTAATACTGCATGTATGCAGCCTCCAGATGACTAACGATAGAAGTTCTCCTACATACTTAAATCTTTTACCAGCCGAACTAGCGATGTGAAGTCATACAATTATTTTAAGCTAAAGAAATCATATTTAAATATGAATTCCTTTTCCTCTAAAGACGGAGAAAGTATCCTTTTGGTTCGGCCTACTTATTTAATTCATGTAAATAACATACCTTTGTGAAACACAGCTTTATTTTTTTAGCCTATAGTTCATTAGCATTCTCTACATCTGCACGCGCATCTAAATTCTTTGTTCCTCAGGAAAACTGAATATCTGGATCAAAGGAAACTTTTCTGAACCTGGCACTGTCTTTGCGGGTGAACATGGTTGTATTAGTCTCTGTAGTGAGTTTATAGTTCCCTTTACTGAACCGATCTCTGGGTAAATTGTTTGTACACGCAGGCTGCCATCACAGAAATTTCAGGCCACGCAGGCTGCCATCGTAGAAAGTTCAGTCATGTGGACAGGACAAAAAGAAGAAAACATAAACCAAGGCCAGATTTGGAGCCTGGAGGACATTTCTAAAGCATTTATGTGCAAGTTTAATCAGCAGATGACAAACTAGGTGTGCCTTCTTTTTCCTATGAAATATTTAGTAGAAAGTAGACATATTCTCAGTCTTGGGGCCTATTTAAGTCAGCTTGTGATAGAGCAGATATAGTTTCTATTTTGCCTACACAGAATTAGCAGATAGTACAGATGGAGCCTCTTTAGTACTGGGTGAGCAGATTAAGTGTGGCCTTTGTGGTTACTTTTCTCAATCTTGAGCATACATCCTGGCTAATTCCTACTTTATATAAGTTGCAACTGAATGTTCTTTATATAGTTTGCGTACCCTGAACTCCGTTGGCTCTGCTCCGTCTTTTATTAATGGTTTCTAAATATGAATCTGTTGCCTGTCGTGGCGATTCTCCTGTGTATCCTAAGAAAATGTTGCTACCATCATGTGTTCATGTCGATGTTTCGGACCTTATGTATGAAACCTTATATGTAAGGTCTAAGTGCTTTGCTCTATACCTAAACATACTCTGTTACATGTAACATATTTCCATTTCCCTATGTTCACTACATCGAGAATTGAGGATTGGTTAATATAGTGATTTATCAAGCGATTGTGAATGAGAAAGGCAGGTGGTGCGTGCCTGGATGTCAAGTTTGCTGTCCAGAGTGGTACCTCTGATTGTCGAAAGTCAATGTATTAGGGTTGTTTGATTACATGGTTGCTTAGTACTCTACCATTATATTTATTTGTTCTTCACTCATGCATTCTAACACATAGTTCCACTATGTATAGTAATCGTGGCCTGACATGTCATATTAATATGTCATATTAATGATGTCTACACATAGCATTTTGTCTACCGTGTCATATTATGAATGTTTGGTATAGCGCTTTGCAAACTGAAAACCAGTGTCAACGGCGGGTGGCGCGCGGCAAGCCGCGCCAAGGAATCTAGTATCTGTGAGTCAGCTAGCAGGGTGGCGTGCCTGGCATAAATACTGCAACTTGTTATGTGCTTAAGAGAAGAATAACGGAACATACTCTCGTTTCAACGAGTTAATTTCACCACCGGTCACACAACTCGTCCGCGACGTGCACTTAAGTCACAGAACTGAAAAACTGGATTTTTTGGTCACACAACTGAACATTCGGGTGCAATTTGGTCACAACCCGGAAATGGTATCCGGTTTTGACAGGAATTTTTCAGAAAACCCCCTACTGTAATATTACGAGGGTTGTATTACAAATAAAAAAATAAAAAAGGAGATCAACGCTCCCGTGCTAGAAGGGCTGGTTTGCAAAAAAGGAGATCGCCACGTTCACGGCTGAGCACCGGCCGGGAACCGCCCCTGCGCGCTTGTGCTCGCGGCCGGGCGCCGCCGCGCCCCTGCTCGCCGGCTCGAGGCCGAGCCCGTGCTCGCGGGCACCCGCGTTCGCGGCCGAGCCCCGGTTGGGCGCCGCCGCACCCCTGCTCGCCTCTAGCGTCGCGGATCCCCTGCTCGCGGGCGCCCGTGCAGCGTCCTCGTCCACGCCCCAAGCGGCCGTGCGCCACCGCCGTGCGCCGTCCGCCGCCGCTGCCACAGGCGGCCCTGCTCATCATCTGTCGCTGACATCAGCATGATGTCCTCCTGTTTAATCTTTTTCGAAAATTATTTCTATCAATGAATTTACAATATTCACCCTCCTAATATAAGACAGGGGGTTTTCTGAAAAGTTTCTGTCAAAACCGGATACCATTTCCGGTTTGTGACCAAATTGCACCCGAATGTTCAGTTGTGTGACCAAAAAATCCAGTTTTCCAGTTCTGTGACTTAAGTGCACATCGCGGACGAGTTGTGTGACCAGTGGTGCAATTAACCCTAAACTCTATACGTAACAACTTGTCTATGCTCATTAAGATATGCGGAATTGTTAAAGCTATCTTCTTGATTATGGGACTAGAAATTAAATCCAAGCGAAGAAAGGAGGCTAGAAATTAACCAAAACTGCTTGTGCTGAAATGGATTCAAAGGTATTGGGAGGTAAAGCTCTGGAAGATGGATACATCCACACAGGGGAAAGGACCTCAAATCGCCGTAGTAAGGGTCACTTCTCCTATGTAATCTACCCGTGCCGGATCAGATCAAAAGTACATGAGATTCTCTTAGATAATACTCAAAACTGTAATACTCTCCGGACAAGCTTGATATGATCCATTGGTATGTGAGTAAAAAATTATAGCTTGCAGTAAGAATTGTTTCACCCAATTTTGTAAAATGTTCATATTGTCTGTGAGATCTCTTCATGTATACCAAATAAAATGTTCAAAAAACTAGTGACTATTATTCTTACAAAATAACAAATTTTCTCACCAACCATCTTTTTTGATAATAATGTCTTTGGCATAAGACTAAAACTATATTTTTTTTGTGGGAATCGTTTTTTAAAAGCATTAATGTGTTTAGAAAACAGTGTCCACCTTGCTATTAGACAAATATGAAAACTGTAGAAGGGTAATCTTTGTATTTATAATAAGCAACACAAGTAATAGGAAATATGTCGATGAACAAAAAATGTATTTTCCAAAGGTCTCTAAAATACAGCGTTTGAAAATATCTAGTCGCGAACAATCGATGCAACACGTGGAAAATAGACGAATCAAGTACTATACATGCCTTTTTTTAGGAGAACACCAAACCTAATGATAAAATAAAATTAAATAAACCATGATAAAAGTAAACAATATGTGAATATAATAAGGAAAAAGCAAAACGAAAATAAGTGAATGAAGAAATAGAAACATATACTAAGAAAAACTTAAGTCTTGTTAGGCTACGCCAAGGTGATTTTATGCTAGGGAAACGTGGGAAGCTTAACCTGCATCCATTTGTACACGATGAATCAAAATCACCTATTTGGCCATGAATAAATCCGCCTGGAACTCTGCCCAAGCGCCCGGTAAGTGTGATGGAACTTTTACAGAGGATACACTCTAGATCATCTTTTTTTCCCCAGTAAATTTGAAATCTCAGTTAACTGAATACATCTAGTACTTACAGAGAGAAGTAAGAAGACATATTTCTTCTTCTAAAACATAAGGAACCACATTAAGTGTCTGTTTCCATTATTTGCACAACACAGCTTAATATTAATTGCACGAACAATACAAATAGTG
The DNA here is from genome assembly GCA_947311845.1 of Poa pratensis. Taxonomy (NCBI): domain Eukaryota; kingdom Viridiplantae; phylum Streptophyta; class Magnoliopsida; order Poales; family Poaceae; genus Poa; species Poa pratensis. The sequence goes on from CAMZMU010000049.1 coordinate 32,414,425, forward strand.
GTGTTAGAAAAGCCACCACAATAAGGTTGTAGCGTATTCCCTTCGTTTTAGTTTTGTTAATTATTCTCATCTTAAAAAATCCAAATTTCAAGTTGTAGGATCAATACTTATAAGACCCATCATTTAGTTAGGTCCTATTTAATTTGTGTTTGTTTAGAGCTTAACATTAGAAACCTAAATAGATGGACCAAGCACTTCGCGATTGCATGACTGTGTTCGGTTGTTTATTTGCTGCAATTACTAATACGATACTACCAACCTCTATGATAAAATCCAAGAAATCAACACAGGCCGTCCAGGTCATCTATTATTCTTGTTGATATGGGCACTAACTCATCTCATCTATAAGCTGGGCTGCAGCGGCTAATACATCACCGCCTATGTACAACTATCATCAATACAACACTACTTTGTTTGACAGATACAATACACTACCCACTTCTTGTGCGTTCACACTCTCTGCTATATAAAGAATTCTAATGTGGAACGCGAAAGGAGAACAAAAACATAAGAGAATCACATGCGAAATGCCTTCGATGTGCGAGAGTTTGTCCCCATGGCCTCTTAATTTTCTCCATTCATGTTGTATAAGTAAGAGTAGGAGGTCTCAGCAAAATGATTTTCACATCGTTGAAGTGATCGGCCTAATTCAGTTTGCAGCGAGATGCTACAGTCCAATTGTCAGCTTTAGCCGTCGCCGCATAAATTAGCTTCATGACATAGTAGGAGGTGTGAAAGTTTTGCCCCATGGCCACCTCTAGACCAGTCATCCGGCGAAGGGGATGCCATTACCGCCGTATCCAGAGCTGCTTCTCCGGGATCCTTAAACCGCAGGTCGTCGGAATCCCCCCGTCCAAGGCCGCTGATGTCTACTAAACGATTCTGTTCTGATAGACTTTGTTGCACTACAAGAAATATGCTAACTAGTGACCCCCCATATTGGTCACTGAATGGTCACGTATTGTTATTTGTGACCTTTTTGTGAACAAAAACAGTTGGTCAAAAGTTGGCAGTCACGAACCAAGATACGTGACCCTTTTTGTGCAATCGTCATAGAAGGTTATGACTAAACTAAAAGGTCACAGATGTTATGACCATTTGTTTGGGTCACTGGCGATCTGGCCTATCCACGTCAGATCCAACGTGGCAAGGCTGACGTGGCAAAATTGTGACCAACTGAAATGGTCATATAGCAGAATCAGCCCGGTCCAATTCTGTGTTTTATGTGGGCCGAGCCCAATAATATGGAATATTTTCATTTTAATTCTGATCGTTACATGGGCCAAGCCCATTTTTTAGGCCTTTTAACTTTTGGGCCATCGCAATTGTTTTCTTTTTTGCAAATGGGGCCCAACTGTCAGATTCTGATATGTGGGTCCCATATGTCAGGTTCTGACCTGTGGGTCCCAACTGTCAAGCTCTGACCTGTGGGTCCCAACTGTCAGGCTCCGACCTGTGGGTCCCAACTGTCAGTCTGGCAAGTGGGTCACTGTTGTCAGGACCTGGTCAGTGGGTCCTAGCTGTCAGGTTCTGGTCAGTGGGTCCCAACAGTCAGTTCTGGTAGGTGGTCCTTAAATGTCAGTTTTGTGGTCTGTGGGTCCAAGTGGTCAGGGGCATGTTATTCAGTTTTGAAAATGGCAATTAAATACTCAGCAAATATTTGAATCAAAAGGCACAGGTTCACAGCAAATAACATATCATATGACAGGTTCAAAAATTGCTCAAACTTCACAAGTTCAGAGCAGAGCACAAAAGGCTCACCGAACTAGCTGAATGAACTAGTTCTTCACTGAACTAGTTCCCAGGTCCAGAACAAAAGGCTCATATCAAGGTTCACAAACTACCAGCAGATAACTTAACTACCAAATGAAAATGCATCAAGAACTCGCATCTCTCGCTCCAAGGAGTGCCATCATCTGTGCGAACTTGGCATCTTGGTCTTCAGCCTTCTGGCGCAGCATCTCGAACTCCTTGGCGCGTGTTGCTTCAACCTCTTCTGCCTTCCTCCTCATTGCGGCCATCTCTTCTCGCATAGCCTCGGTTTGCAATTCTGACCTCTGCAACTTCTCCTCGAGTTCATGGACATGAGCAGCTACAACAGCACTTGGCCTGACAGACTTGTTCCTGGAAGAGCTTGACTCAAGTCCAACATTCAACAAGAATGTGGTTGAAGGGCATGTCTCCTTTAGAACTTCAGCGACTACCTCAACATCAGACTTCGGCTCTTGACCATCTGGTACCACTGCCTCCTTCCTTTTCTCCATCTCAGCCTGGCACATGGAAAATTTGACATTAGTAGCAGAATTAAGTTTCAAGCTCGTTGGAAATACAGGATGGAATAATAATGCACAGGAGAGAATTTATGAATCAGAAGTATTCAGTTTGAAGCAAGCAAAAAGCACTAGAAAAGAACCAAGATGGAAACAGAAGCAACACTTATGATAGCAATCTTTACTTGCTCCGAAAACCCAGATTTCTTGCTGTTGTGTGTGACCTTGAACATCTCAATGGCAGAAAGTTCTTCAACCTTTCATTCCTCCTTCTGAAATTTTATTCAAGGCAAATGAATATGTCATTCAACTAGAATAAAAGAGTAAGCTCTCAGAGACAAAAATTACTTAGGTCTTGAACAAAACAAGTTGGTTCTTACAGCTGCATAGATATGAGCAGCGTATGACCTTGAACCAGTTTTCTGTTGGAACTGGACCTTTTTTCGATTGGTAATGGCAGACAGACAAGTTTTCTACAAAAATAAAGATATATATGAGCAAGGCATCTAAACAGATATATATGAGCAAGTGCATCTAAACAAATATATATGAGCAAGTGCATCAAACAGATATATATGAGCAAGTGCATGTAAACAGATATATATATATATATATATATATATATATATATATATATATATCGAAAATAGTGGCATAACAAGGGTGATAGGTGTGCATAAGCATCCAACCATTGGATATGACATAGAGAGCACACGGCGGCAACATTCATCCATCCAACTCCACCTTCGGACTCTAACGCCGTCATATCGGGAGCACACGTACAAACAATTTTTGCTCACCATCCTCGGTACGTTTTGCATTAATTGTGCACATTTTCGCTGGGTGGAGTAGCAGCACGCACCGTGCTGGGACGTTTTTTGCTTGCACTCCATCACCAGCTGGTTTTTTCCCGCTACCAACATGCAGAGAAGAAAAAATGTGTTACGGTACAACGAAAACTCATTCATGCACAGCGGCAGTCGGCAATAACTGGAGGATTCAAATTCGTTTGAATTTCGACCATCACTTTTTTGTGAACCGCAGAATGATCTTTGCCAACCCCTCGGTTCCTTTTTTACTCCTCCTATATCGCATGCTACTGGGGGGAGGAAACGGAAAAGGCAGCGGCAACTGGAGGAGCACCACGGCCCGTGCTTGGAGGTTTTTTTGTTTACACTCCATCAACAGCTTCTCTGCCCCGTACGCGTGATTAGTGCGCGTCAGCGTTTTCTTCAGACGGTACAATTTTTCTTCAATGCACGTTATTGCTTCATCCATCACACGGCTCGCCGCGCGCGGCCGGTGATCGTTCTTTCCCTCGCTCCAAACATGCGGAGAAGGAAAAATGTGCAATGGTACAACGAAAACTCATTCATCCACAGCGAACGTATTGGAAAAAGTGCTATACCACATCGGGCTCGCATCACGCAGCCACACCGTTTGCGTCAGACGACGGAAACAACAACCCTAACGAACATGCATAACGGTGAGCCGACTGATCTCACTGGTCCGGATGTACAACATTCATGTGAGCGCGATATCCAGTGGCAACGAAAACATGCGTTGCTATCACCCTAGTTAGCAAATCCGCGTCCATATATATATATATATATATATATATATAGTGCATCTAAACCATGTGGAGTCATGTGGAGGAAAGAAACCAGCAACTGATGCCACAGATATATATCTAAGAAGAATGATGAGCAAGTGCATCTATAGCAAAGCATGTGTAAACAGCAGCAGAAAAATCAAAGTAAGCCAGTACATGGAAATAAGACCAGAGGCGCATGTATATACAGACCTTGTGTCTCGGTGATGACCACATCGCCACCAGCGTTTTCCATTGAGCATCAGTCACATATGGCACGGGCGAGTTGACACTGACTTGGTTAGCTGGCACCGGGTCGAAGAACTTCTTCTTGAGATGGTGACGTCTGTTCTTTGAAACCTTCTGCAGCATATCAATGCAAGCTCTCTGAACGATCACCGAATCAGTGTCCATCTTAAAATTTATCTACAAAAGACAGCAAACAAAGTACAAGATTAGTGATCATGTGATAAGTGAAACAGAAAGGAAGAAAGAAACAAATGCAGGTACGAAACAAATAACTTACAGCCACTTTCCCAATATAGTCCTTCACTGTTGTCTGGTCTCTCTTGTACTCCTTGAAGTGCGGAAGAAGCGGTGTATGGCTCCTAGCAATGAGCCCACCCTCTGTAGCAAGCATTGCAGCCTGCTCAGGCTTCTCGGGACGCTTCATCCCCTCGGGAATTTGGATCGACACCTTACCCGTCGACTTTGTCAGCCTCTCAAGCCCTGTGCCCCTTCTTTTGTTTGCTTTCGCCATGGGAATTAACTCTGAAATTGAAACTGACCTCATGAATAATAAGAAACGCATACAGATTGACCTCATGCATAAGCTGACATTAAGAAAATGCAGTGGTAGAAGAGAAGATAAGAAGATGAACTTGCCTTCATCTTGGCTAAGCAGCTGCTGTTCTCCAGTAGGTGTATTGTGGCTGAGGTCCATAATGACAGTGGTTTCTTCATCCATGGACTGAAATCCTTCATTCCTTTGCACTGAGCTTGCTTCACCCCTTTGCAGCTGGCTTTCACGGTGGTTGCTTTGAGCAATCGCAATTGCTTTCTGCCTTGTCACTCTTGTAGTAACAGCTTCATCAGGTTCGAGCATCCTCTTTGTTGATTCTGGAGTTGGTGCCAGCACCCTCCCTGGACCCATTGGAGCAGATGTTGTTGAGCTGTGCCTCCTCTTGGTTGTCTTCTTCACACCAGGCTTTTTCTTCCTAGCCTTCAGTTCCTCATATAAACATCAAGGATAGCAACATTAGATCACAAGAAAGCAAGACAATGAAGCACCAACATGAAGTAAAAAAACAAGGAAGCAAAATGATCTAGCAAACAAAGGACGCCCATACGTCCCAAACAAGACAGAGTTTGCACACCTTTAAAACCGGCTTCTCCACTACACTGTCGCCAACTTCCTCTCCATCATTATCTTCATCTTCTTTAGGAAAATAATCTGTGTCTGTGACTCCACTAATTTCTTCAACTTCATTTCTGCTCCTAAGCATTGACCCTATTCTTCCAAGGCCAATGGCCTGTAACCTGTGGTTGTTTCTCATCATATTCCTAGCCCTAAGCTTCTCGTACTCGGTGAGAGGCGCCTCTTTATGGAATAAAATAATGTACCATTAGATGTATGTTGAAATGCATGGAAAAGCACAACAACACAACCAGCTAAGGCATGCTACCATGTTTATTTTCATCATTTTATGCTAGTAGAATAACTTCAATTATTCGGCTAAACCATTACATTTCAACTACCATGTTTAACAAGCAAAAGGAGCCAAGGTATGCTACCATGTTTTATTTTCATTTAAACCTGGTTATTTATGTAAGGTGGACCAACAGCAGACACAAACATTATTGGTACATTGAGACACATCCATACATTTCAGATTATATCAATACATTTCAGTTAGAACATAGACACACATCCGTATATAAAACTGAAAGGAAAGCAACATATTCAGATCAATACATTTCACTTAGAACATTGACACGCATACATAAATAAAACTGACAGGAAAAAAAACATATTCAGATTGCATCAATACATTTCACTTACCAACAAACTGACTCTTCTTTGCCATCCTTGTGATGAATGATCTGGAGGTGGTTGGGCTGGTGGTAGTTAGGTTGGAGATGTCTCGTTGACTTGATAGCTTGCAATATGGAATGAAAAGGAATTAGATAAACAGTGATGGAGTAATTATCAGTGACACACTAAACAGGAAAGCAACGCATTAAAGCAGTCAAGCAAGCAAGCATGTCATGTATAAACAGTAAGAAGTCATGTCATGTAACAAGTCATCCATCCATGTCATGCATAAACAGTAAGAAGCATGTCATGTATAAACAGTAAGAAGTCATGTCATGTAAGCAAGCAAGCAAGCATGTCATGTATACATGACAAGGCATGTCATATAACGAATTAACAAGTGGTTACACTAGAATCAGAGGGCAAGTCAACCATCCATGAACAACTAATTAGATAGGAGCACCACCAACCATGAACAACCCTAGCTATGCAAACCCTAACACTAGAATCATCATCCCATTTTCGACTAGAGAGCAGTCAAGCTATCAAGCATGTCATGTATAAATAGTAACAAGTATTGAGGCAGTACCACAATGAAGTGAGGCAGTACATCTATATCATGATGACTGGCAAAGGCCAGGAGCTAGAAACACACAATATCCTAGAATAATAGAGCAACCATGTATTACTCCAGAACAACCATGTCAACCACAACCCTGCAGCAAGGCTAGCAAGCAGAAGCCCTCAAGAACCAGATGAAATATCCCAGAATAATAGCTTAATTATCTATTAAATCAAAGATTGGCTAGCAATCAGCGAAACCCCAAGAACCAGAGGGCTAGCAAGCAGTGAACCTCCATGAAGCCTAGTTATCCAACCCTAACACGTGAATGACATGGCACGCAAACCCTAGCTATGCAAACCCTAGCTGAAGCAAGTAGTGAACGCCATGAGACGCCATCGTCCCTAGCTGGACCAAACCCTAGAAAAGATACGGAGATGGGAGATCGAGCGAAACCTGGAGAAAGGGTTCGCCGAGAGTGTGGTCGTCGTCGGTCGCCGAGCGTGTGGCCGTCGTCGTTCGCCGCTCCCCGCGTGTGGACGTCCGTCCTCGCGAGCGCCTCCCGCGTGCGGACGTCCTCACGAGCACCTCCCGCGTGAGGCCGTCGTCGCCTCCGGTAGCGGCGGAGGGGATCTAAGCGGGAGCGGCGGAGCGCGGGATCTGAGCGGCGGAGTTGGGAAGGGGAAAGTGGAGGAGCTGAGCAGCGGAGAGGGGATCTGATATTTCCCTCTGTCTTTTAGTGTTAGGACCGAAAATCCCCGGGCAATTAATCTTTTTGTGGGCGTTTTGGACAATTAATCTGATTGGGTAGGGCGGGATGTCCAAATAGGCGGGATTTAATTTGGTAGGGCGGGATGTGCGAAATTTTGTGCGGGAAATTTAGGAGGGAAATTTAGGAGGGACTAAATTTTTGAATTTTGTTATCTAAACTAACTATAGTTAAATATGCAGTAATGTAAAGTGTATTGATTAAAATAGTAAAAAGTATGCTATATTTTTTTGTGGTAACTAGGTCACATATCATGACGCTACGCGAAGGTTTTTCATTATTTTGATTTTTTTTGAATTTTGTATGCTCGTTTGAAAATCTAGTCGAAGTCTTGGCCGTGACCGTTCGTGCGTAGTGATTGAATCATGCAAATATTTTGGTGTATCTCTGATGAAATAGCTAGTTGTGAACCTATAAATGAAATTTCCGAAAAATAACGGGCAAGATATATAGCACTTGCAGTTCAAATTTTAGCAGTTTCCAGCTGAATCGGCAGGAAACCGTTTAATTGACCGGAAAATGGTAGAGAGCTCGGAAATGGATACTTTTTGGTGATTGTACATAAAATGATGTCTACTTTGTGAAATAAATGTATCGGTGCCATTTTGGACGAGACTCTCGGTAGCCGCTTCACAAAAAGTCGGGCTTTTAGCACTTGAAAAATGATAAGTGGATTTTTTTTGAAACATGTCAAAATCGCTGGTCGGCAACATTGTTTGTCATCCCACATGGCATGCATGTGCCAAATTTGGGCACATTTCGACAAACTATGTCATGAATGTGGCCAAAACATTACTTGTTTGTCTTGAAAGCCATGAATGTCTGTTCATGATAGCAAGTTTCAGAGAACACTTTTTCAATAGAACTTCTGCATTGCAAGTTTATATTTTTTGGTGGTAACTAGGTCACATATCATGACGCTACGCGAAGGTTTTTCATTATTTTGATTTTTTTGAATTTTGTATGCTCGTTTGAAAATCTAGTCGAAGTCTTGGCCGTGACCGTTCGTGCGTAGTGATTGAATCATGCAAATATTTTGGTGTATCTTTGATGAAATAGCTAGTTGTGAACCTATAAATGAAATTTCCGAAAAATAACGGGCAAGATATATACCACTTGCAGTTCAAATTTTAGCAGTTTCCAGCTGAATCGGCATGAAACCGTTTAATTGACCGGAAAATGGTAGAGAGCTCGGAAATGGATACTTTTTGGTGATTGTACATAAAATGATGTCTACTTTGTGAAATAAATGTATCGGTGCCATTTTGGACGAGACTCTCGGTAGCCGCTTCACAAAAGTCGGGCTTTTAGCACTTGAAAAATGATAAGTGGATTTTTTTGTGAAACATGTCAAAATCGCTGGTCGGCAACATTGTTTGTCATCCCACATGGCATGCATGTGCCAAATTTGGGAACATTTCGACAAACTATGTCATGAATGTGGCCAAAACATTACTTGTTTGTCTTGAAAGCCATGAATGTCTGTTCATGATAGCAAGTTTCTGAGAACACTTTTTCAATAGAACTTATGCATTGCAAGTTTATATTTTTGGTGGTAACTAGGTCACATATCATGACGCTACGCGAAGGTTTTTCATTATTTTGAATTTTGTATGCTCGTTTGAAAATCTAGTCGAAGTCTTGGCCGTGACCGTTCGTGCGTAGTGATTGAATCATGCAAATATTTTGGTGTATCTCTGATGAAATAGCTAGTTGTGAACCTATAAATGAAATTTGCGAAAAATAACGGGCAAGATATATAGCACTTGCAGTTCAAATTTTAGCAGTTTCCACCTGAATCGGCAGGAAACCGTTTAATTGACCGGAAAATGGTAGAGAGCTCGGAAATGGATACTTTTTGGTGATTGTACATAAAATGATGTCTACTTTGTGAAATAAATGTATCGGTGCCATTTTGGACGAGACTCTCGGTAGCCGCTTCACAAAAAGTCGGGCTTTTAGCACTTGAAAAATGATAAGTGGATTTTTTTTTGTGAAACATGTCGAAATCGCTGGTCGACAACATTGTTTGTCACCCCACATGGCATGCATGTGCCAAATTTGGGCACATTTCGACAAACTATGCCAGCAAAAACCTGTTTTTAGCAGTTTCCGAATTTAAAGTCCCAAATTTGTGTGCCCTCTGATAGCAATCCAGTCCCACACGTCAGTGCCCTCTGATAGAAGCTCAGACGTCGCCCTTTGAAGCTCTGAAGAGCCCTTTCTTCAGTTTCTCCTCATCAGTTTGGTCAGTTCCGAGGGCAGGAAGAGCAGGAGAAGCGCAACGCCCGCGCCGCCCACGGCTTCCGTCCTCCTGGGTAAGCCCCCTCCCTCTCCATCTCTATTCCTCTGCGCCGCCGCCGTTCATGAGGGGTTTGACTCGCCGCCGGATGAGGGTTTTGATTCGCCGCCGTTCTGTAATTGGGGATCTAGGGTTCTAGCCGGCGGGATGGGGATTTTTTCGCCGCCGTTCTGTAGTTGCTCCTGATTTTACCTCTGGCTTCGAACATCGTGCTTATAGGTGAGAATGGTGCTGGTTGACGAGATCATTGTGATTAGCTCGAACGATGCTGCTGCTACTTGGACTTCTGACGACGACAGTGACTCTAACCAGTCAGAGGGTGATGTTGACCATCCTGGGAAGTGGATAGTTAGAGGTAAGCTCGAATCGAATGTTAATGTTTTTCAGTATTTGTTCTTGACCTGCACAGCTCGAATCGAATGTCAACCTGATGCCCTTGCTTATTTGTAAGGAAATCAAATGGTCATTTTCATTTATTTAGCTGCAATATCTGCTGACTCAAAATCTTTGTGGAATTACCAATCAAAAGAGATTTATTCTGCTGCCTTGAGCTCATCCCATATACATGCTTTTAGTTTACTTAAATTGCATACCAAATCTGGTAGTGATCATTTTCGTTTTACCATGTCATTCTATTTTCTTATCTGCTACTTTTCATAAATTGTAGGCCCCGGAGTGGTGGGACATGACACGTATGATCCCTACTGCGTATTTGCCAACGGGTCACTATGGATCATGAACAGGTCGATTTTCTGAGGGCTTATTGTGAGCAGTTTCCACGGCCACTGTATGTTTGCACCATGCAAAAATCACATGTCCAGGCGAAGAAAGGAAAAATGGTAAACAACAGTTCATGATCTGTTGCTTTTCTTAAATCTGTTGTTTTTCTTATGTGTGCTAGAAGTCCATGATCACTATATGCTAACATGTCTTTGCATTGCTGCAGTACTTCAACAAGGACTTCACAAATACCTACATCAAGAAGTACATCTCAACAAAGCCCAAAAAAATAAGGGTTTATTGCGGGCCCTGGTCAAGGAGAGTGAACATCAAGCTGGGCAGTGACAAGCAAGCTTTGCTAACAACCAAGTGGCTGAGGGTAGTTAGACATGAAGCATTCGTGATAGGCAATATTGTCACATTCCGCTTTCGCTGGAGCCGCATAACTCGCCGTCTGCAGCTGTATGTCCAAGAACTCTACCCATGCGCTGAATGTGCCCCCATGCCCTAAATGGTCGTTGAAGCTGGCCGTCCTAAGTAGCATGTAGTGTTAAAGAAGGACATGAAGTATTAGAGAAGTGGCTGTCCTAAGTAGCATGTAGTGAACCAAGTTATGTAAATTAAGCCATGTGGTTGCTTTTGGTTGAACTTATGGAAATTAAGCTATCTGGTTGCTTTTGGTTGAACTTATGGAAATTAATCTATGTTGTTGATGAAATGTGGTTTGAAATCTGGTTGCTTTTGGTTGAAGTTATGTAAATTAATCTATATTGTTGATGAAATGAATGTGTTATGAAATGTGGTTTGAAATCTGGTTGCTTTTGATTAAGGGTTTCTCTTGTCTTTCTTTTGAAAAGACAACAACAAAATAAGTTATAGATAAATTAGTTAGACAACAAAAGCTATCATATCACACATCTATCCCAATGGCAAGCACTAGTACATGCGAAGCAGAGGTCCTGGGTTCGAGTCCCAGGTCTCAATCATTTTTCTTGCCATTTTGCAAGACAACAACAATCTTCAGATAGACAGCAGGACACGAAGTGCAGTATTCAGTTTCGAGTCCCAGGTCTGAAAAAACAAATACGAACCAAGTTGCAAAACAACAACAAATACGAACCAAGTTGAATATTCAGAGTACATAACATTTTTTAGATTACACCCAGGTCTCAAACATAAACAGATTACACCCAGGTCTCAAACATTTTTTATGACAGCAACAATCTTGGAATTCTTTGCATCAGGTACAAGTCCATCCGCCAGAGTCAAAATCTGAAATTTTAACAGTGGAATTCTTTGCAGTTCATCCGCTACTCATCATCGTCGACACGAAATGCTGGAATTCCATGGCCAGTCCTCGTTTCCTCATCACCAGCACAATACTGGTGCATGGTATCATCAACATCATCATCATCGCTTTCATGAGCATCCGCCACTACTTTTCTTTTTTTCCTTATGCCTTCTACAACAGCAGCATCAAGAACGACACGTTCCTGCCGTTCCCTTCGCACTCTGGTTTGCACATGGGTTTCATTTTCTTTCACCGGAACTTCCTCTGATTTTCATCCTGGTATGTGAGTCCACCACCACCAAGACCATTTCCTATATCCATTTCCTTCACACTCCACAAGTGCCTATGCTGAAATTTTGAACAACACGCCAATTTCCATGTAAACGGGTGTCTGGCACATAAAACACCTTTGTTACTTGTGAGGATAGAATAAGAGGATGATTCTTATACCATAACCTTCCAGTGTTGACACTTTTGAAATGTCCATCATCTTGGAGCCCCGTCTTTTTCTGCCACCAAGGTCAAACCAGTCACAACGAAAGAGGACAACAGAGCGATGAATGCCTCCACTAGTTGTATTGCAGCTCAATCACACTTCTCAGCTGACCATAGAAGTCAATCTCCTCACCATCATGCTCTCCCTCCGTGATGATTCCGCTATTCTGTGCCTTTCTATCTTTCTCACGGTCAATGGTGTGGTACCGAACACCGTCAACAATACATCCTGAATACAACCTCACTCGCTTATCCGGTTGGCATGCCAAAGCAAAGAAATCATCACTCACTTTCTTCTCCTCATGCAATTTTCCAATCTGCACATATAAGCCAGGGTTAGTAACACACAAACCAAAAGTGACGTATATTCCATGACTAAATATCTCACCTTTTTTTTAAACCAATCAGCAAATTCTTTGGCAAGCCTTTTTCAACATTGATGCGGCTTTGTTCTGATTAAACTCTTCTTTGCAGATCCTGTCATTCCAAAAAAACAAAGTGAGTGGAAACATCAGCAATGCTAAATAAAATAACAAGTGCACAATATATGACATACTCTATGTATGGTAAAACCTCACGACATTGCTGAGGACAAACCAGACCATCTTGTCATACTCATCACCGGTCCAAGTATTCTGACCCTCCGAGAAAGTTCACACCATGCTTGAAAACCAACACATCACCACGGTGCGAGTCATCGCGCTGTCCATTTCTGCCCGGCCGATTCCATCTCGTGTCTATGTCAAAGTACCTCGAGCAAAAAGTGAGGCACTCATCGACAACATACGCTTCGGCAATCGATCCTTCAGGCCTAGCTGTGTTCCGCACGGAGCGCTTACATGTAAGCAGCCTTCTTTCGACCGGGTACATCCAACCATAATGCACAGGGCCTCTAAGCATTGCCTCTTTTGGTAAATGGACACACAAATGGACCATCACGTGAAGAAAGCAGGAGGAAAAATCTTCTCAAGCTTGCAAAGAATTATTGGGATTTCTTTTTCAAGTCTTTTCAGAACCGATAACTTGAGTGTCTTGCAGCACAGTTCTCTAAAAAAATTCCAACTCGGCAACGCTTCATATATATCTTCATGCATCAATCCTCGGAGCCCTGCCGGTAAAATTCTTTGGAGGAGAATATGACAATCATGGGTTTTAGCCCTTGAAGCTTACATCCATCGGGAGAGATACACCTTCCTAGATTAGCCGCGTAGCCATCTGGAAACCTGACCTCTTATGAAATCACAGAAGGCAATCTTTTCTTCTTTGCTCATTGTGTACCAAGCAGTTGGCATATCAAACTTGTTCTTATCATGTCATTAGGCTGAAGGTGCAAATCTCTCTTATTCCCATGTCTTCCAAGTCAAGCCTTGAGTTCACCGTGTCCTTGGACTTCCCTTCAATGTGCATGAATGTCCCAAGGAGATTCTCGTGATATTTTTCTCGATATGCATTATATCGAGATTGTGCCTCAGCTTTAGATAAGGCCAGTATGGCAGGTCCCACAACCGGGATTTTCGGTCCCAACATTGACCCTCCTCACGCTTTCTCTTCTTCTCAAGCTTTCCGGTCTTACATCTTTGACCTTTTCGAGTTGCTCCTCAAGCTCTTCTTTAGTGAATTCCGCTGGCTCGTCTCGGGTTTCTGTCTCCCCATCAAACTCTTTGCTTCTTCGCCACTTATGGTTCTTGGCAAGGAAACGGCGGTGCCCAATAAAGCAAATCTTGTTCCTTATTCTCCTCAAGCAGGGGACTTTGTCACACCGCACACACGCCTGGTAACCCGCTGTGATCCTCCCTGACAAAGTGTGCAACGCGGGGAAATCATGAATACACCATATGACCGCAGCACGTAGAAGAAACTTCCGGTTGGGAGTCAAGGCATCGGGCGTAAGCACACCATTCCATAGCTCGAGCAGTTCTTCTACAAGTGGCTCCATGAAGACATCGAAATCCTTTCCTGGAGACTCCGGACCTGGGATAAGCAGCGCCATCATAAAGTTGGACTGATCCATACATGCCCATGGTGGCATGTTGTACGGCACCACAAAAACAGGCCACATGCTATATGAGTTGCCCATGTTCCCAAACGGATTAAAGCCATCCGTGGCAAGGCCGAGTCTTATGTTTCTTGGATCTTGAGCAAATGTCTTATACTTCTTGTCAAAGTCTTTCCATGCCTCTCCATCCGCTGGATGGCTCAGCTCATCGTCCACAGGTTGCCGCTTGAGCTTGTGCCATTGCATCTCCTCTGATGTTTTCTTCGAGAGAAACATCCGCTGTAGCCTTGGTTTCAACGGAAAATGCCTCAATACCTTCTCGGTATCGACTTCTTCCCATCAGCATCCTTCCACCTAGAGGCATTGCATTTCGGGCAGTTGTTATACTTGGCATAAGCCTTTCGATACAACACGCAGTTGTTTGGGCAGACATGTATAGAGACATATCCAAGCCCCAGCTTGCGGATTACGCGCAACGCGTCATCGTAATTCTTGGGAACATTGCTACCAGGGAACTGCAAGGTCAATACACTGAGAATTGCATTGAATGCAGCATTGCTAATCCGGTAGAAAGACTTGACGTGGAGTAGCTTCACGGTGAAGGTAAATCTTGAAAATTTACCCCTTCAACAGCTGCGCGCTTTGCTTCCTCTAACACTTCGGCAAACATTGATTTCTGTCCATCAACATGATCTTCAGAGTTGTACAGATCCTTCAACAAGTCAGGTATCCTATCATCTTCAAACCCATCCTCTTCCTCCAAACCATCATCCCCTTGCAGAACATTTTCCATAAAGCAATTCCATCATCACCACCATTGTGTGGCTGTGCTTCACCTTCGGCATGTTCAGGTCCTCCCTCCAATGGCTCTCCATGATGGATCCACCTATCATAGGTGCTGGCCATTCCATGAATAAGCAAATGATCTTCAACTCTCCCTTGAGCTTGTTCTTGACGGTTCAGACATTGACAGCATGGGAAAAGGATGTGATCATCCTTGGCAAAATTTGTGCGAACACATTGCATGAATTCTTCAACACCTTTTATGTGTTCACCAGAAAGTTTTCGAACACCCTTTCTGATCCAGTTTCTGTCCATCTGCAACATAATGTCTGAAGTTAGCAACAATTCGAAGTGCACAAACCCAAAGTAGGTACAAAAAATATGTAATTTTTCGAACAAACAAGTAAGCAACAGATTGAAGGACCAGTCAAAAGCTTAACTAACATCACTAACAACTGCACTTAACACAACTGCACTTTGCTCTCATTCAGTTAGCTCGCTCTAGTGCTTTTCTTCAGTTAGCTAGCGAGTCGAAGAAGAAGGGAAGAAGAGGGAAGAAGAGCAGACCGTGGATGGCGGGCAGGGTGTCGTCTCTGAAGGCGCTCCTGAGCCAGGCAGGACCTCGCCGGTGACAGGGGAAGATCATGATGGCGGGGTCATGGCGAGGCGCTCCCGCCGTCGTCGATGCCGCCGCCCAGCCCCTCGTCGGCCGAACTTCTCCGCCGGTGCACGGAGGATGGAGGCAGGGTTTAGCCGCTGAAGGCGCTCCTGAGCCAGGCAGGATCTCGCTGGTGACAGGGGAAGATCCTGACGGCGGGGTCGTGGCCGAGGCGCTCCCGCCGTCGTCGATGCCCGCCCAGCCCCCTCGCCGGCCCGAACATCTCCGCCGGTGCACGCCGCCCAACTCCCTCCGCCGGTGAACGCCGCCCAACCCCGCCGCCGTCGAACGCCGCCTGTGCCTGTTTCGCTTGAGCGGACAACTAAATCGGGGAAATTTTTGCCAAGTCCTGTGCCTGTTTCTTAACCCAGAAAGAAATTACACTATAGATAGATAAGATTCAGCTAAGTATCAACGTCACTTCAGTAGCCCAGCGGTGAGAACAGAAGCAGCACATGCTCGGTCGTGGGTTCGGTCCCCGCAGCGCCACATTTTTGCCAAATATTAGGTGGGCTTGAGACGGGTGAGGTAGGTCCCACATGGCAGGCTGGGTGGGCGGGACCCCATGTCAGTAGGGTGAGGTTGGGTCTCGCGGACCACATGTCAGTCGAGGTGGGCGGGACCCACCTGTCAGGTGGGGTGGGTGGTACCCACATGTTAGGTGAAGTGGGTCCGACATGTCTGGCGTGATTGTGTCGGTCCCACATGTCATATGTGGGCTTGAGACGGGTGAGGTAGGGTCCCACATGGCAGGCTGGTTGTGCGGGACCCACATGTCAGTACGGTGAGGTTGGGTCCCACTTGCCAGGCGGACCACATGTCAGGTGGGCCCAGGTCCCACATGTCAGGCGTGCTTGTGTCGGTCCCACTGTCATGGGTCCCACCGTGACCAGTCAACAAGCCAATATGTATTACTCTTGTCAATGGGTCCCACCTGTCATTGAGATCAAAATCATGGATGAGTAGTGACACGTAAGCAAAACTGCCAACTAAGCACTGACATGTAGGCAAAACAGCTGAGTTGGTGTCTATTACGAATGACCATTTAAATTGGTCATAAGCGGCTAGAGAAAAGGCCACACGCCAGACCTTTTTAGATTATGACCAATTCATCTAACCAGGATATGACCATTCGGACAAGATTGGTCATTCCATTTACAGTTTTAGACCCTCCAAGGTAGTGTATGACCAAATGGCTTCAATTGGTCATAGATCTATGACCAATTTTCCCTGGTCACTATAAAAAGTCACTAGTTAGCAAATTTCTTGTAGTGTTGGGGCTCCAAGCGCATGGTTTGTAGGACAACATCAAATTTCCTTAAGTGAATGGCCCGTGGTTTATTGAACCACGAGATGCGTAGTTTGAATATATCCCTCTCGAGCAATCTTGCAATAAGATACAAGAAGTCTCTTGTGTCCACAACACACTCAATACACTTGGTAGTTGTATAGGTGCACTAGTTCGGCGAAGAGATGATCAAATACGGGAAATATGGATGGTAGAACAAGGTTTTTACAATCTGTAATAAAAATGATAGAAATGTAACAAGTAAGAAAAGTGACTAAAAATGGTGTTTCAATGCTTGAAAACAAGGCCTAGGGGTTTAATTTCACTAGTGACTACTCTCAACATCATTGACATAATTAAACACATGATAACCCCCTCCGAAAGCATGTATGGTAATTTTTATTCCAATATCACTCTACTACGGATCAAAACAGGATGAGACTTGCGTAGGGCAACAAAAGCACACTTTAAGTTCGTATTCCTCTCTATGGACAGTCCCACCCTGTCACTTGAGCGTCCAAAGATCGTACTAACAAACACCACAAACATCTCTTGAATAATGTCTTTCCAATATATCGGAACGGTACTCATACTCTCATCTCACCATCATACTATAAGTAAACTGAAATAAACAGAAGCATCAAGAAATGATTCCATTATTCAATCCAACAAAGAAGAACGAACTCATGATAAATATCCCTCCAATCTATTATCCATAGTCCCATTGTCACGGGCTACGGAAATTATACTAGATATCATCAGGGAGCAAAATCATATACAATACATAAAGAAAATAGAGGGGGAATATCATATGACTCAATTATATTAACTAATCTGATTATCACAATCAAGATCACGTCATGGGAGAGAGAGAGATAAACCACATAGCTATAAGTAGAAGCCCTCAGCCCCGAAGTGGGACTACTCCCGTGTTGCCATTAGGAGCAGTATGGTCGATGAAGATGGCTCTGTAGGTGGATCCTCGTCCCGGAAAACTTCTGATCCCTGAACTAGGATTTTGGGGTTGACGGCAACTCTGTTTCACTTTTGGAAAAATACTCCAGGGTTAGGGGGCCCACGCAGCCTCCAGACGCGGGTGGAGGTGGACCCGCAACCGCAGCCTGCGTGGCCACCCTCCGGCTGCCCTTCTGGCTCCGTGTGGATGATTTCGCCTAAAAGTAAGTCTAGTTTATTATTTTTCTGTAATCCGTCCAAAGCAATAAATCACACGGAAAAGGAAACAAGAGGTTCGCCTAAAACATTGGTCGCGATAGAAGGCGCGACCCATAGCTAGCCGCCTCATTCTTTTTTCCGAGCGAAGGAAGATGATCGTTTTGGTATTTTTTCGCCCTTTTTTGCAATGCAAAGACATAAAACAGGAAGTGACACTTGGCACTGGTTTATAGGTTAGTCCAATAAAATGCTATAAAACCATAGTTAAACATGTAGCAATTTTATAAAAGTAGTATGAAACAATCAAAAATTATAGATACGTTTTGGACTTATCAGCCGCCATCCCCGTGAAGCCACCAGAGCGACGCTATGCGCCGGCAGGAGAAGCACCCTGCAGGAGGAGGTCACACCGACTATATAATCGATGGCGCCGAGCGCTGCCCCTTCTAGCCACACCACGACCGTGAAGCAATTGGGTCCTGCCGTCCCCTTCACCGGTGGCACGAGATTTCCCGGCGGCCACCTCCAGGGGTGACGACGGTAGAGGGGAGAGAGGAGGGGGTGGCAGCGGTAGGGTTTCGCCCCCGGTTGCCTTGGAGGGAGGCGACACAAGGATTCACGTGATTTGGAACCAGAATACCCAAACAAACATAAGGACTCGTTTGGTAGCCATCATTTCGGTTTAGAATCATAGAATTCAACCAAGATTCCACACCCAACGCATTTGGCTGTCATGAAATTGGAAATATCATTTCAGTTGGAATTGCAACAATTGTGTTGGTATACTAAGTCAATTCTCTCTCTAACCATGTCATTTCATTGTACTAAATGAAATGAAATGGTGACATCAGTGCTTTTTCATTTCATTTATGCCAAATGAAATGGGCGGTACCAAACGAGGTCTAAGTTTCTACCGTTTCATCTATTTTTTAGCTTGATTAGTCCTTAATTGCTGTTGGGTACTAACACTATTACATGCAAGTATTTCATGTCATCTATAATACAACATTTTTTTGAAATACGGCAGGAGCTCTGCATTTTCATTGATTTAGAAGGAGAAAAAAAGGCCGAAGCCATAAAAAGCGGTTACATTAGAATAGAAGACAACACTGAAGATCCATTAGCCCCCAGCTGGGAAAAGTGCTTTGCCCACAGCGATCCAAGCTAAGCCTTCATTTTTAGCTTGGCAATTAGGACGGATATTGACATTATTGTTTTTAGTTATATGCAGTAACTCATATCGAAGCAATAATATGACACATCACCAAGTACATTTTGACTACCATCAATACGATACTAGACCTATGCATTCACTTTTGTCTCTCCTTCTATTTCCCTTCTTTTGTTATATAAAGTGCAATGAGAAACATAGCGCATAAGAGAAACACAAACGGAGAGAGGACAATGATCCCAATAAGAGAGCGAGAGATGGTGTCCCTGACATCTTCATTGTCTTCATTTGTTCACGTCCGCTTGAGGATGAGAGGCGTCAGTAAAACGATATCCCGATCGATATCTCCTTTGAGACTACACTGTGGTTTTTCCTTCGAGAAAACCGATGTTGGATTGCCAATGCACAGATCATAAACGGCAATCTGATTAATTCTCTCGAGGACTCTGCCTAAAATTCGCCGTTGATGGATCAAGGAAAGATATGAAGTTCTGAAGACATGTGCTTTGATGTCAGCCGGCTCTGTTCTATGCCTGCTTACATGGAAAAGCAAAAGAAAAATCGCATCTCGATCTATGTACACACTGTTCTCTGTGTCCGGTGCCTGTATGTCTCTCCAGTTCCTCCCATCCCATTCTTGATCTTGCCGGTTTCAGTCAGCTCCTAGACAAAATCTCCAAAAACCCCACATATCGCGCCATTCATAAACAGTTTTCCACACGGCACGCGCACCTTTGTCCACCACACCTCGGCCAGTCAACGATCAGCTACCGGCCACGCGGCGCGGCACCATGGGCGACGCCACGGCCTCGTCGAACTCGAAGACGGCGGAGCTGGACGCGCCGCTCCACGCCCTCGGCTTCGAGATCGAAGAGGCCTCATCGTCACGGCTCACCCACTTGCTGTCAGGTTTCTTATCGCAACTGCCTAACCCAGCCGTAAGACCACGGGCCACCAAAATTCTTGTGTGTGCACTGAAGCTTGTTGTCTTACTCGGCGCAGCGCGCCTTATGTGTTTGTGTTGATGTGTTTGCGTTTGGCCGGCCTACAGCCGTTCAAGGTACTGCACGGGGGCGTGACTGGCGAGCATGGGGATGCACATGGCCTCGGGCTACCGCCGCGTCGCGTGGATGCAGCTCAGCATCAGTCGCTTCCCGAGCACCGGCGTCTGCGACACTGTCCACATCGGCCGCTCCACAGGTTAGTTAATTTGTTCTCCTGCTATCTTATCTAGTCGATCACTAAGAGCTAAACAAATCAGAATATGGTGATCCGGCCGGGTGGATTCCCCTCGATTCAATTCGACTTTTACTGACCAAATGCACTTGCGTGATTAGATATCTGTGATGCCACATTGCCACTAGCAGAGTAGCGTGCCTGCGCATAAATATACTGCAACATACTCCCATTCAACACGAAACTCAATAGTTACATGACAACTCGTCAAAGTTCAATAACATTGTCGGAATTGTTAAAGCTATCTTCTGCATGTGCTTATCATTATCAATTCTTAACCAAAAGTGCTTGTGCTAAAATGGATTTGAAGGTATGGGAGGTAAAGCTCTGGAAGATGGATACATCCACACCGGGGGAAGGACCTCAAAGTGTCGAAACAAGGGTCACGCGCCCCGTGCAATATAATCTATCAGCACCGGATGAGGTGAAAGCGCCGGAGAATCTCTTTCTAAACTGTAAAACTCACCGGACAAGCTTGATATAAAATATTTCTTAGTTTTCTCTTATACCCTTTTTTCTTACCAACACAAGTGGATCAATTGAAAGAGCAAAATTCATATTAGGGGTTGAACATTGATGCATATAATTACCCAGCAATTAAGTTTTACCTCATCACCTCCGTCTAAATAATTTGATGTTTTGGAAGGCTAAATACCATACCAAAGCGTTTTGTATTTCGAAACAAAGATAGTAGGTCATGATGGGACGCCTATTGGATTTATTCACAGTGTGATACATGCCGTAACTCTAACGCATAAGCAATAAAGGACCTAGCTATTATGTAGTACTCACTCCGTTCCAAATTACTTGACTTGGGTTTGTCTAAATACAGATGTATCTAACAAGTATAGATACATCTGTATTTAGACAAACCCAAGTCAAGTAATTTGGAACGGAGGGAGTACATCATAAAAACCGCGTTCACTTGTTTGAACATAAAAACATGTTTGGTCAACATAGTTATCGATCTAGTTCACTTTGGTCACCATATTGTGGAAATACCATTTTACGGTAAATAATACGACTTAGGACCTCACCTACGATCACTTGTGCTGATGACGCAGTGTATTTGATGATGTGGCACTGTGTTGACCGGTCTCCAACGATGCAAAATTTTGAAAAAAGACCGTAATCTTTCTTTCCTAGCTATTCGAGGCCGAGACAATATTCAGTGGGCCCATTGGTTAGACTGACCGGTGGGACCATTGGTCAGACTCGTGTCCTAAGAAGACGTGGGATCAAAAGTCCTATGAAACTGCTTAAATCAAAAGAGCCCTAACTGTGAATGATCGTAGATACTGGAGTAGTTCAAACCGTTTATTGTTCTTGTTTACTGTAGTTAATTTTATTTATTCTCCGGAAATGTGTATTAAGCAATAATACGTCACCTACTATGTACAACTATCATCAATACAATATTAGTTTTGACCCCTACACCCCACAAACTCTTTCCTTGTTTGTCCTAGTATTTTTTTTTTAATCTAAAGCACCCAAGAGTGAATCACAGAAATATAAACGAAATCATAAAGAACCACGAATTGGGAAATGCCATCTAGCTAGCCACGATTTTTGCATCCCATGGCTTATTCAAGTGTTCCCATCTATGTCTGTATAAGAATGGGAGGTATGAGGGAAAGGATTTCCATGTTCTTTGTGGGAAAGAGAGATTCTATGCACGTAATGTTAGAACAAGTGTACTGGATCGGATCACCTCCACCGTCGTCTGATGCAGATCTCTCAACAAGCACTGGATCCAATGCACAATCAGGGTACTAAGTTGGCAAATACTTGGTCTTGCATGTAGGGGTTGTTTGGATTGGGACAAGACCTTATTTGGGAGAACAAAATGGTTGTTTGGTTTAAGCCAAGAAGATGTGACCACTAGCCAGGCCTAGGTGGTGCACCTATAGCTAACAACATCTACTATATATGACCATCCTCAGTACACTATTGCTTGTTTGATTCCTGCAGGCTGAAAACAACTTATTTCTTCTTGCTTGTATTCATCTTTAGTACTACATGATAAAACATTCAAATATGAAGCAGAGAGGAAAATGGACTAAAAGAAAACAATTTCCTCATCTGCAACTCATGCTAGGCAAAATCATTGTACTTTCGTAGTGAAATTGGCGAAAGATTTCCATAGGCATACTACATGTTCGACACATTCCATCTTGACCTTTCAGATTCACACTACTACAGAAAAACCTTTCTGTGGCGCACCAAAAAGGCTTTCTGTGGCACATGGTGGGTGCGCCATAGAACGCACGCCACAAAAATATTTATTCTGTGGCGCACCCGTCCGTGCGCCACAGAAAAAATTTCTGTGGCGCACCCCCAGATGCCAGATGCGCCACAGAAAACAACAATTCTGTGGCGCACCCCTACCTCGGTGCGCCACAGAATTTTTTTTTTAATTTTAAAAAAAGGGCGGCCAGATCTAGATCTGGATTTTCAAAAAATTCAAAAAAGATCAAAAAATTCAAAAAAATTCAGAAAATGAAATAATTTGGAAAATCCTAAATATTTCAATTTTTTGAACATTTTTAACACTCGAAGCATATCTCAAATGATGGCTTCCCAGTAGGTCACCAATCCTTAGATTGCTCCAACCCAAGCACGCTTAACTTCTAAGTTCCATTCAATTCAACTACCGTCATGCTACTTAAATTCTTATTGATAATAGTATCATATCAACCCTCTTAACCCTTGTGTATGTGTATATATGTGTGTGTAGTTTATGTATGGTATGTGTATATATGTGTTTAAAAAATCCAAAAAAAATTAAAAACTTCAGAAAGAAGATCAAAAAATCCAGAAAAATTCAAAAATCAAAAAATCCAGAAAATTTCAAAAAATCAAAAAATTCAACAAATCCAAAAAAATTGAATTTTTTTTTTGATTTTTTTGACTTTTTTTTTTGATTTTGTAGAAAAAAACTTCTTTTGAAATAACTTTTTACTCTTTTGGAATTTCCCGATTCTGAGAAAAGTTCACCGGGTAAACCCGGGTGAAATCAAGTTCTTTTTTTCTCACGATTTTTTGATATATTAAACGCATTTTTTCGACATCATATGCAAAAGTTATGCCCCTGCAAAGTTTTTTTTTCTGTTCTTTGCAAAAAAGGTCAAAATTCATATTTCAAAATTTCTATACCAACTAGACACTAAAACGAAACTACATGTGAAAGGATTTTATTTTTTAAAATTTTTATCATTTTCTTTTCCTGTTTACAGAACTGAAAAGGCGATCCAGGGGGGGGGGGGGGTAGGCATGCGTGAGAGGGAAAAAAAATGGAGGTTGGTGCGCCACAGAAATGTCACTTTCTGTGGCACACCAGGTGTGGCGCACCAGGCCACATGCGCCACAGAAATGTCACTTTCTGTGGCGCACCTTGCCATGTGCGCCACAGAAATGTCACACTTCTGTGGCGCACACTCCCCATGCGCCACAGAAAGTCACATTCTGTGGCGCACATGGCAAGGTGCGCCACAGAATGTGACTTTCTGTGGCGCATGTAGCCTGGTGCGCCACAGAAAGGCAGTTTCCTACTAGTGTCATGTGGTAGTTTTTGTATCTAAAAATAATGCTTTGACCATCAGACGTCTTCAATTCATCTCCTATTCATGGTAAGTACACTTTATGTCCCACATCGCTCTCGGGCGGGGGGGGGGGGGGGGGGGGGGGGGGGGGGGGGGGGGCGAGGGGGGGTAGAACAGGGCGCAAACCGTAGCCGTCACCCCAATATCCATATTGTGATATGTCTCAAGCATATCTATATATTTTTATAGTTCCATACTCTTATTATCACAGCTACATGTTTTTTTGCTATATTTTAATGCTAATTTATATCATTTTTATTGGTCTAACCTATTAAGCCAGTGCCAAGTGGTAGATCTTGTTTTCTACCAGTTTTTGCATCGCAGAAAATTTCCAGGTATGGAGAAGGAGCCTAGAAATTAACCAAATCAGCTTTGGTTTAATTGGATTTGAAGGTATGGGAGGTAAAGCTCTAGAAGATGGACATCCACACCGGGGGAAGGACCTCAAATCTACGAACAAGGGTCACACTCCTCTGTAATCTACCAGTACCAGTTGAGATGAAAAGTGCAGGATAATCTCTTAAAAATAATCGAAGGGCCTGATTGGTTGGTCCTATTCTAGCCAGAAAGTGGGGTATTAGTGGGGGGTAGGGAAAACTTGGTCCAGGCCCGAAACGTCACTTAGATTGCTGTTTCAGTTTCCCATTCCGCCTGATGTCAGCCCATAACTCCCGGAAATTTGTATGGTCGATCTGAGACCCTGATAAAAATCCGTTCATTTCGCTGGGCATGGTAATGTATGGTTGTGCATGAAAACTGGCCTATAAATTTAGGGACCAGCCACACGGGGCTAAACTGTAAAACTCTCTGGACAAGCTTGATATGATCCATTATTGATGTGCGACTCCAAAAATACTTCTTATTTTTCTCGTATTTCAACACAAGTAAATCGACTGAAACAACAAAAAACATATACTCCTATGTGGTGTTGAATGTTGTTGTATATAGTAATTAAGTAGGTAATAATGTGATGCCTTTTGAATTTATTCACCATTATGATATACGCAAAATCTAACTCGTGCCTGGGCATTATTTTGGTATTACAAAGTGCTCACAAGCTGCACCGTACGATCGTGATCCAACTCATGAGAAAGTCCCTACCGGTGATCACCACTAGTTCCTTATCCGGTACCTTCCTTGTCCATCTTGAACTTCTCACCGCCCTGCCGCCACTTCTCGCCGGCCCGCCGTCGCCGTCGCCGCCGCCACCTAGTTCGCGCGCCCAACGACGGCGCCTTCCCGTGACCCACCCCCTCGACCTGCTGCTCTCCCGGCGCCATTTCCACCTCCAGGTAACGGGAGGTGGTGGCCCTCCGCCACCTCTCCAAAAACCTCGCCGCGGCCTTACGGTCACCCGACGCCGATGGCTTCGCCTTTCTCTCCGAAGCGCGCGTCTCTGTACGGGGTGCGCCGGCCAGCGCGTCCACAACTGCTTGCCTCCCGCCCGGAGCCTCTTCCATGCACGCCTTCTTAGCGTGCCGCGCCGCCGCCGGTAGGCTCCGGAGAGGAGGGCGTCTGGCTGGAGCTCCGGGATATTCACGGCGAGGAGGTGAAGGTTTGGGTACAAGGCGCTGCACCAGGATGAGGTGCGCACACCACCTGTTCGGTGTTTTGACCGAACAGAGCACATCACTAGCAGTTTGGGTTTATTTGCTCTCTCCGTCCACTATGATTTAGGAGTTGTACTCATCACTAGATCGGCATTGGTGGTGCAAAGTATCCGCCTTACCCTTGCCGTGAATTCTGATTCCAGTTTTGATGGTTATAGAGTGCCTGATGGGAGCATCTAGGCTATGCTTGTGGCACAATATTTAGAAAAGCCAAAGTATTCTAAAACTGTAGTATTTTGTCTCCTAGGCATAGGATATCACAGTATTGATAAATGAGAGTATTTTGATGTTTTTAGAATACTGTTAGCTGTTTGTCCAGGTTCGTGTGCAGCAGCTTCATGAATATGCCGGGATCAAGTGAATTCAGGAAATCCGTCATGAATTAGGGGAAAGCAGAAATGCATTAAGTGATTATTTATGTGCCAGATGTAGTTTTCATGCGCTTTAAATGTACTTCTGGTTCCTAATGAAGGCTGGCATGATGATTACTCAATTTTCATCAAGTTCCATACACTAGCACTGAATCTTATAGTAATTATCTTAGACCATGTACTTAGATAGCCAATGCGAAAGATGCATCGATGAATGTAATTTCGTAGTTTCATCTAGCTATAGATGTAGTTCCGAATTTTTTTAGATGTAGTTTATACAAAGGGCAGTATGATTGGCACTGAACTTTTCCAAGTTACATTACATACACTAGCTCTCCAGTATTTAACGAGTGCATGTACTTAGATAGCTAATGGGTAGTTTCTAAGGTAGGTATTTCTGGATCCACATTTTAGGATGTAACTTCCGAAGTGAAAATACATTTTTGCTAATAGAGTAGATGTAATTCCACATCTCGGGATGTAACATCCGAAGTTAATATACATGTTGCTAATAGAGGGGATGTAATTCCACATATTGGGATCTAACTTTCGAAGTTAGTATATATTTTTCGCTAGTAGAGCATTGTTTGTTCGCAATATCTAAATCGTGCATGTGCACTATTTTCCTCCTACCGTGTGCGAGCATTGTGGCGCGCTGGATCATGATCGCGCGGTGAGATGGCTTCCTCTATGGGAACACGCGCACGTGACGGCACATGTGGCGAGGCGTGATTAAGGCTCCCTTTCCTCTTGTCCACTCCACCCCCACGAACTGGAGCTCGAGCACACCAGATGAATCACGCCTCATCGAGAGTATCTTCAGGTCGGCGATATAAATGGCTGGTGCATATAAAGTTTGATGCAACACTTGTGTTGGTTTTATAGGAGTTACATATATCATTTTCAAATCATGGATGTAGTTTCATCTTGTTACACATGTTGAAACCATGGATGTAGTTTTGTCACGTTACAAGTGTATTTTTGAAACCTTGGATGTTGTCTTCATGAGGGTAGTTTTTACAATATACATATGTAGTTCCCTCATAATGCTGGTTGTATTGCTATGTACTTTTCTAAGCCGGCGATGGAAACAATTGTATTTTCCCTACACTTTTTACATGTGAAACACTGTTGCTTTTGCAAATTCTAATCTGCTCACAAGCAAGTATGATCTCTTTTTTTTGTGGGTTGTAGTGAAACATGGGGATGTATCTGTGCTCATGCTTGCTGCCTAGTTGCTATTCTTTGTTACATGGGGTGGTAGGAATTTACATGTTACCAGAGTTGTTGGAAGTAATTTTTTCCCGTTAAGGCAAGGTTCTTTTAAAAAAAAAAAAGGATCCGACACATATATTAGGAGGCTCAGTACATCTTACAAACAGGTCCCGAATAACACAGAAATTGCAACAAGACCCTGTAAAAATGCACAAAACACCATAAGCCGCCTGAAGAGATCACGATCGATCCGCCGCCGCACCCCAAACTCCTAGCCGCCACCAGAGCCGCCGTACCACCAATCCTGGGGAAGAGAGCACCTCCACATGTTGTAGACGGCCACAGGAACGCCCGCCGCCGCGCGACGGAGACCTAGCTCGATGAACGCAAACGGCCATAGCACCAACTCCCCAAACCGCTCATCTTCCCGCCGACGCAGCAACGTCCAGGCCCGCCACCATCATCTCCCAAACTCCAGGCAGCCACTCCCTCGCCTCCACGGCCGGCCGGAGCAAATCCACCGAAGCAAACCACCTCCACCACCACCAAACAGGGGACGCCAACATAAAGAAGCGGCGCTTGGTACCAGACGCCGAGTATCTCCACCGTGGAACTCCAGGAAGCGCCAAGATCTTGCACTCCGGCGATGCGTCCACCTCATCGCCGGGATAGCCGCAGCAAGAAAAGAGACACCAGCCCCGTACTGCAGCTGCATCAGAGCAAGTTCGCTCCTCTCCCTCGCCACCATGGCCGGCCGAGAAGGAGCAAACCCACCCATATGAGCTGAGGAACAGGGTGCGCCGGTGCTTGAAGAAGAGGTCGATGCTGAGCTCGCCTTGGCCACCCTCCAGCCTCAGGAGCGTGTCGCGGAAGAGCCTAATCGGCCGCCCGGTGCAGCACCCTGGCACCAGGACGACATCACCTCGCAGGGCACCAACTCCACGATCTCTCCATCCTCTGCCACCACCATGGGAGCAAGTAGGAGAGGGATTTGCGAAGATTGACCCCCAGCAGCCCTTATTCGAAGAGGAAACGCCAGATCCGTCCACCCTCCACCACCTCCACCATGGAGAGGAGCAAGGTATTAGCTCCGGCCGCACGCCATCGCCGGGCACCAGCGAAAAGACGGCAACAACATGGCAGAACGCCAAGACAGGAAGAAAACCTAAGCCTACTATGGACAGGAGGGCCGGGCACCCTCTCCGCCCCCCCGCTCCGACCGGCAGAGCCGCCGGAGGGAGAGGAGAGAGGGGCCGAATGCAGCGGCGCGGGGAGCAGAGACGGGGAGGAGAGGAGCAGGCGAGAGGATAAGGTGAGAGGATGTTAAGGCAAGGTTCTGATTAATGGAGTCAGAGTCATGGACTCATGGCAGTGGCATGCTGCGGGTGGAGAGATAAAAGGGTAAGATGGGGAGTTACGGGATCCTAATAGTGGGGCTCACATGGAGAAAAGAGTCCCAGCAAGATTAAATAGGGAGGGAGGTGCCGTGGGGACCAAACTTTCTATTTCTGGAGCAGGACAGGGAACGTGAGTCTTTACTATTTTTGGGAGGGGCACTGCGGAAGACTATACAGTGCCCGGGCACTGTGTAGTCACGTCCATATACTATGATATATGCCGTAACTCTTACTAATATGTATAATGCATCACCAATATTATAGCACCTAGCTATTATGTACATCCTAAAAGCCACACCCACTAGTTAGAATCCGCGCGCGACACCCCTGTCTCCTTGTTTTCCCTTCCTGGTTATATGAAGTGTAGAAAAGGAGCATAAGGTAAAAGGTATCTGGTTTCATGGTATATTCTTCTTTCTTCAAATATTTCCGTATAAGTATAGGAGGCATCAAGAAAAGGATCTTCATTGCAGCAAAGACTAAGACTACTAAATTTATCTCTCAACTCAAACTTTTGGAGCAGCTGTGGATAGACTCTATCGATTTCCCGGTGGGTTCTCAGGAAGGTTGCAGCTTCATCATTGAGCACAAGGCAATAGCCATATTTGCTTCATAAACTATATTGGCCCTTAAGCTCAAGTTTCTTTTTTATGAAAAAGTCAGGACCGGGAGGCGGGAGCTGCAGGTTAAGTTGCTTTTGCATTTGACATGGGAAAATCTGCCTTTTAACTGAATGGTCCAGTTCTGAACTTCTGGTGTTTGGCTCAGTGTATACATTCTCTTTTCCCAAATCTGAATTGATTCCCTTTGATCTCATCCTTTTTTCGCTGACATGCACCCGTGTTGCAAAACTTTGTTGAGTATGTTATTTGAAAGTAGAGGTTCTAGGTGCTGGTGTACAATGATAAGTGAGTGCGGTCTAATTTGTGGCATATGCTAGTGCTAACATTCATTGTTCATTTTCTAGAAAGCAAAATATACAACACACATTTAATGGTTGGTGGAACAAAATACTAGAAATCTAGAGGCTTTGTAACAGTTGTAAGGTCAAGTGGTGGAACAAAATCTTAACATATTAGTACATTTTATGGAAAATTTTGTAGGACGAGCCCACTAGACAGAGCAAACTTGGAAGAGTTGCACAACTCGTTGATTGCCAGAGTGGAGCTGTCATGACTTAAAGCTTGCAGAAAAGAAGACGGCGATGGCGGGATGGCGACTAGTTTGTCAGTATTGAGGCCATCATCATGGTTATTACCCCGACCCCTGGCTCGAACTTACTTTGGCCTAGAAGAAGACAGCAAGCTACTACGTCGGTGATCACACCTAGGGTTGGGGATGATGGCCTAATGGAGGGAGGGACTTATACTCAGAAAGAATGCAGATGTTCCGGTCGGACCCCGCGGAAGCACTAATCCGTTGCTTGGTGTGCATCTATTATATACTAAAAGCAATATAGACAACTCTAACAGAGACACCACGTTGATCCACATACGTTTGAAATATATAATCCTTTGATTTTGATCGTGATAGTTGAGATCAAAAGATGTAAAAGTTACATACAACACTAATTAGGTACAAATAAGTTATTTTAAAACGTAAGATGAAAAAGTTAGGCACAAATAAGTCCTGTAAACGATTCGATCGAACCGACTGAGCACTGGGTCGCTGGTGCCTTTGGTGTGCCGGCCCATGTTGGTAGACAGAAGTGAGGAGGAGAGAGAAGAACAGCAGGAGGAACATGGGCCAAGGAATCCAGCTCACGAAGAGAAAGAAGAAAAGAGAGAAAAAACTAGGCTTGAAGAATTCGGCCCATCCGGTAAATGTTTTTCTGTTTAACAAAACAAAGAATTGACTTTTGGAAAATGATTTTCTCTGGGGGGGAAAATACAAAGGAATATTTTGAGTGGGGACTTCTTCACTAAAATATAAAATCAAATATTTAATTCAAGTAAGAGTTAATTCAAATTAAATCCAATTTTTTTTTGAAAATATCATATTAAGAACAACAATTTTCTTGGGAAGTTTTGTATTTCGTAAAGGTTTTTGAAAATATTTTTGTGACCTCAATATACAGGGTTCCTAATAGAGCCACAACGTTGAGCCACATCATACACATTATTGTGATAGTTGGATCTAAAAATTATGGTTAAGATTTAACACAAAATATTAGTCACTTTGCCTATTTGACATGGCTAATGTTGAGAAGATGAGTGTCGGACATGGACTGTCGTCATTAACAAATTAGAATTTAACAAGCACTTCCCATCATGTTACGCACATCTCGATTTCTACGACCATGTGTAAGAATTATTTTGATTGAATGTTGAATATATATTGATGATGGCTACGTGTTGGTGAACCCCAAGAGGAAGGTTATGATGTAGACAGCAGAAGTTTTCCCTTGAGAAATCTACCCAAGGTTATCAATCCAGTAGGACTTGACGATCTATCGGAAGGTTGTTGATGTTGACTCCCCCTGGCGCTAGGGAGCTTGCACCAACGTGGAATCTGCACAGACACAAACCAGAACTTTGCCCAACACGAAACAGAGAGGTTGTCAATCTCTCCGGTCTTGCAGAAACAAAGAGTTAAACGTATGGTGTGGAAAACAGCAGGAAAAACAGCAAGTAACAGGAAACAGATGATTGCAGCAGGTTGTGTAAACAGTATGAGGAAATTGGACCAGGGTCCACAGTTCACTAGTGGTGTCTCTCTCAGAACAGATAACTAGCATGTTGGGTAAACAAATTACAGCTGGGCAATTGACAAATAGAGAGGGCATAACAATGCAATACATGCCAAGATGTCTACTATGAAATCTAGTTGGGCATTACAACAAAGTACATAGACCGTTATTCCAACAGCATCTATGCCTAAATAATCCACCTTCAAGGCAGCATCCGCATCCTTTCAGTATTAAGTTGCTAACAACAGATTATTGCATGAAGTAAAGTGTGTAATGTAATCAATACAAGTGCCCTTGGACACTGCACCAATGTTTTATCCCTAGTAGCAACAGCACATCTACCATCTTAGACCTTTCTGTCACTGATCCAGATATCTAGAGACTGAACCCACTATCGAGCATAAATACCCCCTCTTGGAGTCACAAGCATCTACTTGGCCAAAGCATCTACTAGCAACGGAGAGCATGCAAGATCAAGAGCACATAGATAAACAACTTGAATAAACATGGTATCAATATTCATCGGATCCCAGCAAACACAACATCTAGCATTACAATAAGATGATCTTGATCATGTTAGGCAGCTCACAAGATCTAAACATGGAGGCACAAGGTAGAGAGACAACCATCTAGCTACTGCTATGGACCCGTAGTCCAGGGGTGGACTACTCACGCATCACTCCGGAGGCAGGCATGGTGATGTAGAGCCCTCCGGTGATGATCTCCCCTCCGGCAGGGTGCCGGGAAGAGCTTCAGAACTCCTCCGATCTGAGATTGACGATGACGGCCGCGACGGAACTTTTCGTGGAATATGATCGACCGTAATAGGGTTTTCGCGTCGCGGAGAATATATAGGCGAAGAGGCGGCGTCGGTGGCCGAGGGGGGCCACCACGCCATAGGGGGGCGCGGGCCCACCCTGGGCCGCGCCCTAGTGTGGCGTGGCCCCCTGGTGGGTCTGCTCCGACTCCCCTTTGGACTCCGTGATCTCCTCGTGATATTATTGACGATGTCTTTTGTTTCGTCCAATTCCGAGAATATTTCCTTAATAGATTTTCTGAAACCAAAAACAGCAGAAAACAGGGAACTGGCACTGTGGCATCTTGTTAATAGGTTAGTCCCAGAAAATGCATAAAAATGATATAAAGTGTAACCAAAACATGTAGCAATTGATATAATAACAGCATGGAACATCAAAAATTATAGATACGTTTGAGACGTATCAAGCATCCCCAAGCTTAGTTCCTGCTCGTCCTCGAGTAGGTAAACGATAAAAACAGATAATTTTTGAAGTGACATGCTACCAACACAATCTTTGATCAAATAACAATGTAATGCACATGATCTGAATGAAGTGATCCAAGCCAATGGTCTATAGTTTGCAAGCAAGTAAATAAAGAGTAAACATAAGTGATCACACAAGTGCAAACTTTCATGAATAACACTATAAAACATTTAGAGATATAATAGTCTAACATAATAGTTAGTTCACAGCAGCAATAATTCTCAACATGAAAGTGTTTGTATCAACACAAAGGAAGATAATAGCTTCAGCTTTGCTTCAACTTTCAACATGTATATCATATAGATAATGTCAATGCAAAGAATATGATCAACCAAACACAAAGTTATGTAAAAACTGTTATACTGGAGTTGACAATGATGTTTGCTTAAGTAGACAGAAAGAAGTGGGAAAACTGACTCAACATAAAAGTAAAAGAATGGCCCTTCGCAGAGGGAAGCAGGGATTAACATCATGTGCTAGAGCTGTAGTTCCCGAAGGCATATAGAGAGCATAAAATATTGTTTTGTAAGGTAATGGTGTATACAGGTGTCAACAAATCAAATAGCAGGTACTTGTCATCTTCCATGGCTAACTAACTTTTAGAGCGGTTCCGAGAGTTTTTAGGACTGCACTTGTAACAAGCACTTATTGGTGACACTCCTCCCAACCATTTACTTTCCACAAACCATGGCTAACCGAATCCTCGGGTGCCCACCAACATTCACCATGGAGGAGTGTCTATTTATTTATTTATAGGGTGGACTAACCAGCTCTTTAATGCAAAATAAAAGGTGGAGAAGCAGATGAAGCTGCCAATCCTTGTAAATTAATTAGCATGGAAGATGACAAATCTCACTACTACGTCCTTATGAGCTTTTCAAGTAGTGACACAAAAAGGAAATGTAACAGTTTTGAGTAGTTAGTAGATAGCACATGAAGAAATTTACTTGGAATGGTGAAAACACCACATAATAGGTAGGTATGGTGGACACAGGTGGCATGGATTTGGCTCAAGGTTTTGGATGTACAAGAAGCATTCCCTCTTAGTACAGAGTTTAGGCTAGCAAGGTTATTATAAGCAAACATCATTATCAACTGGAATAGCAAGAGTGTACATAAAACACAAGGTTTGACGAACCATAGACTCCCACTGTCTTCCTTGTTAACACATAGCCTTCATCCAAAAATTATCTAGACTACTATGGACTTCCAATTATGCAACAGATTATTATAGCAGAAAATCCTTATAGTAGTTCTTCATTAATAGCCATTACTTACATGATGCACAAGCTTAAACATTAATTACTTGACAGCTCAAAACAATTGGCAAGCATCAAATTACTCAAGACAACGATCTAAAAAGATTCATGTAAGCATTTTATACCACTACCACATGCATAGCATTTTTCTGGTCCAACCAAACACCAATCAACTTATTTGACAACTCTCCAAACAGATATAAGTGAAGCAAGAGAGTACTTTCTTCAAAAGAAACTGAAAGCTCTAACAAGAGATGTATGAAAAACTGAGAGCTAACAGCAATAACAGCAACTAGACAGGAATACTCAACAAGTATAAGTGAAGCACAAGAGTATTCTAATGAAAAAGTGGAGCGTGTCTCTCTCCCAAACATGAATACTAGGATCCAACAAGTATAGCACAGCAAACAAAACAAAACAAACTGAAAACAAAAACACACTGACGCTCCAAGGAAGAGTACACTAGTATGAAGCAATAAAAATATAGCACCATTAGAGATGACCTGATAATTTGTAGATGAAGAAGGGGATGCCTTGGGCATCCCCAAGCTTAGATGCTTGAGTCTTCTTGAAATATGCTGGGGAGGTAAGCCTCCCCAAGCTTAAGCTCTTCACTCTTCTTGATCATGTAATATCATTCTCCTCTATCAACACTTGAAAACTTCCTTCACACCAAAACTTAACAGCTTTTCTCATTAGCAGGTTAGTGCACTAAAAGATAATACTTCAAAGTTCTAGCAAAGACAAAACTCACAAGCCAACTATTTTAAACATTAGCCACTGTTACTAGGCTCAAGTGGGCACTTTTACACGAAAAGAAACCACTTAAAAACTTGTAAAAGAGAGAATGCAAAATAAAAGACAGAATCTGTCAAACCAGAACAGTCTGTAATGACGAATTTTTTCGAGGCACTTACGATGCTCAGATGAAAACTTTTGAAATAATGAAAGTTGCGTAACATCATCAGGAACATGCACAAAAATTTCAGCATTTTTCGATTTTTTCTGATTTTCTACTGAATTAAACGGTGACGAACAGCAATCTGTCCCAATGCAGTCCCGAAAATAAAAACCAACTTTGCATTAGTAACTCTCCTTGGCACAACAAAACAGCAAATAAAAGATACAAAGGAGTTGCTACAGAGGTAAACAAGCATCCTTGACTCAAGAAAACAAAAATAAAACAGCAAATAAAAACATGGGTTATCTCCCAGAAGTGCTTTTCTTTAATGCCTTTGAGCTAGGCATGAAGAGATGCATCAAGTATTGTCAAGACCAGAAAATCCAAAACCATAATTTGTCTTGACACTAGTATCATGTGAGTATTTCATCTTCTTCCTAGGGAAGTGTTCCATACCTTTCTTGAGTGGGAATTGAAATTTTATATTCCCCTCTCTCATATCAATAACAGCACCAACAGTTCTCAGAAAAGGTCTTCCCAAAACAATAGGACAAGAAGGATTGCATTCAATATCCAAAACCACAAAATCAACAGGGACAAGATTGTTATTAACCATTATCAAAACATCATCAACTTTTCCTAAAGGTTTCTTCATAGAAGAATCAGCAAAGTGAACATCCAAATGACATTTTTCCAAAGGTGCAAGCTTGAGAATATCATATAAATTTTTAGGCATAACCGAAATACAAGAACCAAGGTCACACAACTTAGTATTTTCAGGATTACTCATTTTAGCAAGCCTAAAACAAGCAACAGGGCAACTCGAAATTAAAAACTAGATGCAGGAATTTAATTTTTTTGGGTTTTTGATTTTTAACAGCAAGCAAAACAAAAATAAAACAAGACAAAAAACAAAGTAAAGAGATTGGAACTGAGAGACTCCCCTTTCCAATTGCCTCCAAGTCCCCGGCAACGGCGCCAGAAAACAGCTTGATGGCTACGTGTTGGTGAACCCCAAGAGGAAGGTTATGATGTAGACAGCAGAAGCTTTCCCTTGAGAAATCTACCCAAGGTTATCAATCCAGTAGGACTTGACGATCTATCGGAGGGTTGTTGATGTTGACTCCCCCTGGCGCTAGGGAGCTTGCACCAACGTGGAATCTGCACAGACACAAACCAGAACTTTGCCCAACACGAAACAGAGAGGTTGTCAATCTCTCCGGTCTTGCAGAAACAAAGAGTTAAACGTATGGTGTGGAAAATAGCAGGAAAAACAGCAAGTAACAGAAAACAGATGATTGCAGCAGGTTGTGTAAACAGTATGAGAAAATTGGACCAGGGTCCACAGTTCACTAGTGGTGTCTATCTCAGAACAGATAACTAGCATGTTGGGTAAACAAATTACAGCTGGGCAATTGACAAATAGAGAGGGCATAACAATGCAATACATGCCAAGATGTCTACTATGAAATCTAGTTGGGCATTACAACAAAGTACATAGACCGTTATTCCAACAGCATCTATGCCTAAATAATCCACCTTCAAGGCAGCATCCGCATCCTGTTCAGTATTAAGTTGCTAACAACAGATTATTGCATGAAGTAAAGTGTGTAATGTAATCAATACAAGTGCCCTTGGACACTGCACCAATGTTTTATCCCTAGTAGCAACAGCACATCTACCATCTTAGACCTTTCTGTCACTGATCCAGATATCTAGAGACTGAACCCACTATCGAGCATAAATACCCCCTCTTGGAGTCACAAGCATCTACTTGGCCAAAGCATCTACTAGCAACGGAGAGCATGCAAGATCAAGAGCACATAGATAAACAACTTGAATAAACATGGTATCAATATTCATCGGATCCCAGCAAACACAACATCTAGCATTACAATAAGATGATCTTGATCATGTTAGGCAGCTCACAAGATCTAAACATGGAGGTACAAGGTAGAGAGACAACCATCTAGCTACTGCTATGGACCCGTAGTCCAGGGTGGACTACTCACGCATCACTCCGGAGGCAGGCATGGTGATGTAGAGCCCTCCGGTGATGATCTCCCCTCCGGCAGGGTGCCGGGAAGAGCTTCAGAACTCCTCCGATCTGAGATTGACGATGACGGCCGCCACGGAACTTTTCGTGGAATATGATCGACCGTCCTAGGGTTTTCGCGTCGCGGAGAATATATAGGCGAAGAGGCGGCGTCGGTGGCCGAGGGGGACCACCACGCCATAGGGGGGCGCGGGCCCACCCTGGGCCGCGCCCAAGTGTGGCGTGGCCCCCTGGTGGGTCTGCTCCGACTCCCCTTTGGACTCCGTGATCTCCTCGTGATATTATTGACGATGTCTTTTGTTTCGTCCAATTCCGAGAATATTTCCTTAATAGATTTTCTGAAACCAAAAACAGCAGAAAACAGGGAACTGGCACTGTGGCATCTTGTTAATAGGTTAGTCCCAGAAAATGCATAAAAATGATATGAAGTGTAGCCAAAACATGTAGCAATTGATATAATAACAGCATGGAACATCAAAAATTATAGATACGTTTGAGACGTATCAATTGACTCTTAGACACTTTCTTCCGAAATACATAACTTCCTAGAAATTTTGATGTGGCGCATCTCTAATTGTTCATAATAAATTATTTAGAATTATCATTTGTTCAATAAAAAAATGCATCAGATATGTCATAAAAAAGTTTACAAAAATACCCCAGCTATTTTTTATGCATATTGAAACTCCAAAATCGAAATGTTATATATTTTGAGACAGGTGACAAATTTTCTTTAGCAATTTTGTCACTGGAAATAAGTTTGTGGTGAGGGTAAGATTTTTTTGGCGAGGGTAACATCATAATGTTGGTATTTTCATGTGGTTGCACTCTTCCAGTTTTGTTATAATTTAAGGTTTTAGTCCTATTTCTACATAAACATTCTTGCTATACTAACTTCCATTAAGTTTTTAATTGGTTTACATGACCTCTAAAATAAAATTAGTGTGGATTTCGTAGGCTTATTGTACCTATAGGGCCATCTAATTACATGATTACACATCTAAAAATGGATTCCACTTCTATGTCTCGGGAAGGGACCGACGACCGTGATCCATTTTTTTTCAAGAATCAATCTTACTATGTGGGTCTCCGCCAATAATTTGGTTTGAGGAAAAACCTCACTATTTGGTCAACAACAATCTCGGTTTGGAGGTTTAAGTAAACCAGTGAGAAGTAATTTAAGCGAGCAAGTGTGCAGACAAGAAAACTTGGGGAGAAATAAAAAATAAAAATAGTGTATAGACATAAATGGACATCATTTGTGTCAAAATTAATGCCTTTTTAGCACACTTTATGTTTTATGGGATTTGATTGTCTTCTCCATATTTATTTTGGTTGCAAGTCTCACCCGCCCGAATGGGTAAAGGTAGGATCGAGCGTGT
Source organism: Poa pratensis (assembly GCA_947311845.1). Classification (NCBI taxonomy): domain Eukaryota; kingdom Viridiplantae; phylum Streptophyta; class Magnoliopsida; order Poales; family Poaceae; genus Poa; species Poa pratensis. The sequence continues at coordinate 32,452,530 of CAMZMU010000049.1, forward strand.
GCCATACCAAACATGGCTAGGCAAGTCATACCCAACATAGCCCATTAGTAAAAAATTATCGAGAAAATAGAGGAATATGACATAGAGGTTGAAATACAATAGACCAGATATAAAGAGAGATGAACAATGCCATTAATTTGATTCAAAGTCAAGGGTAATAACATTGGTTCGTTCACTTTGATTTGATCTACGCACCCATAGATCAATAAGAAATAAATACCAAAACATAGTATCAGTACAAAATTTACGTGTGCTCACAAATGTTTTTACATTATACTGTATTTATTTTAATACTAGAACCATAATACGTGCATCATGTTACAAACATAATTTCTTTTATTTTGAAAATATTGAAACTCTTTTCCATCAAGAATAAAAATTCAGAGATCATGTTTTTAGTATGAGCTGCTTAAACTTCAAACAAAGGCCAAAATTGATCTAGCGAGCATGCACAAATTAGTTTGGTTGTTGTCCTCGAAACATCACCTCGGACTGTATAAATAAGACATCGATAAAAAAGGTGTTAATATAATCGGATTTGTTTTTACAAAACATTTCATAACACTTTAATTTCATTTATTTGCAATATAAACATTCACAAACTAAACATGAGAAAGCAATATCTTCATAACACCAAATTATACAACAGAAACTTTCAACAAAACTACAAGTGGTGACTCTTAATCTCATTTATTTGCAATATAACCATTGACACGATAAAATGTAAACTTCAAGCCTTCAAGATAGCATCCATATCCGAATGGTTCGTATTTTATAACAAATAAGGTTAACATGACAAAGAAATATCTTCAAAACACCAAATTATATAACCGACATTTTTACAAGTGGCGCCCACGCATTTGCGAGGACCCCTGTGCTAGTTGACTGTAATGACATCCACTGATCATAAAGCTCTGAACCAACCCATGGAATTAAAATGGTGTCGGTGATTCGTCAACCCGTGAAAATAAGATAACAAAGGCACGCCATGAGTAATTCACGCACCGGAAACCTTGTACAATTGGTTAATTCACGCTTTAGCCGTTTCCCAGTAAGATTTTATCGAGAGTATTCCCTGTAAGATTTTTACCCTGCACGATTTCAGTACCGAGTAATATTAATTAAAACTAGAGTGTGAAGGGCAGTTTCTAGATTTCTACATGGGAACAATCATGTCACGATCTTGAGAAGACTAATTCCCTTTTGCTACCTTCGTGGAAGAAGACCTGTATGTAGCACGTTCAGAATGAGTAACTTTTGTTACCATGTTTAGAAGTTAACGAAACAAAATCTAGAGAAAAGTTCCATGTATAATCTAAATGAAGAAAGTTCAACGCACGTAGAAACGATGGACCAGACTTAAAACTAGTTGAGTCAACATGTGCAGCCTTCATGCCTTCAGCTAGCATGCCACATAGGGAGTAGGGAGTGGTGTCATGCAGCCATCATGTCGCGTGAGGTTCTTATTTGTGTTAAAGAGTTATGTGGTGTATATTTGCTTTTGGTTGATTTATTCTGCATTTGAACCTGAAATTATTTTCAAATTTAAATTTGTAACTTGGAAATCCTGCATTTGAAATGTTGTTGGATTGTGTGATGTTGAATAGTGAAATTTTTATTTTAAACAGGAGTGAAACTTGAATTGAAATAGAGTTTATATTTACACACATATATAAGAGAGTTTATATGCACACATGGATCCAAATCATCTAAAACGGTTTAAAAGGATCTGCTAGAGTTAGTCTAACGATGCTAGCTAAAATGGTTTAATGCATGCTTGACCGTATACAGATAAGATACCTTGTACGATTAGTCCTCTTTGTTAAACTAGAGTGAAGGTCAGTTTCTAGATTTCTACATGTAAACAAGTAATATAAGAGCAACCATGCATGTCGTGATCTTGAGATGACTAATTCCCTTTCCTCACCTTCGTGGAAGAAGACTCGGGTAGCATGTTCTGAAATCGGAACGATGAACTTTTGTACACCATTGGTAGAAGTTAACGAGAGAAAATCTAGGAAAAAGACACGTAGAAGCACGTAGAATCCAAATAAGACAATTCAATGCACGTAGAAACACGCTGGCCAAGTGGCCACACGTACTTGAAATAGTTGAAGTCAACATGTGCAGCCTTCAGCTAGCATTCCACAAATATAGGGTAGACAAATCAACGTGTGGCCAACACGCTGGAACGTGGAATTATTCGCAGCGGATTCACCTATATAAACACCAACGTTGCGTTGCCACACGAATGGAGCGGCTTCGGACATTCTTCATCGACCACACAATGGCATCTCCAGCGTCGCCCGTCGTCATCCAGATGCCTCCACAGAGCAACGGCGGGACGGCCCCCTCCACACCTAAGGACGCCGGTGACTCCACGGCCGCGCCTACAACTGCCAGACCAGCAGCCACGGTGACGGACAAGGTCATGTCAAGCGCCGCCAACCTTGCACAGCTCCTGCCGACCGGCACGGTGCTGGCTTACCAGGCACTGTCCCCCTCCTTCACCAACCACGGCGACTGCCAGTCCTCCAACCAGTGGCTCACCGCGGCGTTAGTCATCGTCCTCGCCGTCCTGTCTATTTTCTTCTCCTTCACCGACAGCGTCGTCGGCCGTGACCAGAAGCTCTACTACGGCATCGCCACGCCGCACGGCTTCAACGTGTTCAACTTCTCCAACGAAGAAGAAAAGGAGCAGTGGGATCCCGCCGAGTTCCGGAGACTGCGAATCCGGCCGCTGGACTTCATGCATGCCATCTTCACGGCGGTGGTTTTCCTCACTGTGGCGTTCAGCGACGTGGGGCTGCAAAACTGCTTCTTTCCTAATGCCAGTAAGAACACCGAAGAACTGCTCAAGAACCTGCCGCTGGGCATGGCATTTCTGTCCAGTTTCGTGTTCATGATCTTCCCCACAAAAAGGAAGGGCATCGGCTACAACGACACCACTCCTCGCCAGAAGGTCACTTAATGTCTAGATCACTTGTTTCTTAACAGTTGTAAATTAGATTGTATTTTTCTATTAAAAATATTGTTGTGTATTGGTCAGTTAGTTTTTGATATAGGTGTATTAGTTAGTTTGTATGGACAGATGTCTTTGTAAAATACTGTGATTGTAATTTATATCTTTTACTAAGCCGGGAAAGAAACTTGTACCTTGCTCCATAAAAAAACTTGCATACCTCTCATGAAGTTCTCCATAAGTCTTTCTAAACTGCACTATGAAGCTATATCCAATTATTTGAATCTACTAACGGTACCGAAGGAGATGGCTAATAATGGTGGAGTTTGCTTACTGCTACTCTATGGAGCTGATTGCTTCGGCATGCGCTTTGTTTTTCTCTTTTTGGGTTGTGTGCGTTCTTAATGCTCAACTGGTTCTTGTTATTACGTTGTTGCTGAGAGTGTGGCTAACTTTCGGTACCCACGCGCAGCCGCGATTTCTTCCTATCTAGGTGCCAATTCCTTTTAGGCGAGCGGGGTTCTTTCCACCAACTTCCTATTCTATTATTCCCCACATATCTGGTTGGTGTTTCCCTGGTTGATTGGAGTTAGACCTGGGCATGGGTAAGACGACCTTATTTTATCTGGGACGTACCGAGACGAGACGGGAAGCTCTGGAAACCTAGCTGCGCCGCCGCCACCACCTCCGCCTCCACCATAGATCGGTTCCTCCTCCTCCGGCCGGCCTCGCCGGTGTCGCGAGGGGTGGGGAACCCGATCTATGGTTGGAGTTCTTAATAAAAGTAATGTTTTCAATAGATTTGATTAGGGTTTTGGTGTCGTCTTCTTCATCAATGGAGTTTTCATCATCTACAATAAGCAATCTTCGGTCCTTCCTTTGACGACGAGATCTTCTTCCCGACGTCAATGGTGGTGCTATATGATTAAATTTGTCTTGGTTTGGTCCTTCAGATCTTGCTTCGCCGGATCGATTTTGGATCTTTTCTTATGGTTGCCGCGAGTATTGTCCTCGCAATATTAGTTTTTTTTGTTTTGAAGAATGTCTGGTTTGGTCTAATATAGACCTTACTAATATTGAAATGAAACTGATCATTACACTTACTTATGAAGCAAGCCTAAAAACCACCCACATGTAGGTTTTTAAATACTAATTCAATAGGAAGTTATGTCCCCATATATGTAGGTTTTGTTCTGATAACAGTTATAATTAACATGGCAATGCATTGTATTGTAGTAAAACGTTATCTATGAACTAAAGAACAACCAGATATGTTTTTTCTATAAATGTGCCGAAAGGAACTCGTGATCGCTCCTGTTTGCACATGTCCTTAGCCTCGTCTTCTCCTATGCATGCATGCATGCATCGTCGCCGCTCAATCCTCCCAGGCCATCTCCTCTTCGGCTCCCCAGATCTGCTGGATGAAGGGAGGATCATGAGGCTGGATGCGGCTGTCGTTAACGCTCGTCCCACGTGTGGTGTCGGCCTTGCCTTCTCCTCCATGTCGTAAGCGGCCTCGCCTCGGGCCACCTCCTCTTTTCGGCGCCACCAGATCCACCGAGGAGGAGGCCATGGTACTACCGTGATCACGGCCGCCAGACCGGATTCCAGATCGGGGAGATAATGTAAGAACGAGGGGCTTAGAAATTTTGGGGGTTAGGGCGTTATATATATGAGGAAGGGTACATCAATCACCTAGTACTATGTTCATCAATACAGTACTAATTGTTCATCAATCACCTACTATGTTCATCAATACAGCACTAATTGTTTGATAGATATAGTATGAATGCTACCCCCTTCTTGTTTGTTCGAATCATTGTTATATAACATCCAAATGAGAAACCTGAAAGGAGAATAAACACATGCATGGGTACAGGCCGTGGAGGTGCGAGAGTTGTGCGCCATGGCCTTTTTGATCGTCTTCGTTCATGCTGCCTACGTAAGAATGGGAATTGTCAGCAAAATGGTTTCCACGTGGATGAAGGACTGAGCCTAATGCACGATCCAAGCAGGTGCATGAATCACATGATGAACTTCAGCTGGTGCCGCATAAATTAGCTTCGCGACATAGTGGACAGACTGCCCAAATTAAGTGGGAGTCGCAGACTCGTTCCGCGGATCCTGCTAGGCCCGAGTAGGCAGCCGAATCGCAGGGCATGAAGCCAGGTGTGACGCTCGTCCGGCTTACCATCTTCCATGGAGTTGCGCGTCTTGTGCTGACAGACTCGCTTGTTACCCACAATGTTTTATTTCCCTCTTGAGATCTTGAGTGTTGGACTTGGATCCGGGCCATCCGGATTGCTTATTGTAGGCTACTCAGCTGATTGTACCCAATAAATTTGATGTACGCAGCGATGTAATATGCTCACATATGTCAAATAGGGTCCGTAAATAACTCAGATTCTGGCATTCTGCTCTATATGCTAGTGCCGGTGCTAGTATAATGTATAACTCCAAAGTGAGACCATACACCACAGCCTAATGATATGAAGTGAAGTATGCTACAAATTGTACATTTCAATGTTTCTCTCGAAGAATGGGAAAACTGGATTCCAGTTATTATACCAAGCAAAAGTAATGATAATACATCAAGTTTGATAGTTGGAGCTTAGATACATGTGAGCTAAGTAGCAGAGCAACATGGCTAGCTCGAATAAAAATACTCCACACTGTTCTGTGCTTGAGAGAATAATAATGCAAAACATTCTCATTTCAACATGAAACAAGTCAAAACTAGTCTAAGCTAATTAACGTCGTCGGAATTGTTAAAGCCATCTCAAAGAAGAATGGATGCCACATATGGACCAAAAATTGTTATGCTGGAATTGGATATGAAGGTACGAGAGGTAAAACGCAGGAAGATGGATTTATCCATACAGGGAAAGGTACCTCAAGTTGCCGAAGCAAGGGTCACACTCTTATGTAATCTACCAATGCTGATGAGATGAAATAAGCAGGAGTATCTCTTAGAAAATGTTCTAAATTGCAAACCTCTTGGGAGACAAGCTCGATATGAGATGATCCATTGATATGTGACTCTGTAAAAATATTTCTTATAAGCTTTTATTTTTTCTCTGATACCAACACGAATGGATCAAATCAAAAGAACGACTCATAAACAAATATCTTCTCTCTCGACGTTTCTAATGGCCAAGGTCGACGAGGGTTGGCTACGACATCGCCGTCTAGGTCATGTCGACATGAGAAATCTCAAACAACTCGTAAAGTTGATCACATTATTGGGTGAAAATTTGTTGATTTTGAGAGAGATCGTGTGTGTAGTGCATGTATTGTCTGGAAAGCAAAAGGCCTTTAGAGAACATCATCACCACTTATAGGCCTTTGGAGCTCTTTCATTTGGATCTCTTCGGGCCTTCCAATTATGATAGTCTTGGTGGGAAAAGATATGGCCTTGTGATTGTGAATGACTACTCAAGTTACACTTGGGTGTTCATTCTCAAGACCAAGGATCAAACTGAAAACTGTTTCATCGATTTTGCCAAGAAAGCTCAACGCACGTAAAGTGAAGAGATCACGGTGATTCGAACCGACAATGGCTCCGGATTTGAGAACTACACTATGCAAGACTTTGTTGAATGGGAAGGCGTCAAACATCAATTATCGAACCTTATAGTTTTATGGAAAGCAAGAAACGGACGCTCACTGAGAAGGCAAGAGCAATGCTAGAAGAATTCAAGTCACCCCACAACCTTTGGTATTGTCGCATTATGATAGTGTCAAGTTTAAAACATTCTCATTCTCAAATCTGCTAAGCATCTCCTCCATCTTTGTGATGCTATTAAGTAGCCCGAGCCCCCCCCCCCCCCCCCCCCCCCCCCCCCCCCCCATCCTGGAGCGATGCGAGCCACTTGTGCATATGCACATGTTCCTCTTATTTACAAGACTAATATGCACCAAAGAAAAGAAAATAGAGGCACCACACTAAGAGGTAGACATTGTGGAAGCAACGCCACCAGCCTAACGCACCTTCCCTCGCCTACAATCTGCCCTCCACCCTCACTGTGTTGAGAAGGCTAAAGACGCTACGTTGTGCGCCCTCGAAGATGACACATTACACTGCGACCAAATCTACGAAGTTACTAGCATGATCACCATGGAGCACCCTTTCAGAGGGTGGTAGGGTGGAGGGGACGGCATACTATTACCAATCCAAAAAGGACTCCCGAAAGCGAATACTATGAATGCAGAAGTTAAGGAAGCACTTTTAACTCATCATCTACCCTTCTTCTTTTATTTCTTGATATTATGTGCAGTAACTCCTCTCTCATCCCTAAGACTCATCACCTACTATGTTCGTCTACCATCAGTGCACTTGTTGGCCACAACTTCTCATTTTCATCTCCACCTTTGTTTTCCACCTCTTTCTCATATATAAAGAACCCACACATGGAGCACAATAAGAAAATTGATACACAAGAGTAAACACAGATGAGGAAAGACCAAATAAGAGAGAGGGAGGTCACGTGTCACGATATTTTTCATTTTCTTCGTTTGTTTAGATCCGCATAAGCATGAGAGGCTCGAGGAAAACGATTTCCAGCCTCACTACTCATCCATGGCTGAATTGTGGTTTTTTCTTCGAGAAATCTGACGTAAAATTTCCGAGGCATGAATCGTAACCGACGGTTTGCATGCTTGTCTTGACTTCTCAGACCAGAAACTGTAGTAGCTGAATAACCAAAAGACCAACCATGAGTGGAGGAGCTGACGTCATCTGCTTACATGGATGGCACGACCACCGTAGAGGAAGCAAAAAGAAAGAAAATAAAAACCGCATCTTGATCAGCGATTCAACGCCTCGCCTGTCCAATGCCTCTACTCATCCCCATCGCCATTGCTCGTCCGTTGTGATCTTCGCTAGTCGCAGTCAACCAACTAAACAAAATCGCCAAGAGCATACAAACCGCACATTCATTCCCAGTTTCCACCCACGCGGACTCTCCACGTGCACCTTCCCCTCACCTGCCCACCACACCTCAGCCGGAGCCAACCCACCCCCGCCGCGCGGCGCCATGGGCGACGCCACGGCCTCGTCGCAGACCAAGACGGCGGAGCTGGACGCGCCGCTCCACGCCCTCGGCTTCGAGATCGAAGAGGTCTCGCCGTCGCGGCTCACCGGCCGCCTCCTCGTCACGCCAACCTGCTGCCAGGTTCTTGTTCTTCTCTCAACAATTACATGGCTAAAACGCAATCCTGCTGCCTTCTCGGCGCGGCGCGCCGATGTGTGTTTGTATTGATGTCTGCGTGGCTTCCCCGCAGCCGTTCAAGGTGCTGCACGGCGGCGTGTCGGCCCTGATAGCGGAGGCGCTGGCCAGCATGGGGGCGCACATGGCGTCCGGCTACCGCCGCGTCGCCGGCATGCAGCTCAGCATCAGCCACTTCCGGAGCGCCGGCGTCGGCGACACCGTCCTCGCGCGCGCCGTCCCCGTCCACATAGGCCGCTCCACCCAGGTTCGTTAATTTGTTCTCTTGCTGTTTTCTGTAGACCGGCGCGATTGGGTGATCAATAGGCAATAGCTTATTAGTCCAAGAACTGAATATTGTCCACATCTTCTCTAGTCCATCACGTACAGCTACAATATATCAGAGTATTTGTAATTTCGCGTGGCTTCCCTTCGTGCGCTTTTACTGATCTGATAATTACTCTGCATCTAGACGCATTTGCAGTAGCAGAACCGAATTGATAATCCCATATATGATGCTGCCGGTATGATGTGAACTAAAGTATGCTACAGATAGACAGTAAACTTCATTGGTTCTCTGAATCAAGGGCAAAACTTGGTTACAGTTATTATAGCAAGCAAAAATAATGTTAATATATCAGGTTTGATAGTTAGAGCTTTGGTATCATGGACCTAGCTAACATGGTAACATGCCATGCATAAATAAGCTGCAACTTGTTATGTACTTAGGAGAAGAATAATGCAACATATTCTCATTTCAAAATGAAAGTCAACACATGACAACTTGCTTAAGTTCATTAACATTGTCGGAATTGTTAAAGCTATCTTCTGTATGTGCTTATCACTATCAATTCTCAACGAAGAAAGGAGCCTAGAATTTGACCAATGATAGTTGTGCTGGAATGGATTTTGAAGGTATGGGAGGTAAAACTCTGGAAGATGGATACATCCACACAAGGGGAAGGGCCTCAAATCGCCGAAGCAAGGGTCACACTCCTGTGTAATCTACCAGTACCAGATGAGATGAAAAGTGCATCTGAATCTCTACGAAAATATTCTAAACTGTAAAAATCTCGGGAAAAGGCCTTATATGAGATGATTCATTGATATGTGATTGTAAAAATATTTTTTAGAAGCTTCTTATTTTCCCTTATACCCACAAATTGACCCGCTGAAAAGAACTAGTTTCATATGTGTGGTTGATGTTAATTACCCAACAACTAAGTAGGTCATAATGTGTCTCTTTATAGATTTATATATCATTATGGTATATGCCTTTACTCTGATGTATGAGTAATATTTTAAGGGCATAGCTAGCATGTATGGCTATCATAAACAAGGTCGGAACCAGAATTTAGGCATAGTGGGGGCAAAAAAATATATATACTTGTTTCTAGGACACTAGATTTTTTTTAAATAACCTTTAAGTTTAACCTTGCCGAGGGGATAACAAACATATCAAATTTTGAGCCTTAGTGAGCCTAACTGCGCCCCATGCATACCAAGTTTAGTATCAAAATTTTAAATACAAATTTCACATCAAAAATTGTTGATTTTCTACTTGTACTTGTAGCGGCCTTGAATGAAAAATCGTTGCTGATCGGCTATGCTAGCGCTTCTACTATATTTGATAGTTTTGCACATAGGTGATTAAAAAAAAGTAATATACTATTACCAGCCCAGCGTATCTCTAGAATTGAAATCAGGTAAGACAACAGCTCGCATGATCAACACTTCAGCAAAGCGGCTACGAGAACTAAGAGCATCTCTAACAGAGCCCTTATAATGCAAAACCTTAAAACTGGTTTAAAGTCCAGGAACCTTGCGTTTTTTAGGCCAAAACGAGTTGTAGCATAGCAGAACCTGTAAATTAAACCGTAAAAAGGAATATTCTCGGAATCTTTTTTTTTCAACTCACCGTTGTCTTCTTCTTCCTGGGAAAGGTCCCGATCGATTCAATGGAAGCTAGCCTCGCGTTGCAGGGAGCCGCCGGCCGGCCGTCCTCGCGGGCGCCGCCGCCCTTCCTCGCGCCTCGCAGGGAGCCGCCGCCGCCGCCCATCCTCGCGCCTCGCAGGTTGCCGCCGCCGCCGGCCGTCCCGCGGGCGCCGCTGCCCGCTCCTCCTCGCGGCCGCCGGCGCCGCTCCTCGGCGTCGAGCCGCAGCTGCTCCTCCGCGGCGGCCGCCACGGCTGCTCCTCCTCGCGGGCACCTCCGCGCCGCCGCCGCTCCGCCTCGCGGACGTCGCCGCCGCCGCCCATCCTCGCAGACGCCGCCGTCGGGCCGGCGTAGAGGCCCTGGGGCAAGCGAGCTGCTGCTGCTTCAGTTTCCGTTGATTCCGGCGGTCCTCCGCCGGATTCCGACGAGTTCCGTGGCGGAAGTTCATCGGCGCCTCCTGAATATTCCCTCCCGCCAACTGCTTTCCCAGTATACAGGACCCCTTCAGTTTGGCCGCGAAAACTACAGATTCACGGTTCCGCGGATGGATTTCACGGGTGCCCTCAAAAACTTTTACGGGTCCGTGGATTTTAAGGGGACTAGTATGTCCGTTTTTAAGGTTTCGAAACCGTCTTTGACAGTTATTTTAAGGTTTCGCGACTTTTGAGGGCTCTGTTAGAGATGCTCTAACATTGCTAGACTCAATGTCCTATTCTAAGGACGGTTGGTGCTTGCTGCTTGCCGTACTTTGCGAGCTGCGAGCGGCAGCATGCTCCATCCACCAGAGGAGACTACTAGCGGCCGGTGCTTGGTGTAGTTTTCAAGCAGCGAGCGGCGTGAGGATCCATCGTATGGTGGAGACCCACAAATTTTATTTTTAGGTTAAGGAATGGATGATATTTTATTTTTGGGCCTTGTGTGGATGTTGGTGCTATATTTATAAAGCGGGGCCAATAGCCGGTTTCAAGGATATTGTTAGATACACACTAGCCGCTCGGTCTCGGTCTCGGGATCTCGGCAAACAAACCGGACGTTAGTGGGTGGGAAACTCCTATTCTGCGCTCAATCCTGGACACAATTTCTCCCGGCTGCAGCCCTTTCTTCACGTACCACTCCATATGTGGCCCAATAAAAGTAATGTTTCTCTTTTTTCTTTGGTTATTTACATGGAAAAAAATAGCACGCTATAGCGTCACTAATAGCACGCTATAGCGTTTTGAGAATTGCATCGCTAATTAATCAGTGTACAATGTCTCGCTAATAGCACGCTATACATGGCCGGTCCTGAGATTGCTGGGGCCCGGGGCGAAACAAGAAATCGGGGCCCTTGTTACAAAAAATCAATATATTTATGTATGGAAAATGTACAATTTAATACTAGATAATTTATATACATTGGGTTCAACAAAATTGAACAAACCTAGATGCAATCTCGATCATAATGGTTATGACTCTTATCGCTAATCGTTTCAACTCTGACCGGAATCGTGTCGTGGTGGTGATTGGTATGTGCGATGTGGTCTCTTCTCGGCTCTCGACGAATCGACATCTCATAACTCATGGTAGAGTGAGGGCGAGGAGATGGGCTGTATCCAACTGTTGCCCATGGAACGAACGGCGCTGTGCACGGCACACCATATTTACTATTGTGTTATTTCTCCGAGTTTCGCTATTTTCCAAATTTCTATTAAAAAATTGTTCAAACCAAACCTTGTCGTCACCATCCTTTTAGTCGTTCGATCGGCACTCGACATTTTAGTTTTGCTCCTCTGAGTTCCAAAATGTTGTGCCCCCGCTTTTATCGCACAAATGTTGGTTATTCCGTCTATGGGAGCCGTTAGAGAAATTAATATAGTAGAAAAAATTAGAGAAATAAGCGGCTTACGAACAAAGGAAAACCATTGGAACACGTTTTTATTTTGAGGGGACCATTGGAACACGTTAATTGATCATTCTATGTACAGCTAGTCTACTGACCCAACCCTTTTTATCGTCTCCTCGCTAAACCAAAGAGCGACACGGCCCACGCAAACGAAAGGGCCCAAGTCTCAGCCCAATGTAACGCTTCGTCTGTCCTTCTTCTCCGTGAAGTACCAGAGAAAATTTCCTGAGCTGTTCTAATGGCGTCTCGGAAACGAACTAATCTCGCCTGCATACGTCATACCCAGATGAGGCCCCCTGATTTCGGGGGCCCAGGGCGGCCGCCCCTCCTGCCCCCCCTCAGGGCCGGCCCTAACGCTATAACGCGATATAGCACGCTAATAGCGTATTTTAAGGCCGGCGCTATTTTGCTTTAGCGCTATTTTTTTCCTTGGTTATTTATCATTTTTTCATTTCTATTTCATAGTAAAAAAATGTGTTCACGATTTGTAGGAAATGATGAAAAGAATAATTCGTTTTAAAAAATTAAATATTCACATATGTCAAAAAACAAATAACAAGAACAGTCATCTTTTTGAACGATTTTTAAATATGACAATTATGTTATTTGAATGATTTTTAAAAAGAACATTTTGAATGATTTTTAAGTTTGAACATTTATTGCGAGGAATGATTTTCTAAAAAAATTCAAGAAAAAATTATAAAAATTTCCACAACATAATTTTTTATCTCATTTGAATGCTTGTTCAAAAAATTATCTTATTTTCAGTATAAACGTTTATATTATTTGACAATATTTATCTCATTTAGACTTCTTTCAATCAGAACTTTTATGTTATTTGAACAATTTTTCAGTATAAATATTAATATTATTTGAACAAAAAATTACTAATATTTTCTGCAACATAAACCGTTGGTTTTTAATATAAAACAGAACATACAAAACGAAAAGGAAAGCAAAAAATAAAAAGAGAAAATGGAAAAAGGAAAAGGTAAAAAATAAAACAATTGAAAAATAGAGAAAAAAGTAAAAGAAAAAGGCAAAAAAAAAGACAAAATATCCGTGAAAAAACAAACAAAGGCCGTACATGGGGCCCTGACAAGTAATCTGAAGCGTACATGATTTCATCAGTATGTATATACGTACACAAAAAGAAGAATATTTTGACACATCCAAATATCATTTTTCATCTTTTTGTTTAAATAGCATACTTCATGGAGTCCGGGTGCAAAAACGCCAAATTCGATTTGCATGACTTTTCATATAGTGTAATAATATGGGAGCGCAATCACCACTCTTTTTTATGTGGCTATTCATTAGAATTGGTTGAGTTCATTGAGCAATTTAATAAACTCCGCCATAAAATTTAGCTCCATGACGCAATTGCAAGCACTGTGTTTTTAGACGAGGATTAATTTTGTTGTAATTTGTGTCGAGTTTCCTGAAGTGGTTGAGTTGTTGAGGATTAATTTTGTTGTAATATGATGGAGCTTAATTTTTTTATCAGGCTGGTGACTGCAGTTTTTTCAACAATTCCATATGATTTTAAAATCTCTAATTCCGCAGCAACACACGGGGAATTATCTAGTTGTAACAGTTAGTCAGATCGATGCTATAAATAAGCTACAGTAGATTCCAACTCGGAAAACGGCTAGAAGTCTTTCGGTTGGTCTCTCTATAAGAGTGGATATTTAAGAAAATTAAGAATGAGAAACCATATAGTACATTACACAGTTGCATATGTTCATCCATGGTATCCTGCATAGTGGAGATTCTCCAATTGTATGAAGTTTATTGCCTGAATACAAACAACAAAACACACATTAGACTAATGGTCATAATGCTCAAATAACAAGGATGAACAATATGATAATACCCTGGGAACGTCTCTCCTAGTCACGATTGACGTGAGGAGCCGTTCGCAACTGCTTAGACGGTTATTTAATTTCTTACATTAGAAAGTTAAACACATCAACTAACATTTCAATTTTACCATGCGGTCTTTGTACGCAATCTCGAATAATGCTGGATCCACGTGTGTGTGTGTGTGTGTGTGTGTGTGTGTGGGGGGGGGGGCCTCGCACATGAATATGAGCAAAGCAAGTAACGTTCAATATTGGGTGCGCTTATTTAACTCTATGTGTATGAAGCCTCTCGGAGGAGATTCTACTATACCACCGTAATCCAACAAGTGTACAATCCTCTTATTGTGTGCACTATCTAAGATTTTATCAAAGGAGCCAATAGCAGAAGGGCAAGCCTACAACAAGTGAAGCACCACAAAACAGTATTACACAAGTCAGTCGATAACAATTGAGAAATATGTATGGGTTCCGGAAACGACGGAACCAATACTAACCCCATACAATATTTCCATAAGAGATCAATTTAAAAGTCGTATTCTGGTGCCCAAATCGACATGATATGTATCCAAACTTCAATTATATTATCAATCCGTGTAACTAAGAAATAATATGTGAAAGATACGCTTCACTTATTACTACTCAATTTTGTCCACAGTTGTTAGTTTTCTCACTTTTGTGCTCCTTGTCGAAATCGACCGTCGTTGTCACGTCGACTCGTCGCCGTGGCCTTGGTGGTCGCCAGGGGAAACCAAACCGTCCGTCGTCGTTTCGATTAATGATTACTCACTCCGTTCCAATTTAATTGACTTGATATCCACCAAATGTGGATAGATCTAGACATCCAATAGATCTATCCACATTTGGTGGATATCAAGTCAATTAAATTGGAACAGAGGGGTAGGTCTGATCAATCACTACACGAATGTTCTCAATAAAAAACACTACACGAACGGGTACAAAGATGGGAGTCTGGAACTCTAGATCGATCAATCGCTACACTTACCCTCGGGAGTCGATCGATCGGCCTCTCCTGGCCCGCGCTTGGAGGAATTTAGGCTGCAGCAGCATCCCTAGAGCTGGGCCGCTCGGCCTGAATTTAACCAGCGATGTATACTCAGCCTACAGGGCTACACGTTCTAACTTCTGCTTTCATCAGGAGACTATAAAATATTTATTTTAATTATCAATGCTACAGTAACGTGGAGTGCAATTTATTAAGCTTTAACATAAACCTACGTACCTTGAAACATGTCACATATTTTTGGTTCTTAGCTATGTAGGTGTTGATAAGTTTCACCGTTCTCTTATTTTTTTTGGAAAACGCTTCTTTCCAGCCGGCTGTAGCTACAGCCGGCTCCAACCCCACGCACGACTCGCACGTTCCCACCTTCCATCGCCTCTATTCTCCTTCTTCCCAACGCGCACGTACTGACCTACCGCCGCCTGTCAGTGCTGCTCCGGCGAGCGCGGCCGCCACGCCTGGTCACCTCCTGCCCGGCCGCGTTGCCACGCCCGACCACCTCTAGCCCGGCCGACGACCTCCTCCGTCAGAGCCCACGCTTCTCCGGCGAGAGCACCGCGCGCCGCCACGCCCGGCCATCTCCTACCCGGCCGACGACCTCCTCCGCCGAACCCCGCGCACCGCGTCCTACTTCTACCCCGGCCGACGCCGGCGAATTGCTCATCCCCGATGTGCATGACCTCCCCCGCGCGCAGCCATGACCGGCGTGATGAAATCTGGCCGAGACGATCTGCTCATCCCTCGTAATTTGGCCTAGCTTCACCCGATCTGGCTGAGACGAGCCTCTGGCGTTACAAAATCATGGCCGTCGATATCAAATAGGCCATGGCGATGCCTCCATGGTCAAAACTGAAGGTCAGTTTTTTTTTTGGATTTTGTCGATGTTGCCTACGGTGTTGCTTTTGGCTACATGTGAATATAGCTTTTGTTGTGTAAGCACCAACAAAATGCTACAATGATTTCTGCAAATGTGATGCTTTATTGACTTTTTGCTACAACCAAATTGAGATTTGTTGTATGTGTTATTGGTTTTTTGCTACATGGTTGTGTTTAAAGTGCTACAATATTTTTGTTGCTACACGTCCCAAGTTTAATAGATCCTATTTTTTGCTACACAGTGTGCTACATGTGTAATTTTTTTTGTTATTACTCGAAAAAAAATTGCTACATTAATCGGACGCAACATTTTCTTAATTTTTTTGCTACATGTGATGTTACATACACAGATAAAAATGTTACACATAAAACGTTTTTGCTACATAGATCGGACGCGTGAGATCGATACACTTAGATGTATCGGACGACTCTGGAGGCGGCTGATCTTTTCTAATTTACAACCGACTGACGCCTAGCACTGTCCTATTTTTTTAGGGTACTACAGCTTTAGTTTGGTCTATATTTCCCTGTCGCGGTGTTTTGGTTTTGATTAAAAGAGAGACATGTGCTTTTTAGAGATGTTGTTCCAATGTATTAATTGGCTATGATCATGGGTATCCTACAAGACATGTAACACTAGGGGTGTGTTTGGTAGCCCGGCTGAACTCAGAAAATCTCCACCTGCCCCGTTTTTTCGTGTTTGGTAGCCCGCGTCGTGCCTCCTCGCCCCTGCCCACCTCACCCCGATATGGCTCTCAGCCCTGCCCGATAGAGAAGCTCAGATTGAGCTTCGCTCCTCGGCAGGGCTGAGCTCGCCCGGAAAATCAACCCGCGCCCCCGTACCTGGGCCTCCGCCCGACAGGGTCATCTGTTCCCCCACCTCATTTCCCCCAACCTCTCTCTCACGTTCTCACCCACATCCCGCACCGCAGCCTCCACCTCCTCTCGCCTCACTGCCTCCACCTCAACGCCGGCCTCCGGCCCCTCCTCCTCGACGCCGGCCTTCACCACCGCGTTCTCCCCTGCGGCCGAGGGATCCTCCGCCGCCGGGACCTCCTCCTCCAGCCTCGCGACCAAGCTCTACGGCCAGCACCACGACGAGCTCGGAGGAGCGCCCCCACGGCCAGCGCCGCGACGAGCACGATGGAGCGGCTCCAGGACAGCGCCTCCACGGCCAGCCGCGGCCTCGACCAGCACGGAGGACCGCCGCCACGGCCAGCCACGGCCTCGACCAGCACGGAGGTCCGCCGCCACGGCCAGCTCCTCCACGGCCCGCCACGGCCTCGACCAGCACGGAAGAGCGCCGCCACGGCCAGCGTCTCCACGGCGGCCTGCACGGAGGAGCGCCGGCGCGGCCAGCCAGGGCCTCGGACAGCACGGAGGAGCGCCGGCGCGGCCAGCATCTCCACGGCCAGCGCGCCACCGCCAGCCAGGACCTGATTGCTTTTTAAAAGGACCTGATTGCTTTTTATTTCTGTATACAGGGACCTGACTGTTGTTTATTTTGTATACAAGGACCCGACTGTGTTTTATTTTTGTATATGGGGGTTCTGTGCAAATTTTGGGTCAGCTCAGCATCTCTTCCCCCATACAACCCACCAAACAGTGGACGCACTCAGCATGTCTCCGCTGGCACGAGCTACCAAACACGTGAGAAAATCTGAGCTCAGCCTAGTTAGGGTCAGCTTGTATGAGTGTAGATTGCTATTCTCTGCTGGCCCGGGCTGAAAGTTATGATGAATCTAGGCTGCTCGATGGCAAGCCGCACCTCCTCTCTCATATATTTATATGCAGATTACATGTACAAGTCCAAGTCGGTTACAACACACGTTAACCTAATCTAGGAAGGTTTCGATCCTTTACTTGGACTCCAAGTCGATCGGTAGTCTCCTTCTCTAACACGCCCCCGCAGTCTGAACTAGGGAGAGAATCGACGTGAAGACTGGAACGAAATTCAGTGAACAGAATCGTAGGCAGTCCCTTGGTGAAGATGTCAGCAAATTGTGATGATGATGGCACATGAAGAACTCGAACGGATCCAAGAGCAACCTTCTCTCTGACGAAATGGATGTCGAGCTCAATGTGTTTAGTACGCCGATGATGGACTGGATTTGCTGATAGGTACACAGCGCTGACATTATCACAGTAAACAATTGTTGCGGAGGCAATGGGACGATGCAGCTCCTGTAGAAGTTGTCGAACCCAGCATGATTCGGCCACGGCCGTAGCGACGGCACGATATTCAGCTTCAGCACTGGAACGGGACACTGTCGTCTGTCGTCTAGAAGACCAGCTGATCAAATTATCACCAAGGTACATGCAGTAACCAGAAGTGGAGCGTCTGGTGTCAGGGCAACCTGCCCAATCGGCATCCGAGTAGGCAACAAGAGAGTGAGAGGAGGATTTGTGTATAGATAGACCGTGATCAAGAGTGCCCTTAAGGTATCGAAGAATTCTTGTGATGAGAGATTGATGAGGTTTATGTGGATCATGCATGTGAAGACAGACTTGTTGGACGGCATATGCGATGTCAGGACGGGTGAGAGTGGCGTATTGAAGTGCGCCAGCGAGACTACGATAATGTGAAGGATCATCTACCGGAGGTCCGGTTTGGGAAGGAAGTTTGGCTTTAGTGTCGATGGGTGTGGTGACAGGATGGCAGTCTCGCATGCCAGCTCGAGAGAGAATATCTAGAATGTATTGACGTTGAGAAAGATGAAGACCGGTAGTAGTTTTTGTGACAGAGATGCCAAGAAAATGATGAAGGGGGCCGAGATCCTTCATGGCAAACTCATGACCGAGGCTCGAAGTAAGATGTGAGAGAAGTGTGGGGTTAGAAGCTGTGAGTATAATATCGTCCACATAGAGAAGCAAATATGCAGTTTCAGAACCGTGTTGATAGATGAAGAGGGATGCATCAGATTTAGATTCGAGAAAGCCAATTTTACGTGCATACGTGGAAAATCGTTGAAACCATGCACGGGGAGCCTGTTTGAGACCGTATAAGGATTTGAGAAGGCGGCAAACGTGAGTGGGATGTTGGGGATCAACGAAACCAGAGGGTTGTTGACTATAGACAACCTCATTAAGATGTCCGTGAAGAAAAGCGTTTTTGACGTCGAGTTGATGAATGGACCAATTGTTGGAGACAGCAAGAGAGAGAACAATGCGAATGGTGGCTGGTTTTACAACTGGACTAAAGGTCTCATCATAGTCAAGGCCGTGTTGTTGAGAGAAACCACGAACAACCCAGCGGGCTTTGTGGCGAGCGAGAGACCCATCAGAGTTGAATTTGTGACGAAAGATCCATTTTCCACTCACAATATTAGCACCAGGGGGTGGAGGAACGAGAGTCCATGTTTGATTAAGAGATAGGGCGTCGAACTCCTCTTGCATGGCATGGCGCCAAGTGGGATCGCGCAGCGCAGTGAGATAGTTATGTGGGATTGGTGAAGAAGCAATGGCGGAGAGATTTAGGCGATCAGGAGGACCAGGTAGACGACCGGTGGTTGCTCGTGTGCGATGAGTATGAGAAGGAGGTGGATGTGTGATAATAGGTGGTGGAGGGGTGTAGGAGGTGTGTCGGGTGTAGGAGGTGAGTTGGGTGTCGGAGGGGTTGGTGGTGGGTAGGGTGATGGTGGTGGGGAGCCGGCGGCATTGTCTGCCGCGGCAGAGGAATCGGGATTTTGCTGCCGTGCGACAGAGATTGGAATTGGGGGGAGAGGATCGAAGGGTTCAGGTGGGGTTGGTGCTGGGTTTGATGTGGTGGAGCATAGGGGAAAGTATGTTCATCGAAGATGACGTGGCGAGATATGAGAATACGACGAGTGGAGAGATCGAGACACCGATAACCTTTGTGACGAGAGGGATATCCTAGGAAGACACATTTGGTGGAGCGAGGAGATAGTTTGTTAGCGGATGTGGAGGTGGTATTTGGGTAACAGAGGCACCCGAAGACACGTAGATTTGTATAGGATGGTGGTGTGCCGAAAAGAAGTTCATGAGGTGTTGTGAGAGTATTGGCGTTAGTGGGACGTATGTTAATTAAGAGGGTTGCAGTGTGGAGAGCTTCGGCCCATAGATTAGGTGGCATGTGTGCTTGAAAGAGAAGGGTCCGGATGACGTTGTTGGTTGTGTGGATGGCACGTTCCGCTTTGCCGTTTTGTTGGGATGTATAGGGACAAGAGAAGCGTAGGAGAATGCCGTGTTGGGTACAGAGAGAGTTGATTTTGGTGTTTTCAAACTCGCGACCATTGTCACATTGGATAGCAAGGATGGGTAGACTAAATTGGGTTTGGGCATAGGCATGAAAAGCGAGGAAAGTAGGATACACATCAGATTTTTTACGAAGAGGAAACGTCCAGAAATAATGGGTATAGTCATCGACAATAATGAGATAGTAACAAAAACCAGATGAGCTAGGTATGGGTGATGTCCAAAGATCACAATGCAATAACTGAAAAGGTTTTACACAAGTAGAGTTCGAAGGATAAAACGGAAGCCTAACATGACGACCTAATTGACAAGCATGACATAAAGACGACGACTGTTTATTTGGTGGAATATGCTGGAGATGTTGAAGCCGCGACATGGTGTGGTGGCCGGGGTGTCCAAGGCGGCGGTGCCAGAGCTCGGTGGTTGGGGTGGCGGCAAGGAGAGCTTGAGCTTGTGGAGCACGGCAGAAGGAGTAGAGGGGACCCGAGCTATTGCATCGAAGAATCACGTCCTTGGTAAGAAGATCCTTCACGGAGAAACCACGGGGGTCAAATTCAATAGAACATGAGTTGTCGGTAGTAAATTGACGGACATAAATAAGATTCTTGATAATTTGGGGAACTATTAAGACATTGTTGAGATGCATTGGTTTAGGGTGAATAGGGAAAGTGTGTGAGCCAACATGTGTGACGGGAAGGGAATTGCCATTACCAACGATAATTTGATTTGAAGGAGTAGAAGGGGAGAGAGTTGAGATTGTACCATGATCGGATGCCATGTGGGAGGAGGCGCCTGAATCCATGACCCACTCCTGGTTGTTTGGAAGCTGCATGTTCTGGAGTGCCGAGACGAGTGCTGGGTCGAGCTGCTGCTGCTGAGGAGGAGCCATCATGACGTTGTTGTTGGGAGCTGCTGGCCGTAGGCGGTGTAGGCTTGAAACGGCTGAGGGCCGGGGCGCGGTGCGAGGACGCCGGGAGCCGGTGAAGGAGCACGCCAGCGTTGTTGCCACGGTGCGGAGGAGGCCGGCTGGTGTTGAAGCTGAGCCGCGCGTGTAGGGAGTCCGGTCCATGGATTAAACATCCACGGGCTGTTGTTGTCGCGGCCGCCACGTCCGCGTCCACCTCGTCCTCGTCGGCCGCCGTAACCACCGCCACGGCCAGGGTTGAAGAAGGGCACGTTGGGGTTGGGTGGTGAAGGGCGCGGATCAGTGCTGGAGGAGCTGGAGCCGCGGCCGTAGGAGGAAGCGCCGCCGGCCTGCGGCAGGATGCTTTGGCCGCTCGCCCAGAGCGCCGTGCCGGCCGCGTTCTTGGCGTCGTTTTTCTTCTGCGCCTCCTCGAGAACGAGAGCCGAGCGTGTCTGCATGAACGAGGGAAACGGCGCCTGAAACGGAAGAAAGGAGCGGAGGTGACAGTACTGCTCGTTGAGGCCGCGGAGAACCGTGAGAACAAGGGTTTCATCAGAGACAGGCTGGCCGACGTCGGCGAGGGCATCGGCGAGGGACTTGAGCTTGGCGCAGTAGTCGTGGATGGTCATGTCGCCTTGGGGTGTATTGCGGAATTCCGCGTCGATGGCGAGGGCACGACTTTTCTTGTTGTCGTGGAAGAGGCTGGCGATGGCGTCCCAGATTTGCCGCGCCGTGGAGCCGGGAGCCATGATGATGCTGAAGAGCTCGATGGAGATCGATCCATAAAGCCAGGAGAGAACCGTATAGTCATCACGCGCCCAATCGGAGGTGGGCGACGTGTCGGAGGGAGAGGTCGTAGCGTCGCCGAGAACATGGTTAGTGAGGCCGTAGCGGCCGAGAGCGACGATGAACAGCTCGCGCCACTTGGCATAGTTTGAATCTTGGAGATCGAGGGTTATAGGAACAGGGGATTTGATGGAGGCTGCATAGGAGGAGGAGATTTGGGTGAAGGCGGTGTCGATGTTTTTGCCTTTGTCGGCGAGCTGGCGATCTAGGGCTTCTTGGCGAGCATTGAGGATGGGCTCGCGCTCTTTGAGTTCTTTCTCGAGCTTGGCGAGCTCGTCGGCGGAACTCATGGTGGTTTAGAGGTAGGGGAAGGGTAGATTCTAGGGTTTTTAGGAGAGGATCGGCTGGCGCTCTGATACCATGAAAGTTATGATGAATCTAGGCTGCTCGATGGCAAGCCGCACCTCCTCTCTCATATATTTATATGCAGATTACATGTACAAGTCCAAGTCGGTTACAACACACGTTAACCTAATCTAGGAAGGTTTCGATCCTTTACTTGGACTCCAAGTCGATCGGTAGTCTCCTTCTCTAACACGGGCTACCAAACACACCCTAGGTGGTTACGGAAATTAACACCAAGTAGCTGGAATGGCATGCCATGGAATTTATTTCCTGGCTTGAACAACACGTGGCGTATAGATTTCTGAGTGGATGATGTGTTGTGTGGCCAATTTATCCTCGTTTAACAAGGCTGAATAGTGAATAGCTATATTCAGGGGCGGAGCTCTATTTCATGGACCTAATGCACAGGCATATCATGGTTCCGAATTTTTCTTTTAGTAGTTTTTATGTGCTTAATAAGACCAATGCATCAGGTTATGTTCAGATAAACGCATCATTGAGGCCACAATTCCAGCTTCCAAGGCTAGAAACCTGGAATTTTTTATGTTATGTTATGTTAAACAAGTGCGTGACGGGAGTTTACCCTCAAGTTCCGCCCCTGGTTATCATATTACGTGTGTCATGTCACACTGTGATTACTGATTAGGCTACTGTCGGTTTTTTATTAGGCTTTTCCTTTCAAGATTGTTGGTTTGCAATAAAAATTGGTCTATATCTATCGATGCAGATGTTGCGGTAATGAAAGCTTTCATTTTCTAAGAAAATGTGTACTCTGGGGATGTATGGGTGTGTTTGATAGGTTGTATCACCCCACCATAGCTTTCCCAATAGAAACATGCTGAACTGGGCCGGCATGCTGAGATAAGATGCTGTTTGGTGGACTGTATGTACTGGGACATGCTGATAGTAGGATCCAACAACTGAAATTACAAATAGATCCAAATTTTTACACAATGAACCTTGAACAATAAAAAGCAATCAAGTCCACGAAATTCCCAAATCGTGTGTGAGCGCACAGTAACATCAAATCGTGGTCTGCGCTTGGTGCTCCTGGCGGCGGTTGGTGCTCTGGGAGGAGGCGGCGCCGACGGTCCTCCGTGGCGGGGTTGGTGCTCCGGGAAGAGGCGGCGCCGGGAGGAGCAAGGCGCGCCGGGAAGTGGAGGCGGCGCGGGATGAGCAGGGCGGCGGTTGGAGCACCTGGAGGAGGAGCGGCGCCGGGCTGAGGACCGAGCGGAGCGGCGCCGGGACGAGCAGGCGCGCCGGGATGAGGAGCGGCGCCAGGCTGAGCAGCGAGAGGAGATGCGCCGGGAGGAGCAGGCGGCGCGGGGCTGAGGTGGCGAGAGGACGGACGAGCTAGGGTTCACGAGGGAGCCTGTCGGGGGGCGAATGAGGACTGGTTCGCGAGGGGCTGAGCGGCGCGATGTTCGGTGGGGCCCACACGTGGGAATTTTCCGCCTGAGCTCGGCAGGGCTGAGCTGCGAAGCTCGATCCCAGCTTCTCTCCTCGGCAGGGCTGAGAGGCATTTTCGGGGTGAAGTGGGCATGGCCCAGAGGTGGGGTGAGATGAGAATTTATGAGCCCACGCAGGCTACCAAACACACCCTATGTGTATCGACTTATCAGCTAAGTGCCGCTACTTCTCTCTTGATTCTACTTCACTTTGGGTTAATCAATCTGTCTACTACTTCATATGTATAGATAACTCCAAAGTGCAGTTTGTTCGCCTGGTTGGCCGTTCAGAATAGGCTATGGACTTCTGATCGCCTTGCTATTAGGGGATGGCCCCACCAACCCACTTGCCAACTCTAAGGATGTCAACTGGAGACGGCAAGACATATCCTCTTTGTGTGCCGCTATGCCAGACATGGTTAGAGCGACAGTACGACGTGGCTAAAGTGCCCGGCACTGCTGCATGACTTGGGCACGAATAGGGCTACGGTGCATGATTACTAGAAGGTTGTCACGACAGCGGCAGCAGAATCCCCAAAAGGGCTCAAGACGGCAATCATCCTTATCACATGGGAGCTTTGGAAGGAAAAGAATGCACAAGTTTTCAACAACATCTTCGCTACGCCATCTGTGCTTTTCCAATGCATCAAAAACGAAGGCAGGAACTAGATCCCATGTTTGCTACTTCTTTATCAATATAAATGGCAAAGATTTTGCCTTGTTTCAAAAATATGTATAATAAGCAACTACAAAGGATTGAATAGGTGAGTAATAGCACTCACCCCAGCAAAGTGGCACAAATAAATTATGCAACTACTATCTCTCTCGCTACAGATTCAAGTCACATCGGTAGAATTTGGCTACCCACACGAACTGCACTGAATATCAGCACTATTGCCGGATAACCCAGACACCAGGTGATCAGGCAGAAGCACAGATAGACTATATTAATGCCCTTGGGTGCCTGGTGCTGTCAAGGAGGTGAGCATGGTGCTCTCACGTCCTCGCCGGCGCCAAGCGCGCGCGCCGCCCCCGCCCAGATCTCCACGCTCCGACCTCCACTGTCCCCGCCACGACCAAGTCACCAGCTACTACATCCACCCCGCCAGCTCCTGCATTGCCCCACCTCCAGCATCCTCGGCCACGGACGCTGTCGTGGGGACAAGCTCCCATGTTGTCGTCCCACCCCATCCCGCTCCTGATGCGCTCCTCCCCGCCTATGCTTGTATAGGGCACCGTGGGCCTAGGCTCAAGGAGGCATGGGTTGTGGTCCTCCCTCGTCGAGAAAGATGATGACAGTGAAGAAGAGGAGTTCGCTCCATTGATGTCGTCGGCTGCCAAAAGTTTGTCCGGAGATGTTCAACATGCTCAACCGAGCGTGGCGCAGAGATTTCGACACGCGGGGGGGGGGGGGGGGGGGTGCTGGCAAGAAGTGCTGCCTCAGCGCGGTCCTCGCCAGCCGGCTTCACCAATCCCGGCGTTGCCCCTCGCCCCATCCCGCCTTGGCTCTTTAGTAGATGTGGTAGATGAGCTCATGGGAATCATGCGGCTGTTTGCATAGATCCTCTCTGGTGCTCCCGTTGCTAGGAGAACAGCCACCGTATGCGCGAGTGTCGCAATCCGAGGCATCCCGCATCCTCTCAGCTCATTGTCATTGGCATGCCTTGCCGCGCCATCAGGGTCTGGCGCTGATCATCGTCATGGATCCAGCTTGATGTGAGGGTCTGAGGAGATCTGCGCTCTCTGCCAAGGCGCTTCGTACTGGGTCTTGGTCCTCGGTTGTTTGTGCTACCATGGGCTCGGTAGCCCTGTCCGATGTGGCGTTGCAGTCCGCTCAGTCTGAGCTGTTGCAGGTCCGTCTGGCACGGATTGAGAGCTTTCTGGAGCGGGCGGAGGTTTCTCTGTGCAAGCTCTCTTGTGTCGGCTATGTTGAAGACCATTCCTACGCCGTGTCCTCTTGGTGAGGTTGGTTTTGGCACCGCGGAGGACATGGGTGAGGAGCTCTATGGTTGTTTCTCCCCACGTATTGGGGGCAGTTCGTCGGAGTTGTCCGTCTTGCCCTCTGTTTCATCTACTGCTGAGGGCGAGGCCAACGCCGTCGTCGAGGCTCTAGTGATGCATGTCATGCCCGAGCTTCAAGAGGTTTGTGTGAGCCCTGATTTGCCTCTGTCAGTGGATCATATGAATGTGGACTCGTCGACGACGACCATGAGCTTGCCTGAGCGATCGGAGGTAGATTTCATGCCCATTCCACCCCCACCGACTCATAATGCCGATGTTCTCTTTGCAAAAGAGTTTTGCAGTCTGCTGAGCAGTGTGGAGGTTGCTATTCCTCGATGTGGAAGGGCAATTGCTTGCCTCCAAATGGGGTCAACTATCAAGGGTAAAAACAAGAAGGTGAGTGGCTGCCCTCAGTCCGGCATCTTGAAGGAGAAGTTGCTCAGCTGCAAAGCCAAGAAGGGTGGCACCGTAGGAAAGACACCTGTGGCTACTTGATGGATGATCTTCGATTTCTCGGCTCGGGTCATTCAATGGTGTTGGTGTTGCCCATTGCCTCTCATTGAGGTGTTCTCATCAAGACTTCCATTGTGTTTTTCAAGTGTCAGGGGTTGCGCGCGCGATTGTTGGGGGTTGGGAGAGCTTGTCGGGTTGCCTATGCGTTTGTGGGGTTTTCTTTATTTGTGAGTAGTACTCTTTGATATGTTTGTATCGGTTTTCACTTGGTTTCACGTAAATTAACTGGGAAATTCTCTCCTTCTTAATTAATAGATTGAGACAAAACTTTTATCTTCGTTTCAGAAATAAATAAATGCATGTGCAGGACCATGAATTATAGTGTGCCCTTGTAACTCCAGTAGTAATATCTAGGACCCAGAATTACAAATTACTCGTTCGCAAAAGGAAGCTTCTCGACTGGACATGTATAAATGTTGATTTCAATATTGATATGGTCTTCGGTATATAAGCATCACCTACTATGTACGATTACCATTGATGGAATATTACTTGTTTGATATTGAATTCACTCAGTTCTTTATTTGTTTACCCATCTCTGTTATATAGAGCGTCCAAAGAGGAGCATAATGAGAAAAGAAAGTAGAAGAGAAACATGGAGGGCAAAAGGTCAATGATCGCAAACTGGCGATCTTGTCTCGTGAAATTTTCATTGTATTCATTTGCTTCTGTCTGTATAAGGATAGGAGACATCGGGAATAGGATTACCACTTCAAGAACATAGCGGAGACGGCCAAGCTTAGGACGGCTATGGCTCAAGGCACTCGCAAGCTCCTTGACTCGGGTGAGATGGCTGCAGATGATGAGGCGTAGGGTAATGGTCTACTGCGGCGCCCTAGGGTGCTGCTTTGGATGCTCCTGCTGAGCCATTTTCGACCTCTGTATTCCAGGCTCCAGCAGAGATTTTCCTTCTTTTTTTCGGGAGTATGCCTGCTTTAGTCTGTCACAGAGCAACTGTGGTTGTACGTGGTGCTTTCAGTTTCCTATTGCTCTTAGATTAGATAAAAAAGAAGGGTATTCTTCTCTAATAGTAAAAACTAGTAATAGTTCAGACTTCAGACTAAATAGCACTTTTATCTTTAGGAATACAGACGTCAGACCCGAGGCATACAGACCGCGTCAGTGCATCTTCGTTAGTTCTACTTCGTCTTCGCGGCTCACCAAAAATTGTTGTTGGTGGATACATAGGGGATCTGAATGCGGAAACTGGTTTTTCTCCCAAGCTACAGTGAATGCTCTATTTTCAAAAAATTAAAAATAGATTTAAAAGTTTCAAAAAGCATCTGAAAAATCATGCATGTTCTCAATGATGTATACTACATGCATGCAAAATCTCAACGCACAAATCTTTATATTATAGTCTATATGAAATGACAAAATTTAGAGATTTAAAACTATGCATTGTTAACTATAACTAGCACGGTGGCCCTCGCAAATGCGAGGGCATGAGTCTTTAGCATGTTGAATATGTTTAAAAAAGGTGATGCTTTCAAAGATTCAAAAAAAATGGAATTTTAAATCTAGAATTCTTCAGCTAGTGTAGATGTAATGTTAGATAAGACATGACATTTATATTTGTGATATATTGATTACTTTCTTCCTAGCGCTTCAATAAAGGTGTTCTAAAAGTAACTATTATACCACGTAAAAATGAACAGACTTACTTGCTGACACACAATTTCAACCTCTTAATCAAAAATCAATTTACTACATGTCCTCTCACCGGCAGTCTTCATAATACCATTGCACCACCAAATTATCCGCCACCGGTTATAATCATTCATAATAGCATTGCCACACTACCCAATACTTTAGATAAGTTGTTGATTGAAAGATAAAACATAGAAAGATAAAAAATCTTGATTGCAATGACACATAAACTATAATCTTTAAAAAGCATGGCCGACACAAAAAATATTTTAATTATATTATGGAAACTATATATGTACTCATGAAGTCATCACCAAAGATACTTATTATCTAAAATTTCTATCCAAGGTAAGTTATTTTTTTATTTTATTCTTAATAAAAATTATGGTTAGTGGATTATTCTCATTTGAACGCACGTATAGGCGTTGATACTTCCACATTAACCCAATGTTAGATAACAATAATGTATTGGTATCTCATTTCTGTCCAAATTTAGATCCAAATAAAGTACCTCTTACACCTGATCTCTTTTTTGGCTGACAGCAAGTATGACATTAGGTTACTATTCTACGATCAAGCACAACTACTCTATGCCCGCAAGATAAGGAAGCGCTCGTTGTAGGCATTGGGATTGTGTCGTGATAAAAGGAATTCAAAAGCAAGAGGGACTTTATTTTCTTAGACATTCTGCAAACTATAGATATATCTGTTTGCACATGGTGCCTTTTAAAATCTTGCATATTTTAATCATAACCGTTAAAGCCTTTTAAATCCATATATAAATTTGAATTATTACCATCAAATACAGATTTAGCTGTCAAAAATTTCAAATGATGTGGATTACCTTGGTTTCTCGAATAGACCTGCATCAATATTTTTGTAAGACATACAACTCTGGTAGTTTCAAAAAAAACTTGAAGCATGTACTCTGTCGAGTTTGAAATTTTCATTTTATATTAGATATCCGTTATGCCGAGAAAAATCATTCAACAACTTAGTTTGTTGTAGCACTATTGTCGCTTTTAGATATTGGTGGAATGGTGGTGCCTAGAAAAGGCTATTTATTTAAAAAACAATATGTTGTAAAACTAAGGTAGTTTTGTTAGCAAATCTAAGCTCATGAGCTAAACATGGCTTCATGTAGATCTGCAACATCGTTTTTCATGGAGGTTCTACCTGATGAGAGTAATTCGTATCTGAGTATTTTTTTCGATAAAGAGATTTTATTACTTAAAGAAGTTTTGAGTAATTCGTATCTGAGTATAAGCTGTTGGAGATGGAGCACCAAAAGATATCATGAAACAACTTACACTTGAAAATAAAATCTTGCGCCAAAAAAGCTTACTCTCTTAATTAATACAGAGAAATCCAATGCATCCATAGGGCTATATTCAGGAAGCCACGATCACTTCGTACCTGATCGATTCAAATTGGCTCATGTATATGTGTATGCTGCATGCATGCTTCCGGCAAAGATGAATTCATCATGCAGGGGATCCACGATTTATTTAGGCGTGATGTGCTTGCCGGCCGAACAACGACGATGGCCACGCGATAGGATGGCTGCCTATTAGCGACATGAGTTTTGGCGAAAGACGTCGCACTGTATATATAAATCATGCGACAGCAACAGTATACCTACCTAGCTATGGCGTGTCGCCATGATGCAAGTCTTTGATCTGAGTTAGATTTTCCCTTTACTATGAGACAATCTTTGATCGATCTGCCCTGCTGCGGCACGGGTGGTCTGATATGTGCATGAGGCAACCAAAATTAAAATCTGGACCCCTCACGTGCATGCACTTGGAGTTGATCAGCTGGCAAAGAGCATCGAGATGAATACGCCGGCGGCGGCAACCTGAGGGCGTAGCTTTCTTTTCCTTTCCATGGGAGGATATTATATAGCTCGTTGGTTAAACAATAGCGAAAGGGTGGTAGAAAAATTACGTAGGAATTGATGGGTAATTTCTTTGAACTTTCATGTAAATTTATTTGTAAGATCTATCGGCTACCATCAGTTCGTTAGTTGAATTGATGGCTCTTTGGTACGTGATCTATAGCGGACCTGTTTCTACGTGCCAACGTTGTACCTTTTTGTACAGCCTATGGTTACGCAATTAATTATGTTTCATTAAATCAGAACCACTGATTTCAGATCTAACTATTAAAATTAATTTAGATGATGTGGATTAACGTGGTGACTCGAAAAACTCACTCATTTTGCTTTTAGTATATAATAGATCAGATATGTAAATTATCACTTTTTTGTAGATCGGAATTCAAATTCTTTCACATTGTATTTTTGCACGTCTATAGGATACATTATCGTGCATGATTGTTTTTCAAATTTTGATGAAACTTATAAATATATTTTTCAATTTTTTTATTGCAGCGGGAGCAATTGAGCTCGGGTGTGAAAAATCTCTACTCGAATGAATGTGTGACTTTGACTATTTTGGTGCCGGCTGTCCTTGTCTGCCTGCCATGGATACCACGAACATGCTAGAAAATCACAACAGACGATGAGACAAGCTATTAGTTAAAGGTGTAAAGCTTTGGTTGATTGTGGCTGATTCCAGGCCATCTGCCGTTTACTGTGTGGCTGTTTGTGGCCCTTGTGACGCTGTATGTCTCTGACCGTGTGGGTCCATGTATTTCTCTCGCGCGTGTGCTCGATCGCTCGTGGGCAGTTTGTCTTCGCAGTAATTTTTCTTTTACGCTCGGTGTGTGCTCTTCCCGCTTTTCTCCGGCTTGTTGCTTTCCCGGTTCTCCGGCGCGCCGCCGGCCGGCCTCCCTTGCGCCTCCTGTCGCCAATACGATCTCCAATGCGATGCCCGTCTTCCCCGCATCCCGCGACCAGTCGGGGCTCCCCCATGCAGCCCGCCACGTGCTGGTCTCCCTCCCGCTGCCCGTCGTTGACCCGACCTCCCGTGCTCCAGGGCGTAGATGTTTCCCCCTGCGCTGCTGGCGGCGCCGACCATTCGGAGTCAGTTGATTAGTTCTGCCGGTATTTCCGTTCCGCGGTCGTCTAGGCATGTTCTTCCGCTTTGGGGTTTGCCAATTTTGAGGGTGGGTGCTGGAATGTGTTGTTTCAGATGTGCGTGGTGTATTTTCTGGTAGTTTTGGGATTGTTTGCTTGGTGCCTGAATTTTGTTGGGTTCGCCCGAGGTGTTCATTTCTTGCGGCATCTTCCGATTTTTGGCCTTTTGGTCTCTGCTGCGTGGTCCTTTTGTGCCCTGCTAGTGGTAAAACAAATTTTTAGCAGCGCGCGCAGGACAACCGCCAGTCAGGCTTTCCCAATCCTCCCGCGCGCGACCAGTCCCGCCCGTTCCCCGCTGCCGCCGGTGGAATCCCGGTCAAATCGCTCCGTCACCCTCCGCCGGTGGCCCTCCGACACCGCCGCGCCTCGCCCGCCTCCCGCGACAGCTTGTGATGGCCGGCCGCGCCCCGCCGTGAATCTCCGCCGGTCGCTGCGGAGATTCCGGCCAATTTCGCCACTCCGTCGGTCGTCTGAGAGGCCCCTGCACCCGCCCGGCTGCCCCCTCAGTCCCGATTCAATCCGCCGCCGCCCCGAAGAGCTCCTTCCTTTGCGGAGAGGACTTGCACGAGCGCAGCCATGGCGGCCAGCTACGGCGTGTCGGGGAGCTTAGGCAGGACGCGGAGGTCGGCGCCTTACCGACGAGCCCCGCGTCGGGCGACGACGCGGTTGTCGGAGCGCCGCCATGGTTGCCTGGTGCCCTGGTTGGCCGGTGCAGCGATGCGGTGGTCGGGGTGCCTCACGCGCGGCGGAAATCAGAAATCGATCTTGGTGGAAAATCGAATGCGGGCGGCTCACGTCGCGAGCATGTGGAAAATCGAACCAAATCTATATTGCCGCTGCCGCTGCCGCTGGAAAATCGAACCAAATCGAACGCGGGGGGCTCATGTTGCTTGCTTGCTTGCTCGCTGCTCTACTCTGCTCTGCTTTGCTTGTTTGCCGCTGCTCTGCTAATGCTTGCTTGCTGTTGTGATTGTCTGATTGATCTTTTGGCATGCCGCTGCGTATGTGTTATCCCAAATTCTACTACTATGATCTATTTTGCAAGTAATTTTTGAAGTGTGGAAACTGCTCGTCTCTGCCAAATCCTAAATTTGTGTCAATATTTTTTGTTTGTGAGTTTCATGATATTTGTGTCACATGTTTGCAATTCTGAAAATAGGGCACAAGATG
Source organism: Poa pratensis (assembly GCA_947311845.1). NCBI lineage: Eukaryota > Viridiplantae > Streptophyta > Magnoliopsida > Poales > Poaceae > Poa > Poa pratensis. Next base: position 32,484,408 of record CAMZMU010000049.1, read on the forward strand.
TGGTGACCTATTTTATATCATCTGCCAGTGATGAACTATTATACATCATCTGGATTGGACGAAACAAATTTGGTGATGTAAAACGCAAAAAGTGGTGTTGTAAAAACGAAAACTGGTGACATATTATACATCACTAGTGAAATTTGGCGCGGCGGCACGCCGCGGCCTCAGCGAGACAACACTAAGAGGACTGGTATTTTTGGTAAAAGTTTAAAAAATGTGTAGAGCAAATCTATATGGAGCATGACATAGTGATGAAATACTCGGTTAGAAACCCTTGGTTACAGAGCACCAAATAGTGAACTATCTGTCGATCGTGGAGATAAAGTTTCTCGTTTATATAAGTATTTCAGAAATTTCGTCTACTCATACACAGAACATGACAGTAGAAAAAATGGAAGAGACAGATAGGAAGAAGTTGCTGCACAACAGCCAGTGGCGGAGCTACAGCTTCATAAACCAGGGGTCACCAAGGGTGTCACAACACCTAAAAATTATTTTTAGGGGGTGCATACATGGTGGAAAAATATGATTTTGCAAAGAAAATCGTTTCTAGCCGGTGTCCTGTGCACCCGGCTAGCATGCTGTGGCTCCGCCAGTGACAACAGCAACAGAATGGGATTCTCGAGTATGTAGGATTTCAACAGTCAAAAAGTTGGAGTTCATCACCTCCCAGGCCACCGCATGCCTCCAGCAAGCTCCTCTAAAAAAGTTGAATATGTAATAAACATGTTGAGTAGCAAGAACTATACCTTAGTTATGTGTGTAGAGTTATAGGGTGAAGTTTATTATCTTTCTTTATAAGAAAATTCGTATAATTAGGTTGCACCAAAAAAAGTGAAGTTACTTGAACTGAAAGAACTAACCGGAAAAAGTACAATGCTACAGGTACAAACAAACATCATATAGAATTTGGCAGCAAAAATAATTCCAGGAACCATCAGATGTTCAGAGCCTACAGTGATGCTTATATAAGAAGATAGATTCAGAATCTAAGTATAAAACGAAAGAACTTCACCAAAATAGAAAAACATGGATAGGTATATCCTCTGTTATGTCGACTGTAAAACTAATTACATATGATAAACACTGAATGTGATTACCAAGATAAATTTTTAGAATATAAATATGTTCAGTAACTTGGAAGTGGTTGCCTTATTAGTTCTTCATTTTGAATCATAAGTTCAGATAAAAAAATTCACCAATTAAATTTCCACCGACACATGTAGAAGTTTATCGACCTGAAAAGGACGATGGCAACACCTTTGGTCTCACTGCTGGAAGATAGCACACAAAGTATAAGAAACCAACAGAAAATAATAATTGTTTGGACTATGCAAGCAGTAAAAAAATGTCAATTTTCTCAGAAATCGAAGCACATCTCGCACATTTAGCTATTATATATATCTCTAAATGCCTCTGTACCGTGCCAATTGTTTGGGCATGCATCAACTGGGAGCAGGTTCAGATTCAATATTTGAATTGTTGTTAGTTGATAGTAACTTTGCAACTATTTTCCTCCTTTTATTCAACTCATTATCCTTGAGTTGGAAGTTCCGTTGATATGAAGTTATGTAAGCTTGTGAAAACCTAGGAGAAAAATGACAGGAAACGTTTTCAAGGTAACCTTCAGTTTTATTAGCAGGCTAATTAAACCACCATATTTGCTTGTATATCTCCTAGTAGCAAGCAGCGTGAAATAGTAGGCTAGTTTCCAGAAAATAGGCAATAATTGGGAAATAAAGGCAGCCAACCATGGGTGTGCTTCATGTTGTCATTTCTGCTGCTGAGAATTATCACGCGAGCATCGAAATACAGCACAATTAAATTCAAAAATATGAAAATAGTATTACATTGTATTGAATTTTGAAAATATATCTCAAATTTCCGCGTCTAAAGTTAATAAGAGACGGCAAATACATCTGACCCAGAAGCAGGTCCATAGGATAGCTGAAACTGAAGAACAACCTTAATCTGCTACAAATAGTAAGGAATTTCCTAATACGCCGAAAGAATTGAGATCAAGACAGATGTTTTAATCACTTTCAGTATAGGAAGTCAAGCATAGTAGCCGATGAATTATAGCAAAGCAACAAAATATATGAAATAATAGCTATATTGGACGACATGCTGCCAACTCACCAGGAAATGAAAGGGAACCTTTTAAAGCTATCACCATGAACTCAGTTGCTTCATACTCAATATTGGTTAATCCCTGAAAGAAATCTACATATTAGTCATCATCAAATCGAGTTAGGTAGAGCAACATTGTGGAGCCAAAAGAGCACGGAAGGGAAGTAGAGGATGCTCGCCTGCCCAGGCGCTGCGCCGAGCTGCTGCAGTGACGGAAGAGAAGGGGAGGACGGTCGCCGGCGTGGCCGCCGGAAGTCGCCGTCTTGCAGCCACGCGGAAGAGGGATTTGAGGCGACGCCGACCGGCCGGAATGAATCGTGGGTGGCTAGGGTTACCGCGTCGATGAGTAGGCTCGAGGAGGTCACCTGTCGATTAGGAGGCGAAGTAGGAGGCGTGGAGGCGCGGGAGGCCGAGGGACAGCGCCGGCGAGTCGACGCCGCCGCCGGCCGGAGCAGGATGTGGCCGCGGGGTCGCGCGTGGCCGCAGCTGGAGAGGAGAGGCGAATCGCCGGGGTAGGGAGGTAGAGGACCGCGAGGCGCGTGATTTGCGCCACATCACGGCGGCGGAGGTGGCCGGAGGACGGCGGAATCGATGGGCGACGGCGGCGGCGGCGGCCAGCGCCGCGGGAGCGCGAGAGAGAGGAGAGGAGGGGAGCGTGCGGGAGGGTGAGGACGTTTTTGCATAAAAGACCTCGGATTATGCTGTTATTGCAATTCGGTCCACCACCTCGCGAAATCGTGTACTGCGGAGTATTTTGTGGATTTGGGAGGGTTTTTTTTTGCAAAAGTGTTATGGTTGTGACGCCTGGGCCGTCCGATCGTGCAGCGACGGCTGGGATCGGTGCACTGTAGGACTGTAGCTACTGTAGATTGCTACAGTACACGAGCGCTGAGGGCTCGCCAAATGTTGGAGTTGCTCCCAACCGTGTTGCCGGCATGTAACTCAGCAGCGGCGACTTCCAAAGCGCGTGCCTTCGTCAAGTGAAACCTCGCGTGTCCCCTCCCTATCCACACCAGTTGCTCAAACCTAGGATGCTTTAGTTCACTTGATAAATGTTCTTACAACGACGCTCGATTAGTTAACTATAAATTTGTGTCGTGGCCAAAGTGATGAAAATTGTTAACCTCGTCTCTAGTCAATCACCCCGAGCTTAAACATTCGGAGTATGGTGATTTCATATGGATTCCCTTGGATTCAGATGTGATCTTACTTACCTGGTAAATACCGTGGGTAGATAGAGTTGATTTTGCACAGAAACTCAGCTACACCCCCTATCTGGGTTGTTCATAGGTGCATCAAGTGCAAGCACTTTTTTCACCCTCATATCAAAGACCATTTGAATTTAGAGAGCCGGATAGGAGAGGGAAAAGAAGAACTCAGAGGCTCCGCTAGCGAACGGCCGCGGGAGCAGCACTACTTGCCAAAAAGACCTACTATTCCGATTGTTGCGAGGGGACCTGCTCCAGCGATCTCGAGCGACCCTGTGCATGCCAAATCGACAACGATCGTGACCCTATTGGCACTAGATTGACGAGGACCACCACAACAGCACCACTCCGTGGAGATCACCATGCCGCCGATCAACGACATCCACTGGCGGCCGCACAAGCACCACCGTAACATCCCCAAAGTTTCCAATTTCTGGAGTGTTAAATTAAATTAAAAATAACGACTGTTTTGCTTGACTTGGTTGAAATGTCTGAGCAACAAAAACTTTTGATGTTGTCTAGAAAGTATTTTCCAAAATTTAGAAAAATCAAAGATGTACGATAATACGACATCTTGAAAAAACTGAGTTTGAAATGTGTTATATGAAAACCTATTTCGATTTTTAAACTTGGAATTTCAGAATAATTAATTTGGGGTATCATTTAATAATTTGGGGCAAAAGTCTGAAATGAACCTTCAATTCGTAGTCGAAGGCTAAATGGAACCCTCCCTCCAAATCCCTGATTTGTGAACCCTATACTCTCCAATCCCTGTCTTCCCGGTCATTTTCTGACCAAAACTCGTTTGCATGCTGGGATTAGCTGACGTGGCGGGGATTACATTTTTTTTAGGCAATGTGGCCGGAATTACTGAGAACTGCTAGTGGGATTTGACACCACAGTGGGATTTGACATTTTCCACCGCCAATTATAGTTAACATTCTATTACATTGCATTGCCAGTTTAATATTGCTGAACCAAATAGGCACTCCATTTAACTGAAAAAACAGATGCTCCATTTAACTGAAAAAAGATATGCTCCATTGAATTGAAACATACTGTAGCATTACACTTCTCCATTACATTGCCATTAATTATCTTGTAATTTACACACCACCAGAAATGTAATCTAACACAATATGGCCAATACGTCAATGAGTACATAGATCAACCTGTAGCACCACCCTTTCAGTGAATAGCTACAGGCACATTAAGTTCAACTACTTCTCCCTAATTTGCTGTCATGCAAAGTGCTACTTCTCCAGTCCATTCAGCACAGGTCCCTAATTCAGCCTGTACTCCAATGGCCGCGATGCCTTCTTCATCTTCAAGCTTGCAGCCTTATTTCGCAGATGAACAAGCAAATCCCATAAAAATTGGCTAGGCTGTTTCAAGTGTTCTAATTAGAAGAAGAGAAAAAGAACCAAAACTATCAAAACTGAGGCAAAAGAATGGACGTAATCAAGCCAACCTGAGCGTTCACCAAAGGGTGGCAGCTTCTTCTTGGGTTTCCATCCCTCCACGAAATCCACCTAGGCGTCTGCGGCTTCCCGGCACAAGCGCCAGCCTGGCGGGCTCGTACAACATCGGATGGTCACCATTATGGGGCAGGTGACCTTGCCGGCGGCCTAGCTCCGCCAACCCCTGCAGCGGAAGCCCCCTTCTGCGGCTGTCGACGATGACGACATTGCCGCCGCCGTCTCTCTCAGCCCTCTTCTCTTTCTCAAAACCTAATTCCAATTTTGTTCTCCACTCGCTCGGTTCGAATCGAAAGACCACAGACAGTTAGGCGAAAAAAAAGTGGCCCACAGTCAGTCTAGCTGGCTCCCTGATCCCCGCCACGTCAGCTAATCTCAGCATGCAAACTAGTTTTGGTCAGAAAATGACCGGGAAGACAGGGATTGGAGAGTACAGGGTTCAGAAATCAGGGATTTGGAGGTGAGGGTTCGATTCAGACTTCGACTACGAATTGAAGGTTCGTTTTAGACTTTTGCCTACTTACTAATTGCGCTTAATCACCCGAAAAATCTGTTTTTTTTTTGGGCGCTCAACAAACCCGATTGGAGGAAGTATTATGTGATAATTTTTTTTTTTTGAATGTTGGCAGGAGAACTGCCAAATTCGTTTATTAGAAGAAGATGGTACAAGGACCCGAATTGCTCGGATTATTGAGGAAATCCGGGCGAAAACCTGTACAAAGGCAAAAACTGCACCTAGCACTACAAAGCATACAAGATCGCCAGTAGGCGGAACACACAACGCCCACAGCCGGGCACTCGAGTCGCTGCTACCAAAGTGCGCACCGAAAACCGTCGCGTCGAGCTGATCCACCATGAGCTCTTTCGCCAAACCTCGTCGACGCCAGAGGGGAACAACATGCCCAGTAGTGGAAGAGGCAAGTGCCTCTCCGACATGAGAGCAAAGCCCAAAGCTGCTCATCTGCCGCTCCTTGCATGCGAAGGGTACTCTGCAGCCCACCATTGCACCACACCTCACAAACCACATGTCCCTCTGGCCGGCTCCACCTCCAAAAAGCGATGCTCCCAAGAGAGAATGCGGCACCGAGCATAGCTGAGCACCGCCATCGTCCGATCCGGGTGTCCGGATCTCGGGTTTCCCCTGGAGTGTGTCGAGAAGGGAGTATAAATTGCTTGTCGAAGCCTCCAACAAGGGAGCGACACCCGAAGGCGCCGCCATCGACAACTCCGGCCGTAGCCAGAGTGCGGCTTTCACCGGCAACTACACGTCCAAACTCGCAAACCGGCCAGCCACACCACGCGTGGAACCGCGACACATGGCCACGCAACACGCCAATCCGCTGCTCCTGCCTCCACGGCAGACCTTGACGCCACCCGCCTCCACGGACTGCCACACCACCCCGGCCATCCCACCGTGCTGCTGCTGCTTCCTTGCAACGCCAAAGGCGCCAATCATCTCCGGCCGCGCCTCTTCCCCTTCATCGCACAGTCTCCCGCACGGCTGTGAGCCAACCCAGCTCCCAGCACCTCGCGCCAGCTAGACTCCATGGACGCACCGAAAACGGGCCGAGATGGGCCCGCCCGGGTCCAGATCTAGCCCGCACGTGAGCTCGCGTCGCCGGCAATCTGCCGCTCCACCGATATCTATGCAATATTAAGGCTATGCATGTATGACTATCATAAATACCACAGCCACTATTAATTTAAGATACCCCATCTCCTTGACTTTCCTTCTTCGTTATATAAACTCTAGAAATGGAGCAAAAGAGAAAATATGTCAGGCGCAGAGATACAGTTTCATGGCATGTGTATTTTCCTCAAAACGATCTGTTCGCATGAGGATGGTAGGCATCGGGAAAAGCATTTCCACTGGCCCAACCAGTTCTTCTAAGCAACTGTAGTTGGCGAAGACAGCCGTTCGGTTACGGGCAGCAACCTCAACAAGGCATTGTGGGCGTTGGTGTATTGGCTGCTTAGTTTCTTTGGTGTCGGATACCTCTTGGAGCACCTGCTCTGCGCAGCACCGTCTGCAGAAATTTGGGGCCCCAGAGCGAAATTTAAAATGGGTCCTAATTTTTACAAAAGTTTATATGACTAGTATAAATAATCATACTCTGACTCAATTATTTAACTTTAAAATGTCTTATTTTGTACAATATCTAGAAATATATAAAATATTAGTGCTAAAGGAGTGAAGTTAACTCTTAAGCTGACCTCATGTTCCACAAAAAAGAATCATTTCTTTGCTATTTATTGAAATAAAAGCTTTTCAGGTGCTTGCAAAACACTTGACTGCCAATACTTTGTAAACTTTGTCGATCTGGTCTTTCCAAGAAAAAATATCCACATTGCTACCTATTTATAGTAAGTCAACCAGCTGATCGCCAACCAGCCACATACTACATGTTCTTTCTTCATTGATGAATAACACAAGCCCGATCATTATTTTACTTATTTAGTTGATACCTACAAGCAGTAGTAACCCCCTGATCTAGCTAGCAGTGATGATAATGTTTAGCTACACCACGCATCGTGGCCAATTTCAAGTGCCCCACTGACCTGACGCGGCAGAGGAGAGAGTGAGCTACTAGCGTCCTATGCAGGCGTGCAAGACCGAACGGACGGGCTGCAAGCAACAACAGGCTGAGCCTTGTGTTCTACGGTTATTATATCCCTTAATGCAGGATTAGTGTGATATGGGGCCCCCACTATTTTGGGGGGCCTGAGCAGCTGTGCACCTCGCCCACCCTTGTAGACGGCCCTGACCTCCCATCCTTATGCGAACAGATTTGAAGAAAGTGAAGATGCCATGAAATTGAACATCTGCGCTCGACATCTCATATCTTCTATTCGTTTTGTACACTTTATATAACCAAAAAGGTAAGGCAAAACGAGACGGGGCATTTGTCTTTTCGAGTCTTAGGCCGTATGTTCCTTTCACTTTTTGCAACTTATTGTCAGGATAAGATACTATGTGACAGCTTGTGAACTCGCGAAACACACAAGCTAGTTATCCCAGAAGTAATGAAAGAAATCGAGCTCCTTTTGACGTTGTCAACTCATACGTTTGGGGTCCCCCAACTTAACCTCTTTGGTAGGAGAGCATAGGTTTGTAACTTTTATTGATGGATTTTGTCGTTGTACTTGTCTCTATATATATGTTCTTAAAGAAAAGTGTGATGTTTTGCCAGCATTCAAAGATTTCTATGCTTTGGTTGGTAATCAGTAGTATAATACAAAAGTTAAAGTTCCAATAATGGAACAGAGTATGTTAACAAAGACATTATTATATTCTGTCATCTAATGGCATAATACACGAAACAACATGTGTGGATACTGCAGCACAGAACGGAGTAACCGAGAGGAGATGGTTAGGTGAGTGGTTGTACCCTCAGCCCACCAGAGTTCAAACCCCAGGTTTGACGCTGGTGTTTCTCATTTAAGGCGGAATATTCTTCAGTGGGAGACGACGTTCCCGTCGACAGCGAGACGCCCCTGGTGAATTCGTCAATCTCAAGACTCGACCCGCCGACTCAGTCTCTCGGAGGTGCTCATAAGGGTAGGGTGTGCGTGCGTGCGTTCATAGGGGTGAGTGTGTGTGCGTGTATATGAGCGCTTGCGTTGTACTGTGTTTCACAAAAAAAAAGGAGAAATAGACGTACTATAAGTGGCTCGATCGATTATGTTTGAAATGAATGTCCCAAAATTTCTTTCTCCCGCCAGCACAGCTCCTCCCGCCACCCGCCCTCCTGTCTCCCGCCAGCCCACCTCCAGGAGAAGGAGAGCGACCGAGATGAGCACAAAGCCGGTGGTCGTCAAGATGAAGAACAAGAGCACCCAGGCCCCGACGGAAGGAGGTAGAGGAGGAGAGCGGCAGATATGAGCGCAAGGCGATGGTTGTCAAGGCGGAGAGGAAGTCACGGCATCGCTGCTCGATGTCGTGACTCGTGCGGTCCCTGCGCGCCCGCGCCGAAAAGCCCGTCCAGCGCCGCCAGCTGCGTGGCAGGGCGCGATAACGCATCGGCGACACGGGCATCCTCGACCACCTCCTCAAGCACACCAAGGACAAGGTCACGCCCCGTGTCGCTAACCGGCTACGATGCCGCCACAACGCGACGGCGGCATGGAGTACTGGCTCGAGCCGGTCGGGCTCGCGGCCCTCTGACAAGAGGCCGGCGTTGCCGACCCGTACTGGGTGCCGCCTCCGGGGTGGAAGCTCGAAGATCCTGCCGCGCCGGACGCTTGCTCGCTGGAGATGAAGAGGCGGGTGGAGGAGCTCGCTACGGAGCTCGCCTGTGTGAAAAGGTCCCTGACGAAAGGAGAGAAATTGCAGGAGAAAGAGACCTTTTCACACAGGCGAGCTCCGTAGCGAGCTCCTCCACCCGCCTCTTCATCTCCAGCGAGCAAGCGTCCGGCGCGGCAGGATCTTCGAGCTTCCACCCCGGAGGCGGCACCCAGTACGGGTCGGCAACGCCGGCCTCTCGTCAGAGGGCCGCGAGCCCGACCGGCTTGAGCCAGTACTCCATGCCGCCGTCGCGTTGTGGCGGCATCGTAGCCGGTCAGCGACACGGGGCGTGACCTTGTCCTTGGTGTGCTTGAGGAGGTGGTCGAGGATGCCCGTGTCGCCGATGCGTTATCGCGCCTCGCCACGCAGCTGGCGGCGCTGGACGGGCTTTTCGGCGCGGGCGCGCAGGGACCGCACGAGTCACGACATCGAGCAGCGATGCCGTGACTTCCTCTCCGCCTTGACAACCATCGCCTTGCGCTCGTATCTGCCGCTCTCCTCCTCTACCTCCTTCCGTCGGGGCCTGGGTGCTCTTGTTCTTCATCTTGACGACCACCGGCTTTGTGCTCATCTCGGTCGCTCTCCTTCTCCTGGAGGTGGGCTGGCGGGAGACAGGAGGGCGGGTGGCGGGAGGAGCTGTGCTGGCGGGAGAAAGAAATTTTGGGACATTCATTTCAAACATAATCGATCGAGCCACTTATAGTACGTCTATTTCTCCTTTTTTTTTTGTGAAACACAGTACAACGCAAGCGCTCATATACACGCGCACACACTCACCCCTATGAACGCACGCACGCACACCCTACCCTTATGAGCACCTCCGAGAGACTGAGTCGGCGGGTCGAGTCTTGAGATTGACGAATTCACCAGGGGCGTCTCGCTGTCGACGGGAACGTCGTCTCCCACTGAAGAATATTCCGCCTTAAATGAGAAACACCAGCGTCAAACCTGGGGTTTGAACTCTGGTGGGCTGAGGGTACAACCACTCACCTAACCATCTCCTCTCGGTTACTCCGTTCTGTGCTGCAGTATCCACACATGTTGTTTCGTGTATTATGCCATTAGATGACAGAATATAATAATGTCTTTGTTAACATACTCTGTTCCATTATTGGAACTTTAACTTTTGTATTATACTACTGATTACCAACCAAAGCATAGAAATCTTTGAATGCTGGCAAAACATCACACTTTTCTTTAAGAACATATATATAGAGACAAGTACAACGACAAAATCCATCAATAAAAGTTACAAACCTGTGCTCTCCTACCAAAGAGGTTAAGTTGGGGGACCCCAAACGTATGAGTTGACAACGTCAAAAGGAGCTCGATTTCTTTCATTACTTCTGGGATAACTAGCTTGTGTGTGTTTCGCGAGTTCACAAGCTGTCACATAGTATCTTATCCTGACAATAAGTTGCAAAAAGTGAAAGGAACATACGGCCTAAGACTCGAAAAGACAAATGCCCCGTCTCGTTTTGCCTTACCTTTTTGGTTATATAAAGTGTACAAAACGAATAGAAGATATGAGATGTCGAGCGCAGATGTTCAATTTCATGGCATCTTCACTTTCTTCAAATCTGTTCGCATAAGGATGGGAGGTCAGGGCCGTCTACAAGGGTGCGCGAGGTGCACAGCTGCTCAGGCCCCCCAAAATAGTGGGGGCCCCATATCACACTAATCCTGCATTAAGGGATATAATAACCGTAGAACACAAGGCTCAGCCTGTTGTTGCTTGCAGCCCGTCCGTTCGGTCTTGCACGCCTGCATAGGACGCTAGTAGCTCACTCTCTCCTCTGCCGCGTCAGGTCAGTGGGGCACTTGAAATTGGCCACGATGCGTGGTGTAGCTAAACATTATCATCACTGCTAGCTAGATCAGGGGGTTACTACTGCTTGTAGGTATCAACTAAATAAGTAAAATAATGATCGGGCTTGTGTTATTCATCAATGAAGAAAGAACATGTAGTATGTGGCTGGTTGGCGATCAGCTGGTTGACTTACTATAAATAGGTAGCAATGTGGATATTTTTTCTTGGAAAGACCAGATCGACAAAGTTTACAAAGTATTGGCAGTCAAGTGTTTTGCAAGCACCTGAAAAGCTTTTATTTCAATAAATAGCAAAGAAATGATTCTTTTTTGTGGAACATGAGGTCAGCTTAAGAGTTAACTTCACTCCTTTAGCACTAATATTTTATATATTTCTAGATATTGTACAAAATAAGACATTTTAAAGTTAAATAATTGAGTCAGAGTATGATTATTTATACTAGTCATATAAACTTTTGTAAAAATTAGGACCCATTTTAAATTTCGCTCTGGGGCCCCAAATTTCTGCAGACGGTGCTGTGGGAGGTACCAGGAAAATAATTACCATTGCACCACAGAGTAAAGGTACGCGAATGGTGGAAGCAAAGCACTAAGGTGGCACTACCCAGCCATCGGTGACCATTGAGCCGACCCCGCCGGTTCGTAAAAGCAATTCCTCGGGATGTAGGAAAACACCAAAGCGGGTATTCAATTGCATGGGTCGCCCCGTGCTATTGCCAGAGCAGTTCGAGGTCGCATCAAATAAAATGAAGTATCTCTATGAACAAATTCTCACTCAGGAGAAGTATCTGCTTTCGTTAGCAGTTCGAGACATGTTTCTCGTCCTACTGGTGAGGGTGCCTAAGGAGTATACGGCGGACTGGATCCTTGATAGCCTGCATAGATGTTCTATGTGCATTTCGAAGATTTCAACATGCTCCACCTGCGGGCTAGATTTTTTCCTTATCTTTTGAACTCGTGATTTCTAGGCTATGATCCAGCGTTCATTAATGTTTGAATTGCCGCATGCAACTGGTGAGAACTCAGCTCCAACTTACTGCCAAAGAATAGTCCGACGATTCTTTGTTGGACTAGACTACCTGGCGGCGTCGCAGAAACGGGCAAATTTGACAAATTTGACCCTTTTTCAAATTTATTTCATAAAATGGATCAAATTTCCAATCAATTCACGATCTAGGACATCAGGACCTAGCTCTAGGGTAGACGTCAGGACGTCAGGACCTAGCTCCAGGATGGAAATTTGGCCCATTTTATGAAATAAATTCGAAAAATGATCAAATTTGTCAAATTTGCCGCAGAAACGCATTCCCGTGCGGTGGTTAAAGTTAAACCATCAAACGACTTCTCAGTTCTCACCGCCCTCGCACGTGAAGGTGCGCAAGCGAGAATACTAGAAAAAGGGTTGGGGTATCGCTAGCTGAAGGCTTCCCTTCGGGAAGGTCGATTTGTGCGCCGCGCGCGATTCTGCTGTCGCCACGTGGTGGGCTGCTAGACCGTGGGGACCATCAAGTAGCGAAACCAAAATTCTATACGGCAGCCGACCATCCGCGCAGCGAACGAAGCCTCCCGTAGGCTGGCTCGCTCCGATCGATCGATGTACAACTCCGAATGCTCGCGCGCGGAAGGAACCTGGCTCACTCCGATCGATCGATGGATGGATGTACGGGAGCTGGTGGGTCGCTCTGATCGATGTACAAGAGCTGCTACGAGACGGACGCATGGATGTACAGAACCTGGTAATGCACACATGATACCATATAGAAAATATGAAACCCTAATGTTTTTGTTGTGTATTGATCTGACCCTCGTGGGGGTATATAATGAGTACAAGACTTGGGAGGCAAGTTGCCTATGACTTGGAGTACAAGATGATCTCCTTAGTCTAATACGTATATGTGATCTAACAGCCACATCATCTCCTCCCCTTGAGACCAAACCGTCCTCGGTTTCTGGTTAGTCTTCTCGACCTTCTTCTGCAAAATAATAGTATCCAGCTTGATTTCTCCATCCAACATGGGTTGCAGTACACGCCGTCTCCCATCTTGCCAAAAAGAATAAGTGTTGGACCTCCTATCATGTGTTACACGACGATCATACTGCCACGGTCTTCCCAACAATAAGTGGCATGCGTCCATAGGCAAAACATATCAAATCACCGTATCATTATACTGGCCAACTGAAAATTTCAGACGCACCTTGTGAGTAACTTTCAACTTGCCAGATTCATATAGCCATTCAATACAGTGTAGTTGTGGATGTTTCCATGTAGGCAATACTAATGCATGCACCAAGCTCTTGCTGACCATGTATAGCTTCCACTATCAATAACCAGCTTACAGAAGGTGCTATTAATTTGGCATTGGGTCTGAAAAATATTCCACCGGTGTCCTTTATCCTCTATGCGGTCTTCTTGGACACGTTGCACCATCAAATTTGTGCAATGAGCAGCAAGTTCATAACCATCCACATCCAAGTGTTCAACTTCCTGAGACTTCTCACTAGTCTGATCAACAACTTCCTCTTCATCACTTGCAGAGATATAGCCGTCTTGTGTGAGCAAAAATTTCTTCGCATTGGGGCAGTCACGCCTCATATGTCCTCGGCCACCACATGCAAAAATTTGATTGACGCGCATCTCCCAGTCTAAGTAATCTTCTGGCTCACACTTCCCAGAGAATGATGGAATTGATATCTTCACGCGCCCGATGTCGTCGTCATTAGGAACTCGTGCTGCCTGACCGAAACGATCTCGGTCGTTTGCTCCGCCACGCGCGACTTCAGCTCGGAGGTCGTTGTGACGTGGACATGGTATGTACCCTGCGGCGAGATCAGCATCGCCAACATGGTCATCAACTCTTGGGGGTGGCTGCACCGGCAGGTGACGTTCGTCTACTCGCCCGCCGTGCGGAGGCTGCGCGACCGGTGGTAGAGCTTGCGGCGCTGGCCCCTACAGGTTCTCAACAATAGTCTGCAATGCACCAATCTGAGCACCCAAATCATCAAATCTTGTGTCGATCTACTTCTTCAGGTTGTTGTGGCACCGCATGACAAAGTCGCATGTGAGATCTCCCTCACGCACGTTTGCAGCAAGATCTTCAGCATAGACGGGTAGCGCGATCCCATCCAGATCATTTGCATCACCCATGTTCCCTTTCTGCTCCTCCTTGACTGTTTCTAACATCTAGATCAAAGCAGCACCTCGAAGGCAGACAATCTTCAGAACACGAGACCAAACAGAGCAGGCAACACAGCTCGTTTTAATCTCGACCGGTGGAAATAGAACTCCAAGCTTCACGTACAAGGAAGCACAAAACCCAATACAAATTGAAGTAGTACTCAGCCAAGACGTATCAAACTAGTACTACCCGATCGATCCACTTTTCAGCAGTCTTCACGCAAAACAGCAGATCACAAATTCCAGCAGATCAAAACAGTACTGTGAGAAACCCGACGAATCTGATACCAGATGATAAGGATCAAATAAATAATCCGTAGGTTTTGGCCCAATCGTTCACGGTACTAGCAGCAGCAGCAACAAGAGCTTCCAATCAAGCAAAGATGCGAGACCGTAAGAACACAGAAACTAGCGTTGAGTAGATTTGGATCAACTCCACGCACAGCAGCGACAAAATCCTTCACGGATCAGCAACAAAGAACACGGTATTTGGTGTCCCCCGACATGGGACGTTTTCTGTAGTTTTACTCTCGATAAAATCAAACCCCGTACATTGGCCGTAGCCAGCCCTTTATATAGGCGACGCAACTAACACGAAACTGAACGAAAACAAATCAAAACAGAATCGGACTCTCTCTCCTATTTAGACTAATCCTATATTACCTAATTAATTATACGGCCACACGTGAACACAAAAGGACAAAACCAACTTGGACCTAGTTCTCGTACGTAGACTAAAACACTAGAAAATATAGAAGAGTTGGCAGCTAGCTTACGATGGATGGAATAGACCGGACTGGGACTTCGATCGATCCAACCATGATAGTTGTTTATGGTGTTCTGAACGTCGGTACTACTTCCTCCGGTGCTACTAGCTGGACAGAAATATTTTCCATAAGAACTATCTGCTCCTTGTTGGACTTGTTCGCTGTTCCTGTGGTTAGTGCCATTTACAATAGCAGCAACATGTCTTATACCTCTACGGTTTGCTGGAATCAAATGTACAGATGGCCACATCACCCACAAAAAGGAAGGGCATCGGCTACAACGACACCACTCCTCACCAGAAGGTCACTTACTAATGTCTAGATCACTAGTTTTTGGACAGTTAAATTAGGTTGTATTGTTCTTTGGGAAATATACTTGTGTATTAGTTAGTTTGTTCATGCCAAAATGGAACCTTTTTTTGCGGACAGATGTCCTTGTACAATATTGTGCTTCTAATGTTTATCTTTCAATGCATTGAAAAAAATACCTTTCTGAGAGAAAATTCATATACTTCCCACGAACATCTTCAGAGGTCTTCATAATCTCCCTGCACTATAAAGACACATGTAACTGTAATTACTAAGATCAGACCTAATTATCCCATAAATCAAGAGGGTTTATAATGGTGGTTTAACTCTTGTCTAGGAATTTTGCCATCAATATCGCATAAAAATGTTTCGTGCTGCCACGCATGAAAGTTGAAGTCCATGCAGTACACATGTACATACAAAAGGGAGTTTTCTTCTTGGAAGACATCTTGACCGCAAGATCTAATCGGCCACGTTAGCTTGACCTGTACAACTCGTCCACCCGTGTACAACTCGTCCATCGGTCGCTCCTTCAAAGAAGATGCTATGAGAGTCTTTGTGATGTTATGTGTGCAAGCATCATTGAGAGCGTGTTTTGGCTTCGATAATATTTTGATAAGATGCGCAAAATTATGCACATGCATTAACATGAGTTAAAGTCTCTATTAATATCAATATAATTTTTCTTCATGATTTACATGTATGAGCATTGTTATAGTAGACAAACTATATATATACACGTGTACATTTATTTTCACTTTACAAGTGACATTCACAGTAATTTCCTAGCCGATTGCTGGCGGGTAAACGTGTCATATAGGATGGGCCGGGTGGTTGGTGATTCCACGGTGACTTACCACATACCTTTGCGGAAGAACCACCCTGAAATGGCCCACAACACCGCATTCAGATTAGAATTCAGACTCAACTTCTAAACCGTTTATGATACGACTATCACAGTCGGCTCTGATAGTAACCTCCTAGTTTGCTTTCACTTTAGCTTTCGTCAAATTTTCCATAAACAAATAGACACACCACAATTTTAGATTTATTCTCATTCAAAGGAAACTTTCAGTTAAAATACAAACACTGATGAAATGATATATTTACACAAAAGATCAAGACATCTACCAATAATTAGAAGTCTTAGTATTGTTTTTATCTTCGACCTTCGTTCCATCGAAGGTGATGAAAATATTATTTTTCAGTCTTCTATCGCTAATTTGTTTGTAATGGTGACAATTACAAATATCTTTTTGGTCCTATTGATAAAAGTCGGCTTTTTCTTGCCGAACATCGATGTAATGTACCCTACAAGTGTTCCACGAGAAGGATGTAACTTCAACATCTAAATTTACATGTGGAAGGTGTGAAAGGGACAACTTTCTAGATGGAACTAAACAAATTCCCACGCCCTGATGGCTTCCTAGCCAACTTTTATACGACTTCTAAGGAGATCATTAAGGATGATAATATGGTTCTTTTTTAAGAGTTCCGTAAAGAGACGTTGCCACTACATAATTTCAATCTTGGATCATAACCTTGTCCCAAAGGATTTGAGGCAACAAAGAACAATATAGGCCCATTGTCTTTTGAACGTAAATATAATTTTTTGAATAAAGTAGGAACAAATAAATTAAATGATATTCCTCACAAGGTTATTCAACCCTCCCAAACATTGGTTTTACCTAGACAATATATAATGGAAAGGGTCGTCATTTCGCATAAGACGATCCGTGAGTTGCACACAAAAATCTAGACCTATTGATATTTAAAGTTGACTTTGAGAAATCTTATGACAATGTTCGGCGACCACTTTTAAAATAGACGCTTTGGAATAAAGTGTTTTACTCCCTTAGGGAGAACTAGAATGTATTATTTTTTGCAGAATCGAACTGTTGGTTTTAAAGTTAATGATAATACAAGTTCCTACTTTCGGTCAAAGAAGGCTGCTTGACGTGAAGATCCTCTATCACAATTTACATTTAAATCAACATAGCAAAGGAAGAAGGGGTGATTAGTGGCTTCAACTGTCGATGATAAATACTTCTTATGGATGATATAGAGAATGTTCATACCTCAAACTCATTCTAAGTGTGTTTGGACAACATTTTGGGTCAAAAATAATATCAATAAGGGTGAGCTATATTGTTTTGGGAAAGCCAAAGAGTAAGAGGAGGCTTAGATATAAATTGTATTTCGATTACCCTGTAATTCTTTCCTGTCTCACGAACGCTCCCAAACTTCAGCATGAGATCAAATATCATTAAGTTCTTGTTTGATCGGTCACGTTCTGTTCTTTTTTCATTAAAAGGAGTTAGTTTTGTTCAGAAAAAATATCACCTTATATTTCGTATATGTATATATGTTGTTTTAAATATTGATATGGTCTTCCGTACAAAAAACATCACCTACTATGTATGATTCCCCTTAGTGGAATATAGTTTAATCTCTAAATTATCTATTTTATTTCTTCCTTATTCTGTTTTTTTTTTCAAAAGAAAGTTGGTTTTGTTGAAAAAACATCACCTACGACTTTGTACGTGTATACATAGATGCTGTTCTAAATGTTGATATGCTTTATTCTCAAAAATATATTGATAGGCTTTTCGGTACAACATCACCTACTATGTACGATAACCGTTAATGGAATAGTTTTGGATATCTAAATTCACTCTGTTCTTTCTTTGTATTCCTATGCATCAAAATCGACGTAAACGGTGGCTTCCCCCCTTTTGAAAAACAAGACTGTTATATAGAGCGTCCAGTGCGGAGCATAATAGGAAAAAAAAAGTTAAAGAGAAACATCGAGGGGAAAAGGTCAATGATCGCAAACTTGTGATCTTGTCTCCTGACATTTTCATTGTATTCATTTCCGTCTGTCTGTATAGGGATGGGAGGCTTCGGGAATAGGATTGCCACTTTAACAACATAGTTGAGACGGCTAAGCTTAGGGTTGCTCTGACTGAAGCAAGGTACAAGCTCTAGGAATTGAGCGTGAAGGCTCCAGTTGATCGTTCAAGGGCGTTGATGGGGTGCTCCAGGGTGGTGCTTTTGATGCTCCTGCTGAGCCATTTTTATCCTTTGTCTTATGCCTGCAACAAAGACTGATCTGTAAGATTTCTCCAGGGTGGGGGTGCTCCAGGGTGGTATTACAGACTCCAACAAAGATTTCTCTCTCTCTCTCTCTCTTATGCCTGCTTTAGTCTGTAAGAGAGCAACCCTGATTGTAGCTGGTGCTTTCATGTTGCTTTTCTATAAAAAGCAGGGTATTAAAGGTCTTCTTCTCTAATAAAACCTAGTGGAGACTAAACAACGGTTTTATCTGGAGAGTACAGACGTCAGATCTAGACGCATACAGGCCTCGTCCGTGCATGTTCGTCAGTTACTAGAACGTTTCTAAATTAAATCCCAAACCCTTTTCAACGTAATAGATTGTTAGCTCCGAAATTCGTGGAATATAGCGCAAACTGCAGATCACCATGCTGAAACATTCTAACAAGATAGCGCGCAAACTGCAAATCCTCACTCTGATTTGCATTGCAAACTCTGGTACTCATCAGACTGTTTGGGGGTGCGCGGCGGGTGTGCCCATCTCCCCCCTTGCCGCTCGAGGAGGTTGTTCCCGTGTTCTCCGAACAGCACTGAACGTGGCCAGTTCCTCTCCGTATGACAGTCGCAGCCCTCCTCATCTGGATCATTTGGAAGACGAGGAACCACTTGGTTTTTGATGGTGTGCACGCGGACCCCAGAGCTCTTCGTGATCGTTCATCGGCACATGTCATTGTGGCTGTCTCGGGCTGATCCTCCGCGTCTAGACTGCGCCCCGCTGGTCGATTGGTGTGCATCCCTTCCTCCCTGACCTCTGCTGTTAGATGCGCCATTCCCCACACCGAGGCGAGATTCTCCTGTACCCCATACGGTTCTAGCCTTTTTAATACAAAAAAATTAGGTAGGTTTCCGTAAAATAAATGTTGTTGCGTGAAGTCTATTGTATCTGGTAAGCTTGTTTAAACTTAGAATTTCCAAGATTCTAACACTTGAATTTACCTTTTAAGCAATTATATAAGATTCCTCACAAAATAAACTAAAAAGTGTCAAAGAAGATAATAAACAAAAATTACAGTACTGTAAATCCCCATTCTGATTTGCATTGCAAACTCTTGTACTCATCAGATGAGTGGTTACTTGCAAACTGCAGTTTCAATGTTGCCTCCCATGCGATAAAAATGGTTCAATGCAAATTCTGCTGTGCGTGAAGTCTATAGTATCTGGCATATCTTCAATGCAATGTATGCTTCGGTCGGTCTGGGATTGTTTAAACTAAGGATTTCCAAGTATCTAACACATGAATTTACCTTAAAGTATTATGAATAATCCTAGAAAAATAAGAAAAAAATGAAAGAGAAGATGAAAAAAGGGATGCAGGTTAAAAAAAAATTACAGGAAAACAAAAGGTGAAAAATACATACATCTTCCACCGTAAGCCTATTGACAGCATTGGCCCCCAGGAGCCGTCACTTTGGGCCTATCTTTCCAACGACCAGGCCCAGCTCAAAGCGACATGTTCAAGCGCGGATCGCGCGCTGCATACCATTTCCGGCGAACCTTTTTAAACGCAACCGCCGATCCGCCTCCTTCGTTCCTGAGACCTAGCCGCCGCTGCTACTCGCCGGAGGGAGAAATGCGTCGGCACAAGGCTCCTCCGCCGCAGCCACCGGGCACCGGTCCTATGACGAGGAGGAGAAGGAAGCTTGCGGAGTCCAGGCCGCCGCCCGAGGACCCCATCAGCAACCTCCCCGACGCCCTGCTCGGTGAGATCATCTCGCTCCTCCCCACTAGGGACGGCGCCCGCACCCAGATCCTTGCGTTCCGGTGGCGCCACCTCTGGCGATCTTCCCCTCTCAACCTCGACTGCCGTGGCCTATCCGCCCGTGCCGTTAATGTCGCCCCTGTCATCTCACATATCCTATCTTCCCACCCCGGCCCCGGCCGCCGTTTCCGCGTCTCCAAATATATCGATAGCCGAGCAGCTAACTTGGACGCCTGGCTCCGGTCCCCCGCTCAGGACAACCTCCAGGAGCTTGAGTACTACTTCTTCCAGCAGCCGCCGGCATCAGTCTTCCGATTCTCGGCCAGCCTCCGTGCTCTCACCATCGGAAGTTGCAGCCTCCCCGACAGCACCATCGGAGGGCTTCACTTTCCCCTGCTTAAGCATTTTTGGCTCGAGAATGTCGTGATCTCGGATGGCTCTATGCAGAGCATGATTGACGGCTGCCCCGCCCTCGAGTCCTTGCTGCTCCACCACACCTTCGGCTTCCGTCGCATCCGGATCAACTCTCTCACCGTTAGAAGCATTGCTGTCCATAGTATCATTTTTTACGATGAAACCCGGCCTCGGTTACAGGAACTCATTATCGACAACGCGCCTAGTTTTGAAAGGCTGGTTCTTATTGATGTGCACGCAGCTCTGCATGTAATGGTGATTGCCGCGCCTAAACTCGAGACCATAGGCTTCCTTTCCGATGGGAGTTACAAGGGCAACCCTGATCATCTCTACAGGCTCTCGTTCGGATCCATGGTTATTCAGGTAAAACATGCTTTCTCAATCGTATTTCTTTGTGTGAAAAATTAATATACATACCAGTATGGCAGTATACCACATGCCTTGTGAATGCTGTCTTCCATGCTTGACAAAGGGATTGCGTGTCGATGGTCTGGCAATGGCGGTGAGCACGGTCAAGATTCTAGCTCTCTGGATGAAGACTCTTTGCCTAGATACAGTTATTGAGTTGCTGAAATGCTTTCCGTGTTTGGAGAAGCTTTACATTAAGGTGATGATTCTCCATCAAATGTTCAACTACTCATTTGGTCTACTTATGTTCTCAAGTAATTAATTTTATTATGGCTGCATATTATTTTTAGGCACGCTGGGGTATGCGTAAGCCAAACAATTTGTGGCGGCATAAACACCGGAAACTGATAAAATGTAATGACATCCGTCTGAAGACAATAGTTTTGAAGATCTATCGGGGCATCAAGTCGCAAGTTAACTTTCTTACATTCTTTGTATTGAACGCGAGAATGCTAGAGATGATGACGCTTCAGGTTGAAACTAGTTGCAGTGAAGAGTTCATGGCGGAACAACATAAGAAGCTTCAGTTGGAGAACAGAGCTTCAGTAGCTGCTCAGATCCATTTTACGACTGATAGATGCATCCGCAGTTCCTCGGACGTCAAGCATGTACATGATTTGGATGTAGTTGATCCGTTCAAACCACGGTGCTGAATATACTTGGCTGCTCCATTGATAAGTTGCACTTGTCAAGCCTTGGCTAGTCATGCTATTTGCATTTTCTTCAGTTTGTATTATCCTGGAACCGTATCTTATGATATTGAAGGAGCTATCTATTATTTTTGTTCGATATACTATGTGACATATATTGATTTCTGATGCTCATAGCAATCTCTGAAATCTCGCTTTGAAATGAGGGCTAAGCAACAGTATAGTAGTTAAAGTTAGAGAAGATAGATACTGTCTGGAGTTGCTCACCTTGACTCTCGTTGGAACAATACTAGGGGTGTTAACTGTTTCTATTATTATTTCGAGTTTGTGTCTACCATGTTTTTTCTAGCGGGAAGGAGCAGATGAAATTAGATAAAGTATGTGTCATCAATTGTTGATGTTGTCTGTTGAGCAGTCTTTTCTTGCATATATCATTTTACATTATGTCTAAACTTGATTACCTCATATGATTATAGCTTTTCTGAAGTTCGAATATTCCTGTAGAAAAGTGCTTTTCTCCTAGAAGGCTAGAACCTTGCGACACTTGGACAACCATCACTCCCATTAGTTTTGTGGTATTCTGCTATGTGAATTTATTATGAGAAGCTACCAGTTCAAAAAAAAAAAACGCTAGTAGTTACATTCCACTGGAGCTTAACTAAAATGATTGCAGAGATCACCTTCAGCGGCAGCGCCATCCTTCACTAAAACGGTGGCAGTGATGTTTTTGGTTACTCTCTGACCATCAAGCAAAGTCCTATTGTTTGTTTACAGCGTGATAGCCATCCTCCGATCGGTGAGTTGCCTGGTCGGCCCAGGAGGGTTAGTTGTGGGCGTACGCTTGCACTGTGGTGATCTGATGGTGGGGATTCTCATAATACTAGAAGGAAAGGGCACGCGTTGCTGGGACGGCTGAATCTTGGCAACATGAAATGGAGTACACATTAGATTTATCCCATGAAAAAAATTGGACATGAATCTATGTAGAAGAGTGTGTGAACTCCGTGCAAAATTTTAACTCAATTTAAGAACTGAACTTTTTTCAAAAAGAAATGCTCAAAATCAATTTACTTGACATTATAGATATTAAGAAAATGTAAGATTTGTAAGAATTTCTAAAACAGTTTCAAAAGTCTTGGTTAGGTTCAAAGCATGTCAATAAATTTCGTTTAGACCTCATTTGGATCCCAGCAATTGACCTTGGACTTTTGTTTGTGATTGGAATTCAATCCTACCGAGCAAATGGAAATGGAATTAGTGTTCCAGTTCCAGCTCCTTGAGATATGATACAACTAAACGGCTAAACCCAATACACCAAAACGGATAGCATGAGTTGCCACTTGATCGGTTTATTTCTATGTGAAGCGTCATATTTGTGAATTTTCAAACTTGACATCGGCTGAGATCATCTTTTCTCGTCCCTACCTAATTGATTTCGATAAATTCGCGGGATAATCGAACGATGTTTTTCCTGCTTCTTCTAGATATCCTCTGTGCTCATGGATGGAGCTATCAGTTCTCAATTTCACATGTTGTCTTAGTGGGTAGCGACCGATGGATTCTTGGTTTTTGTAGAGTTGTGTGTGTACTTGGGTGTAGTTTGTTAATATTAGGGGGTGTAAAATGTAAAAAGAAAAATCAACATAGTTTAGAAGAGAGGAATAGAGAATCCTCCAGAACTATTGCGGCTATGAACTCACGAGTCCGCAGATCCTAGAAATTCAGTGATCCAATCTTGTATTTTTGATCCAGTGTTTCAACATGGTATCAGAGCACTCTGATCCGGATTGATTTTCTGTACAAGATCGAGCTGCATCGTTCCTTGTCGCGGAGGGGATTCGTCGCCTTTGTGCGCCGCCGCCGTCTTCGTCAAGGTCGCCGTCGTCCTCGTGTGGTGCAGCGCTGCCGGTGTGCCGCGTCGCCGTCGCCCTCGTCCTGGGCGAAGTTGCCTTTGTGCTGCCTCGCCTGCGTCATTGTGTGTGCCGCTCTGAAGCTAAGGTTGGAGCTGCACTCGACCTGGCCGTGTCCATCCCAGGTACAATCTTGTTCAGTCTTGAAAAAAAAAACAGTGGACATGGGAGAACCCAGTAATGGTTCCAGTATTGAGAAATTATGTGAGACCATGCAGCGCATGCTAGCTCAGTTAATGGACCAGTCACATACAAAATCAAGCAGTGTGTCAGATGTGTTGAAGATAAGTATGGAACAAAATCCGGTTAAATTATCTGGTCCAGGTGATTATTTCAGCTGGGCACGCAATGCCACTTTGATTCTTGGAGCGCATGGTCTACAAAATTTTCTGGAAGATGGGAAGAAACCAGGGGACATTTCACAAGATCAGTGGGAACAAAATCAAAAACGTGTTATGGTTTGGCTGCTCGGTTCTATGGAAAAAGTAGTCAGAGAGCAAGTTGAGAACCTTCAGACTGCAGCGGAAGTGTGGAAAGATATTGAGAAGCAATTCTCGGGGAAATCCAATAAAATGCAAGTCTCTAGAATTTTGCAGGAAATGAGACATATCAGGCAGGGACAAATGTCAGTGACTGAGTTTGCAGGAGAGCTAAAGAAACTGTACAGGGATTTGGAGTTTTTCAGACCATTTAAATCACATGATCCAAGGGATTTGCCTCTACTCCGAGAATGGTTTGAACCAATACTTGTGCAGACCTTTCTTGATGGTCTAAATCCGGAGTTCCACTTGCGCTCACAGCTGATATTGGCGATGCCGAATTGGCCTACTTTGGAGGAGACCGTTGCAAGTATTTTGGAGGAAGAAACTCGTCTGTCTAATAATCCTACAACACAACAAGTAAATGGAGATACACGAGCTGCCTTGTCTTCATTTTCTCATCTACAGCCTACTAGTGTCCCTAACAGTGATCAAGCAAACACCGTGAACATTGATTACAAACGAAGGAAAAGAGTGGTATGTGACCACTGTAATATGCCCGGTCATGTTAAGCAAAAATGTTTTGATCTGGTGGGATATCCTCCTGGCTGGCAGCGGAAGCAACCAAACCATTCCAATACTGGTAACATTCGTGAGAAAAAACAAGGAAAAGTTCACTTCACATCAGCTGTAGAGTCGTCTGCTACAGCTACGCAGGCATTAGAGGAATTCAAGTCAAAGTTAATGACTGTTTCTACTGAAGGATCAAGTGAAGCCTTTAACTCTCATGGTGCAGAAGGTGAGAATTATCTGTCCCCTCACTGGATCATTGATTCGGGGGCAACAAATCATATGACTGGTTCATCTAAAAAATTCTCATCTTACACACCACGTTCTGGGAAGGAAAGAGTTCGTATTGCTGATGGATCCTCCGCTCCAATAATGGGTAGTGGGACCATTAGCTGTACTCCTTCTATGTCACTGAGCCATGTTTTACATGTTCCCAAATTTCCTGTGGATCTATTGTCGGTTAGCTCAATTACAAAGGCATTGAATTGTGGAGCTTGGTTTGAACCCAGTTTATGTTTGTTTCAGGATTTGGAGTCGGGAAGAATTCTTGGGACTGGGACTGAACGTGATGGCTTATACTACCTTGACAACGCTTCAACTCCACTAGCATTTAGTATGAAGGATGTTTCAACTGCAGATGAGTTATTACTGCTTCACTGTAGATTGGGCCATCCTTCTTTCCAGTCTTTAAGTCGTATGTTTCCAGATTATTTTGAGTCATGTCGTAAAGAGGAACTTGTCTGTGATGTGTGTGAGTTGGCTAAGCACACACGAACGAATTATCCTAGTAGTTCTGAGAGAAGTAAAAGTCCTTTTGAGGTGGTGCATTCAGATGTTTGGGGCCCTTCAAACGTAACCTCCTTACTAGGAGAGCGTTGGTATGTAACCTTCATTGATGGGTTTAGTAGATGTACTTGGTTATACCTGCTAAAGCAAAAATCTGAAGTGTTGTATGCTTTTAAAAACTTTTATACTCTAGTGTGCAACCAATACAATGCCAGTGTGAAAGTATTTAGATCTGACAATGGAACGGAGTATATCAACAGGGAGTTTAATGATTTTTTGTCCTCTCGTGGTATTATCCACCAGACAACATGTGTGAACACTGCTGAACAAAATGGTGTTGCAGAAAGAAAAAATAGGCACCTGCTCGAAGTTGCTCGTTCCCTCATGTTTATGATGAATGTGCCGAAGTTCTTGTGGGGCGAAGCTGTTAAAACCGCAGCATACTTGATTAATCGTATGCCATCTAGAGTTTTAAATTACAAGACACCAATTGAGTGTTTGAGTGGGACTAACTCTTCATAGTACCTCCCAAAGTTTTTGGTTGCACATGTTTTGTCCATGATTACAGGAACTCGGTGGGGAAGCTTGATCCAAGAGCGGTTAAATGTATTTTTGTGGGATATTCTCCTACTCAGAAGGGGTATCGGTGTTGGAGTCCTATTGAAAGGAAATTCTTTGTTAGTATGGATGTGACATTCCATGAGAAGGAGCCTTTTTATTCTCCACAAGGAAGATCTGCTATTAGCATTGGTAGCAAGGGGGAGATGTCAAGTAAAGGACCCGCCGTTGAAGGCTCAATGTTGATTCCTATGATGGATACATCACAACAGAACAATGAAACAGAGGGGGAGGAGAATACAAATATAAGTGAAGATAATGGTGGCTCAAATGATCATGAGGTATGTGATACTCCTTATCCCCAACAAATATTGGAACAAGATATGTCTGATATGAGTTCATCTACACATTCTAGTGCATCACGTCATGAGGCAGGACATGATAATGTGACAGAAGAAGATGTTGCCCAGGTTCAGCAAGGGTCTTCTCCATCGAGGGATCCTACCACTGGCACAACAGAGGAAGAAGGTACTGAAATCCCTCTAATAAATCCTAGTAATTCAGAAGTTGATCCTCCAATTGCCTTACGGAAACCTGTTAGACGTACTGATGTGCCGGCACGTCTCAAGGATTGTGTGGGTTATAAACATGATATTGCTAAATTTGTGACTTATGAAAAATGCAGCCCATCATTTAAAGGATTTCTTGCATCACTTGACTCCATTTCTATTCCTAAGGATTGGGAAAATGCCATGAATGATCCTAAGTGGAAAGCTGCTATGTTAGAGGAAATGCACGCTTTAGAAAAGAATAACACTTGGGAAATAGTTGAATTGCCACCGGGTAAGAAACCGGTGGGTTGTAAGTGGGTGTATACTGTTAAACACAGTCCTGAAGGCAAAGTGGAACGGTACAAAGCTCGTTTAGTTGCTAAAGGATATACACAAACATACGGGATAGATTATGAGGAAACATTTGCTCCCGTGGCCAAGATGAACACTATACGAACTCTAATATCATGTGCATCAAATTTCAATTGGAATTTACATCAGCTAGATGTAAAAAATGCATTTCTGCATGGGGATCTCGAAGAGGAGATATATATGCATATACCACCAGGTTTTCGTACAGCTCAAACTGAGGGCAAAGTGCTAAGATTGCATCGCTCATTGTATGGGTTAAAGCAATCTCCTCGCGCATGGTTTGGTCGTTTCCGTCGTGCTGTAACACAAATGGATTATAAACAGAGTAATGCTGACCATACTTTATTCTACAAACGCAGCCTTGATAAATTAACTATCCTCATTGTCTATGTTGATGACATAATTATCACAGGAGATAATGATAAAGAAATTGAAATGTTGAAGCTGCAGCTGACAAGAGAATTTGAAGTTAAAGATCTTGGTCAGCTGAGGTATTTTCTGGGAATTGAAGTCTCTCGGAGTGCCAGAGGTATTTATCTCTCTCAGCGTAAATATATTTTAGACTTGCTGGCTGAAACTAGAATGATTGGGTGTCGTCCAGCGTCCACTCCAATTGAACCAAACTTACGTCTTGTTAAGGACGGGGGATCTCCCGTAGATAGGGAGGAATATCAAAGACTCGTTGGGCGTTTAATTTATCTATCACACACTAGACCTGACATTGCATTTGCGGTCAGTATGGTCAGTCAGTTTATGCATAATCCTCAAAATCACCATATGGATGCTGTGATGCAAATCATTCGCTACCTTAAAGGATGCCCGGGTAAAGGCTTATTATACACATCAAATGGCAATCTACAAGTGGAATGCTATACTGATGCCGACTGGGCAGGGTCATTGGATGACAGGAGGTCAACTTCTGGTTATTGCACGTTTGTTGGGGGTAATCTAGTTACTTGGCGTAGCAAGAAGCAAGGTGTGGTTGCAAGGTCCACGGCGGAAGCAGAATTAAGGGCTATGGCGCACGGAGTTTGTGAAGTATTGTGGCTGAAAATCTTATTGTTGGAGCTGGGTTTGTTTCAGTCGAAGCCCCTGATGCTATATTGTGATAATAAGGCCGCTCTTGACATTGTCCATAACCCAGTGCAACATAGTCGAACCAAGCACATTGAAATCGATCGACACTTTATCAAGGAAAAACTTGATCAGGGAATTATGTGCATGCCGTATGTAAACTCTTCGGACCAAGTAGCTGACATCCTAACTAAAGGATTACCTGAAAAAGGTTTCAATAATCTTTGTGGCAAGATGGGGCTATTTGATGTTTTTGCCCCATCTTGAGGGGGAGTGTAGAGTTGTGTGTGTACTTGGGTGTAGTTTGTTAATATTAGGGGGTGTAAAATGTAAAAAGAAAAATCAACATAGTTTAGAAGAGAGGAATAGAGAATCCTCCAGAACTATTGCGGCTATGAACTCACGAGTCCACAGATCCTAGAAATTCAGTGATCCAATCTTGTATTTTTGATCCAGTGTTTCAACAGTTTTGTCTTGAGTGCATTGCATAGTCGTCCAAGCTAGACGCCCGTGAACAAGACCGTCTTCGTACCTGCTTAATGTTTTGATGCAGCTGGGTAACAATGAGGCCCAGAACTTTTGTTGGATGCTGTTGTTCCTCGCCATCGCGGACGTCGATGCGTCCTCCAACCTCATCCTCGACACGCTGTAGTTCGACGCGTTTGGAGCGCCGTGACGTGGAGAATCCTCAATGGGAGTTGCGCATTGTGTCTGTGTTCAACATCGACCCACTCCATTTGGTCTCCTCCACCACCACTGCGGATAGTAGATTTAAAATATGGACGAGCGGCCACCGGCTTTGTTACTGTACTGTACGGCAGGTATTCGAGGAATTTCGTACATATAAAGTGTGTCTGAATACTCATATGGGTTCTATACGTACTTATTTTTTTACAAAATATAGCAGGTTATGTTTCTAAGAGAAACGGATAACATGGATGGCGCAACCAGTTGTGCTGCATTGATCTCTCCTCACTACAGGAATGCTCTTCTGTGCCGACGGCCAATACCTATGCCGACGGCTTTTTGTCAGGGCCGTCGGCACAGACCCCGCGAGACAAAAAAACTGAAACTGGGCTATGCCGACGGCTCGGCATAGGTCCAGTAGGGCTATGCCGACGGTGTCCCTCTCATTTTTTCTATTTTTCATTTAATATGAAATAAATCATATCTTTAAATCCGTAAATCAGAATTTAACAAATAAAATGTCTAAATAGATTAGAAAAATGAGAGGAATCCAAATATGACATCCATATCATCATTTTCACCATGCATATTACTTTTTGCAACATATTTTTGGTACTTGCTTAATAAAAAAGTCATTTTTGGCACTTAAAAAATGGAAAATGATATTTATAAAAATAATTTGAAAATTGTTTTTGCCAACAATTTTTGCCATACCAAGACATACATATGTATCAAATATGGACACATTATCACAAACTATGGCACGGGGATGGTCATAACTTGGTCATTTAAGCGAAACCTATACATGTCCATAGATGATAGACCTTTTTGTGAAGGTTTTTTTTAATATTTGTCAAAACTCAAGTTTATCATTTTCGCTAGCAACTAGTACACCACTTTTGAGTATTTTCTCAATGGGGTACACAGGAACTTTGACTTTTTTCAGCGGGTATAGGGTTTCGCCGAAGCGGGGCTTCAGACCGTCTGAAAGCCACCAAAGCCTAGGTGGTTCCATACCATATGTATACAAGTGTGTTGGGTGTTATATATGTCCAAGATCCTACTCCGGTGTGTGACCGGCTTCACTTTCTCTCTAGTAAGTTGGTGGACTTATAGCTGAAAACTCCCACTTTGGCGAAACGGAGGGAACCTTTGCAAGAGTTGGGTGGATCTTGGTTTTGGATGTTCCTATGTCCTAACCTAACACAACCAAGTAAAAAAGTCCACTGGCCTACCCCTTTTGACTCCGTTCAAAGAGGTGCACGGGAACTTTGACTTTTTCCAGCGGGTCTAGGGTTTCGCCGAAGCGGGGCTTCGGAGCGTCTGAAACCCACCAAAACCTAGGTGGTTTCATATCATATGTATACAAGTGTGTTGGGTGTTGTACATGTCCAAGATCCTACTCCAGTGTGTGACCGGCTTCACTTTCTCTCTAGTAAGTTGGTGGACTTATAGCTGAAAACTCCCACTTTGGGCGAAACGGAGGGAACCTTCGCAAGAGTTGGGTGGATCTTGGATTTGGATGTTCCTATGTCCTAACCTAACACAACCAAGGAAAAAATTCCACTGGCCTACCCCCTTTTGACTCCGTTCAAAGAGGTACACGTAAACTTTGACTTTTTTCCAGCGGGTCTAGGGTTTCGCCGAAGCGGGGCTTCGGAGCGTCTGAAACCCACCAAAACCTAGGTGGTTCCATACCATATGTATACAAGTGTGTTGGGTGTTGTACATGTCCAAGATCCTACTCCGGTGTGTGACCGGCTTCACTTTCTCTCTAGTAAGTTGGTGGACTTATAGCTGAAAACTCCCACTTTGGACGAAACGGAGGGAATCTTTGCAAGAGTTGGGTGAATCTTGGTTTTGGATGTTCCTATGTCCTAACCTAACACAACCAAATAAAAAAGTCCACTGGCCTACCCCTTTTGACTCCGTTAAAAGAGGTACACGGGAATTTTGACTTTTTTCCAGCGGGTCTAGGGTTTCGCCGAAGCGGGTCTTCGGAGCGTCTGAAACCCACCAAAATCTAGGTGGTTCCATACAATATGTATACAAGTTTGTTGGGTGTTTTACATGTCCAAGATCCTACTCCGGTGTGTGACCGGCTTCACCGGCTTCACTTTCTCTCTAATAAGTTGGTGGACTTATAGCTGAAAACTCTCACTTTGGGCGAAACGGATGGAACCTTTGCAAGAGTTGGGTGGATCTTGATATGGATGGCATATTTGAATTCCTCTCATTTTTCTAATCGATTTAGACATTTTATTTGTCAAATTTCGATTTACGGATTTAAAGATATGAATTATTCCATATTAAATATTAAAAGGAAAAATAAAGTAAAATTCATTTTATTGTTATTTATTCAAAATATACTATTACATAATCATTGTTACTTATTCAAACAAAGTTTTAAAATTTAAACAATGAAAAAGTGTAACATTATCACCCAGAGGTTAATATGATTGATAGGATACAAATATCAGTAAGTTCTAACTTCTCATTTGGCAACTAAATTAAAAGGAACTCAAAAGTTAAGCGTGCTTGGGCTGGAGCAATTTCAGGATGGGTGACCGAACGGGAAGTTTGACCAGGGTAAGTACTTTGACCTATGATTAATTGTGTAATTAGAGATTAAGTATGTCTAAGTGCAAAATTTCGAAATAGAATTAAAAAAATTCAATAAAATTTCAAAAAATAAACATTAATGAAAAAACAATGCCGCCGGCCCTTATTTAGCCGTCGGCAATGCCTATGCCGACGACCATTTAGTCTGTGCCTACGGGCACCTATGCCGACGACCCTGTGCCGACGGGGGCCGCTGTGCCGACGACATCCGAGCCTGTGCCGACTTAGCCGTAGGCATAGCCGCTGCTTCCTGTAGTGCATGATGCCTCCCATACTCATGGGCATGGAAACGCAGCCATGCTACAGTGTCCTCTTTCACCTTTTCTTGCCTTTGATAGTTTCATTTTGCTTCACATTTCCTAGTTTATATAATTGGGATACGTGAACAATCAAAAAAGGAATGAGAGGTAGGTGCTGCATTAAGAAGAGTTTGTAAGTGTTTTGCATACTTTATTGGAGGCACTAAAGATGCAAGGATTCAAGGCAGAAGAAAACTACCAAAAACATTAATACGCAGAAGAATATCATTTTATATAAGTGTCAGCCCGGTGTTTCAAAAGTTCTTTGACACGTTGAGACTCTAAAACGAACTGATGTGATCTACTCATGACATCCTCACGAACTGCAACTCCAAACAAGAAGTGTTTTATGGTACACTCAAATGAATAAGAGCCCTCTATTTTTGTCCATCCAAAGGCCCACAAGATTTCATACCAGTGAAAAAAAAAAATGACTACAGTAGTACAATTCATACTAGTGTCAAAATGGGCACCGCAGAAAAAAAAAGTTGTAGACGGCCCCGGCCCAACAGAGTCCAACCCGTCATGCCCGTGTGTCCTATCGTTTGAAAAAAAAAATCCTAATCTTCTTGCTGCGTGGGCGCCGCCGCCGATCACCCGATGCGCAACTCCGGCGCCACCGCTGCCTCGGCCCCTGCCCCCATCGTCCTACCCAAACACTACTCTTTTCCTGGCCTCGGCTCCCTTCGCCTCACCCACGATCCAAGTTCCCACGGAGCTCATCACGTGGTTCCGGGAGCAGGGCCAGGCGCTCATCGCGGCGCACCGCCCGTTCCGGCGACTGTGGGCCACGTTGGATTAGGGCAATGTTTCCCCGACAGGTCCATGGAGGATTAGGGCAATGTTTCCACGACAGGTTCAGGCACATCAGCGGCCCCTTTCCTCACCACCACGGCACGGTGACCCTCGTGATGGCAATTTGGTTGCCGCCGTAGCAGATCAAGCATCCAGGACAGTAGGACACTCTCGCTCCAACCAAGGCCCTTCCCTTGTCCTCCATCCCAACTAACGAACATATCCCTTGTAACTGAAAAAATTGTTTCTGCAAACTTTAGTGATTGATATTGTAAATGAATAAAGATGGATCACTCAGTGTGAATTTAGTAATCCGTGGATGATCAGTATTGTTTTCAGTCGGCTGTGAATTACAAAATTGGTGTGAAAAATGACCTTCTCTCTACTGCTATGCATACTAAACTGAACTGTTGAAATTGAAGGCATCGATTCCCTGACCCGTGTTTCCCTGTAAGCAGTGACAAGATGACAATGCATGTTTGCTCAGCCATGTTGTGGCAGAAAAAAATAAAAACTAAATTTGTTCTTCATATGCAAAGATGTATTTGATGGTGACCGGAATACATAAACTGTTGACATCTTACAGTCCTTCCACTTGCCAAGGCTAGGCCCCTCTTGGCCTACCATCTCTCCTAGGCGTATATAGTGTGAACTCGTCGGAGCGGTCCTATGGAAATGGTGAGTCTCAGATGCCACATCGTCCGTTATGCTGTCATCGAAGCTCGGTTCCATGCATCCTCGCCTCTTGGATGGTTGCTCGATAAGGAGGTCTCTTGGCCATGAAAGGTTGGTTGTGGTGTTCTTGCTGTTGTAGTTTTGCTATTGTCGGTGTTGTGTTGTTGTGGTTGTTAGTTGTTTCGTGCTTCGGCACATGCTGTTTTCCTAACTTTCTAGGTGGTGTATGGTTTTTAGGTCGGGTTTCCCTTATAAATCGAGCCATTCTCCTTCTTATGATCAATGAATCGCAATGTTGGGTGCTTTTCATTAAGAAAAGTCATGTAAGTCATGCTAACCGGTGGGTGAGTTTCTCCGGTCGAAACCTATATAGTTGTGATCTATTCTGCATATCATGGACGACACATTGTCTCCAAGATCAAGAGAAGGAGGGTTCAAGCGTTCAGAAAAGGTTTGATCAAGTTTAGTGTGGGATGACGTCTTGTAGGGGCAACCAGACAACTAAAACTACTTCTACCAACCAGCCAAAACAGAGCAACCAGATAGCAGCTCGGCAAACGATCAGCACGCCATCATCTTCACATCACCACATGTATGTTCGTGGAGTCCTCAGGGTGCTCTTGAAGATATGCCAACGTGGCCCTGCCTCTGTGCGCTGTCAACTTCGCTGGTGCCCAGGATGCAATCCAGTCAAAGTTGATGCATCTCCTCTTTACCCCACCTCCAAGCATAGCGGGCTTCTGAGTTTTGCGATCAAGAGCTCCATGAACAGAGAGCTCCTTGAATGGAACTTTCCATCTTCTTAGGTACGATAGCACCAGTGACCACACCCATATTAATCCAAGTTTTTCTATTAAAAAACAAAGGCTATTTCTATTATTCCAAATGCCCCAAAGAACAACAGAGCTAATAACATTAAGATGCATGTATCTCTTACTACAGAGCCATTTAGAAGCTAGAGAAGCAAAGTCTATTATTCTAATCTGGAAAATTTTAAAAACATCATCCCACAGTCCTTTAGCTACAATACATTCAAAGAACATGTGATAAACCGACTCTATTTCTTTGCACAAAGTGCATTCTAGTTCCTTCGGTATCCCTCTTTTTCTGAGATTATCTCTGGTAAGGATTTTGTTCTGTGAGAACAACCACAAAACACTTGCACTCTGGGTGGAATCTTCAGAGACCAGACCACAGGTAAGTGAACAGGGAAGACTCCTCTAAAATTAATAATGGAGTACATTGACTTAGAAGAATAAACTCCATTAGACTCATACTGCCAAATTAACTAGATCATATTCCTAGGTAATATTTAAAGAACTAACTATACCCAGGAGTCCTAGCCACTGTACCATCATCTCCGCATTGAAGGTCCTTCTAAAGTCACATTTAAGTGGCTCGGTTAGGTAGCTTAGGCTGGACCGTACGGCGAGAGAAAACGGTTTCATCAATGGTATTGTTGGCTTGGGATTTGAGATATGGAGGCTACTCCTCGAAAGTTTGTTACCTGGTGATTTTCTCTCGCAGGCTTTACCATTTATTTCGACTTATTTGTGTTTTTTCACCAAGATGCCAATCCATGAAGATCTGGCCACCACCTACATCACAGGCGGGAAGCCGGTCATCAATGCAGTCCGCCAAGGATTGGAATGTCTGGCTTGGTATTGGCCGAAAGGTCGGATGATTCTATGCCAACTAGCACACATAGTCGATGCCGCCTCCAGGGCCTCCTACTCGAGTAAGCGGAGTTTCGCAAAGAAACCTACAGTGCCTCTCCTTTACACAAATTGATATCAATCAATTATATTTCTTTTTTAATATACAATATTTTCATAGAATATTTGGTTGCATGATATATGCTAATTTTGTTGGTTTCCTTGTGAAAAACGAGTCATTTAATATAGGCTCCGCATGCAGGCATGCAGCTACTCCCTCACCAAATCTCACCCTCTCAACTATATCCAATGTCGTGTGGACGCGTCGTTTCTTGAGGCTAAAATTAGAACTTCCCTTACTTAGATTTCTCGTTTGGTAATAGACAACAGAGAGAAAGACTTGTACGGTGAATACAATTCATTTCCAACTATCCAATAACGGGCAGATAGATTGCTCGCTTCCTCTTTTGCCCTCCAAGGAGGAGGAACAGGAGGACAAAATCTATCTGGTTCGTTCAATTTCCTCTAGAAATGTTTTGAGCTATGTCTTCCTCTCTTCTCTATCTAGTAGTTCAATATCTCTTGTCAGTTTTTTGCTCATGTTGCGTTCTTTTTTACGTGAATGATGTTGTAGTGTTTCTCTTTCCTCTTTCTTGTTAATTTTGACCTGTTTATGGCTGGATATATAATGCCTAGTGAACCATGATGACTTTTCATTTGCAACTGAGACTATTTGTCTTTCTTATCCAACGACAATGTGACCTTTGTTAGATATTCTTACCAACCAACTATCTCAAAAGACCGATCTCATAGAAAGTGGAGATATAATATACTTAGCACCTCCTCCACATGCAAAGTGGATAACAACCTTCACTTGTTTGATTTGCAGGAACCAGTCCCTTGTTTACAATAGCCTAGCATTATTAATATTACAAAATATTTTCAACTAGACAAGACAATATGCCCGTGTCACGAGGCGCCAAGCCTTCTTCCTCGAAGGCACAACCCTTCAACTCCGACTCCGACGATGATCTGGTGCCAAAAAAGGGAAACAAGTCTTCTGCCTACTCGGTACCGCCGGTGGCAAGAAGCAGTACAAGGACAGGTTCCGAGACTCGGGCGGGCTGGAGAACCAGTCGGTAGAGGAGCTTGAGAACTACGCGGCATACAAATCCGAGGAGACGACCGACACACTCAATGGCTGCCTCCGCATCGCGGAGAACATCAAGCAGGACGCCACCAACACGCTCATCACGCTGAACAAGCAGGGCGACCAGATTGGTAGGACACACGAAAAGGCTGTCGAGCTCGATCAGGACCTCACCAAGGTGCATATGCTCCACCACATACTATTGCATAGACTGCATGCCTGACATGAACAAAATGACATGACCCTCGCCAACACCTAGGCCTATGCGAAAAGAGAGTATATATTTTCTTGCCAGTGGGAATTAAACCTTTTGTAAAGATAATGGGTTCCATGCGGGCCTGATTAGCGTCCCAATGTTGGTGTTTGTGTTCCATTCCTAGGGAGAATCACTTCTCGGAAGCCTTGGAGGGTTTTTCTCCAAGCCATGGAAGGCAAAGAAAACGAGGCAGATCAAGGGGCCAGCCCAAGTGTCGCGAGGTACATACAATCTTATTTAGTAGACTTAAAATATTCAGAACATGAGGCACTCATTGTACTCATTGTTCTTTCAACTCGACTGATGTTATGAAACAGACGATTCTTTCAAAAAGAAGGCCAACCGAATGGAACAGAGAGATAAGCTAGGGCTGAGTCCTCGAGGGAAGGGGGCTACCCGCAATTACGCCGAAGCCACAAGCGCCATGGAAAAAGTTGAGGTTAGTGTTCTCGATTAACTATGTGGTTATGTATCGTGGAAAAAATATCTATAAACTCTTAACATATTAAGCCACGGGTTTTGTCCTATCAGGTGGAGAAACAAAAGCAGGATGATGCCCTCGACGATCTCAGTGGCGTCCTGGGGCAGCTCAAGGGCATGGCTGTCGACATGGGCTCGGAGCTTGATAGGTAAATTAACGTGCGCGAAACTGGACTCGAGATTTTGAATTGAGTTTCTCATGTATCAACCAATGTTTCAGGCAAAACGAAGCGCTAGATAACCTGCACGACGACGTGGAGGAACTCAACTCAAGGGTGAAGGGAGCCAACCAGCGCGCGCGCAAGCTGGTCGCCAAGTAGGTGTCCAACTGCGTTGATCCATCTCGATCGCCATTTTCAGCGAAAGAAAAGGGAAAACAGAAATTACCTTGGAATCGGCCTACTGGGACAGCTTTTGGTTGTCAGTTTACCCGGTTTTCGTTTGCTAGTACTCATTAATATGAAAACTGAGAACAGACGCTCCAGTACTACTGGTCCTCAGTCCTCACCCACCTATCCTTGCCTATGGTTGTCTCTATAATTTCTTCCGTTTCAATTTTCAAATTTACATATATAATGGCGATGCCAAGAATCGAAAAGGGTCGAGACTTAGCTGGTGGACTGAGAAGAGCAGGGACCGCGCTATAATGTTGCACATTGATAAGGTCCACAGAACATTTCGGGATTCAGGAAACAAAGAGAACTGCCGAATATTTTAGTAGTAGAGAACACATTATCATTTAATCTACTAGTGGCACTTTTGAGGGGAAAAATCTACTCCCTCCGTTTTTATTTAGTTCGCGTTCTAGTTTTTTTCAAAGTCAAACTTTTTAAAGTTTGACCAAGTATATAGAAAAAATATGAACATCTATAATATGATATATATATATATGCGGATTTTCTACCCGGAGTGGTAGCTACGCATGCCCTACAAAGCGTTGGATATGCATTGGATATAGAGAGCATTGTATCTCATAGTTTTTTCTGTCAACAGCTGGGGCTAGTAGAGTTCACGGTGCTCGTTCCGTCCGTTACATGCTGTGTTGTTTTTCATTTACATGCTGCCAGAGCTGTAGCCATTCAATATACCATATGTGCCCATTTTGTGTCCATTTTCAAAAAAAAAACACGTGTGTTTACAGCCAAATTAATGCCAGAAATAAAATATTTTAGTCAACAAAAATAAATTCGTCCAGAATAAAATATTTGAGTTTTATATGCATTTTTTGGAGCTTGATATAGATCTTGATCTTGATAATTTTGCATAATAAACAAGATGAAATCCACCATACATATTACTCTAATACTCAGAATAAATTGTTTCTGGACCAAGAAATTAGCAGAGGTTAAGAGATTAACAGCACGTTTAGATCTTTTGAAACACCCGCGTGACTGCATGCAAACCATCGATCAGTCAAATTGTCCAGTGTCTTAAATGGAACAGAAGCTAGCTAGAGCTCCTCTCACAAGTTGCTGTCGCATGTATCATGTATGCTTGGCTCCGTATGGAGAGTCAATTACATATGGAAAATTGATCGATTACATATCTGACACACACTAGTAATCTACTAATCTGCCTCTAGAAAAAAAACTAGTGTTCACCATGCACTTAGCTTCAGCGTGGTCACCATGAAATACTCACATGAATCTGCAAATCCTAGCCTTTTTGTAGACACTAATCTATCAAGCTAGCTCCAAAATTTTCATAAACATCAAAAAAATAATCAACTAATTCATCTCACGGAAACACAAATTTTCCTCCCAATCACAAATCCCCATCAATGTGCTGACCTGCCGGGCGAGCATGCTACCTGCCCCACGCGCCAGGTCCGTGCCGGCCGGCCAACGCGGACTGCTATTTCAGCTCAGCACATGAATAAAGTTGAAAAAAGAATGAACAAATCTCAGTCTCCCCTGCCGAGCCAGGAACAGAAGAAACGAACACCATGAAATCGAAAAAAAAACAAGCGGAAGGCCGAGCCAGGAACAGAAAAAACGAACACCATGAAATCGAAAGAAAAACAAGCGGAAGCTCCACACCGACCCGTCTCAGACTAAAGATTTGAAGGTGCAAATCCAACGAGGGATCAAGAAGGGAAAATTTACTGGAGATAACTAAAATAAGGGAAGTTGAGATCAGGATATCTCTACCTTTAATGGCAGATCCCAAATGACCAAAGATAAACATAAGCAAGCAAATCGAGACGGGAAAAGGAAACAAGCACAGAAGGGGAAATGAATCAAATCAGACCGGGAATTTTTTTGGAAAAGCAAATCCTCATGCCTCCATCGCACAGGCAGACAGGCTCCTTCCTTGCCACTGCCGGCCGAACGATCCCATCCGCTGCCGCAGCGCTCGACCGGCCGGGGCGACCGCGGGACCCAGATCCGGTGAGGAGAGCCCCACTGGCCCGCTCGCCCGCCGCTGCCGCACCTCCATACCCCGCCGCCCGAGCCTGGGGTGGTGTGAGAAGGAGCAGGAGGAATTCAAAACGGGATAGGGAGGAGAAAAACTCGAGATGGCCTGGTCGAGTGCGTGATATTTTGTGGTGGTGGTAATATTGACCCCGTCCGGGATTGAATTGCGCCATGCACCCGATGTAACGGCATCAGCTGCGCTGCTAGGCCTGATTCTCAATCTTGTGCTCTCTATGGTTTTCTATGGTTGATTCAATGGTTGGATTAGGGTGCGTAGCTACCCACCATGGTAGCCCACTATTTCCCATATATATAATATGAAAATATATCTTATGAAGATTCTAATAATATTAAAATTTTGTTGTAAACATGTATATTTTTTCCTATATATTTGGTCATAAAGTTTGACTTTGACTAAACTCAGAACGCAAACTAATTGTAAACGGAAGAAGTACTCATAACCGCCTCGCTGACTGCAATTATAAATTCCTAAAAGAACTCTTAATTTGCATAGCACATTGAGCTTCGCAGAGAAGATCAAAAACTTTAACATCAGGTTCAGAACGGATAAGAAAAAAAACTTCGGATATTACACTCGCAACAGAGCTAATCTCACGCAGACATCAATCCAATTTATTATTATGTTGCAACCAAGAGCTTAATTTATGAGATGCATCCCATTCCAGAATTATAAATCCACCCTACTCACCCCGCATATTCCGGTAAAAACATAAATCCGCATGTATTTTTTGGAAAGAATGTAACTTCCTGCGCAGGCTGAATTTTCCAACCTGAAGTTGATATGAAGCTCATTTGTCAAGCTGAAATCTGGAAGTCTCGTAGCCTCTCTAGACTGCACACTTGCAAGTGCCATCATTATCTGAATAGGTTGATGCATTTGTCCTGATGACTACCATCCTTACGCACATGTACAACAGGTGAGCAATGCAAATTGCATGACCACTAGACTTTCAATGCCAGCAATCTCGATATGGCTTTCATGTTGCCATAAGTATCATGTAACTCTCTACGCCCTTTTGTTTGTCATCTATTGTTTCCTCTACCCTGCATTCCGATGTTTATATGAGATGCGGAGAAACCACGAGTGGGAAAATCTTGTAGCGATAAATGTCTTCTTCTTTTGCAAAGGCAAAACCTGTTTAGTTCATTATGATTGTAACTAGAACGATACCCCGCGCGTTGCAGCGGTATCTCTTAAGAAGTCTAATAAAACACATGAAATCTGAAATTGACTATAAAAATAAGCAAGATTTAGTTGATCATGGTTGTCGACGGGCCAATAGATATGAAATGCATGTATGTGTATTTTATAATTTAAAGGTCGTTATGGTTTGGGGGCGTACCTAATTGATATAGATAAGGTGAAATCAACAAGCTGCAGAAACGGATGTTGTTGATAGCTTGCATGAAGATACCATGCACATTGCCTCATAATATTTTTGAAACTTTTTGAGCGATTACATATAGAAGAGCACATAATTTATATAATTTTCATGAGTGAAAACAATCGGCAAATAGTTCATTTTATTGACGAAACTAATTCCAGTGTTCCACTTGCACATGATTTAATTGTGTAATTACATAATGGGAGGATGGTGTGATCTTATCATTCGAACGGTAAAAAAAAGGATGACGTCAAAAATTTGGTGGCTAAAGGAAAAGATGATGTGGATGCTTGCGTCTAGATATAGGCAATCAGTAATGGGGATGATGTGGACAACTGGTTAGCTAAAAAGAATAAGTGATGCGAATAGGTTTCATGTTGAGATAGACTAACACTAATTGCAGTTAGTGGGATTTTTCTTTATAAGAAGTATAGATAGATAGGTATGCTTGGCGTGCGAGAGGACATCAGACCAATTACAGAAAATCGACTAACAAACCCATCTAGCCTATATCTTCTTCTTTATCTCCACTAACAAATCCATCTACAAGACAATGATCTTGATAATGGCATGAATGAGGCTAATAGGACTGTGATCGATTTTGCCCCTTCTTTCTTAGTTAGTCGGGCAACATCGATGGATAGATGGTAGCAGCGGCAACATGATTTCAGTTGTCCTGCTCAAAATTTTGACCTGTGGGACCTTTCCTCTCTTGGAGATGCCTTTCTTGAATAGCAAGATCTCCTAGCAATCAAGGCTTTACCCGGCAATGAAGCACCTAGTCCGAATGCCTTCGCCCATCCTCCATGTTTTCTTAAATTCGCTGGTGCCTGAACTGACTCTTTCATATTCGGGATAGTAGTTTTATGAAGAACTAATAATATCTCAAATAATTCCTTACAAGGTGCCGGTGAACATTTCTTAAGGCCTCAGATGCCCTAGCACATAGAAATGTTGAACAAGAATATGGCAGAAGAAAGTAATCTTTATGACTACCAATATGCTTGTGGTTTCACCAGTCTATATGGAATCTCGACGGTCTCAAGAGGGGGGTGGATTAGAAAGAAAAACAACCATGTATAAATAATCTCATTTTATATTCATGACCTACTCTTTGACGTTCTCACCTAGTCCACATGTGATCACTTCACGGACTACAATTTAAATTCCCACAAGAACTCCTAAATTGGGTATCAGAGCTTAGAAGATAGAGCATGGAAGAAAAGGATAACATAAATGGATGCTTACATGGTCATTGAACATTTCTGCATTGTTTTCTCAATGTGCCTCCCAAACTCATGGTCATAGAAAATGAGAATGTGTGATGATGTCAAGAAAACACCAAACGCTCAAATCTTTCAGTTGTGTATGGTGCCGACCAAGAAGAGTATAAGGCTGCTTTTATTCATGAGTTGGTCAACCTAGCTAATGATAACCCATATCCTATTCTTCTAGGTGGGGATTTCAATATGCTAAGGTTCCGACACGAGAAAAGTAGGGGACGGTTTGATTCTCATTGGCCTTTTTTGTTCAATGTTGTCATTAACAGCTTGTCCTTAAGAGAGATACATATGATGGGGAGGCAGTTTACTTGGGCAAACAGTCTCCCTGAGCTGACATACGATAAGCTGGATAGTGTACTGATGGACTCCGATTGGGAGGATAAATACCCATTGGTAACAGTTCGCGCTTTAGAACGTACTGAGGCTTTCTTAGATCATGCCCCCATCCTTTTGTCAACTGGAACATCGATGCTTTACTCTCAGCCTCAATTCAAGTTTGAATTAGGTTGGCTGTTGCGTGATGGTTTTGATGATCGGGTTTAAAAGGTTTCGCTTCAGCCGGTAGTTGGTGATACCCCCATTCAAAGATGTAATAATAAGATGCGCAAATTCCTTCGAGGGTGCGCTAGACACACAACCCGCATGCTCAAAAAAGAAAAGGAGCGCATGTGTTCCATTATAGATAAGCTCGATCAAATCACAGAAGTACATGTTTTATCAGCGCAGGAGATTGAACTGAAAAGTCAATCGAATGAGAAGGTAGCACGTATGTTGCGGGAAGAAGAGCTTAAATGGTATCAGAGATGTAAGGCTTAATTTATCCTTGAAGGGGATTCGAATACGAGATACTTACATAATGTTGCCAATGGTAGACATAAGAAGAAACATATTCATTCTCTTCATCGGGATGAGGGCCTGATCGAAGGACAGGATCAGCTTAAGAAATATATTACAAAATATTATAAAGGTCTGTTCGGGGCTTCGGAAGAAGGAAACATTTCTCTCGATGAGTCGCGAATAGATGATAAAACCGCCTAGCATATTATTTTTAGATGTAGCATATATTGATATTAGCAAGCAAATCATGGGTTATTGCCCACGAGACCAATGTTTCTCAGAATCTCAAGCTAGTCTCACAATCCTATGATTAACCTGACAGATATGTTCCTAGGACGAGTCATTGTCTCTAGAATCTTAAACTGCAATAATTCTACCAAATTATACTATCATGGTCAACATGTTAATTCGTTCCAGTTTGATTCTACCAATTCCAGTGATTTATTCTGTACATTTAAATTACTGTCCCAAAGTATCAAATGGTCTCTACTTTGGTCTGCATTTTTCATTCGAATGTTCTAATGCATCAAAGATTCTAAGTGTGTACAACATGAAGAATAAGATACGATCCTAAATTCTATATCCATCAAACGATTTGCAGTCGTGTGCGGAGTGATCGTAGTCTCGTAGACAATCCTGACAATCCTGCACAATACAGGGCTACGCATCAGAGCGTTGTGGATCGCGATGACAAAGTTATCGCCCCGAGTCTTGCCACAAACTGATTCCCCTTTGCCATACAAGGAGCAGAAGACGCTATCAAAGACTTCGATGTCTGTTCTCACTGGTTGCCACTGGGTATTTTGCTCCCAACATCTCCCGTTCTCATGACTAACATGAACGAAAAGAGTCACTCAACATTACCAAAAAACAAGATAGTCATGCCGTTCTATACACAATTTCCCATACAGCTATTTCACACTATATAATACGACGTCAAGAAAAAAAGTGCTATAGATGTCAATGTCAAAATAGCAAGTGGTTGGCACGCTCTCAATAACTCATGGCCATTACTTCCAAGTTGGAGTTTGCCGTTGTCTTTCACGACATAGTATAGGAACACCGAGTTTCCAATAGAGCAAAGAAACTGCATAGATTATGAGTTTATACATCACACACTAGTACTCTTCTGGGAAATACCACGATTGTTGATGGGAATTTAAGCACAACAAATTATAAGCACGCCAACACAATGACATAACAGGCTTTTCGGTACTGCAAACTTCAAGCAGCAGCTACAGTGGGAGGAGGGAAGAGTGTTATCTCCACATTGTCGTGAACACCCTGCAGGAGCAATTCACCATCGTAGGTGACAAATTTCCTCTTCTTGGCGGCCCGCAAGGTCCCAACTAATGCTTCAAATATATTTGCGCAACGATCATCATTGAAGAGGACACCAAACTTGACCTGGAAACAACAATACTTCCATTACACAAGTGACATCTGCTGAATATGTTCACGAGGGGCTGGAAAGCTGAGCTACAAATTTAGTATTTTTCCCAGATATGGCCCTGTGAAGAGGCTTGAAGCCCATATTGCCCCTCACAAAAAGGCGAAAAATTATAACCAAATATGGCCCTTGGGTTTGGCGCCGACATCCTTGAGTCAGTTTGTGTAGCAGCCAACGTGGCTGATTTGGTGCCAAGTCGCGGGAAGCCGAAATGTGTGAACGACCAAGCAAACCAGCGTTGTTACTTGCCATGCTAAGCTAGCTATATGCTAACAGGTTAGCTCATTTCATCTCCCGTATCTCGTTATGGTGGGCTTGGAGATGAAAAAATACAGGAGCGAAGAAGATTCTCCTGGCGAATATCATTCTTTCATATGGGTTACAAGACAACGCTTAGTCCTGTCGCAATCACACATGCTCACCTAGCTAATCAAACTACGCAATATTCTTTGGCAATAGAACTATATGACTCCTAATCAGGTCGAGTTACATTGCACTTTTTCCATGCAAGTATAGCTAACATGCAACCTACACTACATCACTGACCAACACTAAGCTTCCATCAGGAAGGCAATTTTTCTTACCATAAAATCATCACCAATGGCACGACGACCATGGCAGCAGCACAGGGCCCTGGCAGGGGGGCAGCCCGACAACCT
This sequence comes from Poa pratensis, assembly GCA_947311845.1. Classification (NCBI taxonomy): domain Eukaryota; kingdom Viridiplantae; phylum Streptophyta; class Magnoliopsida; order Poales; family Poaceae; genus Poa; species Poa pratensis. Next base: position 32,528,849 of record CAMZMU010000049.1, read on the forward strand.
CGGTGGGCGGACTATTTTTTTGGTCATGTTAAAACGCCGGTCAGTGATCGGCTTGTGCAGCCCACGGCGTCGGCATGAGACCTATGAGGTTTATTGGTCATAATAAGACTCGGTCAGTGATCGGCTCGTGCGGCCTCTGCCGCCGGCACAAGATTTATGAGGTTTTTTGGTCATGTTAATAAGCGCCGGTCAGTGATCGGCTTGTGCAGCCTCTGGCGCCGGCACGAGACCTCTGAGGCTTTTTGGTCATGTTAATAAGCATCGGTCAGTGATCAGCTCATGCGGCCTTCGGCGCCGGCACGAGACCTACGAAGTTTTTTGGTCATGTTAATAAGCGTCGGTCAGTGATCAGCTCGTGCAGCCTCCAGCGCGGGCACGAGATCTATGAACTTTTTTGGTCATGTTAATAAGCGTCAGTCACTGATCGGCTCGTGCGGCCTCCGGCGCCGGCACGAGACAGGCACGAGACGTATGAGGTTTTTTGGTCATGTTAATGCGTCAGTTAGTGATCAGCTCTTGCGGCCTCCTGCGTCGGCACGAAACCTGTGAGGTTTTTTGGTCATGTTTTTTTTTACGAGAAAGATTTTTTGGTCATATAAGCGTCGGTAAGTGATCGACTCGTGCGGCCTCTAGCACCGGACGAGACCTATGAGGTTTTTGGTCATGTTAATAAGCGTCAGTTAGTGATTCACTCGTGCGGCCTCCGGTGCCGGCACTAGACCTATGAGGTGTTTTGGTCATGTTAATAAGCGTCGTCAGTCAGTGATCGGCTCGTGTGGCCTCCGGCGCCGGCACGAGACCTATGAGGTTTTTTGGTCATGTTAATAAGCATCGTTCACTGATTGGCTCGTGCGGCTCTCACGTCGGCACGAGGTCATGTTAATAAGCGTCGGGCACTGATCGGCTCGTGCGGCCTCCAGTGTCGGCACCATACCTATGAGGTTTTTTGTAGGTACGGATTCAGCGGGTTTTTCTCTAGGGCATTGGTCTGGCAGGACGGTGGTCATGAGTTCTTCCTGACCACGATCAACAAAGACTGACTGGCTCCAACGATGGAGAAACAGCGGTGACGACGCGTCATCAGCCCGTTCGAGAGAAAGAAGACGTCCTTCCCCAAGAACTTCCATTAGGTCTTTTTAACACAAAAAAAATGCACAAAAGACTCGTAGATGGAATCCATCTAGCCTTATGCTACCTAGCTAGCTGGCGTGTTTCACTCCTATGGAAGAAGAATCAGTCCATCACGGTTCACGTACAGGAGATAGAATCAATCCAGCTGGTACAACTAGCTTTGCATGTGAAGCTACCCATGCGTGGTTTGCTTGATCATTCGGTGCCAAGTATCTCGGAGGCAAACTTTGTCACGCCGGGTGATCGGCAATTCAGGGCAAGGCTTTCGGCGCCAGCACACTACAACGCCGAACTGAACGAGTTCAGCTCCACACCATTGGGCGCCGAGAGGGGCCATATTTGGTTATGGTTTTGATAAGGGGCCATATATGCTTCAAGTTTGTCCAAAGGGCTATTTCTGGTAAAAAAAAATATACAAATTTACTGGTGGATAAGTTTCTTTAATTTATGTAGAATCATATAATTTTGTCATTAATAAGCCTAGCCACTGATAGTGTTATCATAGGATAGATCTTTAAAACCCACTACATGGAACTCCTTTAGAGTAACAAGAACTGCATTTAGAAGTCTTTAGAATCATCACCTGCCTGATGTAGTATTGTGCTTGAAGAATATGCCAGGACAGCATTAGGATAAAAATCCAAGATTTATACAGTTCTATGAAGTCTACAATAATGAAGTCACTAGAGTATTCTTGTGTCCATTTGTCTATTTTTTATGGCAAGATTTATTTAGACTCAAGGGCTGAAGATCACAAAACAAAAAAATATTAATCGATCGACAGGGCAATCGTACTACACAAAGTTTTGTATTAATTATCCCAAAAAAAGAGAGTATGTACCAGTTGCAAAGTTCTCTCTCCATCCAGAAAATATATGTGGTTTTTGCCATCTCATGTTGTCCTGAAGTGTATGTCCTTTTACATTTTCTAGGTATTTTGCTTACACTATTCCTGTTATAGACCACATCATGGTACAGTTTATTGTCTAGGTATTTTTGCTTACACTATTCCTATTATAAACCACATCGTCGGAGTATTAAGACTTATGGAGAAAGGTGCACAGTTACTACATTTATTGTCTTCATACAATCATACTCTTAAGAATTATGTACATTATCTATGGTTCATGTACATTCGGTTGGTTGTGTACACCTTCATTGCCAATAGGATGTCCCCTCACCTACCAACCTGCACTGCAATATGTGGTGAACTGGTCGTTTTTTTTTTTTACTTTCTTAACACTTGCATCCATATAGTTTACTGGAATGCGAACTCAACCAACCGAATGTACAGGAACCATAGATAAATCTACAGTAAATTCTGCCACACAGGCAAGAATGGGGAAATTTGTCCTTGTAGATTACCTTATCAGTTATTCAGACCATTAGCTGTGTTTTAAAATGCGATGAGCTATGTTTTTCTGGTGAATGATTAGCTATGTTTCATGACACTGTACCATCAGTCTCGGAATTATAGGGGACAGACACACATCCGCTCTGTATGAACAGCATCATGCTATACACACGCAAATCAGGGAAACCACAACGATCGCCGTAGGATCCAGCAAAATGGGCAATGGCGGGCGACTCACACATCAGGCGATCGATCGGCATGCGCACACCGAACCGCATATCGGCGGGAGGCAGGGGAACGAACCCCAGCTCACAGGTCGAAAAATGTGTTGAGACGCCACCAGATCTGCGTTTGATTTCGGGAGGGAAAGAGCCTGACCTTGTAGGAGCCGTCGGGCTGCTGCTGGCCGAGCCTCTGGATCTCCTCCTTGAGCCTCCCGACCTCCTCCTCCACGTGACTGTTGTTCATGGCGCCTCAGGTCTCCGCTCCCTTGGCCTCTGTGAGTTTGGATCTTGTCGTCGCAGCGGGATAAACTTTTCTATGGTGATATTGCGGGAGATGGAGGAGAGTCGTTGGTGGAAAGCTTCAGTGGCAGTGGCGCCAGACGTTGCGGGCATAGCGCATGGGCCGTTTGATGGGAAATGGACGGGCGAGATGAAGGCAACGACGTGATAATTTCATCCGACTTTTTCCATTGTATAATGTCGAGGGGGCAACCATGGATTAAGTCTCCATGATTTAAAATGCAGTGGATTGGATGAGGCTTGAGAGTTTGAGGTCGTTGATTGAAGCCAAAGTTTCACATAATTTAGAATGAGGGCATTTTGAGTGATATCCAGAAACATGTAAGAATTTGGTAGAGACAGGAAGAGGACGTGTGCAAAACACAAAAATAGTTCATAGTAATCTTGGTGATCTCGATCTATAAATTGGTAGCTCACCGACAACATCACACTTTAGCTTGGGTTAATTATCACGACAATGTGCAAAATTTATCATTCTAGAGCTCGTGATCTGTCCATATTCCAATGTATTTCTAGGTGAGTCACCGCCTCACCGGTCCAAATAAAAAATAACTCGTGTAAAACCTTTTTGGAGCTAACAATAACAATGCATCGCACAAACAACATCTCAATGTTACATGGGTTTAGCGAGGCAATAACGAATTTAGTGTCTCCATCATTAGGGCATGTACAAGGTTCATAAGACGGTCTTATCTTAGATCATATAGATATGACAATAAAACATGTTGTACAATAAGTTGTTTTTTAGTCTTATCTATAATAACTAGATATCCTGAAAATTGTTGTTAACAGATCATCTCCTAACTAAGAGAATGCAAACGTCTTTTCTTCGTTTCTCTCTCCTCCAGCTCAACAATTATCTTACATGGCATTTTTAAGATATGACCATTGTGATGTAAAAAAGATATGACCATTGTACATGCCCTTATCCACTCGCAATACTATCCTTGGACGACTAGACACGGGGCCAGGGACAGCCTAAGAGCAGGTACAATAGTGGGCTTATAGCCCGCCTACATGGCATTTTTGTCTATGTGGAGGAGAGAGATAAGGAGTGGGCTCTCATGTAAGAGGCAGCCTGTACGCGTGCTCCTAGGCAAAAACAATAAATGCGAGAAGAGATAAAGACACAAAGTGAGAGAAACACTAACCTAATAGCCAACCTTATAACCAATTCTATTGTATATGAGCTAACTATAAGCCTAACTTTTGATGTCGACATGGCAGTTTCATATAGCCGGCTGTTGGCTCTACTATTATACTTGCTTTAAGGCCTCTTTAGTTGACTTAATTTGCCTACACTCATACGATATGTACCTTAGATTATTTCAATAGCTTCACATCTACTCGCCAATGAATTTGGATGGAAACGACCAATTTTAGCAATTATGTTTCTTTTGTAAGGGATAGAGGAGGTTGGAATAGGATTTATGGGGTGTCTACTTTTCTGTCGCCAACTACCCCAACATTTGATTTTCATATAGGAGGTGCTTTTGCGCATAGTAGATTAGAAAACCCGGTGACGCATTGAATGCCCACATGGCCATCCCCTCACATGCGTTGCTAGCAAATTGGAACCAGAACATGAATGCCAGGAAACTGAACAAGGTCGTGATATTTTAGACATGGCTACAATGCCTCTAAGGTGAAGTGACATTATTTTGACAAGAATATAGAAGTAAAAAATCACTTAGTTGTAAACATGTTTGATGACTAATTTATCGATATTATTTTTGTTTGACCAAATATCTGCAATCTTTTGCACACCACCAAACTTATAGAAGTTTAATTGTACACTTGTTAGGTCTTCAACTATTTGAAAGTGGTTGTTCTATTGCTATGTTAACAACGAGGAGTTTATTTATCCCGACTCTCCTATCCTTCCTTTAGCGTACACCTATCATGCATTTTTTTTTGTAATAAACAACAGTGCAATTAATTGAAGCATTCTATTATGTAGACTACTAGGGATATAAGCGAGGCAAATGCCGCGCGCCCGTGCGTGTAAATTTGAATTTGAAAATGGCGATGTTTTAAAGTTGTTTAAACTTGGAAATAATTGAAATTGAAAAATGCTTCCGCTTTAAAAATGGTCGGATTTTGAAAATTATAGTAATTCAATTACAAATGTGGTTTTTTTTGTGTGAAAATATTTTTAAATAGTTAGTAATTTTTTTTTTTTGAGTTTGTTCACACATTTTATAGTTACGTTAAATGTTTAGTAAGGTGGAATGGGTTTGTATGTTTGTATTTTGTTGACATATTTGTTTGAATTTCATAATTGGAGAATGTATAGTATATGGTTATCTGTTAAAGTTAATTTGTAGTTAGAGAAAATTCATTTGGAATTTGTACAAATAATTTTCAAATTAGAGTGGTGAAACTTTATAATTCGGGAGAATCGATTGTGTGAGATAATATGTGAGATATATATATTTTAGAGGATTTCATTTGTTTCCTTTTTTTAGCGAATTCAATTTTTCAAATGTGCTGCATGTATTTGTTTGTGAGAATTATGATATATATTTATTGTGTAAGAAACAATTTGTCATATCGAGTATTTTTAGATATTTGGAAATTTGGGATGTTTGGTCATATTTGGAGTATAACATAAAATTTGTTTTAACTTCATAATTAGGGTGAATGTAATTTGTGAGATATATTTTAGAGTGTTTTTAATTTTCGAAAAAAAATTGAATGATCAAATTTGTTGTTTTTTTTAAGAACATTTATTTTGAATGTGTTATCTTTTTTGTAGGAAAATTATAATTTTCTAACAATTTTAAATGCTAAATGTGTTGCTTTTGTTTTAATATTTAGTTCAAATGTATTAGTTCTTTAATAGGAAAATATTGTGAAATTAAATAGAGCTACAATAAATATTATTGCAATTGTTTTGCAAATTAAAATGTCTTGCTTTTTTTTTCTTGATCATCATTCTAATGTTTTTTTTACATAACAAAAGGGAAGATGAAAAGAAAAGAAAAGAAAAGAAATACAAAGATTTTTCTAACAATTTGAATGCTCAAATTTGTTGTTTTTTTTACATTTATTTTCTAACAATTTTAAATGCTAAAATGTGTTGATTTTGTTTTAAAATTTAGTTCAAATGTATTAGTTCTTTAATAGGAAAATATTGTGAAATTAAATATAGCTACAATAAATATTATTGCAATTGTTTTGCAAATTAAAATGTCTTGTATTTTTTTTTCTTGATCATCATTCGAATGTTTTTTTTTACATAATAAAAGGGAAGATGAAAAGAAAAGAAAAGAAATACAAAGATTTTTCTAACAATTTGAATGCTCAAATTTGTTTTTTTACATTTATTTCAATTTTGTTAGTTTTGTATAGAAAAATTCTAATTTTGTAGCAATTTAAAATGATCATATATGTTTTTTTTTTACATTTATTTCAAATGTGTTAGCTATAAAGATTTTATTTTTCTGTTTTTTTGGTATATTAGTTGCTTTTTTATGAATTGTAATTTAAAAGTTATTAATTTTTCAATTTATAGCATTTTTTAAGTAGTTATTCCAAAACTGGCGGTGGGTCCCGCATGCCATTTTTTTAAAGAAAAAGAAAAATCCGGAGGCTCCCGCGGCGGCGGCGGGCTCGCCGGCGGCGCGCCGCCGCGCTGCCGGACGCGCGAGTGGGGGCGCTCGACGCGCCCGGAGTCGTGCTACCCTGGAGTGGCGGCGCCGCCCATTGTGGGCCACCGGAGCGTCGCCGGCGGCGTCCGGAAGCGGCGGAGGACGGCGGAGCGGCACGGCGGCGAATCCGGCGAGTGGGCGTCCTCCCGGCCGGCGGCGCGCGGCGAGGAAATGGAGGAGGTGACGGCGGAGCCCGTGGTGGGCTCCGATTTGAGCGGGGAGGGGCGATGCGGCGGCGCAAGGCGTCGGCGGCGCCGCCGAGCGCGGGCGCGCGCGGGGAGAGAGGAAGAGGAGGAACCGTGTGGCGCTGGTGATTTTACACGGAGATCCCTCATGTTTTCGAAAATTGCGTTTGGGTCCTTTGCGGGCGGGTTTTTGCAAAATGGCGCGCTGGAGTCGACGTGTCGTAACCTAATTGGTAGAAACTACCGTGCTACAGTACTACTGTAGCTTGCGTGAATTTTGACGTCATCTGGGCCGCTGGACGCGCTGATCGGACGGCTGCCGTCATTCGGGCGACGTGGATGCCCAAACGGAGGTCGAATCCGACGGGCTTTTATATATAGTAGGATGGGGCCTGAGTTACAAAGGACATATGAGCTATCCATAATATTTAATGCATAAACGCACGCCCTATATATGCTTGTTTGTGACTGTAGTTTTCGCGTGCTTGTCAATCTGGATATTTCTCCATGCGTTCTTCCTTTTCTCCAATTATTTTTAGAATTTCTCTCAGCTTTATTTGAGAGTCATGATTGTCCAAGTACCTAGTAGAATAGTTTGGAATGAAGGGCTGGCGGATACCTAGGGTTGGGATGCCTACGGAAAGTTTCTCTATTGTCGATGTACCATTCTAGGTCAACTACATATGTTTACTCCACATGGACGATGTGTGAGAGATCGAAACTCGCCGTTTAAGCCTAAGCTTAGATATAATGTAGTCCTGGACTTGGTTCTTGGTTATCTCATCCACTATACATGTGTCTAGGAACACTCTGTCGACCAACATGGCCAACCGTGTTTCCAACTAACTGGATTGGCTCATCAAATTCAAACTGTTATGCATCCTTAGTTTCTCATATACCATCCCTCTGTAGGCATGATAGAATTGTAATAACATGGGGATCTCTCATGTGTAAAAGTGCATGTCATCATGATCCATAACCATAACTGAGAAGTTTTCCAATATCTTATTACATTCCAAACTAACAGGCCATACCCATTGACAAGATGACATGGCTGTATAGAACCTTGAACATCTATATACTGTCATGACGCATGAATTTAACACAAGTTCATAGCATTTGATAAAAAAAATCCATTATTTGGCATGTGTTAAAGCTCATGTCATCATGATCCATAATAGTAAGTGACAACTTTTATGTATCTTCTTACTTAAAGTTCTAAAATGTATCTTCTTACTTTCCAAATTAACAAGCTCCACTAACGTTGTATTGGTAGAGGAGTACAGTGGCATGGAGCACCGATTTGAAAAAGGTTCATATAATCTTATTAAATTTGCCATTATTGGGTGTGACCAAGGAATACACGTCCGAGTTGTCCGTCCAATCCGCTAATGCTGCATCATTATAACAAGTGCAGTTTAGCTTGACAGTTTGTGGAATAAAACAAAATAGGGGCAAAAGTTGTCATATTGTCACCGGTCTCATGACAAAGAGGTAAAGTATGTCGATCTAGGGTAAAATCCACAAGGCCACAACTATTTGGCAGAAGTGGAACGCTGTAAGAAAAACTGTGAGCCCTACATAAAAATTATGTCAACTTTCTCGACACTTTTCTTCTATTCTTGTGTACTATTGCTATGATGTCGGGTTCATGATGTAGCATTTGCTAGGGGTGGTTGAAAGTGCATATAACACCTAATTAGGTTTTGGTGATTAATGACAACACAATTAGAGTTATAACCGTGTGCTAAGTGTTTATAGATACAAGTGACAAATGGAGCACGACGGTTGGCGACCATCTCAAAAAGAGAAAAGACCGAAGACGGTGTGACATGGGTATGCTATCGGGTACCCTACCATGAGGGTACCTGGTGCACGTATCGACTAGGCCCAACTATCAGAGCCTACATGAAGCCCATGAAGGGAGGCCCACGAAGATGGAGTATCCTCCAAGTTTGGCGAAACAATAGTCGGTTTAGAGTTTCCTTACTTGTAAATCGAGTCGGTTACGAACACCCGAGACCCAGCCTATTATTTAAGGACTGGGAGGGCCATCGAACCAGACACGTACTTTCAGAGCCACCAAAACCCTAGCGAGATCGACATCTCGCCGGGACCTTGTAACCATCATATTCACAAAGCAATAACAGACAGGCAGGACGTAGGGGTGTTACCTCCACACGAGGGCCCTGAACCTGGGTAAAATCTTTGCCCTGCTTGTCAGCCGACGATACTTCCAGCTCTACCACGTTCTCTCCCCCATATTCATAACCTAGGGACCTTAACCATGGGTCTTGATGAGTCTACCCCTCGTCAAGTGGCGCCGTCTGTGGGAAAGAATAGCGCTGGACTCGAAGTTTCGCCGGTCCCAACAGCAAACGGCAAATCGCCGATCACACCAGCAAACGGCAACTCGCCGATCTCATCTGCAAACGGCAACTCGCCGGCCATGTCAGCAAACAGCAACTCGCCGATCCAGGCGACACACGGCGACTCGCCGATCCACTCGAAAAGCGGCAGCCTGCCCGCTTCACCTGCAAAAAGCGCATCTGCTCTTCCAATGAATTTCAATCCGCACTCGCCGGAGCTTCAGGAGGCGTTTTCCGGCCTTGAATCAGGTTTGAGTTTAACTGTTGGAGCATTCAATTTTTTCGTAAACAATCTTGGCACGCAGGACTCGACAGATCCGCAACAACTGGCGCTGGGCGCACTCGAGGCTCCGTCGACTGCGCTCGCCCCGTCGTCGATTCCTGAAGCCTGCTCGCCCGCAACAACCATGTCGACCGGCGAGATCGACAGGTTCATGATGACGGAACTCCAAGGCGAGGAGGCAGAATCAGCATACCGCACAAGCAACGTCGACTTCAACCTACCACTCGACGAGAGTTTCGACTGCGGGATCTCCCTCGATGACTTCTACGAGCCCGCGATTCATAACGACAGCAACGTCGACTCGGAGATCTTCACCAACACCAACCTCGACTCAGAAATCCATAATGGCTTCGCCAACACCGAGATGAGCATAGGCGATGAGCACATCGACAACGAGATTCGCCTCGAAGATCTACTCGATGAACACACTGGCTCTGACATGAGCCTCGACGGCGACGTCGAGTCCATGACTGGAATCGACAGCACATACACCTGTCCACGGGTCACGCCCCATCAGGTCTACGTGGCCTTCTCCGCAGAATCATCCGCAGACGCAGCCGCTCGCAGGCCTGCACAATTCCCATGCACGGTAACCATGCCGGATGGGGTCACAACCTTGACAATCACGGAGGAGATGGCAGCAAAAGCAGATAAAGTCATAAAGGAGTGCACAATGATGCCACCAAATTCCACCCCAGAGGAGATGTTGACCTTCCAGTACTTCAACTGGCAGGAGTCAATTCGACTGCAAAACTACCGAGCGACGCTCGAAGAGCGCAAAAGGCAAGCCAGCCTCTCGAGTGCCCGAAGAAGGGAGCAATCCCTCGGGTCCACAATGCAACCAACCCCACGACCTAGGTCGCGGTTGGCAAGCCTTCCAGAACATGAAAGGGTAGCAATCACCCGTAACCTGTCGTTCATGACAGAGGACGCTAACGGAATCCCAGTGCCCAAAACTGCTGCGGGTGCATTATTCTCCGTAGGTGCTTACCTCAAGGCAATGCAACCTCCGGCGAATGACCCTAACGCAGCCCTGCATCGCCAACAACTCAAATCGCTAGCTCTAGCGGCACAGGCTATACAGCCAGAAGACAAAACTCCAGCAAGGAATCGCGATCGCGACATAGTCGACTCACGACACGCAGCACATCATCGCAGTGGTCGCAGCCACCACTCGGATGAAGGAAGGAGAAGCACGCGCCGGCACAGGTCCAGCAGAAGCAGATCTCGAAGATCCTATAGCAGCGATTCATACTCTGATCGAACCAGAGCCATGCGGAGCATTGTGCTTCACTCGACGCATCCGTGAGACGCGGATGCCCAAAGGTTCAAGTTGACAGGCGAACAACCCAAGTACAACGGTCGCCAAGAACCTTCCGGGTGGCTAGAAGATTACAGACTCGCCGTGGCATGCCAGCGTGGCACGAACACCACGGCGATGCAGTACATACGACTCATGCTCGAAGGAACTGCCCGCGACTGGCTCAAGGCGCTCCCTCCATCATCATACGACTCGTGGGACGATTTCCGCAGAGACTTCATCAAAAACTTCGAGCCTCTATGTGAGCGCCCGAAGACATTCGAAGAATTAAGGGCATGCACTCAACGATCAGACGAGTCGTTGAGATCATACATACGGCGGTGGACCGAAATACGCAATTCGGTTGGCAAAGTGTCAGAAGACAGGGCCATGGATGCCTTCATACAAGGTCTCGCCAGGAAGGACTTCAAAGAGGCACTGGTCGTGAAAAGCCAACCTCCCTGGCTGACCTCATCAAAGTTGCGACTGAGTGGGCAGATGGAGAGGATTCTGTACGCAGATCCCGTGCTTCCCCACCACGCGACAACTACGAAAGCGGCAGTCGAGGCCGCAGAGATTCATACAGAGAAGATCGCAGGCGCAAACGTTCCAAACGTCCTTACGACGATAACAGACCCGAGTTCATGGCGGCTGGATACACACAACCCGGGAGACCAAGATAGAAGCAATCGACGCTCGGATGATCGACGGGACAGTCGAGATCGCGAGCAGCGGAGCGACAGCTACAAAAGGCAAGAATGGCGCAAACGCAGCGACGCAAAACCCGAGCGGTCATTCGAGGAAAAGATGGACGACTGGTGCAGATTCCACCTCTTCAAGGGGGACGACGGAAAACTACGCTCCAATCACACCCTAAGGAACTGCAGGGAATTCGACCAAATGGCGACTGACTACATGATACGACTCAAAAGGTACGGCCCAGCACCTGCTCAGCCCACGCCTGCACCCGCACCACAGCCGAACGCTGTGCCCGCTCTCATGGCGCCACAGCCGCCACCGCAACCACCACCACAGCCTGCTCCAGGCGCAAACCTCGCAGGTGCCATACAACCCGTACTACGGGCGGAAGATGATCAATATCCACAGCCCCACGGGCAGATGTACATGATACAAAAGGGTCGCCCCTCCAACAGGCAGCAAAAGCTAATCACTCGACAGTGAACATGGCTGTCATGGCACCTCCTGCCGTGCCGAATTTCTGAAGGGATCGGAAACCATCATAAGCTTCAGTCGAGAGGATCATCCCCCAGCTGTAGTTCGACCAGGGCACGCGGCTCTGGTACTCGACGCGCAAATAGGAGGCTACGCCATGACCAAGGTCTTCATGGATGGAGGCAGCGGCATAAACATCATCTTCGCGGACACGCTCCGCAAAATGAACAGGTCAGTCGAAAACCTCCCAAAATCTTCAAATACCTTCCACGGTATCGTTCCTGGCAAAGCAATTAGCCCAGAAGGCACCATACAACTCGACGTTACGTTCGGGGACAAAAGCCACTTCAGGACAGAGTCGATTGAGTTCGAGGTCGTCGACTGGAAATCACAATACCATGCTATTCTTGGTCGCCCGACGTTTGCTCGATTCATGGCGGTGCCACACTACGCGTACCTCACGCTGAAGATGCCAGGACCAAAGGGAGTCATCACTGTCCGTGGAAACTTTCAAAGGTCCGATGCTTGCGACCGCGAGTTCAGCAAAATCTCCGAGATGTTCGGGGTGGAAGAATCACTCGCCGACTGGCGATTTCCAACGACCGCACACTCCTTCCGGAGCATAAGAAGTTGGCAGTCGACAGATCCTTCAATGCTACAAATGACACAAGGTCGCATCAGGTGCACCCGACCGATCCGTCCAAGACAGTCAACATATCTTCGAGCCTGCCTATCGCATAGGAAGGCGCGCTCGTCGAATTCCTCCGTGAGAACTGGGAAATATTTGCGTGGTGTCCAGCCGACATGCCAGGTATTCCCAGGGAATTCGCCGAGCACTCTCTCCAATTGTTTCCAGATGCAAAGCCAGTCAAGCAAACGATGCGTCGAATCTCCGGCCCAAAGCGAACCGCAGTCGAATCTGAAGTCGACCGGTTACTCGCAGCAGGATTCATTAGGGAAATCAAGAAATCACAATGGGTGGCCAACCCCGTACTCGTAGAGAAGAAGCATACAGACATCCTTCGGATGTGCGTGGACTTCACAGCGCTGAACAAGTGCTGTCCAAAGGATCACTTCCCGCTACCCCGAATCGACCAGATCGTCGACTCCACCGCCGGATGCGCACGACTCTCCTTTCTGGATGCTTACTCAGGTTATCACCAGATAAGGATGAAGCAAGAAGACGAAGAAAAAACGGCGTTCATAACCCCACTCGGGGTCTACTGCTACACAACTATGCCCTTTGGGCTCAAAAACGCGGGTGCAACATACCAGCGCATGATGCAGGACTGCCTCAAAAAGCAAATCGGACGCAACGTCCAGGTCTACGTGGATGACATTGTCATTACCACAAGGGAAGAACACACACTACTCGACGATTTGAGGGAGACGTTCGCAAACCTCAAACGCTTCCATATCAAGCTCAATCCTAAGAAGTGCACGTTCGGCGTTCCAGCCGGGCAGCTCCTAGGGTACCTAGTCTCTGCCCGTGGAATCGAAGCAGACCCGGAGAAAATACAGGCCATCCTCACAATGCAAAGGCCTTCAAAGCTTCACGATGTGCAGAAACTAGCAGGACGAGTAGCAGCGCTCAGTCGATTCATCAGCAAACTGGGTGAAAAGGCTCTACCATTCTATCGACTGATGAAGAAGGCGGACAAGTTCGAGTGGACGCCAGAAGCTGAAGCAGCCTTCACAGATCTCAAGCGGATCCTCACAAGCCCTCCGATCCTCGTCGCACCTAAGGAACGGGAACCACTCTACCTGTATGTCTCGGCTACAAACAGGGTGGTGAGCACCGTACTGGTAGTCGAACGCATGGAGGAGGGGCACATCCAAAGCATACAACGTCCAGTCTACTACCTGAGCGAGGTTCTCTCCATATCAAAACAGCGGTACCCGCACTATCAAAAGCTGGCATACGCTGTATTCATGTCCTCAAGGAAGTTGACACACTACTTCACCGAGCACCCGATCACCGTGGTAAGTAACTCAGCAATCGGTGATATCCTCACAAACCCCAATGCAACGGGTCGAGTCGCAAAATGGCTCATCGAGCTGGCTCCAAGAGACATCAAGTACGAGCACCCGAAGGCTATCAAAGCACAAGTCCTACCCGACTTCACAACCGAGTGGATAGAGGCCCAATTACCTGGAGCACCAGACGTGTCCAATTCCTGGACCATGTACTTCGATGGGTCCAAGAAACACGAAGGCGCAGGCGCAGGCGTCATCCTCATATCACCAAAAGGGGACAAGCTACGTTATGTTTTGCAGATGGGATTCAAACTACCCTCCAATAACGAGGCTGAATACGAGGCTCTGATCCATGGCATGCGGATGGCAAAAGCACTTGGGTGCACTCGATTGATGATCTACGGCGACTCCAATCTCGTGGTGCAGCAAACAATGAAGGCCTGCGACGCAATCGCGGACAACATGATCGCTTATCGCGACCTGTACAACACACTGGAGGGCAGCTTCGAGGGCTGTGAGTTGAGGCACATAGGAAGGGAAAGTAACGAAGAAGCAGACATGCTAGCCAATCTTGGCTCAACTGGCGCACAAATTCCACCTGGTGTCTTCCTCGAGCGCATCGAACACAGATCTATCAAGGAGAAACGAGAGCCTCCTCCGTCGACTACGCCAGCCAAAAGCAAAGCGCCAGCACAGAGGACCCCCCAGTCGAGGTACTCCTCATTGAGCCAACTTGGACTCAACCTTTTCTGGCTTACATACTCCGCGGCGAGCTACCAGATGACATAACCGAGTCCCGACGCGTGACTCGAAGATCAAAAGCATACACCGTTATCAACGGCGAGTTATACAAGCGCAGCATATCAGGTATGTTCCAAAGATGCATCGCATTCGAAGATGGCCAAGCCATACTTCGAGATATTCATGCAGGTACCTGTGGGCATCACGCCAGCAGTCGATCACTCGTAGCCAAAGCCTTTCGCGCAGGGTTTTACTGGCCTACAGCACTCAAAGACGCGGAGGACATAGTCAAAAGGTGCGTCGGCTGCCAGAAATTCGCAACAAGGCCGCACGCACCCGCATCGGCGTTGAAGACTATACCGCTGGCCTGGCCTTTCGCCCAATGGGGGCTCGATATGGTTGGGCCACTCAAAAAATCATCGCATGGCGGGCATACTCACCTACTGGTGGCAGTCGACAAGTTCACAAAGTGGATCGAGGCGGTCCCCATCACAAATTCGACTGCTACTACGGCAGTCAACTTCATAAAGAGCATCATCTACCGCTTCGGTGTCCCAAACAGTATCATCACTGATAACGGCACAAACTTCACGGCTGAGGAGTTCAAAACCTTCTGCAAAGAGCAGGACATTACGCTCAACTACGCATCCGTGGCGCATCCACAATCCAATGGCCAAGTCGAAAAGGCCAATGGACTTGTGACGAGTGGGATCAAGAAGCGCCTCCTGGTGCCACTCAAAAGAGCTGCGGGTGCTTGGGTCGAAGAACTACCATCTGTGCTATGGAGCCTACGCACAACTCCCAACACTTCTACGCAGTTCACCCCATTCTTCATGGTCTATGGTGCAGAGGCAATTCTGCCATCAGATGTAAGGTTCAATGCGCCACGAGTTGAAGCATACAATGAAGAGACGCGGAAGAAGCACTCGAAGACGCAGTCGACTTGCTCGATGAGCGCGAGACACGGCCTTGGCCCGCACAGCTGTTTACCAGCAGGATCTCCGCAACTACCATAGCCGTCGACTGCGAACCAGGTCCTTGTGTGGCGACCTGGTTCTTCGACTGAAGCAAAAGAAGGTGCACAAGCTCGCTTCCCCATGGGAGGTCCCTTCATCATCACGGAGGTCCTTGGTGGAGGCGCATATCGACTGAAGCACGCGAAGACAGGCGAACTCTCTCATAATCCTTGGAACGTTGCGCATCTGCGCCGTTTCTACGCATAAAGTGCTCACAGTCATACAATGTAATAGGCTATATGTCGGATGGCTGCAGGTTTCAGACGCGCTCTTTTCCTTACCAGGGTACCTAAGGGGACTGGAAGGTTTTTAATGAGGCGGCCTGCAGCCTAACATTCAAAAGAGGAATAAAATCAATGTTCCTTCGACTTCTTTGTGGCTACTACCCGCATAATTCATACCTTAACCGCACCCGAAACCCTCGGGGGCTGTGTTATCGATCAAATGAGCTCTCGCTCTTGCAGAAACACAATGCCTTAGCCGCACCCGAATGCTCGGGGGCTGCGTAACAAGGATCCAAACAAAGAACACAAAAACTCTGCAGCCGCACTCGAATACTCGGGGGCTGCACAGTCATTGGTTCACAACCAACACATATTTCACAAACCCCGCTCGACTGACTCGGGGGCTCGACAAAAAATCAAAGTATACAAACTATACAATATACAAAGAGTCAAAAATTACACTCGGGGGCTGCCCCCTATACAAAAATTGCACTCGCAAACTATTCTAATCCTCAGGCTCGTCCTTTACGGGCAGCTCGGGACCGCAAAGCTGTTCGCGAGTGCACTCGATTAGTGTCTCCGCAGCTTGGATCGTGTCATCCAGGTCTTTTGTTCGAGAACCTCTCCGGCTGCAGGTGTCCGCAACACCAACCTTGGTTTTCGACTACGCATATACGCCATTGCAGCGTTGGCTCCAATCACAAGTCTCTGAGACAGCAACTCTCGAATGGGATTTGTTTGACGGAAGATGTTCAACAAAGCACGAATCCCTTGTGGTTGTGGCCCCGCAGGAAAAAGAGTCTCGTTCAGGCGAATAAACGCTGCCCGGCATAACTCCAGCAGTTCAGCACTTCGCCAGACGCGATCCTTCAGGGTGGCGAGTATGCGGGCATGGTACCTATCAAGCCAAAAGTGTTGACGCCCAGTCGTAGGGTCGTCAACCACGCTATCCAGACGCCCTTCCACGCGAATCTTTTCAGCCTGGAAGTTGTCGACAAAGCCTACAAACACGGGCGCACCAGTCAGATCAAAAGGACAATAGCTACGCAAAAAGCTTGTAAACAGAGCAAGACTCGAACTTACACTCGAGTTGCCTGTTCACAAGATCCATCTCCCCGAGCACATATTCCTCGCGTTGGGTGGCCAACGCGGGTCTCGCCCTCAATCGATTCAGCTCAGCCTGGGCGTCCTTCAGATCTTGCTCCATTCTCACAAATTTGGCCTTCATATACTCCATCACCTTGGCATCATTTACCACCTGACCCTGGGATCGGGTGGTGATTGGAGCCTGCGAGGAACTAGTCGCAGTAGCAGGTTCTCGTGACTGTTCAAAGAGCATAATCACAAACACAAAGTTTGTGTCAGAAGCTAAAACTCATGTCATAAGCATACAACTCTTCGAGTGAAAGACATTAGCAAAAGACTTTTGCATAAACAAGGTAGCACAAACAAAGCGCAGACTCGCGCAGTTCAGAAGGTATCATTACAAGGCATAAAACAAAAGGGTACAGCTACCCTAAACCTAAGATTCGATTTCCTAAGCAGACGATTGGCAGTCTCGAGTGCCCGGCGCTCCATGGTGGTCATAAAAACCTCGGCCAGTCGCGCGGCGGCTCCGCTCACCCCCTTCAGAGAAATGGGCTTCCCATCTGGCTTCCGAGGGAACGCAGACAGTGCTGCCTCGTAGTCGCAATCTATCCCATGTCCCATAAGAAGCTTGATGGTGGACTCGGATCCGCGTACCGTGTTGGCGCGAGCGAAACCCGCCATGGTGGACGTCCCGGGGCCAAACACGTCGGCGAAGTCGTCCGCCGTCGACGGCACTACGCCAGTCGGGAACACCACCTTGTATACAGCGCCAAGTGTGCTCGTCGATTTGGCGAGTGCTCTTTCGCCTGGTTGCATAGGCGCCTAAGCCGCCCACAGCCTGTTCCAGCGAAAGATCGTCACTCGCCACGTCCGCAGAGGCCGGTGCGCCAACAGCTTCTGCACAATTCAAAAAGGCAAAAGTCATTTCATGACACTCGACAGTTATATCGTCATATCAAAAGGAGAAAAGATTACTCACCTCCCATGGCCTGCGCGAGTGCCGCGAGCTGGTCAGCATATCCTCGCTCGCGTGCAGCGGCTGAGTTGGTGGCGGCAGCCAGCTCTTTCTTCGACTCTTCGCGCTGCGCGGCGAGTGCGTCTTCCAGCTCCTTCTTCTCGCCTGGCCCAGCAAAATCACGTGCATTCAATACTCGACAAAATCAAGCATTGCAAAAAGAAATTCAGCAAAACAAAAGCAAAAAGGAGAACTCACGACTGAGCCGCTCTAGCTCGGCGCGCATGGTGTCCCTCTCCTGCTCCACCTGGACATAAGCCTTGGCAGAATCTGCCAAGGTGTGGTAGAAGGGCTGCAAGCACACGAATTCAGCAAAAATTCAAACTCTCACAGACCTACAACTAAACGGGTCAAGCAAAAAGCTACTTACGTGGTTCATCCACGGCTCAGGAGCCGCGACTGATGTCCCGACATCTGGAGTTGCCGCCTTGGCTGTCTCAACGACAGCATCAGTGGCCATTGGCTGGGCAGCCTCGTTTCCAGTCGGTGCAAATTCGAGTGCTCCAGGGTTGGAACATTCTCGACTGGAGGAGTCCCAGGCTGATTGTTTTCAGCGCTGTGGGCAACACAACAAAGCAAAAAGACGGTCAGCACAAATATGTGACAGCACAAAATTCTCATATCATACTCAAAAAACACATACCTGTGCTCCTCATCTTCCTCATCTTCGGAGTCGCCAAAAATTGGTCCCCAAAGGCTGGGGTACCACTCGACTGAAGAGGAAGAGTTGAGCTTGTTGAGCACGCACGCAAAGGAGCGGCTTGGAAAACAGGTGGTGAGCCTGATTCCTCGTCATCCTCCAAGCCCTGCCCTCGCGGGTGAACTCAAGCAGAAGGCGCCTTCTTGGCCAGTCGACGCCGCTTCGGCGCGGTATCGACTTCTTGGTCAGCGGTGGCCTTGTCTTCAGATTGGACCTCTTCTGCTGCTTCCTCCTCGACCTCCTCCACATGTGAAGTGGTGGCAGAAGGGATGGGCGACTGATCCCCTTTCGGGTCCACCACCTGTACCTGGTTTCTTCAGTCTCGCCATTTTCAGGCAGAGGAGGAAGGGAGGCAGCAGTCGAGTGACCCTGCATAGCATACATCACAAATTGCAAAGTCAGAATCAAAAATCGCATATCGCAGAACATACGAGTGGCAAACTCTTCATTGCAAGCAGGCTATAACCATACATACCTCAAGCAAAGGGTTCCCCCCATATGGTCAACAGGGCAGTCGACGTTGCAAGTGTCGCCTGTCGTCAAGTTGGTGATGTGCCGCACGCGTCACAGCTCTTCCTTGACAGCTCCTCTGGGCTCATTCGAGTGAGTCACCCGCGCCTCATACTCCCACATGGGGTGCGCTCGGGCACGGAGTGGCCACACCCGCCTCTTCACAAAGGTGGCGATCAAATGGATGCCTGTGACCTTGTCCAGCATGCCTCCGATCCGAGCCAGCAAAGGGCTTGCCTCCTCCATTTCTTCGGCTGAGAGTTGGTGATCCCACGCCTTGGTCCTGGTGAAAGCAGCAGTCGAGAAAGGGGCGGCTGCATCCTGCTCGACAGTCGCATAAAACCACCCCTTCCTCCAGCCTTGGCGGAGTCGACGGTCTTCAGGCGGAAGTAGCGGGTGTCGCTGCGCACCTGGATTCCACAGCCGCCAACGGGGTAGGTGCGACCACCTCCTCTGTTCGGCCGTACCATGAAGATGGCTTTCCACAGCGCCCAGCTGGGTGCGACGCCGAGGAAGCACTCGCACAGCGTGATGAAACACGCGATATGCATAATGCCATTTGGGGTGAGATCATGGATCTGCACCCCGTAGGCAAAAAGAAGACCACGAACGAAGTCGTGGAGGGGAAGCGAAAAGCCCCTAGGCAAAAACTCCGCAAAACAAACACGCTCGTTGGCGCGTGGTTCGGGGAGTACCTCCTTGGGCGACGGCGCGCGGACGGCGAGCTGCTCCGCGGGTGGCAGATACCCCTGCTCGCGGAACTTGACCAAATGGGCGTCCTTGATGGTGGACTTCGCCCAGTCCCCGCTGCCCTTCTTCAGCGCGGCGGACGCAGATGTACCCGCCACGGTCTTCTTGCCCTTGGCCGCATCGGTCGCGGCAGCGGCGGCGGCACCACGCTTGGAGCCTCCACCTTTCGCCATTGCAACGATGGATGAGGGTGGAGAAGAGAGCTTGGGCGCAGAGCAATGGAGGTGGGCGCGAGGAGGAAGATGAGACGAGGGGCGGCGCAAAGAGGCAAATGGCAAGTAAAAAATTCTGCCAGCGCTGTCTCCCTATTTACCACAGATCGCAAAACGATCGCAACCGTCAAAACAAAGGCATACGCTCCGCGCGAAATCTAGCCATACACGTGGCGGCCGCGGAGGGCAACCGTCGGCCACTCCGCCCACTACGCACGGGAAACTAGGAAACCATCATCACGCCCCGTGAAAACCGCGCCAGAGCGGTCAAATCAAGTCCAAACGGCGCATCCTTGGTCAGCTCTGCAAAAATGGGCCCACACAGAAGTGTCACGTCCCATCAGTCTTACCAGGCACGCCACCGCTTGTCAGAGATGGCAGTCGCAAAATGCGTCATTGCTGACGTTATTCATATTGCACAACTGGCACAAAAGTCACTCGATGATTCATTCGAATGATGTCACACCATAAACTCGATGGGTTTTCCAGCAAAGGTCATAGATGCCAGTCGAAACTTTCGACTGCAACATCATACTCCCATCGGGAGCGTATCAAAAAATTTCTTTGACTAATGTGCAGGGTAAAAGATTTTGAGATTATCCTCCATTGCAAGCAATAAAGCACAATCTCGGGGGCTACTCCCATCGGGAGCGCTGTCGCGCACCCGATAGAATAATGGCAAAGTATCAGTCGACAAACATTCGACTCAGTTCATAAGCAAAATCACACTCAAAATATTCCCGAGTTGATCCGACGATCCTTGGATGCTGCATGCATAGTGCAAAGGTAAGACCCACCGATCAGTCGAGCTGGGCTAAGGACCGCTCCAGCAGCGTTATCCTTAAATTTCCGTGTCAGCAGACATGATGAATATCCCCGACGGACGCGTTGGGTTGATTCAAAATTATACTGCAGTTCGATTCCGTAAGACCTCAACGGCCGTTTCGAGTCTGTCCAGTTTGTTCCAGATTCGAGTCCGGGGACTCGAGTTTGATTGAAAGCTAGTATGGTTTTGCCACAAATGGTAGTTAACTGGCCCCGATCCGTCGTGTGTGCCGGGCCTGCTAAGCTAATATCCCTTGACTATCATAAGCAAAAACTCATAGTCGATGAAACACTCGACATAGCCAACATGTGCTATTTCATAAGAATTCTAAATACAGATGCAAAAAATGTAACGTGCATGATGTATGAGTCCATGCCCGACTCTTCGAATCAGACAAGTACTCGGGGGCTACTGACATGGGTATGCCTATCGGGTACCCTACCATGAGGGTACCTGGTGCACGTATCGACTAGGCCCAACTATCAGAGCCTACATGAAGCCCATGAAGGGAGGCCCACGAAGATGGAGTATCCTCCAAGTTTGGCGAAACAATAGTCGGTTTAGAGTTTCCTTACTTGTAAATCGAGTCGGTTACGAACACCCGAGACCCAGCCTATTATTTAAGGACTGGGAGGGCCATCGAACCAGACCACGTACTTTCAGAGCCACCAAACCCTAGCGAGATCGACATCTCGCCGGGACCCTTGTAACCATCATATTCACAAAGCAATAACAGACAGGCAGGACGTAGGGGTGTTACCTCCACACGAGGGCCCTGAACCTGGGTAAAATCTTTGCCCTGCTTGTCAGCCGACGATACTTCCAGCTCTACCACGTTCTCTCCCCCATATTCATAACCTAGGGACCTTAACCATGGGTCTTGATGAGTCTACCCCTCGTCACGGTGTTTCCTAGTTTACCTTTGTTGATCGGGTTGCATGATGGAATGTATGGGGAATCACTCTCGGCTGTTTCACAAACAACTCATACACTCAGGTTATGGAGGAGAGACCTCTAAAAAAAATATACCCTTGGTACATACCCTTATCCACTCGCAATACTACCCTTGGCACGACTAGACACGGGGCCAGGGAGAGCCTAAGGCCTCTTTAGTTGACCTAATTTGCCTACACTCATACGATATGTACCTTCGATTATTTCAATAGATTCACGTCTACCCACCAATGAATTTGGATGGAAACGGCCAATCTTAGAAATTATGTTTCTTTTTTTAAGGGATAGAGGAGGTTGGAATAGGCTTTATGGGGTGTCTACTTTTCGGTCGCCAACTACCCTAACATTTGATTTTCATATATGAGGTGCTTTTGCGCATAGTGGATTAGAAAACTCAACCTCTTTATTTTTGCAATTTAGGTTTCTTGTTAATTAGTACTCCCCTCTTGTCACAAAATATACTATATATGAGATCTTCACCAGTCAAACTGTGTAAACTTTGACTAAGTTTATAAAAAAAATCACAAACTAGAGTACCAAACCAATACCGCTGGATTCATTATGAAGTATAATTTTATATGGTATACTTTTAATATTGCACGTATAGATAATTTCTCAATAAACTAATATGCGCTTTTGAACAAGTTTGAATTTCACGAAAACCAATATGCTCTATACTATTGTATTATGGCAAGGAGGGAGTATAAATAAGCTTCCAAAACAATAAACATACAATAGGTCTCAAGACTACCACATCAATTATTTTTAGTCAATTTCAACAAAATTCGTCACCTTTCAACAAAACTACATTGAATTTAATTGGATTAAAAACTTCCACTTTTAGTAGATTTTGGAATTTTCAACTTTCAAATTGTCCATAGTTGCTTCAATTTTGTTACATTTGACTAGACTTTAGGTGAAGTTTCAAATGATTCAAGGTAAAATGCCCAAATCCATCAAAGCTCTCATCTATAAATTAGAATCTAATCGCGGAATAGAAAAACCAACCCTTGTTTCGTTTAATAAGTTAGGTGCCTCGCTTTAGTTAGTCCAAAGAAGCTTCCAAAACAACAAACATATGTTTCAAAACTAACACATCGATGATTTTCATTCCTACGTTTCGACAATTTGTTGACTTTCAACAAAACTTAATTCAATCTGGACGGATTATAAGAAATCTCAGTTTTAGTAGATTTTGGATTTTCCAACTTCCGGATTCATCAGAGTTACTTACACTTAAGCAATCAGTTTCACCGCCAATAAATCTTAGCGTCACTTTGAAAAACTTGTACAGATCAGAGTTCAACTAGATTTTAGGTGGGGTTTAAAATGATTCGAGGTGGAATTCCCAAACCCATCCGAGCTCTCATCTAGTAGAATTAATAATGTCGTGGTGGGAATCACGCAGATGCCACGGGGTGGCTTATTCTGGGGCCGAATGGACGCTTGAGGATTCGGGAGAGGGTTGGTGCGGTGGAACCGCACACGAAGAACACGAAGAACAAGAGCAAGAATCGCAAGAACACAAGCAACCACAAAGACACAACGATGTACCCTGCTTCGGTGCCCTCGTGAGGAGGTAAAACCCCTACTGCAGCACTAGCCTACTTGGTGTATTCTCCTCTTTGTATATGATTTGTACAAGTGCTCCTTGACCTGTGAGGAGCTAGCCACGGAGAGGAGCTCAAGGAAGAAGAAGAAGCTAAGGCCAAGGGGGAAAATGAGCCAGCGTGGGAGCCCCTTGCCTCTTCCCCCTGGTGCCCTTTATATAGGTGCCCAGGGGACATGTGAGGGGTCAAACAGACAAAGAACACTGTTCATGCACTGTAGCGCTTGTCTTCTAGCGCCTGTCTTCTAGCACCTGTCTTCTAGTACCTGTCTTCTAGCTTTTGTCTTCTAGCATTTGTCTTTTAGCTTTTGTCTTCTAGCATTTGTCTCCGGTATCTCCACGTCCTCCTCTTATCCTCTCGTGAAGATATTTGTGCTGACTCTGATGAGGATACCCCGGTTGAGGTAGCGTCGGTGGAGACGTCGGCAGTGTCACCTCGGTCCAATCCGAGGTGTATGCTTGGTCTGCCTGTGTCTCGGTCTGCCCGGAATACACGCTGGAGGAGACTGCCCGCCGAGGTAATGTAACCTCGGCCCAACCGAGGTGAAGCAAACTCGGTTCAGCTGGAACGCAGGTGAGGAGTCGATCGATCGGAGGTTGGATAACTCGGTCGATCGGGGACTAGATACCTCGGTCCGATCCGAGATAAAACCCAACCGAGGTACGATTCTGGCCTGCTGAGTCCGTAGCGGCGATTCGGCCCAGCGCAGCTGAGAGAGGACCTCGGGTCCAGCCAAGTGTGCAGAGCATCCGGCCCATCGAAGCTTGCTGGGGGAGTTCGGCCTGACTGAGGCTGCAGATGCCGGCTCGGCCCTACCGAGGCAAGGCAACAGCCAGCCCGCCCGAGATGGTGGCCCGCTCCGAGGTGAGCCAGACTTCGGCCCGAGGGGAAGCGCTCTTGGCCTGCCTAGCTTCAGACGACTTGGCCCGCCAGAGACAGCTCGCCCGGGTCACCGAGCTTCGGCCTGCTGACACCAGGAAGAGGTCGGCCTGCTTGAGGAGTAACCTCGGCCCGCTCCGAGCTGAAGGAGAAGTCGGCCTGCCTGTGTCGGTCCACCAAGGGAGATCCGGCCTGCTCCGAGGAAGTTCAGCCCACCGAGATTAAGAGCATTCGGCCCTGGACGTTTTTTCCTGCTTCCTGCTTCCTCTTTCATCTTTTACTTTTTTCTTGATTGGCTCCTCTTACAACTCAACAAAACCACCAACTCTGGGGTACCCGGGGTTACATCCCCGACAAATAATGTGGAGTAACAAGCATACAAAGATTACTTCTTTGATAGAGAAACCGCTTCGTCCTCGCGACCCCATCCCACCCTCCACTCTCGCGACCCGCGGCGGCCGGGCCACGCCTCCCCCTCCCGTCCACAGCCTTCCCTCCCTTCTCCCCTCCCGCCGTCACCGGTGTGCGGCGCCGGCCCTAGGCCGGGCGGCACCGGTGGCGGCGGACCACCGGCCTCTCCCCTTCCTGGTTGCGGTTGGCGCGGGCGGCCATGGCCATGGAGGTGTTCCTCGGCGGCGACGGTCCGGCGTGGCGGCGGGGGTCCCCTGGTGCTGTGCGGGTGGCGGCTGCGGTGGGGTTATCGCCGTTGGTGACGAGGGTTATCTGCCGTGCGGGCCCTGCAAGCCCAGATTTGGGCCCTCCGGGCCTGATTTGGGTTTGGGCGGGCCTATGCGAGCTCGTCCCGGGTGCCTTCGGTTGGCTTGATGCGCGGGTCGTGATGGAGATGGCAGTGCTAATGCCGCGTCTGTCTGCAGCATGGTGGTGGGAGCTTCACGGACCTGTCTGGGTCCAGCTGAGCCTATGGACCAATCGAGAGGGTAGCGGCGGTGACGGCCTATGTGCACCAGCATGGCGGTGGGGACTTTACGAGCCCCTCGGGGCTCGGCCGGGCCTACCCGGTCTGGTGTGTCCCTGTTGCCATGTCCGGTCGGCACCCGCCGATGGCGGTGGAGGATGTCCTCTAGGTGGCTGTACTGCTGCTGCGCTCCGGCTCCAATGGCTCGGTGTGCTCTTACCGTTGCGTCCGGTCGGCTACCGTCTAGGACGGTGGAGGTTGTTCCCTCCCACGTGGTTGTGATACTGTTGGATCTTGTCTACGGGTGCTTCGTCTCGGGCTGGCCGACCTTGCTACGTTTGCCATGGAGAAACGATGATGATGACTTCAAGACCGTGGTGGCGTCTGTTGGTGGATGGCAAGCTTGGTGGAACGCTATAGATTGTCCTGGATGTGGTTTTTTGGGGGGTCGGGAGAAATCCCTGTCGTTTGACACCGACGCGGTGACGCTTGAGAGTGTCACCCTTCCTTCCTGAAGGGCGTTGGGTGTACCTCTTCTCCACTCTTCTGAGCGTACCGGGGGAAACCCTAGGACTAGTCCGGGCTGCAGCGTCGTCGTCGCTCTCCTTCTTGGAGGTGCTGCTTGGTACGTGGCGATTCAGAGTGCTAGGGTCATGGTGGGAATACTCCGGAGAGGGCGCAGCGGTTGCGAGTCATTGTCGTTTTCGTTGATCCACCGATGTCTATCGGCATTGTTTTCTCTTTTTTTTTCCTTTCTTTTGGGCAGTCTGTGCTGTTTGCCCCAGCAGTGGTCTCAACTTTGTTTTGTGTGGTTGCTATATTTATATAGTGGGGCGATAGCCTATTTCTTCACAAGCATACAAAAATATAATTTGGAGGATTTTTTTTCTGACAGCCAAATCTACCGTTTCTATTTCTTTTCCTGGTCAAATCTACCACCACAGCTCGTCGTCGTTTTCTCCCCGCTCGTCTTGTGCCGCCGCGTCGGCATCCGGCGGCGCCTCGGCATCGTGAAGAATCACGATCCACCACCCGGGCCCAAATCCGCTGACGTGCCGGCCGACGCGACAAACACCGCCGAACCACCCAGCCAACCCAACGGTGGCAGCACGGCAGGCCGGCACCTCCGCAACAACCACTCCCACGCGGCCTCTCCACCATTCCCACTCCCCAAGCTCCAGCGCCCACGCGACGCCAATCGAACTTAGGACGCGAGCCGCGCAGCACAGCGCAGCCGAACTAGGAGATGGCGGCGGCGGCGGAGGGGGTGGAAGGGGAGGTGAGGAGGGACATGTGGGCGCAGGAGTACCGGACGGCGTCGGCCGACTGCGCAGCGGCGCTGGACGAGTACTACGCGCAGACCATGGCGTTCGGGCGCCACCGCGGGCGCGCCGTGCTCCGCGCCGCCGCCGCCGACCCGGCCTGCGCGCTCGCCTCCGCGCTCGCCGCGCACTTCGTCGCCCCGCGCGACCACGCCAGGGCCGCCGCCTTCCTCGCCGCCGCGGCCGACAGCCTCGTAAGCCCTGCCTAGCCCCCCTCCTCGTCCGCTCGATTCTCCTCGCTCTGTTTTGCACTTCCGAATCCCCGCGTTGACTTGGAGCGCGTTCGCGCTTTGCTATGTGTTCGTTTGCTTCGTCAAGGACAAAGCGACGGAGTACGAGAGGGCGGTGTTCCGGGCGCTCTCCGCGCTGGTGGGCGAGGAGAGGGATGTGGAGGTGGCGATCGAGCGGCACTTCGAGGTTCGCGGGCGGCCGAATTTGGAAACTGCCATTGGATTCTGCTGTTGCCAAAACGAACTGCAGTTGACTGATGAGTGGCGTGCTTGTGTGTGACAGTTGCTCAAGGAATTCCCCAGGGATATGATGTCTCTCAAGAGGGCGCAGCTCATCTGCTTCTATGTGGGACGGCCGGATACGTCCCTCAAATTTGTCCAACAAGTAAGCTGAGTATAAGAGGTGTGCTTTTATGCTTGTAGTTTCATTCAATTCATGAATAGTATTGTCGTTTCTTTTGTCTGTTGGGTGCACTTGTGCTAAACAATTACTAACAATATCTAACAGTAGCTTTGGGTGAAAATAAGATTAACCAATTGCTTAAAGGAGTAGAATGCCCACAGTTTTCTAACTTCAGGGTAGGTCAGTGAATGAAATCCAGTGACAGTGTAACAACATTTTGCAGTAGCCCGGTGCAGGAACTTTTTAAGTCAAAGCAGCTTTTCATATGAAAATACCATTGTACTTGTTAAAGAAATAGCAACTTGTATTCCCTAGGGGCCAAAGGCCGGTATACAGTACTAAGTATGTTTTCTTTCTAATTTATTGCGCTCATTGCTGATCAGGTCTTGCCAGAGAACAAAGATCAGAATTATATATACGGCATGCTCGCTTTCCCTTTGCTAGAGCTCGGAAGAATGGACGAAGCTGAGGTAGCTGCACGGAAAGGCTTAGCTATAAACAAGAACGACTTCTGGTCACAGCATAACGTATGTGGATGATTTGGTATTTGGCTATATTTAGCTTCAGTGATTACATCTAAGTCATGCCTTATCAGTAGTATGAAACTTAAATACATGGTTACATGGGCATTAAGTTAATCGGTCAGTGGAGTAGCCTGCTGAGTTATAACATCAAGCATGCTTTTAATCTTGTTTTTCTCATATGGCTATTTTGAGGTATTGAATCTACAAAGAAGCAATGTTTAGACTTGCTAACTTACAACAAGTTAGCACTAACACAGGGGCGGAGCTGGGCCCCGGGCAACCAGGGCCATGGCCCGGGGCGCAGCATATTTTTTGGCCACCTACCTATATGTATTTCTGATTGGAAAAAGTATAGAATCCACCCTGAAATGTACCAATTGGGAGCAAATTCACCCTGAACTTCAAAACCAGATAAATCACACCCTGAAATGTGACAAACCGGAGAAATCACACCCTGGAGTGGTTTTGCACTGATTTGGGGTGGTTTTGAGTCAATTTTGACTTTTCTTGGGATGACGTGGCGCTGATGTGGCGCTGACGTGGCGCAAACAGAAAAAAGAAAAAACCCCAAGCTCGCCGGAGAGCTCGCCGGAGCACGCCCACCTGTCATCCTCTCCTCTGCGTTGACCTTCAGATCCGGCCAGCCCATCCGCCGCCGCCGGCGAGGCTGCTGCTGGCCGCCGGCGGGGCTGCTGCTGCTGGTCGAGGCGGCGGCGTATTGTTCGCATCTCCGAACAATGGCGCATCTCCGTTCGTTCCTCTTTCAGTGGCGGCATGGAAGAAGAATCTCGGTAGAAGAAATCATCTAAAATCCGAACAATGGCGCATCTCCGTTCGTTCTCTTTCAGTGGCGGCATGGAAGAAGAATCTCGATGGCCGTCCGTGCGGAGGAGGCGGGGGGCGAGGAAGGAGTAGAGGCAGCGGTGGCCGCCGATGCAGGGGAGGGGAGCTTAATCCCGAACTCAATCGATAGCTTTCCTGCTTTTCTAATTTTTCCGTAGGCGTTAGCGTAGGTTCTCCGTTCGTTCCTCTTTCAGTGGCGGCATGGAAGAAGAATCTCGATGGCCGTCCGTGCGGAGGAGGCGGGGGGCGAGGAAGGAGTAGAGGCAGCGGTGGCCGCCGATGCAGGGGAGGGGGAGCTTAATCCCGAACTCAATCGATAGCTTTCCTGCTTATTGCGGACTTCGTTCGATTTTTGGGGATTTCTTCCATCGAGGTGATTTTAGATGTGCCAAGGAGTGAACTTCACAGATAACCTGGCAGTTGTTCGCATCTAGCAGAAGGTGATTTTAGGAGGAACTTCACAGATAACCTGGCAGTTGTTCGCATCCATGCCGCCTCGACCAGCAGCAGCAGCCCCGCCGGCGGCCAGCAGCAGCCTCGCCGGCGGCGGCGGATGGCCTGGCCGGATCTGAAGGTCAACGCAGAGGAGAGGATGACAGGTGGGTGTGCTCCGGCGAGCTTGGGGTTTTTTCTTTTTTTTTGTTTGCGCCACGTCAGCGCCACATCAGCGCCACGTCATCCCAAGAAAAGTCAAAATTGACTCAAAACCACCCCAAATCAGTGCAAAACCACTCCAGGGTGTAATTTCTCCGGTTTGTCACATTTCAGGGTGTGATTTATCTGGTTTTGAAGTTCAGGGTGAATTTGCTCCCAATTGGTACATTTCAGGGTGGATTCTATATTTTTTTCCTTTCTGATTTGGCCTGGGGCATAGCCCAGGACTGGCCCATCCATTCTGGCCTATCAATCTATCACGACCGAAGCGAGCGACTAGGCAGTAGGCATCGACGTCGACCGCGCGGGGGACGCTGGAACCCTCGCTCTGCCCGTCTGCCGGCTCCCTCCCTTGTTCGCTGCGGCTGGATGCGAGCGCCGCCACTCCCTCGTCTCTGGTAATCGGCCGGCTTGCGTCCTGGACTACAGGCTCGTGCTGGAGTCTTGTGGCTCTGCCTATCTCCTTTTGCTAGTCCAGGAATTCAGGACTCCTGCGGCTGAGTCTCCGTAGGAGCTAGGCAATATTCTGTTCCTCTCCCTGTTTATAAATTTTGATTGAATTGATTTATGTGACTGCCCAAACTTAAGCTGATTCATTGATTTCAGAACTTTTTTATTATCAATTTCATGTTTTAGAAACAGGAGATGAAGAAATTTTATCCACCAATCTCCTCACCCAACCAAAAGGTTCCTCAAACTGACGATCTTGCTAGAATGGAATCTATTAGTTTTAATTCATGCCAACATTTTCGTCACAAATACAAGAGGCTAACCTGGAAAAAAAATCCGGTATCCCCATAATACTATTTATATAGTCTTTTGTCATCTAGTATGTACTTTCTTGAACCGTTAACCATGGAGTTGAAAATATATATGTTCATCTTTTTAACAAAAAATTCTATACAATTACGAGTGGTCTTTTTTACTATTAGTATTTTTTACCCTTAGTGTTTGGCCCGGGTCTTGGTTCAATCCTGGCTCCGCCACTGCACTAACAGATATAACGATTGTTAAGAACTTTATAATTAAATAAATTATAACTATAAATTAAACTAAAAATATGTAAGATCAATCTAGGCTGATCAAGATGTTAAAGATCCTCCCTAGGCCAGGGTCGCTTAACCAATTTCAACTGAATGAGTCCAACAGCAAATAGCTCCTATACTGCCACTTCATTGCTCCACCCTTTTCACGAGCCCTTCGACTTAATTACCACTGGAAAGTCTTTTTCCAGGACCCTGCGAGTTTTTTTTGCAGGATCTGCACATATTGACAACTAGTTCTTGGGCTGATCTATTAAAATGTGGTAAAAATATTACTTGATTAGTTTTATTCAGCTTAGTCAGTGAGTTCATTCAGATGCCTATAAATTTCTCTTAATTTTGATCCTTTGTATTCCACGTCCTTACATTTTCGTTTCTTTGGAAGAACATGATAATTATGGTGGGATAATTTCTCTGTGAAAGAAAAGTTACATTAGCTTAGTCAGTGACTTTCTTACATCAGCCTAGTCAGTGACTTTCTCTTAATTCAGACTTTCTCTGTGAAAGAAAGTCATTTTAATTTCTTGTTATGGTGGGATATGCCTACATGTTCTTAGTGAATTATCCTGATGCAATCTCTGTTAAATTAATGTACCTTAGCATAAGACTAACTGATTTGTGCATATTACTGCAACGAAAGTTTCTTCAATATTAGCTACATTTCCATTCTATCTTGCAGATGTGCCATGTTTTCCAGCAGGAATGTCGCTTCAGAGAAGCTACTGAATTCATGGAATCATGTTCTCCTTCATGGACATCGTGCTCATCATTTATGTATGCAGTTCTCCACTTGATACTCTTTCTAATGATGCAAGTAAAAAAAAAACACGGACATGATTCCTTAGAAAATTATTTCGTTCTCCCTTGTAGGTTTACCCACAACTGGTGGCATGTCGCAGTCTGTTACTTGGAAGGTGAATTCCCGATTTGGAAAGTTCTGGAGGTATATGATCAAAACATCATGAAGGAACTCGATAGAAGTGATTCTGAGGCAGCAGAGGTATTATTGGTGGTCATTTTTCATAGACATTGACGTCTGAGATACTGAATAAATTATCATGGGTTGGCGTCTGAGATACTGAATAAATTGTCATGCCTTCAGGTGTATTTGAATGCTCTTGGTTTGCTACTTCGTTTATATGTACGTGGTGAGATAGGTCCGGCCAAAGAGAGGTTAACAACATTGCTAGATGAGCTTAAGAATGAGGTACTGTCTCAAACTCACTTTGATCGAGTATGTTGCAGATATTGCTAGATGAGGTTAACAACATTGCTAGATGAGGTTAAGAATGAGGTACTGTCTCAAACATCATGAAGGAACTCTATAGAAACACTTCTGATATCCATTAGAAGATCTAGATTTAACTGGACTACCTAATACCATTCTAAGAGTATGTTGCAGATATAAACTAAACTATAAGAGATTCATTCTACTGACTGTTCCAGTTTGAACTTTGCTCAGTCCATCTGGCATGCGGAATGGCTCCTTGATTTACTTATATTATGGGCATTATCAAGTATGAATGAGATTAAAGCAGCAGAAAATCTGCTGGACTCACTGCGATCAAAGTGAGATATTCTGAATGATTCTCTTTTGCTGGAAACACAAGACTGTCTTGTCATAAGTCATAAGGATTCTCAATATTTGTATTCTTGCAGAGTCTCTTCGATGGAAGCAAAGAGACAGCAAGTGATGCGCAGGGCAATTCAGGTGTGCTAAATTATTTTTGCAAAGTCAAATGCTATTTGAGAGATACCACATCTACAGTGTAACACCTAAGAGAACATTGACAGTATGAATACAAAAAGTACTAGGAGTAGTATGTTTTGGTTCCTGAATATCACTGGCACACAGTAATCTGTTCATTTGTGATGGGCTGATATCAGATATGTTGCCTTCCAGTATCTCTTACTATTTTGCAAGTTCCTTTACTTCTTGCATGCATGTCTATTCCTCCATTCGTTCTCAGTCATAAAATCACAATTTTAACTGTGGAAATTGATCGACTTTGCTGCTGTTTGCTATTGATACAGCTAGCAGATGCTGTTTCTAAATATGGAAAAGGAGAGCACAAGGCGGTGTTTGACATGCTGGGTTCAGACTTTGATGGGCTTAGTTATAAAGTAGGACCACTGAACCTAGTGTTTCCAGACAAGTAATTATGAAATTGCTGTAACTAAGCTTAACAAATGGTACAATTAGATGATTGGTGCATCCGATGAACAAGTGGACGTCTTCAATGAAGTTTGGTACACCGTCCTAATAAATGCTGGAGAAACTTCTACAGGTATTTGATCTTCATTGCTTAAATTTTTTTACTAGTTTCTTTTTGCCCTTTATGTAATGAGCTAACACAATTTGGATGTCTCACAGCAATTGATGTACTCGTCAAACAAATTAGCAAAAGAGAGGGTGCACCTTTCTTGTGGCGCTTGCTGGTAGAGTGCTTTTACAATCACATTGCTTTTCTTTCCATTTTATGTTATACTTGCCGTTATCTCTTAACTGACTTAGTAAAAATTTGAGAACTCTCAACCAAAAGACAGTATCGACAAACTCATCAGCTGATAACCCGTACAGAAAATAAGGCATGCACCAAATACATCTGTTCTATCTTCTATGCAACCTGTTTAAGACTTCCATCTGGAATTTAGTACTCATTGGACTCATAGTACAAGTCCTTCTGTTCGCGACACTTTGACGAGCAATTTTTATGGAAACATGTTGACTCGCATAAAAATAATTATACATTATGAAGTTGTATTTCGTACTGAATCTAGTAACACGAATTTGAGGTTGTCGATGCTAGCAATTATCCACTCATACCAGGCCATCTTTCGAATTTAGGTGCCTTCACAGTTTATGCAGCTCAACAGATTTACTCAAGTTGTCATCATTAGACAGAAGACACTCCATAGATGCACGAGCCTTTTTATGTATTCTAATAACTTGAAACTATGAAGTGGATATTTTTTTTTGTGTTTTGCAGGAGAAAGCATACTCAGCAGAGGGCAGAGGTGTCAATGCGTCCGTGGCTTCCGAAAAGGCAAATGCTCTACAAGCTGCTTATTTTCAGTAGCATCCAGTTCCAGCTTTCTTGTGAAGGTTTATATGGACTTGTTGTTATATGGTTTATTGTTATGTTGGACTGCTGGTAGGCATCATGAAAATTTACCTAATAAATGATAAGTGTGCCACACACAAAAAAAAAGATAAGAATACCGAGTTAGCTTCTGAAAGCTTGAGCATGTCCATGGGATCACTATGCGTTGCCGGAAATCGATCCGCTGATCTCACAGTGCCATAGCAGAATACAAATATATTTGGATGTTTGTAGGTGCTTGGATGCTTGCTACTTGTATAAAGTATGACACTGAGACCAATGGTGTTGTGCCATGGATATCTCGTGCTGCCATAAAAATGACTGGGCAGGCAAAATGTGTCAAGTTTCATGCTGGCTACTCCAAGGTCCTCTGGACAGGCAGATATATTTTATCCTGATGCCTCCCATCCTTGTGCACTGATGCACACACCAATTGAAGTATACAAATTGCTTGAAACCCTAGACCTGCAATGTTTAGCGATCTTCACACGACTTCCCTACTGATAGAAGTGATCTCTAGCTCCCTTCACCTTGTGTTCCTTACTCTACATTATATTGGGGAGTTTATATGAGATGGAGATGAACCATAAAAGAAAGATGCACATGTTTCCCCAAAGGGCCGTCCATTATGATAGCTGTAGCCCGTAAGGTTGATTATGATGTCAGGTTGGCATGTGCACTCTTTAGTTTTTCATATGATTGCTGAAAATCTATACTTCCCATAAATAGTTCTCTCGTGAAGAGAATTCACTTAGGCCAGTCACAGAGGAATCTCAAAATACAAGAAACTAGATCGAGTTATCGAATTCTTGCTAGTGTGAAATTGGAACAATAATTTCCATGTAATGGTGCGCTGAGCCGTTGGTGGTTAGATCACACGTCATTACCAGTTTACTGGTTAAGTACACGTCGGCAAAGCAGATGGAAAATATACGGGTTTTCCTTTCACATAAGAGACTAGTGAACTCAATCCCTCTGCTTGAGTGCGTTGCAGCCGATCAACAAAGTATATGTGGGTATTAGTCTTTAGGTTATTTTATTTCATGAACAAAGTGTGAAGAGATGATGCTTCTTGAAAGGTAGGCCACATCATTGGATCCACATGAAGGTGCGTCCGCCGATGCGGTTTTTTGCATCCGATAAGATCTGGTTGTTAGTGATGGTAAGCACGAAAGAAAGCTTTCAGCTGTGTTGGGGAGAGCTCCAATACTGTACCTCGGTTCAAGAATTTCGCATTGGATCAACACAGTGAGCATTCGTAAACGCACTTTGCATGCACATAGAGCAACAACAAAAACAAATATATGCATATTTCATGACACTAGCTAGGTACTCACGCTATGGTAGGCATCTGGAACCTTTGATCGAAAGCACAACACGAAATCAAGTAGTAGCAGAGTAACTTGATTGTGTGTAATTATGTGGAGTTCTGGTTCAGTGCATTTTACCAGTCAGTTTCAGTTGTGAAGCATTGCCCAAGAAGACTGATAACATGGTGATCTTTGCAAGTGTGATCAAATGTAGCGACCAGACTAAATAATGTATTCCTTTGTGTTGTGTGAAAGAAGCTAACGTAAGTCTGTCTAAATTCAGAAGTGCTCTGCATACTCTGAAGAAATAACATAAACAAGCTAGCACGAAGACAAGTACTGAACGCAGGAACTGAACTGATCCAAATCGAACGAGCGGATGGCATCGGCCCGCTCGTCGGCTGTCGGCGCACGGCGGAGGCAAATGTCGAGTTGGGAGGGTGGGATTGTTCTATGGACACGAGCATCTATTGGGCACGTACTAACACCACCAAGTAATTTACAAGGCAGCAAAAGAAAGAGGGAGGCAAAATCTGAAGCACCTCCGATGCCAAGGCTCCGCGCTGGCTGGCGACAGAGGAACATGTAGCCCGCTGGTTCTTCAGTCGGCAGTTTGAGGAAGGCTGCAACCTGAATTTCCAGCGGAGCAGCGGCGCTGCATCATGGACGGCGAGCCGAGTCGACCGCGCCTCTCGCGTTGGCGTGGTGTTTTGGAGCGCACGACGCGCGTCTCTGCCGGCGAGTACGCCCCCATCGATCTGGCTGGTATCATCTCCACTGACCACTCCACCATCCGCTTCAGCCTGTACTGTCGCCGACACCAGCCTGAGTGCGTTTTGGACGACTCTACTGTTGCCAGACACACCCTCCGTCCCGTGGTCCACCGTGCGAGTACGCCGACGACCTCCTTCCTCCCGTGTAGGGACGGCAATAAAATCCATGGATCCGGGTATCCACGGACAAACGTTTGCTAGATTCTTACTGGCTACCTAAACAGTCAGGACACGCCACTGCCTACTGGATGTGAACTAGCCATATGCAATAACTTAATTATACTCTACCCAAAGTGAAAGCGACTATGAGCAGCGGCTGAAATATTGTTTTGCTGCAAGTGCAATTTGTTAATTCGAGTCAGCATTTTGATAAGCAAGGTAAAAACATTCATATATACTACTTACAGGAAAATATACAGAAGCCAGAAGAACAGCATTGACTTAGAATCCATGTTTCTGCCATCCAAAAATAAATGAACATTTAAATTGAAGGAACATACTTGTTGCCTTGTTGCCCTATGCACCCTTAAATTCCTGAAAAGGAAAAGAAACATGCCTAATCTACACGGGAGACACTTTGCTTATTCAGTCAATTCATTCCAAACGAATGAGAGAAATACTGCATTGAAAAGAAGAAACTAGCTGATAAATACATATAAAATTAACAGTGCTCACAAAGTAAAAAATGTACAATTGAAAAAAATCAACTAAAAGTTACCAATCCTGATAATACATATATAGTAAGAATGACTCAAACATCTTGTGCAAGGCGTTTATCATGCACTCAATAAAATGGACAAATAATATATGCCCAACATCTTGTGCACGCCATTTGTTATGTCGCTCGGGCAAATAACATAGGCCCATATATAAGATGACTTTCTAGACTAATTGCTTCCAGAGAGCTCTTCAATCCAGCATGGGGTGTATGGAAAAGACTCGATCCACTCTCGTTCATTAGCTAAGCATTTGAAACTCTCATAGTCTTTTGGGTATATATTTCCTAATTCTTCAATCCTCGATCCATTCAAATGATATGCCAGACATGTCTGCTCTGATGCACTCAAGAAGACAATCTCTTTATATGGGTGAATCCCAAGTAACCTAAAATCATGAATCATTACTTTCTTGTTTTCTAAGTAAGCTTGATCAACCATGTCTTTGTCTTGAACATCCTCGTCGGAGTTCCATTCAAATATCTCTTCCGTTGTTCCTTTTTTGTTGTCTTCTGAAATACTAGGAGCACGGAATAGATTGTAGTTAATATCTTCTAAGATCCATTTTGCTTGTGTACAAAACCACTGATGCGGTAGCATGGCCTTAAGGTCTTTGACATGCTTAAGTATCCACTCCATATGACCACACGATTCATCAAGGATCCAAACTCGAAGCCAATATTTTTCCTCATGCCAGCGCCCTTTAAGTTCCACAAAGTACAAACCCTTTTCTGAGCTTGCTACATTAAAGTCTGAATCGTCATCCACTCCCATTGGTGCTTTATTTATAATGTATGTATTCTTAGACAATGATACTCTGCAAAATCAAAGTATTGTCCATAAATTATTTTAAAAATTAGTAAGTAACATAAAAAACCAATCAACAGTAAAAACAGTAAGTACATACCTCATAAGGAAATCAGTTTTGTAGTGTACATAAAGTGCTCCTTGAAAATAGGCGGCTGAAGTTTCACTACAACCTGCTCGCACCTCGCCACCTGTCCCTGCGGCATCCCCTTCTCGGACGAAATCCTTCTCCTCCCAATAACCCGACTTCGATGAGAAAACATACATCTTGCACAATAACGGCGGCCATTCTGATTCCTCTATCGAGGGGTCTGCCTCCTCTACATTACCATAGACATCCAGAGTGGGGATCTTATACACCTCATAGTAAGGTGATAGCATCGGATCATAAACTAGATGCATACGATATTTCACATTCCCTACAGTGTGATTAACCGGGCACGTCGGCAGAGTATTCCACCATCGAGTGGCAGGGTTAGCCACGCAGTTATTGTAAAGTAAGAGAAGCCCGTTGCAGTGATCTCTGATATTATTATAATCTTCTTCCTGACCAACAGAGTGCCAATGATGATAGCCTTCATGGGGTCCGTCGCTGGCGGAGGGTGGAAAACTGAGGTCGCCGCTGACAGCGTGTGTGCCGGCCACGGAGAAGGAGGGGCGGGCGAGGAATTCAGGAAACTTGTGCTCGTTGTAGTGGACGAAGAGGCCAGCGAGCGAGAGGGGGAGCAGGTCGGCGCGTAGGAGGCGACGGTCGTCGACGGTGTCGCGCCAGGCCTTGCAGACGCAGCGGGAGGCTGCGAGCCACAGCGGCGGGACGCGGTTCAGGACGTTGGCGAGCACGTCCCCCGCCAGGCACGCCGCCTGGACCTCCAGCTCTTCATCCTGCCTGTTGTCTCCGCGAGCAGCGGTCAGGTCGTGAGGCTTCAGAGGCTGTTCCTCGTCGCCGGCCATCGCTTCGCCGCGAGAACGATCTGGGGCCGTGAGGAGCTTCGATTTCGATTTTGGTGGCTCTCGACTTGTTTTAGAGGAGGACAGGGCGTTCGAGGTCTTCCGACTTCGGGTCGATCGAGAAAGAAGTCCGCTTTTGCGAGAGCAGTTTGGGCCGGGGATGGCCCACGACCGACATGGGCACACTCTCCATGAGATTTTCATTTTTTTTTTCTTGTACTATGCTGTATGATTTTTGTGTGATCTGGAAGACTGGAACACGTGGAAAATTGTATCAACGCAAAAGCTTTTCCTCTGTTTTTTAGAACAACGATTTATTTTTTCTATCAATCAACGAGCCCAACTCAACCTAGTGTTTCCACTTTTGCAGATGCGGGCCATGCGGCTTGTGTCAAAATCATTGGATTTCAATGGTTTTAAAGAGTAGAACGCAATTTTGTCACCATACTTGTTGACCAGGCCCTCTTTGATCACCGTACTTTAGACACCAGTTATAGTCAATAAATACATTGTAGAGACCCATGTACAATCACGGGAAAGGGTAGACCTATGTATTTGTGGACTAGAAACGCCCATCGTATTTCTCCTCCCAACCACGGCCGGGGGAGAAAAAGCCATCTAGTGCAACCGCTTTTCGCCGTTGTTTTCTGGCGGCTCCCCTCCGTTGAGGTGGCAGGGTTGTCGGATCCCGCATGTGTGGACAAGTTTTACCTCTAGGTTAGGCCTTTGTAGTTTAGGTTTTTGGCCGCTGGACGTGTTGGCTTCGGCGAATACCACGACAGTGTTGAATAAAAGTGTTCCAGATTCTTCTCCGCTACGGTTCTCTACTCTATGGTCGGCGGGGGTTCTAGATATTAGTCTGTTCAAGCGGGGATTGCGTGGCAGCGGCGCCAGCGATATCCTTGTGGTGGACTTGTGTCCTCGGGTTTTGCCGCCACGATGACATTTTCTCGAGCATCATGGCGAAGCTCGAGAGGACGTCCAGACGGTTGTCTGTGCTGATGAAAGATGGTGCATCTTGTGCTGACGGTTGTATGTGCTGATGAAAGATGGTGCATCTTGTGCTTGGTTCATGGTTGAAGGCGGGCAGTTCTGGTTTCCTCCTTGACGTCATCGTTCGAGGGTGTCATATCTGAAGTGAAGTTGGATGGCGTTTCTGGCGTCGTGCTGCCCGGTCTGGTTTTTTCAAAGATGAAATTTATTTCACTGGAGAGCAACTCACGACCATTTTATTCCTATTTTCACTTTTTCAGAAAATCGTGAGATACTGATCTTCGGTACCACACGCTTCATCAGTAGAACAAAGTCC
Organism: Poa pratensis; assembly: GCA_947311845.1. Taxonomy (NCBI): domain Eukaryota; kingdom Viridiplantae; phylum Streptophyta; class Magnoliopsida; order Poales; family Poaceae; genus Poa; species Poa pratensis. Next base: position 32,568,226 of record CAMZMU010000049.1, read on the forward strand.
AAATGTTCCTCGTCTTCGATCATATGGCGAATCGGTTTCTGCTGCCTCTCTACTCTCTAGTGGACTGATAGTACAGTAATCCACTTTGTTCTATATAACTATACATATTAAACTGCTACCGATGGCAGTTTATGTCAACTGGTAAGCCACCTATATATCAGAAGTCACTGTTATTCCTATGAAGCATAGGATATACCATCTCTTCTAAGGACATCTGAACCTATCACACGGTGTAAGATTGCTGAATGGTGTCGATGTCCAGGCCCTTCAGTTTCACAACTGACTCTACATGCCCCTTCAGAGTGTGAAGCTCCCTGAGCCTGCCATGTACCATCAGTAACACATAGTTAGACTGATATCATCGTCGCGGAACATGCAGATCACGGAAAACACCATATGTGGGGTTGTGTGCAAATGGCTATTGAGGATTTGTTCCTACATACCTTGCGATTTCAGCTCTCCGTTTCGCCTCTTCAGCCATCTGATTCAGCTCGTTGTAGCTCGTCTTCTCGCGGAACAGCCTGCCATCCGGTTGCTGCAGACCGTGGAGTGTCCTCTGTGCATGTGCCCACTTGAGTTCTCTCTCTTCCTTGCCAAAGTGCTTCTTCCTTGTAAATGCGACCTGCAAAAATCAAATAAGATTTTTATCTAAAAAAATCAAATAAGATCATTATTAATAAATGCATGCAATTCCGTGAAGTAGGTATGAACAAGAAGTCCACTGTGCAGTGTGAGTTCGTAGCAAAAAGAAAGTGCAATATTACCCTTTGGTCAATGACAAGATCCCACGCTTTCCCGCTGAGAGCATATCGGATGAGGAACTTTATGATATCGAGTGGGAAGTAAAAGACAAGGTTGTAGAGCCACACGACACCGGCCCAGCCCCAGCCAATGCCTTTGATTGAAGTGAATCCCCAATCAGCATACACAGCGATTAGTGTAGCTATCTGCATTTGAAGGGAAAAACTTGCTCACTGGAACTTGACTTTTATATATATATATATATATATATATATATATATATATAATACATGTAAATCAAAGAGACGGTGAGACTGTGAGTTGTTACCAGCTGTGCAACGAAGAACGCGAAGACCAGTAGAAAGCCAGGGCGCTCGACAAAAGACCAGCTCCGAGACCTCGTGACAAATATCAGAGCTTGACTGATGGTGCTGACTTGAAGATATACTGCAGAGGCAAGCATTTGGAAGTCATCTTGAGTTGTCTTCTCAAGGCTTTTGACATGAAAGATCCTAGATCCTCTGAAAATACCATGGCACAGCAAGTGTTTTTTGTCAATACAGGTCTGAGGAAAATATCACAAAATTAATGATCCTCTTAGTTGATAGATTCAGAAGACGATTCATATAAGGAAGTTAATTATCTGAATTCAATGTTTTTTCAACAAAACAAATGAAAAAATATCAATTCGGTGCTCCTTACAGGGAAAAAGTTAGTTTTATATGCAGCCCAGAAGAAAATGACAGTCATCATTGCCAAGTATCCGCCAAGCACCACCCCAGTTGTGAAAATTTCAGCCAACTTCCAGCTGTCAGGTAGTGGAGAAGGCTTTACTCGGTCCTTCGATATAGTCATTATGGTGCCTGTTGATGCAGCAAAATGTTTTTTTTTTTCGATGACATGAAGAATTATGTATTTAGTGCTGAGACATTCAACGCCACGATCCTGGCGATGAGCGGACCTGGCGATCCGGGCGGCGCACCCGCCGCGCCTCTTGCCGGCCGCTTCTGGGCCAGCTCCCAGCCTCCGTCGCCGGCCGCTCCGACCGAAGGGCGCCGCCGGAAGACTCTTGCGCCGCCGGCTTGGACATCGGGCAACACGGGCTCGCGGTTTTCTTGCCTCGGTGATCTGTCCGCCGCCCCATCCGGTCTCGACGACGACCATGTCTCCATCCAGGTGGCCTTGGCGTCCTTGGAGGAGTTCGTGCTCCCTCGTGACGATCCACCGGCTACTCTACGCACTCCTCGCTCCGATGCGGACCTAGTCCAGGATTTCTGGATGGATGCCGGTTTCCCGACGCCGGCGAGTCGGTCTTGGGAGTCTGGAACGCCGGTGAACCAAGGTGAGCAGCCTAATGTAATTTCTGTGTGCAGGAACGCGAAGACGGTGGAGCCGATGGCCTCTGGTTGCCGTAGCCCTCCTCCTCCTCTGGCCGGAGTTCGTCTCCCGCGAGCGACGCCAAGGATGGGCGCGTGGCGAGGTCCTCTCCCGCCGAGGCGCATCTCGCCGCCGCCGGTCGTCGGCGTCCTCATCGAGAGGGCGTTCAAGGCGAGGTCGCCATCGAGTCCGTCGAAGGTGGGCACGCCGGCGATCGTCGCGGCGGCAAGCTCCCGGTCGATCCGTCAATCTCGCCCCAGCCAGCGGCATGCCAATTTCAAAATCGGCGCTGCATGGACGGTGGGCCCGGGAGCGACCTGGAGAATCGCGGCCGTCCAGACCCGTGGACGCATCTGAGACGTCGGTACGAGGCCTTCTGGCTCCGATCGAGCCCACCACCGCCAACGCTCGATCCGTCCTCGACTCCTCAAGCGCCGCCGCAAGCTGCTGCCTCACGTATCCCGTACATCGCGTCCACGCCGTCGACCGCTCCATCCTCGCACCAGCTCGGCTCTCGCCCCGGAGCCTGCGCCGCGCGACCATCTTCATCCGCCGCGCCTCCGTCCCGGGGAAGCCGTTCTTTCGCCGCCGTCGCGGCCTCCGTCCCGATTCCGGCGATGAGTGCAGCACCTCCAGCACGCCCTATGCAGGGGGCTGGTTCCAGGACGGCCGCGCCGCGCCCTCAGCAGCCGGCGGCTGCTCCGCCTCGCCCCCAACAGCCGGCGGCCGCGCAGCCCCGTCCTCAGCTCCCAATGGCCGCGCCCAACGCGAGCGCCGGCATGGGGCAGATCCTCCCCGCCAGCTTCTTCCTCGGGGGGAATCCGCCTAGCACGGGTGCGGCTCCTCCGCCGTTCTTGCCACAGCAGCGTCCGTCATTGCAGTACGGGCCGCCGGCGTACATGCCGTCGACTCAACAGCAGGTGCAGTTCCAGCCCCCGACAATGGCTCCGTTCATCAATCCGGGATACCCGGTATACCAGCAGCAGGTTCAGCAAACTCCGGCTGCAGTGGGGCAGGCTGCACCTCGTGCTAAGCGGAAGAAGAACAAGCCCGGCCATCAGCCCAATCAGTTTCAGCAGGCGATGCCGGGGGTGCAGCCGTTCATGAGGCCCCCGATGATGCCGCAAGTTCAGTTTCAGCAGCCCTCGGTTCAGCAACAGTTTGTGGGTCAGCCAGCGGTGGCGCCTCCCCCCATCATGGGTGCGAGTGCTAACACCGCAATTGTGGCCTCTGGGGTGGCAGCAACTGACGTTACGTCCAGGGCCGGGCCGGCTAAATCCGGGGCCCTGTGCGAAAATCCAAAACGGGGCCCTATCTTACACAAAAATTTGAACTAGTAAATAATTGTAATGTATATGACAGAAAATTTAGGTGACAATTGAATATATATTGAGAATCCTAAACCTAGTTTCTTGGATCAAATATATCAGACCAAATCTGTTTAGAATCAAGAGCATGCCAGTTTCTTGGATCAAATATATCAGACCGAAAAGAATCATCCCGCATCAGGTGAATTATTCAAGTTAACATTAATATGATCTTCCTCTACCTCAATATTATATGTCTCTGTCTGGTCATCTCTAAAATGATTGTAAGAAACAATTGCAAGTGCAAGGGTGGAAGGATCAACAGGTTGATTACCGGATGACACATGTGATGATTCTTTTCTCACAAACTTGTCCATAGCATCTTCCTGAGATTTAATTAATTTTTGTTCCTTTTCTTTTCTCTTCCGCTTCTGCGAACCGGACTCATGTTTCCCATGATGAATCAAACCTGTATTATTAAATAAAGATACAAGAAATAAAATAAAATAAAATTTAAGTGAGGATGTGATCATGCAAGCAAAAATTGGGGAATCAACAAACCTGACTGCGTCGGTGGCTCGGTGCGTGACCCTGCGTGCGTCACTGTGTCAGCAGGACTGGCCGCAGACGCCGTCGGTGAGCGAGAATCCCTCCGCGTCGGCGTTCCGTCCTCCACCGTCCGTATTCGCGATCGTGCAGCATGGCCGCCCTGGAATCGACGTACCGAGTCGATACGAGCAGGGTAAAACGAATCGATCGCACCGAGTCGTTCCGTCCTCCGCCGACCGCCGTTTCGTATTACACAAAACGAATCGATCGCACAACAGCCCACACGAACGAGCGAGACGGATAAAAAGATTTGGAGACAGCCACATCCCACACGATCGCACGACAGCCCCCAGGCGCCAGCAGGCCTGCTCGGCTGCTTCATGGCTCAATTAGCCAATTCCTGCTATACGAATATACAAAGGCATAAAAAATTTGGGGCCCCTAAAAATCATGGGCCCTGTGCGGGCCGCACCACCTGGAACCACTGTGGGCCCGGCCCTGGTTACGTCGGATACAGCACCGTTGCAGCACACCGAGACAGCGACAGGGGGTAAAGGGAAAGCTAAAAAGGGCAGCAAGTGTTTCAAATGTGGTGTGGATTCTCATACCACTAAAGCATGTCCGATAAAGCACTACTACCTAGTTTGCGATAATGCAGCTCACCCCACTTTCAGGTGTCCGACACTTAGGCTACCCAAGCCCACTTGTTTCGCCACGGGCACTGGCAAGGCGGAGACGATGTTCGTGCAGTTCCCTGACAGTGTTTATAAGCCTCACCTGATTTCGTCGAGTTCACCCACGGCTCTGATTTCCATTGAGGGTGATATGGTGCCCGCTGCTGCTGTTCAGAGTCTTATTTCCAGGATGTGTTACTCGGCTCAGTGGACATGGGAGGCTTTGCCCCATGGCGATGATGCTTTTCTCATTGGTTTTCCGTCGGCTGAGGATCTTCACAGGGTAGACGGGATTAAACTGAATATTCCGGCTTATAATTCTCAGGCCACTATTTCGGTTTGGAGGTCCAATGATGATGCTGTCCCAACTAGAGTGCTTGAGAAGGTCTGGGTTCATGTTCAGGGCGTTCCTTACGCACTGAGGCACTTTCTTGGCTTTTGGGCGGTGGGTTCTCTCATTGGGACGACACTTGATGTGGATCTAGTCACCTATCAGAGCCGTGGTATTGTTCGCATTCTAGTGGGCATGTTGGACTCGAAGGTGCTAGAAAAGCGCACTGGAGTGGATGGTCCGTATGTTGGGGCCTCGTGTGTGGTGAGACTCAAGGAGTATGCATTCTACTTCAGCCGCGAGCCTGTGGATTTCGTTCCGGATGCCAACTTTGTTCCTTTCTTTTGGCGTCGTAAGAATGACGATGCCGACGATGAGGAGGGTGAGGAGCATGGCATGGAGGGTTCTATGGGTCAGGACACCACCTTTGGTTCCCTCTCCAACAACATGGACGTTGATGGTAGTACATCGTCTGAGACACCGAGTGGAAATAAATCCGCTGCTCCCGGTGATTATGTTGGTTCTGTGATGGCTATTACTCCGTATAATGCTAGCCCTCGCACTCCGAGAGGTCGGGAGATTGTGGAGATGATCCGCCGTTCTTCGCCGAGTCTGCTGCGCCCTTCGCCGGAGTCAGCGTCGTCGCTCGCCACGGCTGGGGGTGGAGCTACTGCCTCTGTTGGGCTGCCTCCGGGTGGCCTCGCTGGCTTCGACGCCGCTGTGGTGGGTGCGGGCCCATGGCCGGCTGCTTGCAGCCCGGCGGACGCCACAGCCGTGGCTGGGCTGGGCCTCGTCGCTCCTGGCGACGGACGTGTGGAGGTGCCGGCGGCTGCTGGGCTGGGCTGGGAGGAGGCTGCGACACCGACCTCGCCTCCTCCGGCTGCTCCGCATGGGCCGTCTGTTCCTGGCGGGGCCGAGGTGCCGGGTTCCGGCCCATCAACCGAGGGCCTCTCGCACGACCTGCGTCCTTCTGTCTCGCCGACCAGCGGGGGAGCTCCCGATGGGATGGTGCTTCAGGGAGACAGCGAGGGGTCGGTCTCCAAGGGGGCTTCTACTACGCCACAACCCCCTATGGATGGACTGACTTCCGTCGCTGCTTCGACGAGTGAGGCCTCGACTCCGACACAGGCTCACTCGCCTCACGCGACTCCGCTCGACGCTGCGGTGATGGCTGGGAAGGCTGCTTCTTCGTCCAGGCCGGCCCAAGCCATTACCACTCCGACGGCGACGCGTGTGGGCGGAGGCACCGTCACGCCATCCACCCCTCCGGCTCGCCGCAGCGATAGGTTCGGGGTGGATGTGGATGGTGCTTCCGTCACGGATGAGGATTCCATGACGAAGGCCATGCGCCGCAAGGCGACGCGTAACTTGGACTTTTCTGGTATGGATTCGAAATCTTTTCTTTCTTTTTCACCGCAATCCATTCATTCAAAACTGAGTAGTGTAGGTTTTAATCTTGGTAATAATCAATCTCAAGTTCATGTTTCAACTAAGGTCTTGAGGCATATGGAATTTGACCGTCTTACGGTTATTCCTAAAGTCTCGACTGGGTTGTCTGCCACCTATGATGATGAGGATGAAGCGATTGCCACATCAGATGGTCAGCTTCTTTCTCATCTAATTGGTGAAGTGTTGGATGGTGGTTTGGATGACGACGGCTTGAGTTCATTATATGAGCTCAAAGCATCCGCTCGGAAATCTAAATCTACAGCCAACAAGTCCCGGAAACGGACCAAGTTATCCAAATCTCCCACGGTTTCCCGATGAATGGCATGTTCAAAAATAGCAGAGGTCTTGGTGACTTGGCTAAACACTTGCACTTCGCTGATTGTATTCGGGACCATAATTTGGATTTCTTAGCTATTTCTGAGACGGGAAGACGTGAATTTCCACAATCTCTTTTGAACCGACTATCGGGCGTATAGAGTTTGAGTGGTACTCGCGACCTCCTCATGGACGCTCCGGTGGCATTTTACTAGGCGTCAGGACTGATACCATGGAAGTATTGGAGGTTACGGAAGGCAATTTTCATATCAAAATGCATATCCGTAATAAATCCGATAATTTCATTTGGAGTCTTGTCGCCGTGTATGGGCCGGCTCAGGAAGCGTCTAAGACTTCTTTTCTCGTTGAATTGGTAAACCTAGCAAAAGATAACCCACACCCTATTATCATTGGTGGGGATTTCAACCTGCTACGGTTTCCGTTCGAGAAAAGTAAGGGTCGGTTCGACAACCGTTGGCCTCTTTTATTCAATGCAGTCATTGACAGCTTGAATTTAAGAGAGATTACGATGGTGGGAAGACAGTTCACCTGGGCTAATTCCCTCCCTGAACCCACTTACGAGAAACTAGACCGTGTACTGATGGATTCCGATTGGGAAGCTAGATTCCCATTGGTGTCGGTACGGGCTCTAGAACGTATTGAGGGTTTGTCGGATCATGCTCCCATTCTATTGACCACTGGAGTGCCTAGACCGCAATGTAAACCACGGTTCAAGTTTGAGCTTGGTTGGTTACACCGCGAGGGCTTCCATGACATGGTTAAAAGAATCTGGGATTTACCGGTAGCGGGTGATACGCCTATCCAGCGGTGGAACAATAAGATACGTGCTTTACGTACTCACCTCGTTGGTTGGGCTCGTCATACTACTGGTCTACTTAAAAAAAAAAAGTACGACTTTCCTCGATAATCGATGCTCTAGAAGCATTAGCAGAAGTTCGATTACTATCCGCGCAAGAAATTGAGCTAAAGAGCCAATCAAATGCACAGATAGCGAATCTACTGCGCGAGGAGTTAAAATGGTATCAACGTTCTAAAGCTCAATTCATTCTAGAAGGGGACTCGAATACTCGCTATTTCCATAGTATTGCCAATGGCAGACACAGGAAAAAGCGTATTCATTCTCTGGTCCAGGATGAAGGAACGATTGAGGGCCAGGAACAACTAAAGTCGTATATTACAAATTACTATAAAGGCCTGTTCGGTGACCCTGAGGAGGGGAATTTCACCTTGGATGAGTCCCGAACAGAGGATATACTGAAAGGACAATGATGTCGCCTAGAGGGGGGGGGTGAATAGGCGATTAAAACTTTTCCGGTTTAGGCTTGCTAATTGCGGAATAAAACTAGGTGTTTAAATTAACAAGCCGACAACCTAAATATACTAGACTCACCTATGTGCACCAACAACTTATGCTAAGCAAGACAAGCAACAAGGTGATAGCAATATAGAATACTTCAAGCACGAAGGCTATCACAATGTAAAGTGCATAAGTAAAAGGCTCGGGTATAGAAATAACCGAAGCACGCGGAGACGAGGATGTATTCCCGAGTTCCTCCTTGAAAGGGAGTACGTCTCGTTGGAGAGGTGTGAACCGACACAACGGTTCAACAACCACAAAGGTTTCACCCTCTTCTCCGATGAACCGCACCACAAAGGTTTGGTTCACCTTCCACTATCGGTATTCCTTCGAGGCGGAATCCGGAGCCTTTCAACAACAATCCGAGGCACAACCCACAAAGGGCTTGGGGGCTCCCGAACGGCTTTCAACAACAATCCGAGGCACAACCCACAAAGGGCTTGGGGGCTCCCGAACGGCTTCAAGTGACCACACAAGGGTCCAACCACCACAAAGGCGTCTAGGGCCCGAAGACCCAAGAGTAACAAGTTCACACGCTTTCAACTTCCACGAATCCTCGTGGAGAGCACACCGATGCACCAAATGCAAAAGGCAAGAGCACAAGTGCTCAAGTCCTCCACTCTCAAATTCCAACAAAGCAACAAATGCTTATGGGGGAATAAGAGAGGAAGAACAAAGAGGAGAACCACTTAAGAACTCCAAGAACTAGATCCACTAGGTTCCCCTCACTTAGAGGAGATATTGATTGGTGGAAATGTAGATCTAGGTCTTCTCCTTCAATCCTCCAAAGATCAAAGAGTATGGTTGGAGGGATTGGGAGATATCAAGGAAATGAGCTTGCAACAATGGAAGAGAGAGAAAGCAAAGGTTGCTTGGAAGAGCTGGCTGGCTGGAGGTAGGTGGAGGGGTATTTATACCCCTCCCAGAAAAGAGCCGTTGCAGCCAGATATCACACCGGAGTTTCCGGCCCTAGTGACCGGAAACTCCGGTCCGGGGCGGAAACTCCGGCCCCCTGGGGGCGGAAACTCCGGCCCCCACCAGGGGGTGAACAACAAACAGACGAGAGAAGCTCAGGCAGAAACTCCGGCCCCTGGGACCGGAAACTCCGGCCTGGGGCGGATACTCCGGCCCCTTGGGCCGGAAACTCCGGCCCCCACCAGGGGCTGAACAAGAAAAGCACTCTCGAGGAAAACCAAGGACCGGAGACTCCGGTCCAGAAGACCGGAGACTCCGGCCTGAAAGCAGTGAAACTGTAAAACCTGAAATGCAATAACTTTCTCGTATGAACTCCAAATCAGGTGAATCCAATTGCATTGGAAATATTAAGGGTCACAAATATAGAGGGGATACCACACATGGGAAGGTGTGGACCCTAACTCGAAGGTGTACCGGTAATATTTCCAACACGAAAACGCAACAAGTTTTCCAAATGAAATCCGTTTTCGAAGAACTTGGGCTTGTCATGAAGATCACGACAAGCACCAAAACCCAACAAGGAGAAAAGCCAAATAAGAACCAAGAAAGATGATATGCCAAGTATGCAAAGGTTTGAGCTCTCCACAAAGATGCGATCAAGTTACTCACTTGAGAGCCCCTCTTGATAGTACGCCGTCTATCCTAAAACCCGGTCCCCCACTAACAACATGAGACCGGTAGAATAGAAAACCTATCAAGATCATACCTTTGCCTTGCGCATTCCACTTGAGCTCGATGATGACGATCTTGACTCTCTCAAGTTGGAACACCTTTCTTGATTGTGCTTGCTAGCACATGCTTGATGAAGACTTCTCCAAATGCTCCCCCATACTCCATTATGGGAAAGCCTCGCTAAGCTCCGTCTTCATGTCTCCTTTGCACTTCATCTTCTACACATGACCATTCTTCATATAAACCCTTAAATAGAGCATTGGTCATCATGCCATCTTCAAGAGTCCAACACATGAACTCCAATGGACAAGATCTATAAGAATATCTCAATGTAAACATTAGTCCATAAGGAGTGTCATTAATTACCAAAACCACACATGGGGGCAACCATGCACTTTCATATACCCCAGGTTTCAGAGGAGGAAAATAGCCTACTTACTAAACCCTATTCAGAGGAGGAAGTGAGAAAAGCAGTTTTCCAAATGAAACATAATTCAGCACCTGGACCTGATGGATTTCCTGCTGAGTTCTACCAGAACTTTTGGGATGTTATCAAGGCCGATCTGCTTCAGTTGTTCGCTTGTCTTCACAATGGACAACTAGAGTTGTTTCGTCTCAATTTTGGTGAGATAATTTTATTACCTAAGGTTAACGAGGCAGAAAGGATCCAGCAGTTTAGACCTATATGCCTCCTTAACGTTAGTTTTAAAATATTCACCAAAGCGGCTACGATTCGACTGAACACTGTGGCAGATCATGTGGTTCGCCCGTCTCGGACGGCTTTTATGCAAGGTCGCAACATCCTTGATGGAGTCGCGGTCCTACATGAAACAGTCCACGAACTACATAGGAAAAAGTTGAACGGGGTAATCCTGAAAATTGATTTCGAGAAAGCCTATGATAAAGTGAAGTGGTCTTTCATCCAGCAAACTTTCAGGATGAAAGGCTTTTCCTCTGAGTGGCGCGCGTTAATTAATAGCTTTGTTTCCGGAGGAAGTGTAGTCATTAAGGTCAATGATGACACTGGCAGATACTTCCAAACGAAAAAAGGACTCCGACAGGGTGACCCGCTATCGCCAATACTATTTAACATAGTGGCGGATATGCTGGCAATCCTGATCGAACGCGCTAAAACTGAGGGTCAGATTGAAGGAGTGATTCCACATCTTGTCGATGGTGGACTATCGATTCTTCAATATGCCGACGATACAATCCTTTTTATGGAACACGATATCGAAAAAGCTCGTAACCTTAAGTTGATTTTGTCAGCTTTCGAGCAACTTTCGGGTCTTAAGATAAATTTCCATAAAAGTGAATTGTTTTGCTTTGGCGAGGCCCAAGAGAACGCCGCCTTGTATGCCGAGCTTTTTGGCTGTGAGCAAGGACAATTTCCTATCAACTATTTGGGTATCCCGATTCATTATCGGAGACTTATAAATGCTGAATGGAAAAGGGTGGAGGAAAGGCTTCAATTACGTTTAAATAGCTGGAAAGGCAAACTCCTATCTCTGGGTGGAAGATTGGTTCTCATAAACTCGGTACTTACGAACATGGTACTGTATATGATTTCATTCTTCCAACGGCCAAAAGGGGTCTTAAAACGATTGGATTATTTCCGATCTAGATTCTTTTGGCAAGGGGATTGTGAGAAGAAAAAATATCGACTGACTAAATGGAGTGTCGTTTGCTGCCCTAAAGACCAAGGAGGGCTCGGAGTTCATGACCTTGAGGTCAAGAACAAAGCGCTGCTAGGTAAATGGCTATTTAAACTTCTTTCTGAAGATGGAGTTTGGCAAACCCTCCTTACGAGAAAATATGTCGGAGATCAAGCTGTTTCCCAGGTTCTTTGGAAACCTGGTGATTCACACTTCTGGGCAGGCCTCATGGCTACAAAGAAGTTCTTTTTCCCACATGGCTCTTTCTCAATTAGGGATGGATCGGAAATTCGTTTCTGGGAGGATATTTGGCTTGGCCAATCTACCCTCAAAGAACAATATCCGGCTCTATATTCTATTGTTCGAAACAAAAGTGACACGATCGCGAAGGTGTTGGATACTTTCCCACCAAATGTTTCGTTCAGAAGAAGTTTACTTGGAACACGACAAGCATCTTGGAATGCTTTGCTCATCCGATTGGATTCAATCCATTTGTCGGAAGGTCCAGATAAGTTTCAATGGAATCTCACGAAGAACGGCAAATTCTCGGTTGATTCTATGTATAGAGCGCTCATTCTACCCGAAATTCCAGTCGATAGTTCTAACAATAACAAACTTTGGAAGATGAAAATATCACTAAAAACTAAAGTGTTTGCGTGGTATTTACGTCGAGTAGTAATTCTCACCAAAGATAACCTTGCCAAACGCAATTGGCACGGAAGTAAAAAGTGTGTCTTCTGTCAACACGACGAGACCATTACGCACTTATTCTTCTAGTGCGAGTTCGCTAGGTCTATATGGTCAGCCATCCAGATTGGTTCTACCTTACATCCCCCTAGTTCTGTTGCTAACATTTTTGGCAACTGGTTAAATGGAGTGGATCCTAGGTTCAAACTATTCAGTAGGATGGGAGCGATTGCTGTTATTTGGTCGCTATGGCTATGTAGAAATGACAAGGTTTTTAATGATAAAAATGCTTCTCTTATGCAGGTTATTTACCGTTGCACAGCGACGCTACGAGCATGGTCATCCCTGCAGCGTGTGGAGCACCGAGACTTATTCTTGGAGGTGGCGTCGAGACTGGAGGCTGCGGCCAGGGAGTTATTTTCCCGGCATGGGTGGCAACATAGACTCCGGATAGACCTACCAGCATCTTAGGCGGATCTACAATTTCTCATTTTGATATGTAATTCGCCTTTTATATTTTGCTTACAGACTTGTGTGATGGTGAACTGGTGGCTGTGTGCATCTTAGCTATGCAGAGGCCGGGTGTAATGGTTAAACCTTTTAAGTAATAAAAGCCCTTTATCTAAAAAAAATATTATTTTTCTTTTAATTTCTACTGTGGTATTGTGAGGCACAGGACGGATAAGAAAATAATGTACCATCATTAAGTATTGGTATGATCAGGACCATAAATGGTGGAAAATCAAACTCCCATATGAGGGCAAGTAGCATAAATCCAAGCTGTTGGAATAAAGATGAGCCAGACTCATAATCACACAATAATAAATGTTAACAGGAAAACATAAATATGAAAACATCATATAGTGCGACATCACTGTTAACAGGAAAATAAGTTCATGAAATGAGTAGAATATAAATTAACTGTAAAATAATCACAAACATGTAAGAGTATCATCAACTATGCAAACAAATCATGGGGAGCACTCTGGGAAACATATAGTTCTAGACTTCTAGTAGAAGCCAAGCAAACATACCACAATACGTATTGTGATTGAGACCGCATAAATCTGCAAACATGAAGGTGGATATGAGCTAATTAACACAAGCACAAATGGAGGAAAAAATATTCAAAATTAATGGAGGTGAAAGAAGTTCAATTTGACATACAGTGTAGTTCTTCATCCGCTGAAAAATTGCTCGACTGGTTAGGACGGCACTAATGATCACACTTAGCCCAGGTTCTGTGAGTACGATATCAGAAGCACTCCTTGCTGCATCTGTCGCATCAGCAACTGCTATACCAATATCAGCTTTCTTTAGGGCTGGTGCATCATTTACACCATCACCAGTCATTCCACAAATGTGCTTCCGTGCTTGCAGGCGTTTCACTATCTCATATTTGTGTTCTGAGCAAAAGAAAAATGATTCGGTAGCACAATTATTCACCACTTTAAATGTTTGATCATCTAACTGATTACAACACATACCTGGGAACACGCCAGCGAAACCATCAGCTTTCTTAATTAGATCATCAACAGGTAAATCAGCAATGGACTCATCCTTGTTCTGCCCCAGCAAAGCAGATGAAGGGTACATGTTTGTACCCATTCCTAAACGACGCCCTGTTTCCTTTCCTATCGCTAGCTGGTCACCTTAGAAAATAAAAACAACTCATAATCAGATATACTAAAAAAAATATTGGAACTTGTAATTATAAAACAAGATACGGTATATTTCAGTACACTATTTGCTGGACGCAGCTATTTTAGGGATACTTCCACCAAGAATAACAAATTAAACAAATCTTGCATCAGGATTTAATTATAAGGAATTATAAGCATGCCGGTTTCTGGAAATTGGAATCATTCCATGTTATACTTGGCTTAATTGAAGAAGAGAAAAAAAAAATCAAGATTCGATATTTGGAGATTTTCTGTGATTACTTGTCTGACAGACTGTCAGTCACAGAAACCCAAAATATATATAGTCCGATGCATCATGCATGACAAACCTCAAGAGAAGATATATTTTTGCCCCTTTCTTCAAAACATCAGACATGGTGTTGAACAAATTGAAATGCTTAAGAATAGACAAAAAAAATAGTAAGAACTCAGTTGGTAATGTAGCTGTGATCATCTTCACATTCACACCAAGGTTAAGTGCCCTTTGAATTGTTTCTGCACTATCGTGCCTTGGTGGATCGAAGAGTGGCAACAGAGCAACAAAATGCCATGGACTACCTGGACCCTCTTTCCTCCCGTCTGGCACGTCCTACAAGGAAGAAAAGGATGACCACTTGCAAGCTTCAGCTGCACTATGAATGGGTATCCCGACGGCTTTGCCCACCTGATATGCTACACCAAGTGACCGAAGTCTACAGAATGGACTCTTCGTTCAATCTCTGACTTGTTATGGGCCAGGTTGAGAATCTGCAGGTCATATGTAGAATCACTAACATCATTATGCAAATGAACGTTTGGGTAATGCTTCTGTAACTAGTTGCAGTAAAAAAATATTACACCTGCTCTGGTGCACCCTTGCTAACACGGTACATCTTTCCATCACCATCAATATATGTCAACGCAGTTCTCTTGTCAGTAGGATTGAATGGCAGGAAATGAACCTCTTGAATACCAGCACGCGCCTGCAGGAAATGTTGCCAGAGGATCATTTTAGCAAATAAACATGACGACAAGTATACTTCTCATATTCAACGGACTAATGTACCTCTTTTCGATCACCTAACATCCCAACTATTGCCGTATCAATAGCATCTTGATTTTCTACCCGGGATGCTCTAGCAGCCATCAAAATTACTTGGTCCTGAGTCACTCCTTTTTCAAAAACCTGGACCAAGAAAACAAATAAGTGCTTTAAGACTAGATATGATATCACAATAGTAAGTGTTAAAATTCACCTCGATTAGGTTCTTGTCCACACTCAGCTTATTTAAAGTCAGGGTTCCAGTTTTATCATGCAAAGAACATCCATGCCAGCCATCTCTTCAATTGCAGTCATTCTCTTTGTTAGAGCTCCCTGCAGAAGAAAACTCAGGAAGTGATTATGTGGTACAAAATTTCTGGTCTGGTCACAATATGGTTGACATTGTCCCTTAAATGATGCAAACCTGTTGAGACAAGCGATGAGACCCAATTGCCATGGTGACCGATAAGACTGTGGGCATCGCTATGGGAATGCCTCCAATGAGAAGCACCAAAAGGTTGTCAATCCCAGGACGGTATGCCCTGTGTTGGATAGGGTACATGACAATGATCTCAATGAACATTCCCACAGCAACAGAGCAAATACAAAAGTTCCCGATGGCTGTCAAGACCTGTGTCAGGTTACATGATAATCAACGCATCACTCGTAATGATTCAAATTATTATAAAATTTATGCGAAACTTGTCGATCTTGCCTGTTGGAAATGGCCAACTTGATTGGTGGAGTCAACAAGATGTGCAGCCTTTCCAAAGAAAGTGTGCACACCAGTTGCTATGACAACAGCCTCGATCTCACCCTGCTTGACCGTTGAACCAGAGTAGACGCCGTCACCAGAACCTTTGGTGGCTGGCAGTGATTCTCCAGTCAGGGCAGATTATAAATAAGAGATGAGGAAATATAAATAAAAAATAAAAAGGGAAGTTGACTTGATGTGAATGACCAAAAGAACCTGGTCAATCTTCAGAGGATCTCCAACTAGGAGGCGGTCGTCTGCAGGAATGATATCTCCAAGTTTGATACTAATGATGTCCCCAGGCACAAGGACTGCTGCCTCCTCCTCGGTCCAACGACCATCACGGAGAGCCTACACAGCAATATAACAGTGAGTTTCAGAATTTAAATGGACTTCAGCAAGGTGATACATGCAGGTACATGGAAATGCCATGAATATGGACCTTGGCTTTTGGCGCAAGACGGGCCATAAGTACAGCAGCAGCATTGCCGACATTGTTTTCCTCGATGAAACTGATAGTAGAGTTTATAAGTAGCAGGGTGATGATACCGACAAAGTCTTGCCAATCTGGTGGCTTTCCCTGATGACAGAAGTACAGAACACATCCCAAATATTGAGAAAAGAGAAGGACATACACATCACTCCTCACCGAACTAAAACATGTCAACATTGTGATGTGTTAAGTCATACCCCTCCGTTCGCCAATGCGATGGCCATGAGAGCTGCAGCCTCCATAACCCATGACAGTGGGTTCCACATGAACCCCAAAAACTTGAGAAACTTGCTCCCCTGTAGTAGCCATAGACAATCCAACTTATCAAGGCACATAAATCAGAAGAACAGTATTGCCCTCAAGAACATGAAGGACAAAATCTTCCCCACGAATAAATGAGCCAAATGAACCTGACCTCTTTTTACTCGAGCTTGTTCGGACCAAAGATTTGCAGGCGTTGCTGGGCCTGCTCGGAAGTAAGCCCCTCATGGCTGCATCGCAGGTTCTAAAAATAACAAGACCGGAGGGGGGACTCCACCCCGACTTTGTCATTAAGGTAGAAGTGAGGACTCGAACCCGAGACCTGGCCCTTATGCGCATATGCACGGCTACCACTAGTCCACGGAAGAGTTCTCCATCGCAGGTTCTCAAACACTTCATCAATTGGGATGTGCTCCTGAAATTTTGTTGCAAGAATCGCATTTAACAAACTAAACAAGTTCTATCATTCTATCAACATGAAAGCACTGTGACAAGAAACCTGCAAATCTGAAACATGCAAGTATGATGTAGCGTACTGCAAGACTACAAGGAACCGAGAAGAGAGAACAGGAAAAAAAATGGCAACGTATAAAGAACCGGCGTGAGATGATTAAATAAAGAAATCAACATATTTGTGCAACAAGGTATATTTGTCGGCCGAGACGTGCTTTTAGGTGTTGGGTTTTCATCCAACTGCTATACAAAAATAAAAATAAAAAGGTACAGAAAGTTTTATTGCGAGTTCTTCCTTCTAATTAAAAGTTTTGTGAGACCTGAAGAAAAATAATATATAGGTTAACATTTTAACCTATAGACTAAAATTTTGCGGTGAACTGTTGCTGAACTCGGGCATGATTTGGGAGGGCGGTTCAGGTCCGTGCAATATGCCAGGTAGAAAGAACATGAATCGTTAAAATAAATAAAGAATCCGCATTCCAAGGATGTTTCCAAGAGTTCTGGGGTTCATCACAAACAAAGAAACTGACGCGTGTTTTACCGCCGAGCAGAGCAGAGCAGAACAAGAGCTAGCAGAGCAATTCCGCCACCCTGCAACGCCAAACCCCGGTAAACCCCATCCCATTTCCGCGGCCACGAGAGTTCAACTAGTCATGGAAACGCCCCGCCAATCTATCCACATCGAGGAGCCGAGACCACACCCAGACCCAGACGCTGCTAGAAACCCCAGGAACCACCCCCAAGAGCAGCAGGACGTGTAATGATAAATTATTACCAGGTCGACGGCCTCCTTAAGAGTATCTCTGTATCTCCAACAGGCGTCTAAATTGGAGCGCGCGCTATAGTGACGTGCGAAATCCACTCCTCCAGCGGCAGCGGCAAAAGACCGCGCGCGCGAAAAAGCGTCCCGCGCGCGGTGCCAAGCGGGAGTTTTGGCGCTATATTTGGGGCGACAACTAGAGCGCGTGGGACGAAAGAGAGAAAAGGCGCGAGCCACCAACCGCCAGATCTGAAGTCTCCTGCCGCTCACGCCGCCGCTCGCATCTCTCCCCCCATCTTCTCCGGCGACGCCGCGGTCGATTTACCTGTCGGCGGCGCTGCCTCCGCTACTCCCCAGCGCGCCGCCGCTATCTATGGCCGCGCGCAGGTCCGCGCTGCGTTGAGTCGGGCTGAGCCTTCACCGACACCGCCGGCGCTTCCGGCGCTTCTCAGTAGCGCGCCGCCGCTGCTTCGTCGACCCACTCGTCGCCGCCACCCCTCCAACGCGCATCTCCTCTGCCGCCACACCTCCAACGCGCATCTCCTCGTCGCCGGCGCTTCTCCACACGCGCAAGGTGTTTGACAAAACGGTTGCAAGGTATGTTTTAGATATGAATTTTAACTTTGATGAATTTGGTGCATTTTAGATTAGAGTTTAAATTATAGTAAATTGATGTTTGTAGATGAGTTATTCCTACGATTCTTCCGATGAAGAATTTGAGCTTCAAGAGGAGGAGGACGTTGCAATGATCCTAGCTATCCATGCCAAGAAAAAACCAAAGCACGGTGGTTCAGTTTTTGGTCGTGCGAAATTGTGGAGGGAAAGAATCAAAGCTCACGATAGATTGATGAGAAACTATTTTGTGGAGCATCCCACATATCCCGAGTCATATTTTCGGCGCTGTTTTAGAATGGGGATCGACTTGTTCAAGCACATCGCCGAGAAGTTAGCGAGGCATGATCGGTTTTTTCAGCAAAGAAGGAACGCCGCCAAGGAGGTAGGGCATAGCACCTTTCAAAAGGTGACCGCCGCTTTGCGTATGTTGGCATACGGGATTCCGGCGGATCTAGTTGATGACCACTTGGCCATGGGTGAGAGCCAAGCCATCATGTTTGTCAAGCGGTTTGCTGTTGGAATTGTGCAAGTATTTGGTAAGGAATATCTGAGAGCTCCCAATACTGCAGACACGGCTAGGCTTTGTAATGGAGGATAATCTCAGAATCTCAGAGGCTGTTTTGGGTACTGGCACTCCCTCTTCGTCGTATGTCATGAAATAGTTGCCTAAGTTGCGGGTGAGTGCCGCCCTTTCGTCTGGCGAGAGGTGTGACAACCTTGATCTGGGTCTTGTGTCTGCTCGCCTGGTGGAGCTCAGGGAGAGCTGTCTTCTTCGCGCACTCGACAAGCTAGATTGCTTTTTGCGTTCTTCGAGTGTTGCTCTGACCTGCCGCAGCCGAAGTGATTCCTGCCAGTTGAAGTACTGGAAGGTTAACATCTCCTCTTGTGTTGCGTCTGCTGGCATCATTGTGCACTCCTTGATGACTTTATCCGCTTTTGCTGCCATCTCAGCAGTGATTGTGAGAGTTGTGACTCCGTCCGGCATAGTAACTGTGCACGGGAATTCTGTAGGCCTGCGGCTGGCCGCAGCATCTGATGATTCTGCGGCGATGGCGACGTAGACCTGCTGGGGTATCACCCGAGGGTATGTATGTGTGTCGTCGAATCCCGTCATGGACTCGACATCGTCATCAAGGCTCATGTCGGAGTCGATACACCCGTCGAGTGGTCCGTCTTGACGGATCTCGCTGTTGATGCCTTCATCGCCTATGCTCATCTCGGCGTCGACGAAGTTGTTATGAATCTCAGAGTCGAGGTTGTTGTTGTTGGTGCAGATCTCGGAGTCGACGTGGTTGTCGATATGAGTTTCGAGTTCGTCGAAGTCGCTGAACGAGATTCCGCAGTCGAAACTATCCTCGAGTGAGAGGTCGAGCTCGGGATTGTTTGTGCGGTATGCTGATTCGGCCTCCTCGCCCTGAAGTTCTTCGATGAGCTCGTGCATCTCCCGTGTGGATATGGTTGTTGCGGATGAGTAAGCTTGGAGGATCGACGATGGTATGGACGCGGTTGAGGGATCCGCAGTCGAAGGAGCCGCAACCGATGAAGCCTCGGGTGCGGAAGTCGCGAGTTGGTGTGGATCTGTCAAGTCCTGCACACCAAGCTTATTGACGAAAAAATTGAACGAACCAACGGTTAAACCCAAACCTGACTCGAGATCGGAGAAGGCCTCATGGAATCTTGGCGAGTGTGGCTCGAAATCCATCAGAGGATCCGATGCGCTTTTTTGCGGGTGAAGATGGCGTGTTGCCGTTTGTCGAGTGAGCCGGCGAGTTGCCGTGTGTCGCCTGAGTCGGCGAGTTCTGGTTTGTCGATGCAGCCGGCGAGTTGCCGTTTGTAGATCCGATCGGCGAGTCGCCGTTTTCCGATGGAACCGAAGAAACCGTGAGTCCAGCACTATTCTTTCCCACAGACGGCGCCAATTGACGAGGTGTACCCTCATCAAATCCCATGGTTAAAGACCTAGGGTTGAGATTATGGGGAGAGAACGTGGTAGTACTAGTAGTTTCGTCGGCTGACAAGCAGAGGCAAAGATTTACCCAGGTTCAGGCCCCTCGGGTGGAGATAAAGACCCTACTTCCTGCTTGTCTGGTATTGATTGTGTGGATTATGCGATTACAGGGGAGCTCCGGCGAGTTATCGATCTCGCTAGAACTTTGGTGGTTCGAGTATGGCTTGGTCCTAGATCGGCACCCCTCCCAGCCTTTAAATAGGCTGGGTCTCGGGAGTTTGTAACCGACCTAGTTTACACATAAGGAAAGTATAAACCGACTATGTCTATGCCTAAACTTGGAGGGTACTCCATCTTGTTGGGCCTCTCGTCTTGGGCTTCGAGTTGTCTCTTCGCTATTGGGCCTTTAGTCATCACGTGCACCAGGTACCCTCACGGTAGGGTACCCGAGATGTATATCCTTGTCAAACGCCGCTCGGGGTTCCCAGGTATGCTTGGCTCTATTGATTGCATGCACTGGAGTTGGAAGAATTGTCCTGCGGCATGGCATGGGCAATTCCAAGGCCACAAAAAGGATTCCACTATAATTCTTGAAGCGGTGGCCGATCATGAGACTTGGATTTGGCATGTTTTTTTTGGCATGCCCAGAGCTCTCAATGATATCAATGTTCTTCACCGGTCACCACTCATGAATAAGATTGCAAAAGGTCAAACTTGCCCGGTGGAGTTTGTAGCAAACGGCCATACATATAACTATGGCTACTATCTTGCGGATGGCATCTACCCAATGTGGTAAACATTTGTGAAGCCGGTTAAGAATCCACAAGGTAAGAAAATGCTTGATTTCCACAATGCTCAAGCGGCGGCTAGGAAAGATGTGGAGAGAGCATTTGGGATTTTGCAAGCCCAATTTGCTATTGTGAGAGGGCCGGCTAGATTTTGGGATCAAGATATGCTTTGGTACATCATGACCGCTTGTGTGATCATGCATAATATGATCATCGAGAATGAGCGTGGGCAAGATTTGGACTACAGTCACTACGAGTTGATGGGACATCCCGTGCAAGTCCGGAGGAGGGCAGAGAGGACATCTCGCTTTGTGGCATCTTATCATGCCATTCGACGTAATGAACGGCATGATGAGCTTTAGAAGGATCTAATCGAGGAGTGGTGGACATGGAATGGGCAACAATGAGTTTGTATGTTTGATAAACTATTCGTTCTATTGTTTGTTGTATGTTTGTTGAACTATTCATTCTATTGCTTGATAAACTATTTGTATTTGAGAAATTCTATTTGTTTGTGTTGTAATAATAATTATACTATTTATTGTTGATTTATTTGATATTTGTTTGATCTTCTTGGTTGTATGTTGTAGTACAATTGTTGTTTCTGCTGAGCGCGCGCTGCATTCTAGCGCGCTTGCTGAAGGGCGACAGCGGCGCGCAAAATTATAGCGCGACTGCTAAAGCAAAACATGCGCGCGGCGCGCGAAACGGCTATTTCGACACTGCAAAAAAATTATACCGCGCCGGCGCGTAGGGCGACTGTTGGAGATGCTCTAAGGACGGCGTCGAGGTTTCCCTCCTTGTCGTCCATGGAGGCAGGCAGGCGGTGCACTCACTCTGTCTGAATCCTCCTTCCCCAGCTAGTCTCTAGATCCTACTCTGCTCTTCTTCTTTCGGATTTATTTATACATGAGAAAAATATGGTCTTTGTTTTTGTGCGAGGGAGGGAGGTGGGAGAGGGACAGCGAGTAACTGATGAATCATCGGATTCTGAAGTGGATAGGTAGAGAGGTGGTGCGGCTGTAGGAGGAGGCAGCGACTTTCCACGTGTCGCACAAGAGCCACCAGAAGACGAGAAGAGAAGATAAGGTGGAAGAAATCACGAGGGAGAAGGAAAAGAAACAGGAGGAAGAGGTTGGTAGAACGAGCAACTCTAGGGATTTTGATAGGATAGGCGGTTTTCCAATTCAACACGTGGAAGTCCTATTCTTCTCGGAGTTGAATTGCATATTTTTTGAATGCGTATTGTAGATTAAAAGAAGAGAAAACAAGATGTAAATAACAATAGAATCTGGAGCATCCAAACATTGCCAAAGCATAAAGTGCACCTATTTGATCACGGAAGAACCACTAAAAATTAAGGGTATTGATTTCACGACAACTCGTTATAAGCCACTCAAACACTCTAGAGCTTTCTATTTACTTACACCTATGATAGATAATCATTTACTCTAGAAACCACTATACATTATTCACTAGATCATATACTTTGGACTCATTGTCAAGATATTTAAGTATAATGAATGAACACAAACGTAAGCATATATTTAATATTTGTATATATAGTTCATCTAGTGGCACAACTTAATTCATGGAGATTGTGGTTTGTCCATTTCTTTCGCATATCAGGGAATGTTCGTCTTTTATGTAAATGAAAAGAACGTTCGTTTCAAATAAATGTTTTCAAGTGGAAATGTATGACGATGAAATAAGTAATGCAACTTTCCTTCTAAAGTATGATTTAAAGTTCGAGCAAGTACATCTCTAATGAAAGACAGTAAAAGTGTACAAGAAAATATTATCTTAAATTTTAGGTTCACTTTTATGCACTTAATTTTGCTAAGTGTAATAGAAAATTTTATTGGTTAATATAGTATATTGATAGAATAAGTTCTAAAAAAGTATAAAATGTGATTAATTTTGCTAAGTTTAATAGAAAAATATATTCGGTAAAATAGTACATTGATAGAATAAGTTATAAAGAAGTATAAAATGTAGTTAATTTTTCCAAGTGTAATAAATAATTTACTAATTAAAAAGGATCCTACATCGACTAAACATGTGATGAACAATGTGAAATATAGTGAATTTTTCTTAGTGTAATAAAAAATATATATTGCATAATATTTTGACATAATGAGTTATAATCAAATAAAAAATGTGGTTTATATATTTTTTTTACTTTTTGTGGTTTATATTTATAATTTTAATATAAATTTTTGCTTCTTATGGTCATATGTTAATATTCCAATTTATAAAGAAGGAAAAAGTTTTGTTAATTGTGTATAATCATGTTCGCCTATGTTTCAACCACCATAATTATTTATCTACTACTCTTGACATAAAAATTGAGAATCTTATTGGCCTCTTCCTATGGAGATCACGCCTATCACCATGGATATAGAAGACATCACAAGAAATGGAAGAAGAAATAGCTCCATCTTCGGCACACACTCACGGCTAGGGAACGGCGCCTCCGCGGCCGTTGAGAGGTCTCCTCATGCCTAACTCTAGGATCTAAAATTTTGGAATTGTTTCTCCAACGACCTAGTCCTCTCTCCATTATCTCGTTCAACTACGACAAAAAAAAATTGTAATTTCAATGTGTGGTTGTAATTTCTTGTCTATCTTCTTTGTTATTTTGTCTCAACTTGCGTCTGTGTGGTGGATTTTGTGTGGGGTAAATGTTTCGTGTGATATATGTCATACATATATAACTACTATTGGATCCATAGATAATTAGCATCGTCAATATTTGAGCAAGGAGCAACATTTTGTTTATTTGTGTACCTTAAGAACGATATAACAGATGGTTCCAGGTCCCACCATCTACGATGGTTGTTTATTATAGATGGTATGAACGAAATATATTATGTCATTTTATTTCTGTATACTTGTGGTAATGAAACCAAGAACTCGTTATATTATAAAAATCACAATGTCACTGAAAACGTATTTAGCACTTTATCCTCTATATGGACTCATCATTTCAGATTATAGGATGGAGGCCAAGGTTCACTGGAATATGTGGACAAAAAAAGGTAAAAGAAAAGACTGAGACACAAGGATATTCCCACGCGATATCCATGCGAATATCCGGGGGTTTATTTATTTTTTCTATAAGAAAACTCGATACATATGTCTAGCTATCTACAATGTTGACATGCACAGTGCACATAGTGACTGATAATAGTCTCAACCAACAGCAACGCTCTAATTTATACATATCAAGTCTACAATAGACAATGAGGCAATGATGGCAATGAAACATAACTTGGTGCTGCCTCCGCCACGACGAGTCTTCGTCATCGGCTTGGCGGAGCGCGACCCTGTGGTCGGCGTGGATGTTGGAGCGGCGGCTCCTGTCTTTGGCCTCCGCTTTCTTGCGTCGAGGAGTTTGAGTGTCATCTTTGGTCATTTGGGTGACTTTGACGTCGGCTCGTGTGGGCGCGGTCTCGGGGCCGGCGTGGATGTCGGAGCGGCTTATTCGGTTGTTCGCCTCCGCCATGTTGCGTTGAGGTGTGTGAGTGTCGGCTTTTGTTGTCAAGGCAAATTAGTCGTCGACTCCTGGGATGCGTGGTCTCGGGACCGGCATGGTGTGTTTTGTGTTGTATCGGTTCTCAGCCAGCTTTCCTTATAAACTGGCCAAGTCACTTCTTCTATATCAATGAAAAGGTGAATATTTTGCCTCGTTTAAAAAAAACATAACTTGGTGATGCAAAGAAGCAGCCTTATTCCCTTTCATAGTAGAAATGCTAGGACTGATTCTTGATATTCGATAGGCTCATCCCTCTATCTACAACAACTCTTATCTCCGGGTTCTGACCCTCCTTCAACTGGGGATCAATCTAAAAGCGAATCCGTTGACCAACTCATTGGGCTCATGAATCCACTGCCGAAGCTTCGGAATTAGACCAATCCACTGAATCCAACTCATTTTGGTCACAAAAACTTTCTCGTTCAGTGGACCTAGTTAAAATCACTTGTGTTTGTTGTCGGCGACATCATCCCTCAGGCTCCTACCAATCTCCCTATTGTTTGCATGACTCCAACATAGATCACAACGTCGACAGTAGTACTCCCTCTGTTTTTATTTACTTCGCGTTCTGGATGTTTTGAAAGTCAAACTTTTCAAAATTAACCAAATATATCGGAAAAATATCAACATCTATAATATTAAATATATATATATAATATGAAAATATATGTTATCAAGATACTAATAATGTTGAAAATTTGTGGCAAATGTTTATATTTTTCGTATATATTTGATCAAACTTCACAAAGTTTGACTTTGACTTAAATCCTGAATGCAAAGTAATTGTATAAGGAGGGAGTATCTCCTTGACACTTGTGTGTAGCAACATGGCTCCTAAGCTAACATGGTAGGGAAAATTTCGAAGTTTCAAACCAGTTTTTCAAATCCATGAGCTATTCTAGCTCTCTTTTTCTGACAGACCGTAAATCAACCAATTTTCTCACAAAAACGTGCTAGCACTTTCACAATAATATGTACACACCAATTTTACTTTTGATTTAAATCAACTCAATTTAGAAAAAAAAAGTTACAGTAAAGAGCACCACTCCACATGGTAGACCCTAAGATTTTATGCTTCTTTAGACAAGTGTAACATGATTTTCAAAACCTTCCTTTTGCAAGCACCAAAGTATATTGCGTCTCTCTGCCCACACTTAATTGGCAGGTGGTCATCCTTAAGTTGTACGTATACAGAAAACTTCGGATTTGATTCCATTCCTCTATACAATTGTTAAACGTGGCATTCGCACTATCAGAAGTGGTCCAAATCATGATGGGATTATTTGACACCGAGGCAAGTGATAAGATCCAAAGATACTGGTGTGTTCACTCTCATCTTTCCTTTTCTTGGCTGTAACGAGATACATCCAGAGAAAAAGGAATAAGACACTTGTATACAGGGACAAACAAACAGATTGGTGTGGCTTTTTGTCATGTGAGAATACGTGCACATACGTCGATGGTGAAATGTGCAGATGTTTGTCCTGTGGGACAAATGGATACGAGGCCAAATACCATGCATCAAATGCCAAATGCTTCAAGCCGACAGTAGCCAGAACGCAAAGGCTCCTCATCGGCAACTTAAGTGAAAGTTGTCCTCTGTCTATTTCTTGCCCATGCATTGTGTAGGAGGCATACTCACATATGTTCTTTAGCTTTCCAAATATTTTTCAGAATAATCAAATGTTAACCTCGACAGAACAATCAAATTGGAGAGCAAAACACTCGTGACACAAAACACAATAGTGGGCTGGGCTAGTTAAAATGGCAATAATAATAAAAACCTAGCAAGATCCACAAGTTTTTCTTAACAGAACAAAACAGGACAGTGGCCATGCCCCACACACAAGTTCAGAACGATACAGACCAAAAGGGATAAGCCCACAATACGACCTTACCTTACAGTGACTATATCATCAATCTTCAAGATCATTCTAACACACTCACACGCCAGCGAGATGGCGCTCGTACTCACCAGCAGCGGCTGCACAACATTCTCCTCCAGGATGTTTGTGATCTGGCCTTTCCTCACATTGATGCCAGTGTTCTTCTCGCCCTTGGCATGACGGTTCCTCAGCTCGGTAACGATAGCGATTGGGTTGAGCCCTGCATTCTCCGCCAAAGTGTAAGGGATTACCTCAAGTGCATCAGCAAACTCCTTGATGCAGTAGCTCTCCATCCCATGGAGTTCCTTTGCCCAAGTAGCCAGCTGCATTGACATCTCTATCTCAGGTGCACCACCACCAGCAATCAGAAACCTCTTGTTGACCAAGCACCTGATGACACATAGGGCATCATGGAGACTGCGGTCAGCTTCATCAAGAACCAACTGGTTGGAGCCGCGGACAAGCACGGTGGCAGTCCTCCCCATGTCCTTGATACCAGTGATCTTCACAATCTTGCCGTCTCCAGCAGACACTTCCTCAACAAGATCAGCATGCCCAAGTTTGTCCTCACGGAAATGCTCAATGTTGGCAATTGGCAGGCAGTTGAGAGTCTTGGTGATAAACTCAATCTCGTCCCTCTCCACATCCTTGACCACCAGAATCTTGGCCTTTGCGAGATAATGCAGCGACAGATCAGTCACCGCATCGCGCAGAATGCTCTTCTGAATGAGGAGGACATTGCATCCAGACGCCTTGATCTTCTTGACCATCCCTAGGATGTAGTTACGCTCCTCACGGAGGATGCGATCCATCTGGGCATAGTCTGACACGATGACGCTCTGCTCGATATCAGTCTTGGGCGGAGAGATCTGAAACTGAATGACGGCAATCTTGGCATTCTCGATCCTAGATGGGCCTCCCGCAGCATGGCTAGCCTTCTTGTCGAAGATGAGGCCGCGGATGAGCTCAGTGTCATCGACGGTGCCACCGAGCTTCTTTATCAGGCGGATGTCGCGGAGATCCAGGAGCTCTGGGTGGGCGGGATCAACCACGGACAGAGCAGCATCAACAGCTAGTGGGGCGAGGAGGGTGGAGTACTGGGAGACGACCTTGGAGTTGAGCGCCGTGGATGCAGATTTGACGAGGGAGTCCCGGTCGGTGAGCTCGATGGGGATGGCCATGCCTTCGAGGATCTCGACGGCGCGGGCGGCGAGGCGGTGGAGGGAGTCGGCGGCGGCAGTGGGGTGGGCGCCGGCGGCGAGGAGGGACTGCGCGCGGCGGAGCAGGGCGCCCGCGATGACGACGACGGTGGTGGTGCCGTCGCCCGCGGCGGCGTCCTGGGAGCGGGAGAGCTCGGCCAGCATGCGCGCGGCGGGCTGGAGGAGGGACATGCGGGAGAGGATGGTGGCGCCGTCGTTGGTGATGATGACCTCCTGGTCCCCTGAGGAGATCATCTTGTCCATGCCGCGGGGCCCGAGGGAGGTGCGCACCGCGTCGGCGACCGCGCGCGCGGCGGCGATGTTGGCGCCGCGGACGTCGTCGCGGCGCTTGGTGTCGGTGTAGGTTTCACCCTTGCGGGACGGCGCGGTGGCGACGGCGGCGGCCATGGCGGCGGATCGCGGTGGATCTGGAGCAGTGGAGGGAGGGAGGTCCTAGTTAGGGTTTTGCAGATACTTCGGCGCGATGCGCTTGGTCAGCTCGATGTGGCTGTTTTCTTCCTCGAGTGCGCGATTGTGCGAACTCGGCATTTGGTCACACAACGATGTACGTACACGCACTAACATTAAATTAAAACTATGTGAATATTTTTTTAACTACGTCAATATTTTTTTGACACGTTGAACAATTTTTTAAAACACGTGATTTTTTAACTCCGTGAAAAAAAATTAACACTGAGCTTTTTGAAAAATTTCACAAATTTTAAAAACATTCACGTATTCGACAAATTCTTTACGTGGTTAAAAAAATTGGTCATAAAAAAGACAAGTTCACATGTTCCACAAAAGTGTTCACTATGTTTTCAAAAATTGTTCACGAGTTTAAAAAAGGCATGTTCTCGGGTTCCAAAAAATTGTTCAAGTATTAAAAAAATGTTCGCGTGTTCGAAAACTTGCTCACGTGGACTTAAAAAATTGTTCACTGGTTCCAAAAAGGTATATTCATGGATTAAGAAAAATGTTATCTGGGAAAAAATGTTGACGGGGTAAGAAAATGTTTACGGCTAAAAAATGTTCAAGGGTAAAAATGTTTATGGCCAAAAAAATCTTCACGGATAAAAACAATTCAAGGTAAAAAAAATATGTTCACCATAAAAAAAAACAACCTACCTATATTCATGTATTACCAAAAAGGAAAAATAAAGGATGAAAGAAAAATTAAACATAAAAAGGTAAGCAAAAAGGCAAAAAATAAACAAAGAAACAAAAAGGAAATGAAAAATACGGGGCTGGTGGTCAGAGATCATGAAGGCTATGGAAGCTGAAGCCGCGAGAGATGGGGTACGTCTAGCGATCGATATGAGCATCCCTCGGGTGATAATCGAAACGGATTCACTTGATCTGGTGAAGTTCTGGAAGGAGTCTGACACTGGTAGATCTATTATTACCAGTATTTGTCAGGAGATTAGAGAGCTTAGCAGCGTTTTTTCTAGCTTTGACCTTATTCATGTAAACATGACTGCTAATGAAGCAGCTCACATGTGTGCTCATAGAGCTAGTTCAGATAGGGGGCGGTGCGTCTAGGTAAACTATACCCTGACCTTCCTCACTAGTATCCTTGTTAAGGATTGTAATGCTGTTGATTAAGTTATAAAGCTCTCGATTCGCAAAAGAAACGAAAAATAGAAAATAAACAAACCTAACGAAAGCAATGAAAATAAAATCTAATGGGTCAGCCCAGTCGGGGCGCCCTCTGCGGGTGCTAGCACTCGCAGAGGGCGATATATAGTGCCTGCGCACCGAGTGAACAGAGATATGGGGAGCAAAATTAAAGGTGAACCAAAACAATTTGTATTCGGGTCTACTTTGAAAATTTTCACCGTAGAACAAATTCGATAAACCTTCATACTCGTAGACCTAAATCGAAAAGTCTTGATAGTGATTGGAAAGCTAAGGTTGGGGGTCAAATGTGAGCCAAGTAATAATGAAGAAAAATTAAGGAACCAAATTAGAGTGAACTGTATTAATAACGAACCCAAAAAAATTAACAAGGTGAAAAGGAACTAAAATTTGGGTGACCGGAAATACCGGTGAACCAAAATAATATGAATCAAAAAATAATGAACCGAAGAAAAAGAACTAAATTCGGATGAACCAAAAATAATAGTGAACAAAAAATGTCGGTGAACCGAAAATACTATTGAACCAAAAATAATAATGAACCAAAAATGCTGATGAACCAAAAATAATTGTTAACCGAAAATAATAGTAAAACTAAAATAATAATGAACTAAAAATGTCTGTGAACCAAAAATAATATTGAACTCTAAAATTCTGGTGAACCAAGAATAATAGCAAACCGAACAGTAATAGTGAACCGAAAAGGAACTAAAATTCGTGTGTTCAAAATATGTTCTCAAATTTCACATAGTTTCAAAAATTACTAAACATTAACATATTGAAAAAAGTTGCAGGTTCAAAATATTGTTCAATGGTTGGTAATTCTATTTTCGTGGATTACCAAAAAAGAAAGAAAAAATTAAAGGAGGAAAATAAAAAAGTAAAATAAACATAAACATAAAAGGAAAGAGGAGCAAAAACAAAAGAAAAAAAACAGAAAGAGAAATATGAACGGAAAAAGAAACACAAAAGTACGACACAAGTGCTGCACGCAAATACTCTCTCTGTTCCAAAATATAAGACGTTCTAGTTTTCTGACTTTTTCTTGGTTCGTACGTATGTAGACATGTTTTAGTGTGTTGATTCACTCATTTAGGAACGGATCATGACAAAATCAGAAAGGCTAGAAAGTGGGAGTAGAAATAACGTACCCGTAACTTTACGACCCAGTACGACACGAGGCTACTGCTTAACGAAACGATCCTGAACCTGAACGAACATACGGTGTTTACTTATTGTGCTGGCCACAAAACACAGCGTGTAGGCGAGTCGGCAATACGGCTCGCAATAAGCAATATATAGGGTGTGTTTGGTTGAGATTCTGCACCCATATTGTTCAATGGTTGGTAATTATATAACTCTAAAATAGTTTGATCAAATTTGTCCTTGATTTTATCAAATTTGAGTGTGAAAATTTTGCAATATATGGGAGATTAAATTTGTTCAATTGTTAGTTTTAGTACTGGATTTATTTGTGTAAATATTTCCTTTCGAATCCATAGTTCACAGTTGTTCCAACGAAACAACTTTCAGCTTTCCCACAGTTGTCAGCTCACAGCTGCTTCTCCACAGCCTTCTCCACAGCAGATTTCTGACAGGAATCTACAGTTCAACCAAACACACCCATAGTGCTGGCTAGTGGTAGTGGGTGGACCGTGGTTTCACAAGGATAAAGGTTCTTCATGTTATCGTGGTGAATATTCCCACCGTGATTACTCTCTTCCAAATATGAAAGTGTGGATCAATTTAGAAATTTGAGGGCATCATAATTACATGGGGGTGTCAATTACATTCATAAAATTCTGATTTTTTTTTTGTTTATGCGTCGAATGCACACTGTGTCCTCGCGGCTCATTCATTTGGCCAAGTCACTTTTGCCAAATTGGCTCTCATGTATGATAGTATCAAAGAAAATATTTGGATATTTAAACAACCCTACTTGCATTTTTATATTCAGTTCCTATAAAAGGCCAAGTCATTTCGGAACGAAAGCTCACTTGGTCATCCTATAAAGGTGGCAGAGACAAGAACCAGGTTTCACAGCTCCTTATAACGCCTAAGGAGACAAGACTCATTCTGTCATTGAAGCTTTGCCTACATATATAGAAGATATGGCAACAAGTAGTGCATGATTTAGTTTCTGAACAATGAAATCAATTTAACAAAATTGTGCAAATGGTGTTGCCACCAAATGTTAAGAAAGAGAAATATTCACATAAACTTATTTCCACAAAATTGAAGCTTTGTTTAGCTACTTGACATGAGTCGCACCCTTGTGGAAAGGCCAGAAACTAGCAAGACGCTCAAGCACCCCAGCGCCTTTGGAGAAATATCCTAGGGCTTGTGGAGGTGCAGCCGGGGGGAAGTCCTCGGGGGGCATGGCGAATGGCCGCACCATCTTCTCAAACTTGTCCAGCGTCAGGCAAGAACCAACTTCCTGCAGTCTCTCGGGTCCCATTATCGGCAGCGTGTGCTCCTGGAGCAATGGAGAAGTTTCGCTGGTTTTGTCCTGGACAAGACATACGTTTAATTCCATCAGTAAACTCGAACGCGTCAAGTAAGAAGCAGGGGCAGACCATTCTGCACTTTGACAAGAAGATGTGGGTGAGTACCTCGAGAGGACTGAGATCAGCGCCACGACTGAACGTCATTTCGATCCGGAACCTTTTCTCATCTTCTAAAGGAACCTGCAAACAGTGGGTTACAGAAACCAGCTTAGCACCAGACCAACATTATCAGAACGTGGACTATGGATCAACGGTAACTATTGCAAAGAGCAAATATATGCATACTTCACTGAAAATCAACATAAATTATGATGTATGCACATGCTACAAAATCGGTCGAAAGTTACAGCCAACTTGTGATGTATGCATATTGAAAATCCCTACCTCTGTATTTTCAAACATTCTAAGCACGATATTGCTCATGTAGTCGAGCTCCCTGGTTCTATGTAGTCGGTCCAAAGTATTTGGCAGACAAGGCTATCCTCTTCTTGTAGAGATTCATCCAAATTGCAATACCGGAGGACATTCATCAATGAGTGTATATGGGATTCCTGGCGGAGAAATTGCACATGTCATCACTTGGAAGTCCAAAATGATGATAAGAACAAAGAAACAGAAGGACTCTGACATACCGATGTGAAATAAAGCCTTGTGCGGACATGTCGGTCAGGTGTCTTCACGTTGGCATACCTGAAATTAAGTATATTACAACCATAAACTTTGCATGCAAATCAGTATATTAAATGTCATGGTGGTCATAAAAAACTTGCACGTACTTAGGATCTAAGCGGTATTTAGTTTCTCTATCATCTTCATCTTCTTGGTCCATTGACTTTTCACTCGTGGTGCTAGATCTTCTTCCGTCCTCATTTCTAACTTGATACTTTTGTTGGTGTTCTAGTTCTTTTGTTGGTAGCAACATAGCTTCATCTTCAGTAACGTTCGGATCAGCGACACAGATAGCTTCCTCACGAGTATTCCGTAAATCAATCAGAACTTTTCCCATTAACCGGCGTGCTATCTAAAAAAGGCAACAGAAGTAAAAGACACATAAATAGTTAATCGCTTGGCAATATCTATGCATACAATGTTCTACAACAACGAAAAATACAATGACATTTAGCCTGACAACAAACCTTTGAGCCGATTTTTAGTTTTTGCCTTGGGTTGATCCCGTACTCATTTGGAATAACACCATCAGCAAGAAGCTACAAGAATCAATGTTAGATAAGGTCTGACAAACATGTCAAATATTCCAGAGTGCTAATCAAGTAATCAATGTCAAAAATAATCAGCTAGTTTGAAACGGCAACACTGGTATATGGATGTAAAAGGAACTTTTGAAACCTCAGCCTATCCTAATAGACTAAGATGAAATAATCAAGATACTGTTAAGTGTTATAGTTAGCTGTGTGTTTTCTCCCTGCTGTAGGGTTCTTCTTGCATATTGTACAAGTGTATATTCTCGCCTTTATGGCCCAATAGCAATACAAGGTACATTACTCTAACAGATATGAACATGATGAGTAGAGTTTTTAGCTGGATTAATCGACTCACTCACTTACGTTTTTCTAAGATTATACAAAGGGGAACTGGAACTATATATCCTCCCACGAATATAAGAAAGAGAAAACTGTTCAAACATACTAACAGAGCCTACTTCCCAAATCACTTCAAATTCAGAATTGTATAATATATTAACTTGAAATTGTGCTTACATATAACAGCATACAGAAACATTCCTATTGTCCTATGATCATGGTTACATTCAAGATTCAACACAAGTGCTTCTAGTCAGCATGCAAGGCTCTATCGAACCAGAAGATATAACAGCGCACCTTTCCCAAACTTGTGACTAAAAATCTAGGAATTCGTTGTTCTTGTGAAAACGGTATCCCAAAGCATCGATTGTCATACGTACTCAGTTGTTTCTACGAAAACAATGTGGCTATATGATGTAGATGCACAATCTGTTCTTAATCAATATAACTTTGAAATGACTCAATAAGACAGACTACAGTGGAGTTAAAAAAAAAGACAGACCAACATTGTGCTTAACGCACTACACCGTGCTTAATGCATAATCAGCTGTAAACATTCAGGATTAACTTTCATATAAAATCAAAAGAAACGTCAAATAAAAGTATGAACGTAAACTTGCTTACTTGAGCAACTTTGTAAAGCTCTTCCAAACCCTCAAGATTGAGATGAGCATTATGCACCAGGTCATATCTGCCATGTCATTCAGTAGTTCAGGTGTAAGGCTTATGAGTTATGCAAATTACAGATGGTTGTATCAGGATGATGTGTAAGTAATTTCGGGGGGGAAATAAGCATAGCACAAACACACATCATATTTTCTAAATTTCTGAACTTTGCTGAGCTAGTTTTCTTTCTATATTTTGGAACTTCAAACAATGGATAGCTTCATGTCATATTAAGCATTTGTACACTCAGAAGAATATACATTATTTCAAATGGATGGAAGGAATTAGAATGCATGTTATATGGGAAAAAGGTTAATTTCCCTCCTTAAATAAGGAGAAACTTACTTGCACGAGTCATAGACATCTGGAATCTGTGTAATGTCAAATCGGCTGCATTACGAGGCAACAGAGGCAACATGAGTGAAATAAGATCAAAAGTAAACTCAACTATCAATAAAATTGATTGACAAAAAATCAAGAAAATGAATGAAGAAATACTTTACTCACTCCTTTCTTTCATTATATAAATCTCTCTCAAGTTTTTTCCATCGAGCAAACATCAAGAGGAAGCTTTCACTGCCACAAGGTAACCCAGCAGCAATACGAGCAACATCAATTGTTGTTTTCCCAAGGCCTTTGCTTGGTCATATCTAGAAAATGAGCTTGTCAGCGCAAGCTTCTCATCTTCACCTTCAGCAAGCAGCTTGACTTGTGCAGTAACTTGTTTCGTCAACTTCGCCTAATCAATGTACAATTTGTAAAATTATATAATCATTAGTTTGATAGTAAAACAGTATTCATCTTAGAAACTCCAGAAATCTAGCACTAAACCTAACATTTTTGTTCTGAAACCTTTCAGGAATTGACTAAGCACACACATGAAGGCAGGAACTAACAAATTTAATTGTGTGCATGATTCTCAAATAATAGTGTCATATCATTGCAATTACGGCAGAAGTTGTGCGTGCATCCTAACTCCCTATGACCTCACACCCTGCACTTATAATGCTAAAATTACAATCAAACCCTTATACAAGACTCTCATTAGGCAACAGACTCTGACACTAGACTCGACTGCAAACTCACCAGCAGAATCCATTACATAGTGCATTGTCACAAATTTTCTACCAACATTCACTTGGCTTTGACTGGTTAGTTTCATGATCCCACCAAAAAGTTGACGCAGCTGATGCGATTAATGTATAGTATTGACTTTTTGTGTCCCCAAACAAATTTCTTCAAACTATTCTGCACGGCAAACACCTCTGCAGACTTTTCGATTTAATTTTGAGAAAGTTTATTAAATATTGTATGCATTATAATGACTTGAAGGCAGTAGATGTGCATTCAGAAAAGTGAGAGAAACAGAATTTTATCATGAATGAACCAAAACAGTAAATGGAAGTACATCATTGACAAAATATTGTGGCTAATGCTACGTATGTAAGATATGTTTAAAATTAAAAGTCTATCTTAGATCTGTTCGATGTAGTATACCATCTTAGGGAGAAGTTGAGAAGCATCTGCAGGCAAACCTGCACCATCAACCATCCACGGAAGCTCCACCGATCCATTGGTATTCTTTGCCTTAGCATTTGAATTGATGATTTCATGCAATCTAGCCTGAAAAAGGAAATCCGGTTATTAAACTTTAGCTGACAAACTAAATCCATATGATATTCACACAAATCCATACTAGAGACCCACATTCTATATGTTCCAAGGCAAGATCTAAACAATGCAACATGTTTGGCATGGTGGGATTTGGCTCGAGCTAAAGCCAAAGTGACATAAGTGCATTCACATGGTTTCTCCAAAGGAACGTCAGATAACCACTCGAACCCAGGTAAAAAGAATACATCAGAATATGAAAACAAACCTTTGCTTCATCCATCTCAATGCTAGCATCTTCCAGTCCATCTAGCATAGATGAGTCTTTACTTACAAGGGAGACCTGAAGAAGTTGTACAAAAGATAAATTTGAGAGAGAGCAGAATTAAGCAATAAAAGGATCAGCTAGAAAACAAGCGACCCACCAGTATGGGAGTTAGTTGTCCTTCCAAATCAAGAAGACCTTTCGCAAACGCTGCAGCAGACATCTGACATGTCCATCATCAGAAACATATGAATCAGGATTGACTTTCAACATACCAGAAAAATTACACGTGCCAATATGTATTTTAAAATGAGTTTCAGAAACCCAAGTCTAAGTTACACTTTTAACTAAGGAAACGAAAGATAATATGGACAAATGAAAGAAAAATAGCAATCCCTCAGTCTTCTCCTGCCTTCGACACCCTAGTATTTTCTGCCAACACCCCAACCAACAGGGCCACATAGCCTAAAACATGCCTAATGTCATCATGGTCATACTACCGTGAATGTTACTGAAGTACCATGAATAGCAAACAAAAAAGAAGGTATTGCTCTCTTCGCTCTCCTTCACAGTGAAACATCCCCCTTCGCACGCAAACGTTATGCTCAAGGCGCACTTACTCCAGGAGAGCGACCCAACAGGTCCAAAGCCCCTTTTCTAGATACCCGACTGTTAAAGTCTCACCTTGAGGTTTAAAATAAGACCATCCAGGGACTCGCGCTGTTAACAACCGAGCGACGTCGGATCTCCATGTTACTTTGGTTGTTGACACATAAGCGGATACGGGGCTAGTTACCACAGCACGATTATTTGATTCCTAACCAATCACCACTACCCATCAACAAGTATGAAGTTTTTAAAATTGTTACAACCTACGTAAAAAAAAACTAAATGACTTGAAAGCTACTACGTGTTGAAAAGGACAGTTGAAAGTATTACCTGAACACGTCCTTCATCTGAACTGTAAATTTTTAAATCGTGTCTGTATGTGCTATGAAGGCGAAGCAAACCTGTGCCTTCCCCTGATTCAGGATTCCGTGTGAGAAAAACATTTTCAAGTAGAAGGAATGTAATTCAAGTGCAAGACAAAAGAAGTTTCACAAGTATTCAAACAAGTTGTAAATATATAAAGCGGATATAGGTTTATGATTTTTTTTATCAGTTCTACAACCATCATAAGCTGAATGACATATAATGACTGCAACCTGCAATAATAACATATACTTCCCGGTTACACTTTAGCACATATATCTAAACTTACATGCCATGTTAGAAGATCTCAAAATTAAAATCTTGGAGCTATCTAAGTGGTATGAGGCCGCTCCCAATGCATTGGCTCTTACACACTATCCTATTCCTAGGTGGTGGTAGATTTTAAGAGACAACTACCCCAATGCATTGTCTCTTAACTACTGTATCTAAGTGATCTTGCATTTTAATTGATTTTGCCATCATGCTTGCACGAGTTTGGGGAAGTAATTTTCTTTGCCCATGATCGCGTGCAAGAGCTGTACGCTACACAAGACACATTTGTCTCTTCCGTCCTAACTACAGTGCCACCTTAACAGGTTGCCTATGATACCAGGCTATGGGCCAGGCATTGGGAGTGGCCTGAGTTAAAGATTAGTAATCCATCGTGGTCATTGGTGATTTTGAAGTTTAGTGAGTAAACAGCTACTCAGCTATCGCCACCACTGCTCAAATTCCTGGATGTTCAACACGGTTTTCTCTTGAGAACATCGTACACAGATATAATCGCAAAATTGTACAACAGCAACAGCTAAGCCTTTTTCCCAAGCAAGTTGGGGTAGGCTAGATATATGAAACCCACTAATCGCAAAATTGAAACAAAACAAATATTTTCCAATCAAGAAGTCTAATATTTAGCTTTTTTTAACAAGATATTAGAAACAAGAAGAATGTGAACAATAACCTGGATAAATGTTATTTCTGAAAAACCTTCCCAATTCTTCTGCCTGAATAAGAAGCATCAAAAATTTATTACAACAGATGTATGTGATTATTATCTAATACGATTGGATGAAATTTGTTCTTCCATCATATCCAAATTTGGCAAGTAGCTAGGCTCACTAAACATATTATTTGAAATTGGAATGACAGAAAATGGTCGTTGATGAGAGTAAAGTTATTAGTAAAATCCAGGTTACATACACTATTGACTATTATAGTGATTGCCGAAGTCCACAAAAATAGTCTCTTTGTGCTAGTTGCTCTCTGAGTCCCTACTGTACTCATTTTTCGCAGCCTTATCTACCACGCAAGAAACTGTGGACCCAAAATGTACTGCTTTTGTATAACAGTGAAAGAGCTTCCCTAACCCATAGATTACAATCATTACATAGATCTACAAAGAAATGCAGACTATGATTGCATGTGCTAACTGACAGGTAGGTGTTGAAGTCATTTCCAAGAGCTTTATCATTCTGGGACGTTGTCATATTTGCTTGCAAAGGATCAAGTGTATGTGTATCGTTGATAAAGTACCTCCTAAATAAGCACTGGTGAAGAAGACTTCGTCTGAACCATAAGACTCTTTTAAGGACAGTCCCAGTAAAATATTGCAAACTCTAAATTTCAGGCTTCGGGATAACTCCAACAGAAAACATCTTGTGAAGCAAAACTGTGAATAATTATTTTATGTAGGTTAGATTTGTTGGTCCTTGTATTAAGCTTCTCTGTTTTGTGATCTTGTAGCCTTTTATACAGTTTCACCTTTTTGTGTTAATATAGATAGTTCTTATTCAGTAGGGTCCACCCCTATTGTTCTACTCAAATAATAGTGACTGCGGACCACAATAACAGAGGAAAATAGTTGCCAATGTAGTATTCCTCTAAAACATCTGTACTGAATGACCAAGTATTCATGTGCTAGTTATGAATTAACTTGTGGAAATGAATAGCTCGATTAAATTATCAGCAAATTTCACATGACAAGATATAATAATAAGAAAGTCAGAGTTACAAGCAGAAACCTGCTTTCTCCCAGCATGAGTGAGTACACCACCATATTTCAGAATCATGAGGGCTTCTATTGGTCGCTCCTCTTCACCATCACCATTGTGCTTTGGAACTTTAATCCATTTAAGTGGCTTTAGCTGCACTTTCCGATAAATACCAGAGAAATGCCCACCCTAGAATTGCAAAGATAGTAAAAGTACTAAGATGTCAGCACTCATTACAAATTGAGTAACCTTTCAATTGAATATGTCAGCATCCATTAGACTTGAGTGGATATATATAGTACAATTGTTTGTGTTCTTTTTTCATTAAGTTTTTCTTGTATTAGACGGAGATGTCAAGATAATTTATAAGTTTGTATTCTTCCATTTACAACAGGAAAGAATAGGTGAATAAATTGGCAGGTTTAGTTCTAATAACAGTGTGTCTAGAGACAGAAAGGAAGAAATGATCAAAACATTCGACAACTTTGTAGATAAAAATATTACAAGGAGCAACCGTAAATAGCATTCATGCATGGCAGTTCAAGTGAAATCCTGAACTGGCAGCAAAGACTACTGCTGTACTGCTGCAATAGCTAGCAGGAAAGCACGCTGAACATATGCATGTGCTAGTATCATACCAATGAAAACCATCTTGAGGGGCATATCTAGTCCAAACCAGTAGCTAGGAACAACAAATTACTTCGGTTAAGGCCGCAAATCGACCTCAATGAATTGCTAACAATTTGACAAGCTAGTCCAAAAGCCAATGAGCCAATCCTTAATCTTCATATTTAAGCAAAGTCTAAGAAAAAGAAAAGGCAGTGAAGTTCGGTGGAAGTAGTGGCTTCTATGTTTCAATTTTAGTCCTTAGTTACTCGGAAATTTCTCCATGTTTGTCCTAGCACATTTTAAATTTGAACTTGAATATCATATGGATGTACACAAATTGAAGGGAATAACATTTTGAATTTGGAGAATTTGTTGTGCTTATTTTTACCAAAGTAAAGTGATTTGCATGGTTACAATAGTGGAGATATATCCAAGATTTAACATGTCATATGACCATAGAAAATGTGATAAGACATGCAGAAATCACCTCCTCCAGTACTGCTTTGACTTGGCGAAGCTTTTCAATATGCTCCAAATCCTCGGCATCACTATCGCTCTCCTGACCTGACCTAACGATACACAAAACAACATTGATTCAAAGATTCTGACATACAAGTATGGTTGAACAAACAAAAAGATCGAACTAGAGTTTGGTAGCACATTTGATTTAAATAATTTGGACATCCCGACTTCTCCAGCACAAGATACCTAGTTGGAGGTACAAGTTGTCTTGTGGCATCTAGCAAGTCTTGTAATTGTACGGCACTTTTCAGTTTTGTCTGCCAGGAAAGCACAAAACTGTTATTCAATTTGAGCACACACAGATTAATTACACCTTTGGATTTAAAAAAGAGGATACCTCAGCTCTTGACTTTCCACCATTGTACTTCAACATCAAATTCAGGAGCTTTTCCTCTGTAACTTTCAGTTTCACTTTCTGCTTTGGTGTCCGATCACCACTGTACAGATACGTCATGTAAGTATGTAGCACTAACTCGATAGCTGCAATTATTCATAACAGTAAAACAGAAGTAAAACCCTTACTGGCGTATCACAACAATGACGCAGCGTAGTTCTTCTGACTGGCCAAATGTACCAATAATCCCACTTCCCTGTCGTGTAAGACTGCCTTCAGTAGACTGATCTGGTTCTTTGGATTTCCAAGGAAGGGTAGGAGGAATAGTTGATGAAAGATGAGGAGCTTTTGCATCAAGAAATATTTTTCGCAAGATGCATGCAGCATCATCATAATACCTGGATAACACAAATGTTAGTCTAAACGTTTCAGCACTCCCTAAGCCTCATACGCTTTTTTGAAAGTAAGGATAATGAGCATTAAGAAAATTACTTGTAAGAGTTCTTCACAAAGCTCCATCCATTAACATCACAAACATATGATCTTCCGTCGCACCTTAAGAGATCAAAACCACAAACCTGTAGACAAAGAAAATTAAGAAATAATATGATGGTGTGAATGGGTTATAAGAAGCATCGCGGTACTTGGAAAACATTAATGTATATATAGGGCACTATCAATTGACAGTTTTGTAGCTCTGTAACCAATGGAAGAGAGCTTTTACTTTCCAAGAGATGCATGTAAATGTATATATATGGGCATTATCTATTGTCTCCTATCTAAATGTCCAAAAGAGCAAACAGGTCTTGTTTAGGTTAGCCATAATTTTCTCACGCAAAATGTACACTTTTTAACCCTGGACTCTGGCAAACTTTCGCTTTTGAACACTAAACCACTATAAACATTTAAGATGTGACACTGAACTATTTAAAGAGTATGTTTTTTACCCCTGAAGTGTGTTGGCCTGATGTAATCTTGTCATAGTGTTAACTGCACACATAGGTTGTGTGCAGGCTATAGTGTGAACCCACACATAGGTTGTGTGCTGGTTGGGGCACATAAGTTGTGTCCCTAGTAGATAGGCTTGCGGCAATATGTTTGCAGGAGTTAAGTAGTAGGTGCTAGTATGTTCTAGAGTACTATTTATATGTAATTCTTTGGCTATACGATAGGGTAGCAGTAGAAAGCAGTAGAAGCCTCTAGAATACAGTAGCACCAACCTTGAACCCTCTATATAAGGAAAGGCACCCTATATGGAGGGAAGCAAGCTGCAAGGAGAGTCCAAGCATAGGTTGCTTGCTGAGGTCTGCCAGCATTTGTTGCTGTGGTGAAGCTTCAGTAGGCATAGGTTGCCAAGCTTGTAGGCATTTGTTGCCTGTGTAGTGTAGCATTCTGTAACACCCCGGCCACCCCCGGGCCGGGCCTGTCACCCCTGGCAGCTCTCTAGGATCTCCAGACTGGCCCCACAGATCAACACTAGTCTTTTCTGCGCACTTTGTCCTCACTCGTGCGCATCCGGGAACCAGTTCCCGGTCGGTCACCCATCCTTGGAGTGCTCCGGGCCAAGCACGCTTAACCTCGGAGTTCTTTCCAGATGAGCTTCCGGAAAAGAAGTTGCAACTTGTTGACATGAGTATCCTATCAATCCTATTGAGCCCTGAGCCAGGATCTCACATCCTTCCCCCCTTAGAAGACCGACGCCCTCGTCGGTCAGCCCCCAGTCCAGGAACTTCCCCTCTTGGTACACGTCTGTGCGCCTAGTGCCGGCACATGCTCCACATGTCCGCGCCCCTGACCCGCACACGCCCGTGTTGCCGCGAGGGTCGGCTCTGATACCAAATTGTAACACCCCGGCCACCCCCGGGCCGGGCCTGTCACCCCTGGCAGCTCTCTAGGATCTCCAGACTGGCCCCACAGATCAACACTAGTCTTTTTTGCGCACTTTGTCCTCACTCGTGCGCACCCGGGAACCAGTTCCCGGTCGGTCACCCATCCTTGGAGTGCTCCGGGCCAAACACGCTTAACCTTGGAGTTCTTTCCAGATGAGCTTCCGGAAAAGAAGTTGCAACTTGTTGACATGAGTATCCTATCAATCCTATTGAGCCCTGAGCCAGGATCTCACACATTCGTTGCTACAAAATCT
Source organism: Poa pratensis (assembly GCA_947311845.1). NCBI lineage: Eukaryota > Viridiplantae > Streptophyta > Magnoliopsida > Poales > Poaceae > Poa > Poa pratensis. The sequence continues at coordinate 32,610,536 of CAMZMU010000049.1, forward strand.
AATAGAAAAGGAAGGCATTTGTTGCCTGAAAACTGGTGTGCTCCTCTGTAGTGCTAGTCCCCTATTTTCCTCATTTGCTACAGAGGGAACAGAGAGAAGAGAGAAGAAGAGAGGGAACACTACTATCAATTGGTATCAGAGCACCTAGGTTATTGATCACCGGAGATGGCCAAGACGACACAGGAGCTGCAGAGGGCTTTGGAGGAGGCTCTCGCTGAGGCGAAGGCGGCACGTGCTGAAGCAGAGGTATCACGGGCAGAGCTGGAGGCGCTGAAGGGGAAGAAGGCAAATGAGGCAGCAAAATCCAATGAGTTGGTTCCGGTGGCAACAGTGCTGCCGGTGAGGCCCCGGGGACCCATCAACTACCCCCAGCTGACCCGCACCAACTACACGTTGTGGGCGATGCAGATGCGGGTGGCACTGCAATCAGCCGGCGTGTGGGCGGCGGTGAGCTCTGAAACTGTGAGCTTCGAGGAAGACCGTGACGCGCTGCTAGCCATCTACCAGGGCGTGCCGGAGGATGTGCTGGCGTCGCTCGCCGGCAAGGATATGGCAAAGATGGCATGGGACGCCATCAAAGCTATGAACATCGGCCATGATCGAGTTTGCGAGACAAAGCTACAGACATTGCGCAAGGCGTTTGAGGTGCTGGAGATGGAGGACACCGAGTCTGTGGACACCTTCGCAACGCGCGTAAACAAGATGGTTGTGTCCATCAGTGCGCTTGGCGATGAGTTGAAGGAGCTCACGGTTGTGCAGAAAATTCTCCAGGCTGCGCCCGCAAGGTTCATGCATCTCGTGACCTCACTGGAGCAGTGCATCGACCTCAAGACGTTGACGGTCGAGGATCTGTTTGGGCGTTTTCAGGCGCATGACGAGCGAGTACGAATGCGCTTTGGTGACCCTGTTGGTGGGCAACATTTGTTGCTGTCCAAGAAACAGGGGAGATCATATCGGAAGGGTGATCGTGGTGCAGTCCGCGGTCATGCCAGCGGCCGGAACGACGAGGACGATAGCAGCGACTCCGACACCAGTGTGCGTAGTGGGCGCAAGGCTGGGAAGAAGAAGGGGAAGTGCTACAACTGTGGCGTCTGTGGTCACTACTCGTCCGAGTGCCGCAACCCGAAGAAAGAAGAAGCGCTCTTGGCGTCGGCGGATGAAAATCCAGCACTGCTGTGATGATGATTGAAGATGACAAGATTAGGGGGGTGATTGTTGGCCTGATGTAATCTTGTCATAGTGTTAACTGCACACATAGGTTGTGTGCATGCTATAGTGTGAACCCACACATAGGTTGTGTGCTGGTTGGGGCACATAAGTTGTGTCCCTAGTAGATAGGCTTGCTGCAATATGTTTGCAGGAGTTAAGTAGTAGGTGCTAGTATGTTCTAGAGTACTATTTATATGTAATTCTTAGGCTATAAGATAGGGTAGCAGTAGAAAGCAGTAGAAGCCTCTAGAATACAGTAGCACCAACCTTGAACCCTCTATATAAGGAGAGGCACCCTATATGGAGGGAAGCAAGCTGCAAGGAGAGTCCAAGCATAGGTTGCTGAGGGCAAGCATAGGTTGCTAAGGTCTGCCAGCATTTGTTGCTGTGGTGAAGCTTCAGTAGGCATAGGTTGCCAAGCTTGTAGGCATTTGTTGCCTGTGTAGTGTAGCATTCGTTGCTACAAAATCTAATAGAAAAGGAAGGCATTTGTTGCCTGAAAACTGGTGTGCTCCTCTGTAGTGCTAGTCCCCTGTTTTCCTCAGTTGCTAGAGAGAACAGATAGAAGAGAGCAAAGAGAGGGAACACCTAACAAAGTGGATTCACAAGTGGTTTAGATGGCGTGGATGCCATGTGCCAGCAATCTTGCTGTCATGTCGTTGACATGTCATGAAATGTCTTTTTTTCCCTCTATGTTGGCCTTTCCTTCCATAACTAGTAAGTTTTTATGGAAGTTTTTATCTGAATGGTGCAGTTTGCTTTAGATCGCTTGTTCTCATAGTGTTTGTTCGTCCATGGATAGGGATGGGCAATATAACCGAGAAACCAAAACCAAACTAACCAAAATTGCAAAATTTGGTTGACATATGTAAAAGTACAATTTTCTTCAGGTATCTTCGGTTGTATACACCAGTTAACTGAATAAACCGCATTAAGACAAACAAATGTAAAAACAGACGACTACCAAAAGCGCCACGCACCAAGGCCTAAACCCACTAGTCTACCAAGACCTAGCTCGTGGGCAAGCAAGCCCAATTAGGCATGCAAGCAGCAGGCTGCTTATTAGCTGCACATGCATGAGTCTTTTCAATTAACAGAAACTATGAGAGTCCCAGATCCCAATCCGCAAAACACTACCACTCAGACCAAAACAGAAACCGAAACTTCAGCTGAATATATTTTGGTGTGAACTTTAGTGATTATTTTGACTGTTGTTTAATAATAACCGAATTAGTATAAACCTGAAAGTATTATGAAACTGAAATCCAGTCTCAGGCTCTACGCGCCTACGCGGTATATGGTTATCCTTTTCTAAAAAGATAAATGAAGTGTACAACTCGAGTTATATAGTCATGTAATTGGATTGTCAAGTTCTTGGCTAGTGAAGTACTGCGAAAAAAATATTAGGAGACTCATTTCAATAATTTACCATTAGATAAAATAAAATAGCTTCCTGGGACAAATAGAAATAACGAGAAACAAGTAAGGAGTGTTTACCATCTGTCTAAAAGCACTCGAGACGTCTCTAGCCATTTGTTTCTCCGTAGGTGTCAAAAGAACAGGATAGCGTACCTTCAAGTAATAAAATAAAAGTTAAAACTAAAAAAGTAAAACAAGGATATCATGAAGCTGGATAGTAAGGGGCCATGATCCATGGGATAGAAAAAGATAGATGTCAGAAAGGTCAACTAATGGTTAACATACAGTATCCAATAAACAGACACAAAAGTACGCTTTTCAAGATAGATCAATAAACAAGATATCAATATGATCTTTTTTTCCCTCGTTCCACTGAGATAAAATCGTTTTACATACCATGCAGCCAACCGAAAATTAATCCGTTGTGGGCTTTTTGGAGCCATATATGACTCACAAGACAATCACCTGCACATTATGATACTACAAAAACTAGACCTACGAGGAGAGGAGCCCTCGTGGCTGTTTATGGTAAGAAGAAACAACCTAAGCCACAACGCCGAGACCAGACCTTGAACGCGGACATGCACGCATACCACTAACCAGCAAATCGATGCTCTGTTTTCTGCAGACTATGATACTAGTGCAGCCAGTTTATGCTTAATAAGCTTGTGATAACCGTCAATTGTGAAGCTGACCCCACAGCTCAGCAGAGAAACCTATTAGTTCGAATGTTACTTGTGACATAAACACACGACATATCTGGGCAAGTTCCATGCCTACATGTAATGTAACACCACTAACTAAATTGGAATTAATCTGGATTTTACAAAGAACCTAGAAGAGTGTAATCTCTTACTTCTTTCCCATCAGGATTTCTCATAACAACACCATCAACGACTGGTGATTTGCGTGCCTCAGCATGTGCATATCCTGTGCCAACTGTATAAACCTGAAAAGCATGTCATACATTTAGCTAGATTAAGGAACAATTTGTAGAGCAGAAGTTATATGACATGATTTACTTTTTTTCGAGAAAACGCAAAAAGATTTTGTGCTTCATTTCATTGAAAAGGGGAGAAGTTTTACAGCAGTTTCAACCTCATAAGAGGTGTGCATAGATTACTTCATGAGACACAATATCTTGCAACTACTGGATGGGTCAAATCAAAGCAGGTCAGGAATCCAATATAAAGAGCTGGGTATATTGTGCCTTTGATTTTAATATTTGTACAAAAGAGATCAAAAGGATGTTTTATGTATTTAGTGAGAAGCTTCTCGGCCATAATAAAGATATAACGGATAGAAAGGATATGGAACGATTTCACGTCAGGTTCTTCAAACGGAGAAGTACACAACGATTTATCGAACCTCTTGAGAACCATAAAAAGAGAACTACGCTGCGACAGCGGACATTAGTCTGCATCAGTAGACACGAGAAACACCAGAAAGGCATCTTACTTTAACATCTGTACCACCGGTAGGCATGAACTCCTCATAAATGTAAGATCCTTCACGCCTAACTCTCCTGACATCAGGATGAAATTCACTAGAACGGTTACCAACCTACATTATTCAGCAACATAAATATGTTTACTTTTTCATCCAAATGAAGGAAAAAAAATATAAATAATATATGTAACATTTGAATTAAAAGTTTACATTCAAGATTCATTTAGTAAGCCAATAGAATCAAATGATCTATAGGCAAACAGGTCATTTAGTAAGCCAGCTACATTCAAAATTCTTATGGAATTAAAGTTTACCTTTCGGAATAGTTCCTTCATTCCACCCCCAGCAGAATTAGGATAATAAATCATTATTCTATGGTCATCACCTGGATTAAAACACAAAATAAAGGGCTCAAGTGGCATCTAAGTAATCACTGTAAGTGAAATATAACCGCATATATGCACTATGTACTACAACCAAGATCTTAAGGGTTTAAAAATATTGAAACATTACCATTGGCAGGTTTCTCCACAAAGGGCTTTAAAAATCGTTTTCCGTGGATCTCAACAAAATCTTCTTGCTCAATGAAATGGTCTAGCTCTTGGTATGGAAACTCTCTATTGACAAGAGCATAACTGGGTACAGGAATCCCATACTTCTCAAGATGCTTAAGCATGAAAGTAATTATAGTTAGGTCACTTGAGATTTGTATCAAAGAAAAACACAGAAGAGTAAATAAGAAACAAGTAAAATATTGAAAATTATTGTGACTGAAGGAAGGGTGGTGTCTGATAAACAAGATGTGATATCTATACAAACATACGACATTTTCAACGCTACTGACGTGGGTATACCTGCCGGGTACCCACTATTGGTATACCCGTTGTGGCCTGGCCGAAGGCCCACCTGGTGGCCTGTCAAAGCTAATGAAGCCCAAGCCAACGTGGAGGCTGCGGGCGTACACGCTACCCATCTCCTGGAGTACGGAGAAAGATACGACACCATAGGCTAGGAGACCTAGGGTTTCCTTCTATTCTGTAACCTACTCGGTCACGGGTACCTGAGACCCAGCCTCCTATATAAAGGCTGGGAGGGGCCGCCGAGCAAGGAGAGACTCATACGCCAGATCCAATCTGCATCGCCGTAGCCATCACGGCACCATTGTAATCTCATCGTCAATGCAGATCAGCAGGAGTAGGGTATTACCCTCCGGGGCCTGAACCTGAGTAAATTGCATTCTCCTTGTTAGCCGACGATACCACCAGCGCACTCTTTCCTTCTTCTCAAAACCCTAGTCCATCATCGATGGGTATTATCGTGGTAACCCCACGTCAGCTACAGTATGGTCAGTAGCTATCAAAATTAAGCCGCTATTACATAGCCAAGCTCAAATTACTTTGGGTCAAAATTCAACCAAAACAACGTTCGCTATTACTCTTCATGCTTCAACACGTGCATGTGTCCAAATGTAAGAAAGAAAAGCTTTTGCATCACTGCACCATTACATAGATGAATATCTACCGAGAAAGTCTGATAGATACCATAATGCATAGAGGGAACACAAATGTTCCCAACAAAATTGCATATGTCTTCCAAAACTACTTTTTTTCAAGATAGTGGGCACAAATGTTCCCAACAAAATTGCATATGTCTTCCAAAACTACTTTTTTTCAAGATAGCGGGCACTCCGAAGCTTCATTTATTAACACCAGACATTTGATTCCTAGACTACCTAATTACCTATTGCTCGTACTCTGGTGAAATCAACTTTAAGAGACGAGCACATGAATATGGTTCGGCAATAATGATAATCTGGAAATCTGAATACTGTTAGTACTACTGGAATTTATCCAGAAAGTGGAGTCTTTATGTCACTGACATGTGGAGACCATATCTACTTTATTTACAAAAGAAGGATCTTTATGCTACATCGTGCACACTGCAAGGTTGATGGTTTTGGAAAAATTTAGCAAGTTTAGATTCTATAAGAGAACATGGCCATAGTCAGAACACAAAATGCAGCTATTCACAAACTATAATGAAGATCTGACTTGATAACATGCAAAAAAATCACTGTTGACCACAAGAATAATGTACAGATAGAAAACATAAGGTGTTCTGGTGTTTATTTGATTAGAGAATAAAGAATGTCATCTATCGAGTGCCAAAGAAGGTATCGAATGAATTCTCCAGTGTCAATACCTCGTATACTTTTCTGCGGTCATGAAGAAGGTATTGTTGCTCCAGTTCATTCACCAAAAATGGCCTGGCAAACCAAACAAAAAAAACGGTGTTAGAGAATACAAGTTAACTGGACGATACGAACAAACTAACCTCATTTAACAAAGAAGGTAGCCTCTGCCCACTTAAGAAATAAGGTTCTACGGTACTTATTTAAGTTCTGTTTTGGTAACTTAGTGGCAAGAATGTGCAGTGACCAGTGAGTAGTGACCATGCAAATAAGAAAATGTCCCACTTTATTTTTTCCAGAACACACAACAGGATTGTGTATTATTCCATCAAGAGAAAGTCCCAGATCAGCTCACTTTCACAGAGCATGGTAATGACTGGTAGTCTGATCTACAGAGATCAATGTAACTGTTTGCTGTGTATGTGACTGACAATATCTACATACATATAGAAATTTTAATAGTACTTTGGACGACACAGCATTATTGAAGATAGATCAGCAAAACTTTAAACATGAGCCCTTCACTTAAGTATGTACACATGTATAAACATAAAGCAGAACACAGGGTTAAGAACTAAGAAATGAGCAAACTGCCTAATGGTTTGAGTATGCCCAACCCTTTCATTACACTACATATAACATGAGACTAGTCTTCAGACAAGTTATCTTGGAAAAAAATGTGTATATAATAAAACATGAAGATGTGCCTGACCTACAGGACATGCGTACAGTGGCGGAGCTTGAAAACAATCTATGGGCAGGCCATGCTATAAGGAAAGACAAAAAAAAATCTCTGAATCATGCTATTAGACTAGACATTAGCCATTACTGAAACCAATTCTTCAACTTCACTTATGTCATCTTTTCTTTCGAAGACAAAATAAATTATTCTCTAAGTGGCCTTTCTCATGGCTGTTACAATTTGTAAAATTGAAGAACAAATTCAGTAAACCTCCATACTACCAAATTGTTAAGCGAAAATTTGGGGAAAGAAACACACAGTACGTGAGAAATTGCAGAAGAGTAGGGGCCAGGGGTTCGATTCAGCCGGCGCGCTGTGCTCCTGCATGCGGCCGTGCCTGCAGCTGCCTGGCTGTGGGCGCTGCTCCCTCTTATGCTTCTCTACTCCACCGATCCCCCTAGTCCTCCATGTTTATTTTGCCTAAATCGCTAGACCTAGCAGAGTAGGCGCCCCTCATCGTCATCCCATGGTTCTGTGATTCGGTCGACAGAACGGAAGACTCGATCGAAGGATTAGCAGGCCAGTGTGTGCTAATGGGCTGGACCTCAGATGCATAGGAGTAAAAGAAAATATTGCATAAAACCTGGGCGGGCCATGGCCCAGTTTGGCCCCAACGAAGCTCCGCCAGTGCATGCGTATACAGAAATTTCCAACCATACCTTCGTAAAGCAGCATAAGCCTGAGCCTTTTGAAGAGGAAAACCAGACGAACAGAAGGCAATCAAGCAGTCACATTTAGGCCAACTGAAAATAAAATTGTAGCTAAGTGAGATTTTACTCCTAAACATACAGACGTGCAACATTATGTAACATTATGTTTACGTCCTTCAGTAGGTGCACTGAAGGAATTTGGATAGACCTCTACTATAAAAGATATTTGATTTAGTTATCAATAACCTGAGATCCCATTACATACATCTCAATAGGATCCTCAAGAATAACTTTATCTCCAAATATTATGATCTGCAAATTCAGAATGACACATTGTGAGAAAAACTCTAATAACGAGCAAGGTTACCATAGCAGAATTTTGCACAAGGAAAAGATAAATAAATAAATGAAGTTCACTAAAATTAATTACATTAGAATATACAGAGACCCTGCGATAGCACTAGATGAAATTAGCAGAACAAAACAATACAATGTAGATTTGTCGACAAGTTTGACAAAATTATTTAAGTAAATCGGCGAAGTATCAACACGAAGAGCTCGACGAAGTTCTAGTAGTAAGTACGGACCTTTCCTAGATACTCATAGACATGAGTTATCAGGTGGACCGGTGAAAGCATGGACGAATGAGTAAACCATGTGCTGCTGCTTGAATTAAAGTAACACGGCATAGAACATGAAGAATAATTCCTCGGATTAAACTAAGGTCAATGCCGTGGTCCCCCGCTAGAAAATTCAGAGAAACAATGTACCAAATGGACTAATATAAGCATGCAGTAGACCAAATCTGACCAAAAGTTGAAATTCCCATTGCCTTCCACGCATTATTTATTGGCAATGAATCCTGGGCCATATCCAGCCATAACTCGATAGCTTATAGCACTCCAGTATAATGAGTCGACATTTGGTGTATACAATAACTAAAGAATCCTGAGCACTGAGGCGCGAATCTTCAGTTTTGTGGACAACGGTGCTTAACGTAGCAGCAAAGACAGTACCAAAAACATTAATCACGAATCTGCAGTACGTGATCATTCATATCAAGTGCATATCCAGGGACCTGCGTGCCATAAGCCCGGATTTCTGGGGACAAACAGCAAAGGCAGCCCCACCACACCACGTGATGGAGACCGCACCGCACGTATTATATTAAAAAAGAAGATACAGAATAAATTGGTATCCACAAAGATTCACGGATGTCTCGCAATAAAATATCTCGAAAAAGCTTTTTGCCCAGTAGAGTAGAAGAATATCACATGCAATTCTACGCCGTCCACTCGTCCCCTAAGCTTCGCTTCAATCGCAGTACACTCGTTTCCGCTTTTGCAAATTGACAGCAGCAGAGCGGGGAGGGAAGGGAAGAAAATCTTCAAACGTACCTCGAATTCTCCAAACGCGCGGAGCCTCTCGAGAATCTGCTCCATTGGGGAGCAGAACACCTGGGGATAATAAATCGAGGAAACCATCAGCACAAGGAGGACTACGCCGGAACTGTCCCTCGGATCATCGGAGGAGACGGTAGGAGAGGATAAATCGGGAACATGTGTATGTCTGGAGATCACGTGAAACCCCAGAAGGAACATGGAAAGCAGGGAGGGAGGGGGGAGATCCCGACCTTCTTCTCCATGACGCAGACGCCAATGGTGACCCTGTCGGCGGCCCCATTATCCTCCGACGCCATTGCCGATCTGTCGACGAGGCGTGCACTCGAATCCGGATGGTTCCGCGGCCGGGAGAAGAGTAGGAGGCGTGCGCGTCTCCGCCAGATTTGAATTTATCTCGGAGAGTCCTCTGCGGCTGCGAGGCTCGTCGCAGGCGGTGGCGGCTTCGGCTTTGTTGTAGGGACGACGGGACCGGAAGGGAGGGGCTCTTATCAATCGGTTTTGCACAATGGGGTGTGGTGTCCAGCCTAGTTGTGTATTGCGTGATGGTGCTTTGGTCACCCCGATATGCACACACAATGGCACAAGACTACAAGAGCCCTTTTTCTTTTGTGACTAATTCTCGCTCGAACGAGAAGTAGTACATGGTGTAACTCATGATTAGCACGAATTAGAAAGCGGAGTTAAAGGTTCGAATCATTTTTCTCGGTTGCAATCCTAGGTGCAACTAAAAAAGCTCGGTTACAACCTAAATTACAACTCACAGGAGCATGAATCGCTATATAAATCCGTACCAACACTGAGTTCATTCTCAACGGCTAGTTGAGAATTAGCAAATACTCCATGTTTCTTTCTAAGCATATGTACTAGGGGTAAGTTGGTTCAAATCCGTAACATATATGTTGCCTCCATAGCTGTCTCATACATTTAAAATTGTGAATTTGGGTCACCGATCATTATTAGTAGCATTTTTTGTTATCTTGCAACATCATTGCGATAAATCTATCCATTGTCCCTTAAATATCCAAATTTATGAAATATTTCAACATCCCCATGGAGCAAAAAAAATATATGAGGATGCAAATCCCCGTTGGTCGTCGTGAGATGTCGTTCACATGCAACATGAAAATCAAAGGCATGAAACATATATGACCAACGCCGACAAAAAAAACTTGAAACATACACCAAGAATCCCTACGCCATGCTTTTTATGCAACAAACATAATATACACTTCCAGCATATCGAAATACCCTTCATACATCAAAAAATTCAAAAAAGATATTCATTGACCTCCACCGTCAAAGGAGCCATCGTCCTATGCCGATTTGGGCTCGTCAGCCATGAATTTGGATTGCGAGATCCTGGCCTATACTACGTTTATCAGAGCTCGGTGGCGTTGTTTCAAGCTCCACCACGAGGTATCCATGGTGGTTAGGAGGAGGATGTGTAGGGAAGGAAGCTCCGGAGCAAGTAAGGGAGAGGGTGGGGGTGAGAGCAAGCACTCCATATTAGAGGAGATGATAATGAACTCCATGATAAAAGGAGGAGAGAGAACACGAGAGAATAGGGGGAAGTACGAAAGGACTAAGTGTTCTTCCACAGTTTTTTCTTTCCTTTCTTTTTGCCTAACTAGTAGCCTAATTTAAATCACTTACCTTTATTTTTTCACCAAGTAGAAATTGTGGATATGCTTTTTGTTTCTCTAAACCGGTAATAGAGTTGACGATGATAAAGGCTAATCATGTTAACCTCACTAAATTGAAAGAATGGAAAATGCGATATGGCATGCCAAGAGATGTTGCATAAGCTTGGTATCATTGTCCCGGAGTTATCTTTGTTTATCCATAGCAACAAACGAGACTGAGATAGTTTCCCACAACAATTTATAATATATAAAAGGATTCCCACCATGACATATGGGTTTAATGCATGAAAGCCCAAGCACAAAATACGTGAGAGAAATTCAAATAATGTTGGTAAAATTTTAAAAAATGTAAACATGATCCGTATAGTTTTGCATATATATACCCATGAATGACTTGGAATGATTTTATCGATGCAAAGCAAGCAGATGTGCCACACATCATGTCGTCATGCTAACTGTGCACCAACTAGGATGTCAGCTAAAGATGCTAGTTTTCACACGGTTTTGTTTGACTGTTTCCACCCCTGCTTTAATTGGTTCATAGCAAACTAATTGGAGTAACCCTAACATATGCTGTAAAGCATCACTACATTAGGCTAGACTATCATATGAAAAATATTCCTAACTAAGCTTGTCTGTTTGGACACGACATAGATGAAAAGACTAATTGACCTGATTGCACTATAGTCAAATCTTACGTGACAACACTCATCCTTAGCCAACCATCAGCTTGCTTTAAGCTAAGTCTGGAATGCTTTCATTGACTAGATTAATGTTATCGGTCTTATCGACAACTTATGATCGACCATATCCAACGAGTTGTAACCTAGCAAATCATGCAGCTATGCACCGCCACAATCACTCTAAAGGAAAACTGAAATCAGAGTTTTGAAAGAAAAAATATAGTTAACTAGTTCAATTTGTATACCACAGAAAATAAGGCGAGAGCACCTAATTAGCTTATGAAAAAATTCATTCAGATCAACTAATGTATGGCCATAGGATCAACATGTGGCACTAATAATGATGCTGAGTGAATCTTTTTCTGCATGATTTATGATGATACACATCATGCCCTAAGATATCACCTAGCACACGTGATAAGCTATCTCAAAACATCCAATATCACCGGAAACCACAAATGGAGGCCGAGCTACATGGAGCTTTTTATTTTGAAAATTTTGAAAATCATATTTAGAAGTTTCAAAAACATCTGAAAAAAATCATGCATGTAGACAATGTTGTATTATATTAGCGTGCAAAATATCAAATCGAAATATTTGATATTTTGTTCTACACAAAAATAACAAAAGCTGACAGATTTGAAAGAGTTAAAATTTTGCAATGTTCACTACTTTTAAATGTCAGACTTTGTATTTTTGTACAACCCAAAATACATGATATCTCTAGTCGAGATTTTACACGTTGATAGATAACAACATTGTCTATATCCGGCATTTTTTAGATTTTTTTTTATACTTCAAAATATGATTTTTGAATTTTTCAGAATAAATGGCTTCATGTAGCTCGGCCTCCATTTCACATATGAGAGATTTATAAGGTTCAATCACGATGTATCATCAGTATTCTTAAAGTGACATTTCTTTGACTTTGCAGCTTTATCGCTCATTTATAATAACTATACACAACGAACAAAAGATTCCAATGAATTGATTCTGAAGAACCGATTAACATCAAGATGTGTCACTGCTGTTGGAGCGTACAGAAAATTGTGTACGTGCCCATCGTGAGCCTTGGGGCCCTCTAGCAGCTCAGCCGTAGAAACTCGGATTTCCTGAAGAAGGCCACGTGAACACGGAGATCCTGGAATCTGACCCCTAGTCTATTTCCTGAAGAACGAGTCGTTGCCATGTGGGGCCAAGAATCTGTCGCATGGGTGGGCCCATCACTGACACAAAGACAGCACCTTTTTTTTCTCGAAAAGGCCCACCAATCTAATCTATTGATCATCAACAAAGGTATGGAAAATCCCACAAGTAATAAATTACAAATAGGTTTTCGTACCACCTAGCGACGACTACGAACATGAAGCGAGCCGAATGCGCACCACCGTCCTCACCCCTCTCTCATCGTAGTCGGGTAAAGCTTGTCGTAGTAGAGCTTGTTGTCGTAGACAGACGGGAAGTCGTCGTGCTAAGTCCCCGAGGGACCAGCGCACTAGAGTAGTAACCATCGCCAGTGATGACAACCGTAGATCGAAAGAGCCAGACCTGCAACCACACGGACGAACACGGAAACGGACTGGATCCCAGGAGATCTGCCGGACACATGCCTCCACGCGCCCTCCGCTGGCACTAGGCGCACCACCGGAGTGAGGATAGGACGGAGAGGACCTTTATTCTGACTTCAAGATGTAGCCACCGCCTCACCATCTCGAAGAAAACACTGAAAAAACTCAAACAAACAACGAAAACCCTCCCGTCGGCGAGAGCCGTGATCCGCCACGCCACCAAGGCCTAAGGTCACCAGAGACAGAGCGAACCGACGGTGTCACCGGCGAAGAGGACAGAACCCTAGATGGGTTTTAGGAACGCCTCACGATTGAAGGATGTGAACGCTAACAACGATCGCCTCCTCTCCTGCCTCGCGTACGCATCGTTTGGGCACCAGTCCTGCCTACTAAAGTCGAGAAAACACCATCATTAGAGTCACTACGGTTTCACTCGTGATTATTTTCTTTTGTACGATTTTGTGAGAAAGACGTATGGCATGCGGGTGATTCACTCATCATTATAAAAGTTTCAAAAGTGATTAATAATTGGAGCTCATTACAACCTTCTCCGTGTAGTCTCAAGTGAAATGTTCTCGTTTCAGCATTGCATAAATCCCAATGAAAATTTACCCTGCAAATCACAAGTTGGGTCCTGCAGTCCTGCGGGTATATTTGTTCCGTACTTGCGGGGGCGAATATTCCGTAACTAGTTGTGCCCGCATCCCATTATCGGATATCATATTTTCGAGTTTTCAAAAAATATGAAATAAATCATGGACATTGGTTATGTTGTTTCTCGGACATCTACAAATTTTCATCCCAAAATATGAACATATGTGTCCTATAAAAAAGTGAGAAGACGCAAGTGAATAGTATTATGTATTATTCACACATCATTTGTCTTTTTTGTGCAAGCCACATATTGTCAAATTTTTGGGTGAAATTTTGGGGATGCAAGATAAACAACATAACCAATGTTCACGATTTATTTCACATTTTTTTGAAAACTTGGAGCTGCGACATGCAGAATGGGTTGCGGGTGCAACTAGTTGCAAACTTTAGTTTCCCCGTACTTGCAATAAAACTACATACATGTCGCACGCTGTCACTTCATCTATCTGAAAAAAATTGTCACTATTTTTTTTTTGTTTGAAACAAAGCAAAAAAACATTTGCCTTTTATGTTGATATAGGATTTTTATGTTGATATAGAAGAAGCAAAGACAGCAGGCCGGCCTAGGCCAAAAAAAAAAAAAAGAACTACATCGATACAGAGATTAGCTGATGATTTACACCAACTTCTGTGCTCCTGCTAAAATCCAATTCTTGCTCTCGATTTTGATGCGCTGGAGCCTGGAGTCACCTTCATTCCTACTCCGGAGTCGGCTGACGCGCCGATCTCTATCTGCTGACGCGAAGAACCTGCTTGAAGCGAGGTTTGCATCGCACAAGACAAAGCTGAAGTCGTGCTCTTGTTTCTTAAGTCCCAGCTCCTAACGAACTTATCTATCCGATAATATTATCTCCGTGGTGGTGACGCTTACACTAGCACTGCAGGTGTGTGGCGAGCTAGCTGGACTCCCGCATTAGCTTAGCTCCACCGGCGTGCAGCGTGCAGCTCGTGCGTCGGTCGGCAGAAAAAACACCGAACACATTACTAGTTAATCAATCAAAGCGCAGAAAAACCAAAGTTTCGACGGCAGATAACATGCCCTGTGGCACAGCAGCAGGAAGCAGGAGGAGAGAGAAGCCACGCCGGCCATGCGTCGCCGAGAAGGCAGACGGTTTGGCGTGCGCCCATACCATGCCACCGTGCACTCCCTCCCCGGTCGATGCGAGCCACGCGCGTGCCTGTCAGGTAACGAACAGGAACATGGACACGGTGGCCGACGATCGGCAGCTCAGGACATCTCCAACGGGCTGGCGCAAACGGACCATACCAGTCTGTTTTTGTCCGAACGGACATGTGAGGTGCTCCAACGGATTGGCGCAAAGGGACATGTGTCCGCTCGGACTGTCCGTTCTAGACCAAACCTGGCCCAAGTTTGGTCCGGATTTGGGGTGAGCGCGGACAAAAGATACATACTCCCTCCGTTCCAAAATAGATGACTTCCATTTGTCAAATGTGGATATATCTAGACATGTTACATCTATAGATACATCCACTTGTGCACAAATCAAAGTCATCTACTCCCTCCGTTTTAAAATTAAATGACTTTCATTTGTCCAAATATGAATGTATTTATACATGTAATATGTCTAGATACATCCACGTGTGCATAAATGGAAGCCAATTAATATGGAACGGAGGGAGTAATATGGAACGGAGGGAGTACTGCTCGATTGTACAAGAAACGTTACTTCGTGCAGTGGACCTAGCTCACCATAATTCTGGCATCGTCGCCGTCACCTCTCGGAGACTGCCAAACATGTAGAGCTCAATGGCGGAATCTTTGCCTGTTACCTCACGATGTCACGTTCCCGGCGAAAGGAACCCGTGCCGGATTCCACAGATATATATCTTCATGAATGTAGCTTACTGGATAATAATCATAATGCCATAAAGTCGAGATGTCACGCGTATGAATACGATGGAGTTGGCTGCGTCTGGGTCCATATACGTATAGGCAACCGCAACATAATTGCCTTGAGGATTCATCAAAATAATGAGATCAACCTGGGAAATAACCCCGTGGTTAAGAAATAAGATCGCATAGCAACGATGCTAAATAGCTATCCAAAGCATAATTAGGTTCCACATTCCAAGTCACACAGAAAATAAACGAGCAACCGTTGCTTGATGCCAGGAAGAAAATAACTACCCTGTGCAGCCCGCAAGCATAAACTCGATCGACAGTTTCATACTTCACAAGTTTAACATCCGACCAATTTCAATTAGTGTTGTTCAAGCATGATACATTCGACAGCCTAAAAAGGCTATTTATTGTATACAAACAAACTGGTGGTAAGCCAAGTAATTCTGTTTTCAGACAACAGTTAGACAATATATGAACCAAAGAGCATGAAATAAAACTTTGGAAGAAACCAATAGTAACCCAGATATTTAAAGTGATATTGCCAGACAAACAAAAATTATGTCCTATCAAACCATCTGGTATGTTGTACACATGTTCCAAATGTGACCGCATAACTGATAACAAGTTAAGGTATGTGAAACCAAGCCAACAGGTAGATGCCGCGAACTGGGAGTAACAGAAAATGAGCGCAACTGCACAAACAATGTACAGACTACAGGCCCAACACTCTTGCAGTAAAAAGCTAATCAATTGCAATTACCTGCTCATGCGAATCAAGAAAGGTTTCATCATCTTCCTGCCAGAATCTCGGATCTAAACTACATGTATTGTCTGAATGTCTGATACCGAAGAGAGACACCCTCATAAAAGTAACACCAATGCTATGAGCCAGATCAATAGAATCATGGCAGGAAGCTTTCTCGTCTAGTATTGCACCATCTTCTAGCCTGATAACACAAATACAGATGTGCTAATCCACCCAAACGTAAAAAAGCATAGTTACA
The DNA here is from genome assembly GCA_947311845.1 of Poa pratensis. NCBI lineage: Eukaryota > Viridiplantae > Streptophyta > Magnoliopsida > Poales > Poaceae > Poa > Poa pratensis. The sequence continues at coordinate 32,627,015 of CAMZMU010000049.1, forward strand.
GAATAGATTTTAATCTGCGCTAAAAGGTGTATTCCTCCTAAATCAGGATAAATAGATAATTGTACCTCACAGGATAAAAAGCTATTTTTTCAGTTGAAGGTACACTGTGAATTGCACCCTCAGTGGCACTTGATTCATTACTTTGTGCAGCTGACATTGCGAATAAGACATATCGATGGCACTCCATGTAAAGTATAAAGTCCTTACAAATGTACTCATTGCTGGATGCAAGTGAGATTGAGTAGAGCTGCTTAAAGAAACTGGACAATCTCTCTGCTTTGGCTGGAAGATCATGAGAATCACATTCTTCATTGCATGAAGTCAACCAGATGGGATGGTACACAATCAGATCTTGGTGGTTCCATAAAGCCAGAAGATAAACACATATTGTGATCCACAAGCATACAACAAATGTGAATCAAATAGAATGATATGAACCATATTCCTGAACTTTAATCCAGAAAGTTACATTCCCAACCTTAGGTGATAATATTTTTATCTAAAAGTAAGTACTACCACAACATCAAATATGCAGGTTTTGTGTATGTTTCATCTATCCTAAATTTAGCGGGCTTCAATATTCACAACCTGTTAACTTTTCAAAACTTCAACGGTAACCAGGGAAACGAATCAAAGGTCAAATTCTTCTCTCCCTTGTGATGTTCAATGGTACTCAGTCTGCTGATCCATTCCAGGATTCCAAGGATGATCATCGATAAAGGCAGTAAACAGAGTTTGCCAACTAAGTCCCTGTCCTCAGAAAGATGAAATGTTCTGAATATTTTTTGCTATCATAGCCACAACAACCCTCACTCTTTAATCTTCATTGATCATAACAAGATAAGTTCATGGCCTGAGGGTTTCATGAGTAACATTTTGGAGAAGGTACATATACATCACAGTGAAATATGTTCAAAAGAAAAACGTTGGAGCTATTGCATGTTTACCTTCACTAAGTCCAGATCAAGCAAGCCCTTTTTGCAAATCACCCTGGTGATTGATGCTAACCTAGCACATTAAGGTAGAATTGATGAACATAAATGTTATGGAGATATCAACACAGAAGTTGAGTTCAAAAAGTGTACCTGGTACATGATTTAGCTGAACAAAGCGTGCTCATGTAGGTCCAACAAATCATCAACATAATCACTCATCCAGCATTCCGGTATACAGAAGATGATGCAAATCAATGAATAGCTTCCTCCAATACATGAATGGACAATGGAACATCACCAATAGTCACCACAGGAGCATGTTCCCTCCTTAAAATGATGAAAGCGATTGATGTCCCTCACAACAATTTCCTGTTTGACTATTTTGGATATTACCTTAAATATGGCATGGCAGTCCAAGCAGGAGCGCAAATTCTTCATAATTCGAATTGGCCGGCCAGGAGGTGTCATCAAAAGCCCATAAGCTAAAGCCAACCTCTCACTATGCACCCACAGCATGCGAGCCTTTTGTTCCTCATCTACGTCATGCAACACTACATTAGTATCAGGAACATAACCATCCCTAGTTGTTTTGAGGTTTAGCCACTCTAACATAGCTTTTATCACTCGCATATCTGGATGGTCTTCTGACCCTACTGAAAAGGCATGAACTTCACCCTTGATCTCAACCCAACTGAGACCAGTCTCCTTCCTTACACCTATATTCCTCATTGATTTCCTCAAAAGAGCAACTTCATCCAAATTTCCAGCTGCAGAATACATATTTGATAGCAAGACATAAGTCGTCTCATCTTCTGGTTCAATCTCAAGTACCTTCTCTGCAGAAAATCGCCCCAGATCCACATTTTTATGCACTATACAGGAGCTAAGCAATGCACGCCAAACCATAGCAGATGGTGATGAAGGGATGTCTCCAATAAAGTTTAGAGCATCCTGCAGACGGCCAGCACGTCCTAGAAGCCTAACAATGCAAGTGTAATGCTCCATGGATGGCTTGATGCGATGATCAAGCTTCATAGAATCAAACAGGGAGAGTCCTTGACTCACTAAGCCCGTGCTACCGTAGACAGACAGGAGAGCAACAAACGTGATAGCGTTAGCTTTAATACTGCTCCGGTTCATCCTGTCAAAAAGTTCTCGGGCTTGTGCAGCATGTCCATGAACAGCATATCCTGAGATTATGGCATTCCATGAAATTAAATCGGGTTCTTTCAGAGTTTCAAATATCTTCCGAGCATCCCTGATGTATCCGCACTTCGCATATGAGTCAATAAGTGAATTGCTTACAATGGTATCACAGTTGAATGTGGATTTCTCGATCAAACAGTGAACCTGACCAACATGATTGATGGATGCTGTGCTCGCACAAGCCCGGAGCACACTTGAGTATGTAACTTGAGTCGAAGGCATCCAAGCAGTACGCATCTCACGGAATACACTCAAAGCATCTTCACCAAAACCAAGCTGGCTGTAACCAACAATGATTGTGTTCCAGCTCACCTCATTGGCATCCCGCAGCAATGAGAAGATCTTGAGTGAGCTTTCCATGTCACTGCACTTGGCATAGAGATCCATTAGTGCATTTCCAACAAATAACTCAGACTCGTGACCAACCTTTATGGCATTGTTATGAATCTGCTTGCCTAGATCCAAGAGGGGCATATTAGCACAAGCTTGCAGAACACTAGATAGACTATATTCATTAGGCTCCACAGAAGACCGCATCATTCTGATGAACAGCTCGAAGGCCTGCTCGTTCTGATTGCTCTGTGCATACAGGGATATCATAAAGCTCCAAAGTATCACATGATCATGGGGAACCATCTCGAAAGCTAAGCGGGCATCCTCGATATTCCCACATTTGGCATACATATCAAGCAACGCACCACAAACATGAGGATCAGCATCACAAAGTGTTTTTACTGCACAGGCATGGATACCCTTGCCTAACGCTACTGACGACAAGCAAACTGTGGCCTTGAGCACACTGGTCAGTGCAAAAGGATTCATCTTAGAACCGCCATCCTCATATCCCGGAAAACCTGAAGCGTGCTCTCTGGGCAGTTATTCTCAGAGTAGCAAGAAACCATAGCACTCCAGGCAACAGTATCCTTACCAACGATCCCATCAAACATGCGCCTTGCATCGCCGACAACCCCGCACATGGAGTAGGCATCGATCAGCGCAGACCCGACAAAGGCATTCCGGTCATGGCCCAGCTTGCACGCACAGGCGTGCACGCCCAGGCAAGGCGCAGAGCGTCCATGGCGACAACCAGCTTGAGCACCGTGGTGAGCACGAACTGGTTCACCTCGTGCCCCTCCATTCGCAGCCTACGGAACAGCGCCACCGCCGCCTCAAACTCCCCGCGCAGCGCGTAGCCCTGGACCAGCGTGACGAAGGACACCATGTTCCGCGCCGGCAATCCGTCGAACACCCTGCGCGCGCAGACGAAAGGCCCGACCTTGGCGTACATGTTGAGCAGGACGTTGGCGCAGAAGAGGTCGAGCCGTGCCAGGCCGCCGCTCCGCAGACGTGCCCGTGCACGGCGCGGCCGCCGCGAGCGTCGCCGCGCGCGATGCAGCGTTGCAGGAGCATGGTGCACGCGTACGAGTCGACCCCGGGCCCGGGCCCGGGCCCGGGCCCGGTAGGGTGAGCGAGGTGAGCTCGTCGTCGAGCCATTGCAGCGCTGCATTGGCCGCGAGGTCGCGCCGGGGCGGGGGCGCGTGGTGGGAGACGGCGGGGAGGAGGCGGCGGCTCAGTCGTCGGATCATCGGGCGGCGGCGGTAGCGCACCGACTTGATTTTTGTTGGCAAGTGGGCAAGCGGTATGCTTCTACGAGACCATGACTGTAGTCACTTGTCAGGTTTGATGTTACTTCTAGAGTCTGATATAGTCTATGCACTTGGTTGGTCCATGTCATTAAAACCAGATTATCCATGGTATTTTGTGTTCCTTTGAAACTGCATGAAACCATCATTATCATTGTATTTTCGTGTTGTTTTATGTTTGACATCAAGAAATTCAGCCGCAAAAGAAATCGTGCAAGGAGGTAACACAGCTGTTTTTTTTATGTTATACTCCTATATGACATCTACATCCATCAATGCACACAATCATTTTTATTGCGGAGTTTTTAACTCATAATCATATAAAGTTGAAAAAAATCAACGCTTACGCATGGAGAACTATGCATCACCAAGTCGTTTATCGCATCGCCATCCACACAGTTTAAATAAATCTCATTATTCAGTCTTCATACGGCTACACACATCATGTCCCGCTTCTCCATCGGATACAACATAGGACCACATTATGGGGATAACATGCACGAAGTAAGCTACTCTAATCTACTCCCTCCGTTTGGAAAATGATGTCTTCCATATATCCAAATTTGGATGTATACACTAAAACATGTCTACATACATTCGAATCTAGACAAATCCAAGACATGCTTTTCCGGACGGAGGGAGTAGTTAAAAACAATATCATTCCCACACCTTATAGAAATTGTAGAATCTCTAAAATTGTGTATTTATTATAGTGACCCTCATGGGTATATATAGAAGTACATGACTTGATGGCCGTAGCGGGAGTGAAGCGAACGATTGTGATTGGATTTGAAGTATTGCGCTTCCGTCGTCTTCTCCTCTCCGCCATCATCAACTGCGTCTCTGATGGTCTCTCCTCTCTTCCCTCCTACAGTCACAGCGGGAGTGGCGTGGACGCACGTGACGACGCGGACGGTGTTGACTGGAGTTTTTGCCGATGTGTTGATGTAGATGTTGCCCTTGATGTCGATGGCGAGGTAGCCGATCGTGATGTAGCCGTGGTCGATATAGTTGTGGTCGATGGAATACTCATCGTAGTTGTTGTAGCCTATAGCGCCGGAGGCGCAAAAAATTGCGCGGTGTTGGATGTAGTGTCTTAGGCTTTGTGCGGCGGCGGCAGGGACCTGCGGCGGCGGCAGGTTTTTGGGTCATTGTGCGGCGGCGGCGTGTTTTTGGGTCATTGTGCGACGGCGGCAGGGAACTGCGGCGGCGGCGGGTTTTTTTAGTTTTGTGGCGGCGGCGGCGACGGCAGGAGACTGCGGAAGCGGCGGCGGCTGGTTTGTAGTTTTGTGGCGGCGGCAGCGGTAGAAAGTTACAACGGCGGCGGCGGCTGGTTTGTATATTTTGTGGCGGCGGCGGCTACGTGTTGACGAGTATGTTGATGAAGACCACGTTGGTGTAGACCTTGGCGATGATATGTTGGCGTAGTCGTACAACTTGATGTTGATTTTTTGGCTTGGTGTAGTTTCCGGCTCGATGAAGTGCCGATTGCTTGGTGTAGAGGAACTGCACTGTCCGGATCGTGTCCGGAGTTTTTCCAGGTCGTGCGTTCGATCTGGGCTGCGTACTCGCGGACGGGGCTGCATCCATGTACGTATATTAGACCTGGTTCATACCTTGTCTTCTAGTCCTTGGAGTTGGTGCCATGTGCACGCATGTAGTGGATGAGGCCTGCATGGGCGTGGAGAACTGGAGATGCTGCGATTGATCTGGGTTGCGCTCTCCACCAGCGCATGGCCTCGGTCTAGTTCCTGGATAGCGCGTGTTGCCAGCGCCCGTCGACGGGGCAGCAGCATCCGCGTGTAGTGACTGGGTCTGCAGCAAGGTGTACGTGGCCGATGGAGGTTGATGCAGCATGCGGCGTCGATGCCGATCAAGTCAGCTGGATCTAGCACAGGAGATACGCCGCCGGGGCACCGATTGATCTAGCACTGGTTTCGCCGGTAGAGGGGATCGTGAGATGTAGGGATTTATTTAGCTAAACTGAAAATGAAATTGGATTTAATCTAAGCTAAAGAACCGATTAGATTTTTGATCTAGACCGGGTGCCGCGCCCCGAGGAGGTTGATCTCCCCGGGGGTGGCGCGCAATGCGGAAGTGGTGAAACCTAAGATCGGCGTCGCGAGACTAACCGCTCTGATACCATATAGAATTGCTGCGCCAGCCATCTAGATCAAAAGTCCGAACTGATGGAAAGGGGATAGGCAATATATTTATATTCAACACTCCTCTTCACGTCTAGCCTATTTTAGTCCTTAGCGTGAAATAGGAGCGGGCCGCAGGATCTTTTTTTCCTTTTTTTAATCCGCGTGAGCGGGGTCTCGAACTCGAGACCTCTTGTCTCTGATACCATATAGAATTGTAGAATCTCTAAAATTGTGTGTTTATTACGGTGACCCTCATGGGGTATATATAGGAGTACATGACTTGATGGCCAAGATGCCTAATGACTTGGGATGCAAGAAGATCCTAGTCTATCTATCAAATACGTATCCTAACACACCTAACACAAAGTGCAAAATCCCAAAATTTGAGATATAGTTTCTTGTTAATTAACCTCGTGCAATCAGTTTTTGAGGTATTAAATTGAACGAAATATTGACTATTCGGCAAACAAGACGAGCAAAGGGACATTTTTTCTGGGTTATCTTTGTTAACAAAAACAACACTTCTTGTTAATGTTCCAATTTCTCATCTACAGGTTATTTTTTGCTAACAAAACCTTTTCGTATAACTACCACGTAAAAATTCCTATTTCTAGCGGTACTTTAACAAAAAATCGTTGTATGACCATTCATAAGGTCTCCGTATATGGATTTGATCGTCAACGAGTCTGAAGTGTCAAACACCATTTGAATGTATGTCTACATACATATAAATTTAGAAAGCATTGAGACATCCTTTTGTGAACGGAGGGAGTAGAATTCTCAGGCAAGTTGACTTGCCATCAATCGTTGGACTAAGTGCAACCAATAGGTCCACTTATCACCAAGCCCACGTGGCTCTAGCCATGGGTAGCCCCTAGTGTAGTAAGTGTTTTTCTATGTCCTAACTAGATTTGAAACACGGTGGTTTTCCAACCAAAATATAAATTTCATTCATTGACAACACAAAAAGGGGTTTCCTAGAATAACAATGGCGATCGACGCCTCTAAGGGCCACTTCTTTTGGGCTTCTAGAGTGGCTTCGAGGTCCAGAGAAGCAGAAACCCAAAAGAAGTATCTGCCTTCTGCCTCGCTTATTTCCACCGAGAAGCGAGTTCCCTTCACGTTCGGAGAAACTGGGAAGGAGGCGTTTCCCGAGCTTCTGGTCTGCGGGAGCGAAGGGCTACGGAAAAACGGACATGTTGTTCTGCCAAATTACCCCCAAACTGCCACCCTCTGTTTTGCCCGGCCCCGTGGTCAATCAGCACACCTGACCCTGCCCCGCACCGACGAAAAGAAAAAGGAAAATCTCGCTCGCTCGGCGCCCTCCCCAGCAACGGCCCCCACCACCACCTTGGCGCGGCGCTGGCGCCCAACCCGCCACCGCCGCTCGCCCACCTCCTCCACCGCCATATCCGGACGTCGCGCCGCCGGATCCATCTGCTTCGGCCCGTCTCCATATGCTCTGGCCCGTGGTCGCCAAGATCTGCTGTATGTGGCCGCCGGCCGGTTCTCCTCCCGTACCACCGTCACCGGAGCCTAGGAGCAGCTTGTCGTCGACCTGAGAAGCCAGATTTCGGTGCTCGGCCGCCGGATCCCGCTCCTCTGGTCCAATTTCTGCTCCTCCCCGACGCTCTTCTCCGCCCGTCTGTCTTCTCCGCCCCGAAGGTCGCCCACCAGGAACTGCAGCTCTGATTCGATTGTTGTGCTCATAATCTTGCTGTGATGTGATGGTCATCATTCTATGCCAATTTTAGTGCTAAGTTGCACCGATGTTGCTACTGTTAATCTTGTTGTGTTGTGCTAGTAGGGTTATGAATTTTCAGTGCTAAGTTGTAAATACTGTGTTATAAATTTTGTGATAGGATGGTGCTGTGCTGTGCAAGTAGGGATTGTATTAGATATGAATTTTCAGTGCTGAGTTGTAATTTCGAAATCACTATGACATTGGCATGTACCGAATTATTCATGTTTACCTTCAAGACACCATGTTTATTGTCTTTTCATATTATTTTGATTATATTTCTTGATCATTTCTCAGACTCAGCACGCAAATAAGTCTTAATATCATTTTATTAAGTACACAAATCATATTCAGGGGCGTTCTGGACATCTCACAACTCAACGCAGTAAATAAGCCAAATCTTCATAAGCCCAAAAGAAGTCTCCAGACAGTTTTTAGGAGCTTCTACCCACCACAGTTTCTCCCCACCAAAATCCATAAGCAGGCTTACGCATAAGCAGAAGCTTAAAAGAAGTGGCCCTAAACATGGTAGCCTACTTCACATCCAAGTTAGATACAAGTCTAGAGGCGCACATTGGTACCATCGACCACTCTTCCATACAACCGAGAACCAGACGTATTTGGCATCGGAAATTCCATACTCAAGACAAGGAACCTCTAACACAAAGTTAGCACTTCAAGTAATCCACCCGACGTGCATCGAAGCCAAGTCCAGGCAGAAATGCTTGAATTTTGAAGTGCCAATGTGACACTACTAACAACCCGAAACAACTTGAAGCGAAAGCCAAAGCAAGGACAAAGAGGAAACTAAAAACATCAAGATGGATTTTGAAACTTCGATTTATTGCGAAGGAAAAATGAGTTCAACTGCCGGAACAAAAACTCTGGGATCGAAGTCACAACTTATGAGAACTGCCAACCAGTATGAGTTAAGATTTCCGATGTGCAAAGTCGGTGATCCGAGGACACTTGTAGACATCTAACAATTTATACATTCAAAACTTGCTTGATCGTCACCCAACGTCATCAACTTCATTGGGAATGCTAGTGATATGAGGACAGATGCTTACATCTAACACCATACATCTAACCTAAGATGTAAAATCAGACATTCCAGAAACCTCTATCAATATATTTATACAATTACAATATGGAGCTTTGTAAAGAGATATATAAGGATACTAAAAAGGACGTGAACACATAAAAATAGATAGTAACACATCTAAATAAAACACATTAATCCTTAAATCTATGGAAGATTGATTCAAAAAATGATTTTCTTATCCGTTTCACAAGCAAAATTTCACAAAGAAAACTAGTATAATTTAGGTTGCAAAGTACGATTTCACACTTGTGCGTCATAATTAAAAAGTAGAACAATGATTCTTGAAATTTGATGGCATTATGTGCTTATAGAAAATATCATAGTTGTGTTGCGTGCATTAATGTAATAAGTTATATATAAGTAAAAATGTTTGTTGCAAGCTATTTTACAACCGGTTATAGATTACAACCAGTTCTGGGCTTAGCACGATGAAACACTGAAGTGCTCGCTGTACCACATATTTTCTACTGTAATTATGATAAAGTTTTTCTAACCGTTTATCGGAATTTTGCAAATGATATATACCATTGAAAAGCTACTGGAATTCCGCAATGTTCTTTGTGCTATTTTTCAAATACGCTATGGTTTAAAGTTAATTTTAAAAAATCAAAAATTTGTGAAAAATTACAGCGAATATATTTTGAGGATATTTTTTCAACCGTTTATCAGAATAATGCAAATTATATACCATTCGTTGAAATTTCACAACTTTTTTGCTTTGACATTTTTCAAATTTATCAAGAATTTAAAACAGTTTCAAAAATACTCTAATCTGTATATTAACATATACGTCGAACGGTATTTTATCTGTGATTTCTCAGCCGTTTATAACGATATGGTGCTTGAAAGATACTAACTATACACAACTTATTCGGTTAGACTCACTTTGGAATTTCCGGTTTAAGTGTAACTAGGAAACATGCCCGTGCGTTGCAACGGGAAAGAAAAATCACAGACACAAGAAAACACAAAATCAGCTTCCTTCAAAGACACAACATAAATTTCAGTGCATAAAGCTATATAAATACGTGTATAGAAAAGAAATAACTGGCCGGTTTAAAATAGTGACCACAATCTCCTAACTTTTTTCTTGCGCGTACCGTCATAGTAACACGCTCTCTTCGATCATCCTCTCCGTCTAACACCCATGACACCTCTGCATTTAAAACAACCTAATATGTATATAATTCAATTTTGGGCACTTTATGGGCACTCTAAATATTCCAATATAATAGGAAGGTTCTATAAACTATTCATAATTTTTGGGATGCAAAAATTACTTATTTTGGAATTAAACTTTTTTTAACACAAAACTTGATTTGAGTTTTAGAGAAGAAAAGTTATAATAAAAAATGGCTGGGAATATTTCAGAATACATATTATTATAGTGTTGCATTGAACAAGGAACCTCCTATGAGAATTTCCTGTATTTTATGTTGAATGTTTAATCTCCAAATAACTAAGATAGATGATATGTTGATTTGAAAGAAAATAGAAATAGAAATAGACCCAGCGTTTCCTTTACTTTGGCCCAAAAGTAGTCGGTGATCTAAAATCCATGAAAAAGGAATCCTACATCCATGACTTAAATCGTCTCTTTTTCTTTAATCATCTATACTCATCCGTTGACAAAAGCAACACATGCAGCTTTTTCAGATATGAATGTTAAGCAATTAAATTAAACTTTATAATGAGCTAATGAGACTGCATGTCATCTCGGCAATGGTTTGAATTGGTTATTCAGCTTTTTCAGATATGAATGTTAAGCAATTAAATTAAACTTGATAATGAGCTAATGAGACTGGTAGTTACAGACTACAGTGCTATAGTGGCCGCTACAACTTCAGTCTTAGCACTTGGGATAGCTCTGCTCTACAGGTTAGATCTGGAATGACGTGGAATATGTCAACACTTGAATGATTTCATAATACTCAGCAAGTCCTTCCGGAAAGGGCATGTTTCTATCAATCCAGTGGTGGAGCTGGTATAGAAGTGTTGGATTCGACAACCAAATTCTTCTATAAGGTTTAATTATTAGTCTCTTATAAGGTTTCTTATTAGTGGACGAATACACCATAAGTAGCAAGCTGACTCCAATGAAATTTTGCTCTAGCTTTAGCCCTGTTTCAGTCAAGCTATCTGAAACGAAAAATCAGCTATCCTTTGTTTGCAGCTCAATTTCAAAGTGTGAATGAGTAGTTTCGCTGCTACCCAGCCGCCCGCTGCCTTTGCAGTTTGCACGCGAGAGCATCACCTACAGCAAGCAGCAACATACAACAGGATATACCACAGTAAGCAGAACGCCAGAGCGAGCAGGCACAACGAGCGGAGCAAGCAGGGGTCAACCGCAGCAGGCCAGTGTGACGCCCAAATAACGTCATGGCGCCAGCCGCGCCATCTCTCCTCCATGTCATGCGGCGCCTCGTCTTGCCCGCCCACTCCGTGGCGACGGGCCACTGGGCGCGTCCTTGCCTGCCGGCTCCACCTCGGCGCGGCTAGGGTCGTCCCTGCAGTCGTGCGGCGTGCCAAAGTTGTGCCCGGCGGCTTGCTTCTGGCTATAAGTACTGAACTACGAGTCTTTCGGTTGGCTCCTCGACACGACGACAGCTCGTCATCTCGTACGTATGCGATGCCGGCGACGAGTATCCCTGCGCTGTGCCCATCCGCACGACCCGCTCCAGCTCGCCGTCGAACAGCCCGTCCGTCCGACCACCACGACGGCACGACGTCTCCGTCCCTCACCGGCATCTTCCCGGCGTCCGCTTTGGCGACGCTGTCCGCGTTCCCGCGGGCACTGAGCTGGAACGGGCAGTTCATGTACATGTATACGAAGCACGGCGAAGTCTCTGTCATCGATATGCGCCCATTTGAGCGCCATGCCGGCGAGCGAGATAGGATTACTCCAGCAGAAGAGATAGTTTCGCCGTACGCCCGCTCCAGCAGCGTAAAGGGGCAGACGGGCGTGCCGGGCTCAGTCGCTAGGACGTGCATGAATGAGCTCGTCATGAGCTGCCAGCGCGCACGTCGCTACCGCGGTACACTCCCACGCCGTCCGCCACGTCGAGGAAGTTTATGTAAATCGGATCGACGTGAAGTTATTTTTGTCCACGATAACCTAAACCGATGGGTGACATGTGGAGTAATTTGTCGATGGATTTCGGCGCGGCGCCGAGGAATCGAGCACAGGAGGCAGCGCGTCCGTGCGGCTTTTATTGAAGCAAACGACAGGCAGGGATGGATATCGTGATGGTTTCCGTTTCAAATACTACCTCCGATCCATATTAGTGGGCACAACTTTGTCTAGATACATATGTATCTAGTCTAAATACTTAACTAGATACATATGAATTTAGACAAAGCTATGCCCACTAATATGGATCGGAGGGAGTACTTATTCTGAACTGGACAACAACCAGGACATACTACCACAGATCGGCGGACTGCAATCAGGACATGTGCAGGAAGCAAGAAACGCGACGGACGACAAGAAACGAGCCGGGGAAAAAGAAAAAAACCAAAACGGTATGACTTATGGGTGGCAGTGGTGGGTAATTGTTGCGAACTTTAGTGGTATTTTCAACGACGTACCACAAGAAACCTTAATGCTTTTATTATTAGGTATAGATATAGATTTAAAAGTTCTAAAATCCCAAAACCCATATTTCACAGGAGATGGCAAGATTAAATTAACTAGTTAGGCAATTTGATTTGTCGTGAAATACACTAGTTAATTAAATTAGATTCATAGTACCTCATATGGAGCTTTAGGTACAAACGTTTCAGGCTTCTGGAGATCAAATCGGCGAGATTATTATGATAGATTTCTGCCCCGAAAAAATAGACTATCTCAACTTCCCTCGAGTCCTCCACACATACTTACTTATCGGTTCATGAGCACGTACCGCCGACAGAGTTTTCATGAATAGTGTTCAACAAATCATCAGCAAAGTTCTCATATGTTGTCAGTTTCAGTTCAGTGTCCACTCAAAATGTCTAGGTCGAGTAAACATAACTATTAACCGGTAATGACAATCTCAAAAATCACTTTCTAAGTGGTTTTTTCGAGGGCAAAGTTCGCTCATACCTTTTCTGCCCAATTAATAAATTATTTGGCTATGCATCTATGTGACTTTTGAATCGAGGGATTCTTATTGCGTTGGAGAGATGGGCTCAAGATCTACGAAAAATATGAGGAAAATAGCAAAATTACGAGTAGTATTCACTTAAACAACTTCTATTACATGTGTACTTCTCTAGATTGAAGAATGTACTTCCGGAAAGTAAGTTTGTACTTCCCTGCTTATTTATTATGTACTTCTAGGTGGGCTTCATAATTTTTCCGTTGAACTTCTAGGTTGGATGTGAACTTCAGAAACGAGTATCTAGTTAGACTCCCTCGACACATACATGAACTTCTCGGTTAATGTTTGTACTTCCGATGGCGTTTTCCGAGTAGTGTATAATAAAATAGCAACAATCGTCTCATCTGGTATCCATTTTTTATCTATGGCCACTCAAAATGTCAAAAGCGATTTCTAGCTAAGTGGGTTTTTTTTGCGGTCAAAGTTCGATCAAACATTTTTTCCCCCACGTTAATTGATTATTATTTGTCCATCATCCAATATTTGTCGAGTGAGTCTTGCTGCTGATAAGGGACAACCCAATGACATCACCACACCAAGCACCACCATTGGTCTAATGACAAGAGATAGGGTCAAAACCCTCCATGATAAGGTGAACTCGCTTCTCTCTATGTGTGATCTAGACACCCCCTTGTCTGGATTGCTACTTCAGTCTAACACCTTGTGTGTGCTCAGCTATGACATCCATGGAGATACCCGAATAGGTGGCAAAGTTGGACAAGAGACGAGACGAGAAGATGATGAAGAAGACCAGCTCTAGGGAGCGGTACAACCACCGTTCAGAAAACCGGCGGGCAAAGTCCAGCCGACGTGCATCGAAGCTAGGTCCATGTGGAAATGCTTGAAATCTTAAGTGCCAATGTGACATTACAAACAACGAGAAGCAACCTACAGAAGCCAAAGCCAAAGCCAAAGCAAGGAAAAATAGGAAACTCATAACACCAAGATGGATTTATGCCTAAGCCAAAGGAGTCCAACTGCCGAACAAACAACTTATGGGATTAAAGTGATAACTTATGATATCTGTCTATAAGTATGAGTTAAGCTTTCCCATGTGCAATGTCAGTGATTCGAGGACACTTGTAGACACCTAACACTTTATACCCTTACTGGATCGCCACCCATCGGCAACAACTTCACTAGGAATGCTGGTGATACGAGAACAAATGAATACATCTAACAGTATGTATTCATATATATATTCACAAATAAGATGTAAAATCACACATTCCAAAAATCTCTATTAATATATTTATTATACAAGTACAATATGGAGCTTTGTATAGAGATGTTAAGGATATTAAAAAGGACGTGAACACATAAAATACATTGTAACACATATAAATAAAACATACTAATCCGTGAAAGAATCTAATCATCCTTCTGCATTCTTAAATCTATGGAACGTTTGATTTAACAAATGGTTTTCTTATCCATTTCTCAAGAAACAATTCACAAAATAAACTATGATTAAGTTGTAAAGTATGATTTCAGACATGCGCGCCATAATAAACACATAGAACAATGATTCTTGAAATTTGGTGTCATTATGTATGTAACTAATTGTGCTTATAGAAAATATAATACTTATGTTACGTGCCTTAATAGAATAAGTTATAAATAAGTAAACATGTTTAGTATAAATATGTGACATTCAATTTATGGTTGTTTTTAACTCTTACCACATTTATTAATTCATCAAAACTTTGTTAGTAGAACCAAAGAGATGCCATCAACATGTAGCTGGCATATGAATAATTATCCTCCAACTCTCTTAGTAAAATGAGTGTGGTCAATTAGCGAGACTTGAAACCCGCAATCAGCTACCAACTCTCTACGATGATCATACCAAGTTTGTGGCATTTGCTTGAGCCCATATAAAGTTTATAGACATGATGGGAAAAATTGGGATCCTTGAGCCAAGGAGGTTGTTTGACATACACCAACTCACTTAGTGGACCATTAGGAAATGCATTTTTAACATCCATTTGTAGGACATGGATATGGAAGTAAAATACAAATTGATTCAAGCCGAGCAACGGGGGCGAAATTTCACCGTAGTCGATACCATCTTTTTTTGGAGAAATCTTGAGCCACAGATATTGCCTTGCTGCATATCACAATGTCATTTGCATTTTGCTTGCTCTTAAAATATCCACTTAGTCCCTACGCCACTAAAAATTTTGTGTGGCTTCTTCACTAATGACCACACTTTGATGCGCTCGAAGTTATGGAGTTCTTCATGAATGGCATCAAGCCAACCGGATTCTCGAGAGCCTCATGTACCTTTTGGGGTTCAAAAGAAGAGACGAAAGCATTATGTGCACAAACATTTGCTAATTGTCTATGAGTGGTTACCCTTGTCCAAGTTATGTTGTTTCGTTGTTAGCTTGGAAGTGATCTTCATTTCATGACGAACTCGAGCTTCTTCAAGAGATTCTTGAGATTCTTCTTCTTGAAGGATATCATCTTCGGAAGCTTGAGCATCATCTTTAACTTGATCCTGGACATCATTTGGTGAACCACCACCTTTAAGTTAATCGTCATCAACATTTGAATGATCTTGTCCTTGATCTTGTTCACTTGCTTGAGTAGCGCGATCTAGTTCCTCGATTACCTGTGTATCATCTGTAAATGAAGGTTATGACGCCCGCTGGTGACACTTCGTCGGCTCCGACCGCCACCAGAGCCTCCGGCAGTTTGACATGTGTACCATGATGTGGGCTGTCTTGTCCACCTGGCACTCCTCCCGCGAGCAGCCCCCCAAGGAGCCGGGCCTAGGCCCAAGGCGTCTGCCGAAGGATCTTGAGATCAGATCCCGCCGAGGTGCTTGGAGCTGCATGACGAGAACACCCGACCTTCACCAAGCACGCCTCGTCGACACCGCACCACTCTGCCCCACCGGAGAACATCACGCCACAGCGGCGCCAATTTCGGGAAGAAACTGTCGATGGGTGGGGACATTAATGTCGATATCCGCAAGTGGAAGGCCACCGCCACCATCCGCGGCATGGGGTTTTCCCGCCACATCATCCTGCGGCGGCGGCTATGGGGTCGGGGAGGACGGGAGGCAGTCGCGAAGCCACATTGAGAGTTGTGTGGTCAATTGACCAAACATGTTTTTGATAAATTCTTTGTATGCATGCATAAATCATGAATAAAGAATTATAAAATTAGTAAAACTACATGTATTTGACACCACAATTTTGAAATGACATCAGATGCTTCAATTTCCACCGCCACTCACGGGAGGGGCCCTGGCGGTCGTCGGCCGGGGGTTTTCACCATATCGCCCTAGAGGACGACACGGGGACGGGTTGCACACAAAACGCAGAGACGGGTTCAAGAAAATGAAATATAAGATTTCTGATTGCAGGCATTACAAAACCATAATAGAAATTCTCCAAAACGAGTAGGTGTGTGTGCCATAGATTCCATAAATACGGAAAAAATTCCATGTAGTTGGTCTCACTGAAATATTTCATTTGGAATTACAGGCAAAAAAATGTCTATAGTAAAATTGTTATGGTTTTATAAGTGCGGATGAAACAAGATCCATTGGTTTTTAAATAAAAAATAGAATCTCTCAATATTCATATGAAATTTCTTGGACTAAAGACAAGAGACCTTCAGTCTAGTTAAATAAGCCCTGCAATTAACACTTGCGGGACTTGAATGCTACTTCTACGTACCACACATAATTTACAGGCATGCATGCTCCAACACCAAACCAAAAAAACATCTCCCTGCTAATCCTGCGAAAGACTCAGACAGTCACAAACTGCGGGACTAAATTCCATTGAATTGATGCATCATGAAAAAACACAAGCATCACATCGACCATCAAACATTTCTGAAGTCGGAACATGCATATCTATCGGTCATCTTCGGCGCGCTCCATGGTGAGTGAGCCGTCCTTCATCAGGCTGTTGCTGAGTGTCTTGAACCGCTGCCTGGAGTACTGACGCGACGCTTTCCTCCAGTCCGTCCCGGACTTCATCATCGCCACGAACTCATCAAAGCTGACACGACCGTCCTGCTCGGCAAGCACGTACGGGTTCAGAGCAGATTCAGCAGACGGCGATCATGTCGTATGTACGAACGTGAGTACCTTGTCTGTGTCGACCTCCTGCAGTACGTGGTCGAGCACGGCGTCGTCGGCGCGGCCGGAGTCGTCGGCGAGCGCGTTGGCGAGCTCAGAGCGCTCGATGTAGCCGCTGCTATCCCTATCAAAGAACAGGAACGCGGTGCGGAGGTGCTGGTCGTTGGAGAGCCTCTGCAGGTGGATAGTGATGGCGACGAACTCGGCGTAGTCGAGGTATCCGTCGCCGTCCACGTCGGCGGCCTCCATGAGCAGCTCCATCTCGGGCTCGTCGAGCTTGGAGCCCACCCTGGCGAGCCCGGCCTTGAGCTCCTGGAGCGTGACCTGCCCTTGCGCTCGGTGTCCATGAGCGCGAACATCTCCTTGATCACCTCCACCTCCTCCGCCGACAGGTGCTCCGCGATGACCCGCATAGCCTTCTTCTTGAACCGGTTCATCACCGAGAACTGCTTCAGCCGCGCCCGCACCACGTCCCCCAGCGGCACGTTCGGCGCCGACTTCGCGTCCTGCAGCCACGGGTGCTCTGCACAGCCAAAGATGGATGTCACTCAACGACGACGAGCTCACGAGCCGACAGACGCCGGCCGTGAGGCGTGTTTGACGGAAGAGAACATGTGTAGGTCTGTGGTACCGAGGACTTGGCGGGCGGTGAGGCGCTTCCGGGGGTCCTTCTCGAGCATCTGGCGGACGAGGGTCTTGGCGCTGTTGGAGATCCGGGGCCATGGCTCGCGCTCAAAGTCCAGCACGCCGCGCAGGATGGAGCGCGCCACGCCCTGCTCCGTCTCTGCAATTCAGTTTCCGGAGTCAGTCGCCATGCCGATGAAGCATTCAGCTGGTGCGGTGCGTGAGAGGATGGAGATGGAATGATGGAGATCGAGCAAGTACCTGCCCAGAATGGCGGCACGCCGCAGAGGAGGATGTAGAGGATGACGCCGGCGCTCCAGATGTCCGCCTCGGGGCCGTAGTTTCGGCGGAGCACCTCCGGGGCCATGTAGTACGGGCTGCCCACTATCTCCGTGAACCGCTCACCTGCAGTACTTTTTGTCAGTAATTTTTTTAATGGTCTTTGTCAGTACATTCATAGTATGAATAACATCTTTAGACGTAGTTTGGCATCAAAGTATTTTTGAAGTATTCAACCAATACCACAGTTTCTAAAAATACTGTAATATTAAATACTTTGACATGTTTGGATGCATTGAATATTGTGGTTTTAAAAATTGAAGTATTGTCCAAAACTTTATTTTTCTGCCACATTAGAAACTTCAGTCGTGGCTTGTTTTTCCTAAACTGAAGTATTATCCAAAATTGAAGTATTGCTTTGCCTGGCGACTAAATAATTTGGTTTTCAAATACTCTCGTTTTATAAAAACTGCGGTGCCAAACTAGGCCAGCTTTTCCAAAACTGCACTAATTTCGAAGTATATAAAAAGAAGGTTTGGACCTCTTTTTCGAAAACTGAAGTATTGGATTGCCTAGCCACGAAAATATTGTGATTTTCGAGTATTTTTATTCTCAAAACACTTTGTTGCCAAACTGAGTTTATGCTTTTGTTACAGTGTTTGTTTTGATTTTGCAATAAGTAGGTTACAGGATGTTGTGATCGATGGTCTTGTGAACTAGTTTATCTTATGGCTGTGAGTTGGCTTGGAAACACCTATATTATACTCTCTCTTTTTGTTAAAATATAGTGCATATTAGTTTTAGTCAAACTCTAATTTTGAAAAGTTTAACCAGGTATGTATAAAAATATAATAACATCTACAATACCAAATACATAGGAGTATAATATAATATGAAGGAAATGTGTGATGGTTCGCATTGAGTAAAAAAATACAAAGTTTGATGTTGACTAGAACTAATATGCACGACATTTTGACAAGAGAATGACGTACTATATCCGATTTATAATAGTTCAAAATTGCGACACTTGCTTTGAATTGAAGGGTGTATCAATTTAATGGAAATGGAATTGGGGTCGTGATGCTCCTTTCGTTGAAAGAAAAATAAGGAAGAAACGAACTATCAGAAATGGGCCCTACAAACTTATTGAGCTCTCTGCTGGTGAGTTCGCGGGCCGGGCTAGATTGAGAAGTGTGCACGCAATTATATAGATACTCTAGAATGAAATTGTCTCCGGAACTGTTCAGCTCTATTTTCTTTTGATTTTTGGACGCGGTACGGCTTGAACAGCAGGTGCTGTTGAAGAGGTCGACCTACACGCGATCTGACCGTGGATGCAACCAATCACATACTGCGCCGCTCGTAGCGGAACTACTCACTCAAGATGTATACTCAACATTTGCTGCAGTACATCCAGCTGCAGTTCGAGAGCCTAAGTTTGTTAAAGTGGTTTTTCTAAGTGCCACGACAGCTACACACCCACTTCTTTTAATAGAGATATTTGGTGTACCAAAAATTTGAAAAAATCTATCTGCAAAACGTAATATAAAAGTTATATTGATTTGTAAATTTAATATGTTGCACTATTCGAGAGAAAAAAAAAGATACAATTTGATGTATTTTATATTCACATACATAGTATTTGGCTTGCTACCAGCCTACCATTTTTTTTGTACGGGGTACATACTATAAATTTTCCCTCTGGATATTGTTTTGTGACATAGTATGATCTTGTGCTACAATCATCATTTTCTTAGATTATTTTTGTGTTCTTTAGTTTAAAAAAATAAATAGCATAGTGCGTGCTTAGTGAGTCGGTGTCATAGTGCACAATCAGAGCTTGGGCCGAGTGCCTGGTGGCAAATGGGCCACGCAAGCATGTTTGGCTAGTATTGGGGGGCAAATAGGCCTAATACTGATGATTTTGTGAGAAAATAGGCCAAACAGTACTAGTTTTTTTGCTAAAATCTTCATGGGCTGGGGGCGGCGGCCCCCCTGACTCACATTGGGAAGGCATGGACCGGTTGCTAGAAAAATCCAGACACTATTGTTGTTTTTTCCACGAGAGTAGAAGCTCAAATTTTTAAGCGCACGATCTCGCTAAACATGCCCTCTCTTTAGAAGTGGGACGACATGTGTGGTTAGGTACTCCTTAAGATCGAGATATTGTACCTATGTACATTTGTGTTGATTAATAAAGTGCGAGATTTCCCTAAAAACATATAGCTCTGCCCCTGTCCTCAATCACAACGTTCCCAACACTTTCTTTTTGAAACCTTCAAACTGAAAGCTAAATTAGAAGTTCAATAGTAAGCATAATGTAGTCATAATAGTTTTATCGGCACAGCTCCGAATGCTTTGAAAGATTTGCAACCACAAGGAAGACGCACACATGTACATGTACCATTTATATATTTGAAATCTCATGTCACTATTTGTTTTCTTCGAATTTCGAGGCGATGTCGATTTATTTAAAATTTGTGAAATGTACTAGGATTATTATATATTATAGCTTCAAATAACTAGCCGCTCAGGATTAACAATCAGAGTCATGTAGCTCGGGCAACTCGCTCTCGCGACCGAGCTCGGGCAGGAACCGCCGCCAGCGCCTGATCTCCCACCTCCGGCCACCTCCGGCTCAGCCGAGCACAGATCCGGAGGCCCCCAGGCGTCCTCTCTCCATCCATCCAGAAGCCAAGCGCCGTCTTCGCCGAGGTCCGCAGCAGTCGTCGTCCTCCTCCGCACCCATTCTCCGACCTCGAGCACGTCCCCCCGTGCCGCTCCCCAGGCGGCACCGGGGAATCAGCACCGCCACCTCTAGCCTCTTCTCTGGGCACCCTCGCCGCCACTGCCACTGGCCTTCGCCGCAGTGGCGGCGGGCCCCGCTGCCAAAGGTAGTGGGTAGCTCGTCTCGGTCGTCCTTGGCGCCGGAGGTTGGCTCGAGCCGTCTGGGGCGGCAACAGCCAGCCTGCTGCCGACCGCAAGCCGGGGCGGCGGCCCCGGGTCATGGTGGTGGTGGTCTTCGTCAAGGCGGGTCGCGCCACGACGGGAGGGGCGTGCGCCGGGGCTGGGGTGGCGTGGCGGTTGCTCTTGGCCGCGAGGGCGGCAAGGGCAGCAGCCTTCTACCTCGGCGCCGCGGTAGGCGGCTGGAGTTGGAGGTGCCGGTATCCTGCCGGCGTGGTGCTCGGAGGTGTCGTCCGTCTTCGTCGGGCGCGGGGCAGCGGCGCCGCCAGGAGATGGGCCCGTGCGGGCCGCATCTGGGCCGTGCGGTGATGCTTTGGAGGTGCTCGCTGCTGGGTGTTTTCCTCGCGATGGGCGTCGTGCGGTGATGGTGTGCGGCTCGTGATGCGTGGCTGCGGAGGAGCGTGGAGGAGTGTGGAAGCTGGTGGGCTAGTCGGTCTCGTGGTGAGCGGTGCAAGAACGTCGAGCAAAAGCTCTGCTCCGGCTGTCGTCGGGCAGGCGGCAACGACGCCTTCTGGCGCCGTTTCTCTTCTTGAAGATGCCGTCGAGACGTGGTGCTCGCCTTTCACCCGGACCACTCCGGGGGAAACCCTAGATCTTCCGGGATCGGGCGATGATGGCGCTCTGTGTCATGCTCCCCCTTGGGGGCATCGTTCTTGGAGTGGTGACCAGCTGGAGGGGCTTGTGGTTGCGCGAGGTGGCGGCGAGGGAGTCGAGGCTGGTGTGGCGGCTGCAACTGCGGTTGTCTTTTAGGCCGGGGCGGCGGCCCCGGATGTTGGTACGACGTCTGTGGTCTGCGAGCAGCTCTCCTTGGGCAGCTTGGGCTGCGGGTGGCTGCTTCGTGCGGTGCCGTGGCTCGGTTGCGAGCGGTGCTATGTCGGGACGGCGGTCCCGGAAGGGGGTGCGTTGAGGCTTCTGTGGCGACGATGACGATGATGAGCGATGTCGGAGATGTGGCTTTGGCTGCGGTAGTCGGCTCTTCTCCGCGTGTCCTTGGGGTTGCCTCGGCATGTCTTGTTGCTGTGAAGTCGAAGCTGCTGCGGTGGGTTCCCGGTGGTGTACGATGACTGGCGACAGATGTTCCTTTTGGCGAGTTTCCACGGCGCCAGCCTGCCTGGTTCTCCTTCTTAGCTCTTCTTCAGAGTCGGAGCTGCGCTGCCTCTGCGCTGTTGGGGGAGCTGTCGCAGCTCCCCGGAGGGTTGTTCTCTGTGTTGCGGCGGGCGTCTTTTGGGCCGGGGCGGCGGCCCCGGATGTTGGTTCGACGTCCGTGGTCTGCGAGCAGCTCTCCCTGTGCAGCTTGGGCTGCGGGTGGCTGGTTCGTGCGGCGTCGTGGCTCGGTTGCGAGCGGTGCTATGTCGGGACGGCGGTCCCGGAAGGGGGTGCTGGCGGCGAGGTTGTCGGGGCTGCTTGGGCAGCGGCAGTAGCGGTTGCCTTTTAGACCAGGGCGGCGGCCCCGGATGTTGGTTCGGCGGCCGTGGTCTGCGAGCATCTTACCTGGTGCAGCTTGGGCTGTGGGTGACCGCGTCGTGCGGCGTCGTGGTTTCTCGTGGTTGTGGGGCTTCGCCCCGTGGGTTGTGTTGTGTTGTTGTATGGTTTTCGACTGGTTTCTTCCATAATAAACCGGGCACCTTCTGCTTAATAAATGGTGAGGCAAAGCTTTTGCCTCAGGTTCGGAAAAAAAATAGCTTCAAATAAATGGTTTTTCCTCTTTTTACAAAATATATATATGGCTTTTCCCATTTTCTAAATAATATACTGTTTTTCTAAAAAATTGATGCAGAAAAAAATATATGGGAATGCGAGCTCCCAAGACAAGCTACTCTTGTTGATAATGTGTTATCTACACAAAACAAGTTATGCACAAATAAGCGATTCATTTTATAGGCGCAACTCGGAATACTTTGAAAGATTTGCAATCACAATAATGACATGACGATTTCAGGAATACATTGAAAGATTTGAAATCGTCATGTCACTATTTGTCTTCTCTGGATTTCGAGGGAACACTGGTTTTATTTAAAAATTCCTGAAATGTACTAGGATTAATTCTTCAAATATATGGGTTTTCTCCTTTTATAAACTATAAAATTATATGGTTTTTCTGAATTTTTAAAACCTATGCAGAAAAAACTGTAGGGGAATGCCAGCTCCCAGGACACGTAACTCTTTGTTGATAATGAAATATTTACAAAAAATAAGTTCTGCACAAATAAGTTTGGCATTGCCTCAGAGAATTTTTTTTAAATAATATTTTTTTAATAGTAATTTCGCCTAATAGCACGCGCGGTGCTGTTATTTGAAAAATAGGGCGGCGTCGGCCCGGAGCGAGCCGAAAGTCAGGTTTCGGCCTGGAGGGGGCCGAAAGTTGGGTGTCGGTACGCTAAGCGACGACAGCTGCATGCAGCTCTGCGCGCGCGGCAGGCGGGGCCCGCGAGTTTCGGCGCGGAGCGAGCCGAAAGCAACTTTGGGCCTGGAGGGGGCCGAAAGCTAGCAGAACCCGTCGACGCGCCTCCTTTCTGCTCCCCTTTCTTCTCTTCTTCCTTCCCTGGTTTTTCCCGCCACCGTCTTATGCCAAATTTCTTCCCGCCACCTTTTCCCGCACAATTTCTTCGCGCCACCGTTTCCTGCCCAATAATTTCCCGCTTCGTTCCCGCCAAATGCCGGCACCGTCCAATTTCTTCCCGCCACCGGTTGTTCTATAAAACCCAGTCGAAGGTAGGCATGATACTCACTTGAGCGCAAGCATGGTGTGTATTGGTCCTTGCGAGAAGTGTGTGTCCGGGTTTCACATTTCCGCATCCGAGCATCTCGCCAGGCTTTCGAGCAATTTGAAGGTAGATGGTAGGGTAGTTCCAATTGAAGAAATTTTGCACACTGAGAGTCATCTCGCTTTGCTTGGGGCGAAGCTATGCCGCGATGGGTTTCCGTATAGAACCCCGCTCCAAATTCGTGCAGAAATGCTCAGGCTTGCAGATAAGTTTGACAGGAAAGTTACGAATAGTCTGTTCTACCGAACTGAAGCTGACCGTCATTTGTACGGTCGTTCCTGTCTCTGGGTAGTTGACAGCGATGATGACGACGATTTCATGCCGTCGTCAAAGGAAAGGAGGTTGAAGCACTGAGCAAGGGCAAGGAGAAGAAGGCTGAAGCACCGAGCAAGGGTAATGGCAAGAAGGCTGAAGCTTCGTCCAAGAGCAAAGGCAAGAAGGCAGAATCTTCGTCAAAGGGCAAGGGTGGCAACACGGCGGATGGTGCAGGCTGCATCGATGGGAGATAGGTAGAGTCTTTGTTTTACTTGTGTTGTATCGTAATATTTATTCTAACCGATCGCAAAATTTCTACACTGCATTAATCAACAAAATAATAGTACAACCTCCGATCCATATTAATGGACTCAACTTTATCTAGATACGGATGTATATAGTTAAGTGTTTAGACTAGATGCATCCGTATCTAGACAATGTTGAGACCATTAATATGGATCGGAGGGAGTACTATAATATTAACGCATCCACCAAATAAATTATTCCGACAGTAATGCTAACGAATCCACTGACTAAAATTGTCTACACTACTACTAACGCAACCACCAACAAAATACTTAATATGCACCCGTCCACTAACAGAGTATTATTACACTAAACAATAATTATCTAGTGACTAATAAGGGTTTACCCTTGACGCGTGTCGATCCGGTCAGCGCCGCTCTCCGGCTTCAATCTACCGCCACCACTGCTCCACCACAACACCACCTTCTCAAACAACAACTTGTACCATCACTAGGCACCATTGTTGACCACCATTGCTCCCAATCCTCCACCTCCACACCTCAAAACGACTCCACAAAAAGCTATCCCATCCACAGATCCTGGATGCCCCGTCCCTCCTCTCTCTTTTTTACCGATCAAATCTGTGGCAGCACAAATTTTTGGACTGGATTTGGTGGAGGGAGGAAGAGCAGGAAGAGGAGAGGAGGAAGAGGAACCAGGGAAGGAAGAAGAGAAGAAAGGGGAGAAGAAAGGAGGCGCGTCGACGGGTTCTGCCAGCTTTCGGCCCCCTCCAGGCTGAAAGTTGCTTTCGGCTCGCTCCGCGCCGAAACTCGCGGGCCCCGCCTGCCGCGCGCAGAGCTGCATGCATCTGTCGTCGCTTAGCGTACCGACACCCAACTTTCGGCCCCCTCCAGGCCGAAACCTGACTTTCGGCCCGCTCCGAGCCGACGCCACCCTATTTTTCAAATAACAGCACCGCGCGTGCTATTAGGCGAAATTACTATTAAAAATAATATTATTTAAAAAAAATCTCCATTGCTTCAGCTCGTAATTCTAATTCATTTTTCTTGCACGTAAACAATTTTCTGTAGAGTGTTTGAACTTTTTTCTGTAAGAATTTGTTTAACGAATTAAAAATGGTGATCAAGGAAGAAGAATTCTGCAAGCAAACAGACAGACCTGGTCGGAAGAAGACGGAGAGGCCGAAGTCGATGGCCTTGAGCTGGGCGTCCTCGCTCTTGCCGGCGTACAAGAAGTTCTCCGGCTTGAGGTCCCGGTGCATGACCCCGTGCGCGTGGCATGCGCGCACGACCTCCGCCACCGTCCTGGCCGCGGCCGCCGCGGCGCGCTCCGTGTACCTCCCGCGGGCCACGATCCGGTCGAACAGCTCCCCGCCGTCGCAGAGCTCCATGACGATGTGCACGGCGTCGTCGTCCTCGTAGGCGGCGCGCATGCGCACGAGCGCCGGGTGCTCCGGCAGCGACGCCATGATGGCCACCTCGCGGCGCACGTCGGCGACGTCCACGGCGGTGCGCAGGCGCGCCTTGGGGATGGACTTGCACGCGAGCCGCTCCCGCGCGGGGCCGCGGTCCGTGGCGAGGCGCGTGACGCCGAACTCGCCGCGCCCCAGCTCCCGGCCCATGTGGTACTTGTCGGTGACGCGGAGGCGCGGGTGGTGCGGCACCACGCCGTCGAGCACGCGCACCGTGGATGCCGAGGCCGCGGCCGCGCCACCGCGCGGGGCGTACGGGTTGGGCTTGGCCTTGTTTCGGCGCCGGGGCTTGGGGTTCGCCCTGGCGGTGGTGGGGCTCGGTTCTTGGCTGCGGGTCTGGCTCGGCGGCGTCGCCGGCTTCTTCCTGCCCTGCCGCCGCGCTGCCTCGGGCCGTGGCTGGGGCGAGGTGGTGCAGCAGAACAAGTTGCCCATCGGATCGACCACGATCGCCTTCTAGAAGCTTCTCGAAGCTTCCACACACCTCCTTGACACTCTTCCACAGCTGGCCTGATCGATCTTGCTCCCCTTCCAGCTTGCTAGTGCATGGATGGTGCAGACAGGCAGCACGGTTCCTTGGGCTGCACTCGGTCTGATGAAGAACGGTCAATCATGTTTTCTCTCAGCTAGGTTGGTACTTGGTAGGTACGGCATGGCCTCGCGGGGAAGGCCGGGTCCATGGCACGGCAGCGAAAGGAAGATGAGAGGAGGAAGGGATCAATGGGAAATTTATATTCAGGAGAGCTGTTCAATTCTAGTTAGTGCTCGATCGATATTAAAAAGGGTGGTCGCTTTGCTTCGTGCTTACGTTCTTCTCTTTCGACGGACGGACGGACGGATGTATTGGATGGACGATGAACTGAAGCCGTGGGTTGTTTTTCCCGAAGGCCTGACAGCTTTCCAAGGACGTGCAGTGCAGTAGTAATTTTTGTTTTTCTACTCCGTATATGATTAGCTGTTTCCTTGGCTACTCATGTGTTGTGGCGTGGAAACACCATCACGGTTTGTTGCATCATGGGAAAGAAAAGGCTTGCTACGTCGTTCCAACCAGTTGGTCTCCCTAGCTCCTCGCTGGTTGTTCCCCTCCCCTCGATGGATCTAGCTAGCTCGGGCAGTTCAACTGCAAGATCTCAGCACTAGCTGCTGTTGCATCATGGGAAAGAAGATAATGACCCGGCATCAAGGCGTGAGAGCGAAGGATGCTGACGGGGAAATAATGGCGAAACTAACCATCACCACCGTTATATCGAGATGCCTGATGGATAACCAAAACACAGCAGTATCTTCATGGACAACGACACCGGGGCGCTGATGGATTGATAATTCGAGCACGAGAGGGCGTGGAGGGACAGGCACTGCGCAAGCTCGAAAGGCGGGGGGTTTTAGCTTTTGCCGTTTCCGCTTTGGGGCTCTTAGGGAAAAGTAATCAAGGTTTGCGAGGACTAAACAACGGGGAAAGCAGCGCGCTATGATTACAGCATCAAGCGACGTGCAGCAGGGAGAATGATTCTGTTCCGTTCTAAAGCAACAGCATTCTTGCTAGCTAGTACTAGCCTCAACCTTGTTCAGCCCGAAACACTAGCCTCGTTTACCGAGACTGCGTGGTAACATCGGTCAGATTAAGACTACTAACGTTTAACGAGACAACGCGGTAACGTCAATAAATCAGATATGTTAAACACTAAGTTTACCGAGACAACGTCGTAACATCAGTCAGATGTGCTTATACTAACAAAAACAATGGAAGCGTTCGGCTGAGAGCTGGCATTGTTGGAGTTCTTAAGCTTTTTGGTGAATTAACCTGCAATTCAGTGGGAATATGACTAGTAGATCACACGTCAAGCTCAGCAGGACTTGGTTCGTGTTCTCAGAACACAAGAATCGGGATATACATATTTTTCCTTTGGTCAACTGTCTGGCTAAGTCCTACCAGAACAATCTCCTTAAAACAGACAAGGACATCACGCGTAAACAAAAACATTTTATTACTGATGTACAACTCCTGGGCGTAAGAAAACGACCGCTACTCGGAACCTATGTCAGCTAGCACCTCACCCACCTGAATTAAAAGGCTTGTACTACTCCCACCACGCAATTTAGGCATCACGAAACGGTACCTGAGGCAGGTTGAGAGAGGCGATCGTGCGATCGTAAAAACCCCATCTAAGATTTCCGTCCCTCTCGCCGGTGATGCTGCCGGTCCGCTCCGCCTCAGGTGGCCTTAGAGCCTTGGAGGCGGGGCGGATCATGGCCTCTCGCTAACGAGAAGTCTCCCTTTCTCAGTGTCTTTTTTGAAATGGCGAGACGACGGCTGCATCTTGAAGTAAAATAAGGTTCTCCCGTCATATCCTCACTCTGGTGGTGTGCCTAGCGCCAGCGGGTGCGTGTGGAGGTTTATGTCTGGCAGATCACATGGGATCCAGTCAGTTTTCGTGTTTGTCCGTGTGGTTGCAGGTCTATCTTTTTCAATCTACGGTTGTCATTATTGACGATGGGTGAGGGCCCTCGGAGCCTTAGCACGACAACCTCCCGTCTGTCTACTACAACAATCTCTACTACGACAAGTTTTACCCAGCTCCAGTGAGGGAGGGGTGAGGATGACGGCGCGCCTTCGACTCGCTTCAGTCTTTGTGTCGTGGTGGTCCGAAGACCTGTTTTTAATTTTATTACTTTTGGGATTCTTTGTATGGTTGTTGATGATCAATAAATTGGTTGGCCTTTTCGGAAAAAAATGTACAATGGGTTATTTCTTAGTCTTATCACTAGTAATGAGATATCTCTAAATTTGTGGTGAGACATATTGTGCTGAGAGATGAGGCTAGAAGATAATGGAGTTGTCGAGATTTGGAGCCCTTACTCTGCAATTCCGACCGATTGTTTCATCAAAGCTGGAGCCCTTACTCTGCAATTCTGACCGATTGTTTCATCAAAGCACATCGGATAGGTTCAGTTTCAGCTCAACACTGTCAACGGGAAGCAAACTCAGTGGCGCATAAGTTAGCTAGGCATGCTTTTGATTCAAACTCATCTACCTTTTGGGACTCGGACTGGATCCCCCGAGCTTTATAGCTCCAGATGTAATAAACATGTATCCGTGTTTGAGATGAAATAAAATGCGCCAGGTGGCTTTCCCTAAAAAAAAAAGATGAGGCTAGAAGAAAATGCTCTTTTTTTCAGTTCTCTATCCTCTGCCTCAGTAATCAGCCTATATGGCAACGACAGCATTGGACAAAACAAACACGAAGGAAAAAATAAAAACGAATATAGGACTACTGAAGCCACCAAAGCATTAAGCATTCAACTCGACAGGCTCATAACGAGACAGCCTGTAGACGACGACGACCTGATATTACCCAAGACAAACTAAAAAAAGCCACATCTAACGAAAACAACCAAACCAGGAGAGAAAACAACCAAACCAGGAGAGAGATATGATAAGAAGCGTTCGGATGAGAGCTGGAATTGTTATTTCTTAAGCTTTTGGGTGAAGTAACTTGCAATTCAATAGGAATAAACAGGTTACATTACATGTCTGCTAAGCAGAACTTTGTACGTGTTATGAGAACACAAGAGACCAGATAGTGTTTCTTCCTCTCTTGGTCAGCTGTCTGGCCAAGTCCTACCAGAATCTCCCTAACACTAAACAACAGGCAAGGAGAACACGCCTAAACAAAACATTTTATTATTGATATAAATCCTGGGTGTAAGAAAACAGCCATCACTCAGAATTATATCAGCTACTTTGACACCTAGCACATCGCATTGAAGAACCTAGATGGATTGTTAAAGACAAACAAGAATTGTGCAACTATCGGACAGCATTGGACAAAATAAACAGAGGGAAAAAATAGAAAGCTACGATCCGACAAACACTACTGTAGCCACCAAAGCATCCAACTCAACAACAAGCCAAACGACCTGAAATTACCAAAGACAAACGAAAAACAAGACACGTCTAACCAAAACAACCAAACCAGCCAACACCATATGACGAGAAACATCACTTACATCAGAAAAACGCAAGAGAACCAAATTGGAGGAAAATATGACCTGAAGCTATTTTCCAACAAAGATTCCACATTATCGACCAACCATATGCAGTCATTGGAGCGACAAAATAACTCACAGATGGGGCGAACTGCGAAATAATAACAGACTAAGTTAGTTCTATAAATGACAAAATGGCTCCCAGACTCCCTTTCCTCTCGTGACAACCCAAGCAAAATAATACAGACTAAGCATTCGCGCCTAGCTCAACCCTCTCTGTATACGCCTGGCCACCTCCCTGCTGGCCTCCTCCCTGGTTGTTGTAATAGTTGCCGCCTCCAGAGCGGCCACCCCGGCCCCTGTTGTTGAAGTTCCTCTGCTGGTAGTATCCACCATCATCGTTGTAGTAACCGCCTCCACCACCCCGGCCATTCTGGTACCCACCGCCGCCGCCCTGATAACCACCGCCTCCGCCCTGGTAACCGCCTCCGCTCTGGTATCCACCGCCACCTCCCCGGCCATTCTGGTATCCGCCACCCACACCACGGCCTCCACGCCCACCTCGGCCATTGGGATAGCCCCTCCTGCCACGACCACCACCCCGCTGGTTGTGATGAGATCGCTTAGGCTGCTGGAACTCTTGGTCCTGGGGATCTGCATCCCTCTGATCATGTCCTTCCACATCCAATTTCTCCTGCTCTGCCTCAGCTATGGGATATTCCTCAGGAGAGTTCACAGGGGCATCACCATCCTGAAATTGTTATGTTAGTATATACAAGAAATATATTGAATAATAAACAGAAAAATCTGGCCCCTGGTCATGGTCAATACCACATTTTGAACATCAGCTGCATTAGACTGCTCATTGTAGATTTCTGTAGCATGTGAGCCTTCATTTTCATCCTGTCAAGTAAAAATACCAACAAGGTCAATACACAAGGCTCACTTCTTTTCTCCTTTCAGTGGTCAACAGACAAAATACTACAACCTCTATGCTGGAAATGCCTCATGATGAAACAGCAAGAATTTAATACAACCACTTATCTCAACCTGGGTTCATTATAAAAATCCACACCATTTTGCTAGCTTCATACTGAGCTTCTATACAAACATCACAAATGATTCTGATCACATACTAGCATCGGAAAATTACCCATCCAAATACACGAATAAGCAACAAATCAAAGTTATAATTCAAGCAAAGCATCTGATTATTTTGCCACACGTAGTATTGGGTTAGGTGCTTGTTCATGTTCACGATTCTGATCACATGCTAGTATTGGAAAATTAGTGCTATAATGATTTTCTGGACATGACAGAGGCTCTTTATTTGCCTGAGTGCAACTAAAACAGACTTCCCTGACAACAAGATCCTATTAGATGGGTAGCCTGGCCTCTTGAGTCTTATTATTATAGAATCTAATGAGGCAAGGGGTCCAGCCAAGTCAGTTAAGGATATAGTTTGGAATCAGCATAAGCATGCCCATGGGTTATGCCTAAATCCTTCTGTGAAGATCAAGGCCAGAAAATAATCATCATCTTAATAAGAGGTAGTGGAAGCAAGTGTACAGGACAGTGCTGATATTAGTGTTTTATTCATAACATAAAACTTGCAAGTTTTTTCTTTATAATAGATGTAAAATGTATTTTTCTTTCACAGTTTTATGATGCATCATTTAAAAAGTTTAACCCACCTAACTGATTTATTATATAGACATGGAGGCTCTTTTGGATAGTACTCTATTCCAAAGAACTGCCATAAAACAATTTCTCAACATAATGTCTGAGGAAACATGCAACAGGTGCTGCCAGGAAAAATTGTAATGAAACAAATCATGACTTCGTTAAAAGCATAAAGAACTGTGCACAACTGCACATTCACACACGGGTTAGCTATTCCCTTTAAAATTTAGGGAAATCACATCACCTTTCTGCAAAAAGGATACCAGAACGAAGTAATACTGAAACATCTTCATTTTGTTTTAAAGGCATGGAAAGATGTGAACTTGCACCGACAGGTTAGGAATTCCCTAATGCAATTTAGGAATACAGGGCCAAAATATAAAGATGAATAGGTACTGCTGCATACATAACTTCTACACCATTAAATAATAGTTACAGTGAGTCCTTAAGGATAGAGCCCACCCGTATCGTGTTATGGTGAGGAAAACAATCTGTTGTCCGAATTAATCTTATGTAGCTTTTTTTGAAAGTATTAGTGATAAACACAGATAAGCACCTCAAATCAAGCTTGTAGAAAAAAACCGCAAGAAAGAAAAGGGTAGCTTCAGCAGCAGGCCAGACTATAACAGTGTAGGTGCTTGTAACTAGAAATAACAAGTGTTCTTCAAAAGGTTAAGACAAGTTTTTCCTCAGGAGACAGAAGAAAGTAAACAATACCCACATTAAGGAACTATATAAACCAAATATTATGAATGATTGTTGAACTTTTAGTGTTATATTCTAAAAACATATTGGAAAATTCAGACACGTGAAGTGGTAAAATGGAATGTATGGATTAAAACACTCATGTGATTGCATGATGAATTTTGAATTCTAGCACACTCATTCTAGTGAAATTTTATCATACAATAATCTTTGATACTACAAAAATTCAATTACTGTGTTGCAAACATGAAAGCACCATCAAGACAAATTCAGTTAATCTATTCTTATCCTGCTCTAAAATAGTAGTGACACCAGACATAGTACTACATAAAGATCATAGCGAATTAGTTATTATTTTTGGTGTGTTTCCTCCAGAACAGCAATGCACAGGCACTATGGTATTATCTACGCAATGGTACTCGACATCCGTATGAAACAGCATAGAAATATTATATATCCTCACAGATCACACCCGAGATAAAGTGACCCTTAATTCTTTTACCCCAGATAAAGTTCTCAATAATTGGACTGAATCAGCTCAGACAGCAGCAGCAGAAAATGATGATGATGATAATAAAATTATTAGCACAGCAAATCGATCATGACACAGATCACAAAAGTATGACTTCCCAGTGCTAAACACAAACTAAGTTACAAAGAATGTGATATCGTATTCACCTTGTGACCTTCAGCAGCTAGGTTCTCTTCCAGTGATGGTGCCTCTGGTGAGACAGCAATGCTCTCCTGTGTCTGCACACCTTCAGCTGCATAGTTCCCAACTGCAGCCGCTGTGTAGTAATCAGATGCCATGATCCTGTCCAGCTTAGTCCTCACCGCAGCATCTACAGAAAAAAAAAACACGGATTTTCAGTAACTAATAATCGCCTGAAATCAAACCAGATTAAAAATCTAGTATATAAGTACTCACATGTAATAGGGGAATCAGGGTAGATCGGCTGATCGGCACGGGCGAGCCATAAGCGGGCATGATGGGCGCAGGCCTGGAGCGCATCGCGATGGGAGACGCCCACGGCGGGAGCAGGGCGAGACGCAGCAAGGGCCGCCAGAGCAGACACGGCGTCGAGGTCGTTTTCCACGAGCAGGTCCACAGTATCGTCCCCGACGGTGTCATAGGTGATGCAGCTGCTCCGCTCGTGCTGGCGGGCGACCATGTTGGCGATGAACTCGCTCTGCGGCTTGACGTCGAAGAGGGAGCCGAAGTACACGAGCGCGAGGAGGTCCTGGACGGACGAATCGGAGCCGGCGGCGGGGGCCGGGGCCGGGGCGGGGACGGTGGCGAGCTCGTCGGCGAGGGCGGCGGAGAGGGGCGCGCGGAGGCGCTCGAGCTCGTCGATGAGCGCGGCGACGACGGGCTTGGAGCGCAGCACCTCCTTCTGTTCCTGGTTGAGCGCCTTGCCGGCGGCGGCGGACTCCTCCATCTGCGCGATGCGGTTCTGCTTCTTGCGCAGCGCGCGGAGGCGCTTGGAGACGACGGAGAGACGGGCCCGTCGTTGGCCTCGGAGACGGCCGCCGCCGCCGCGGCCAGGGAGCCGGAGGCGGAGGCGGTGGGGAGGCGGCCATGGCGTGGCTAGGGTTTTAGGGGCGATTTGGGGATTTGGGCTTGGGAGGGGAGTCGGGGCGGCGAGCGTGGGAGGCCCGTGACACAGACTGCAATTTATGGAGGGAGACGAGCAGGGTAGGGCTATCGGATGATCGGGCGGACCTCGTGGTCTCGCACGAATCGCGAGGCACTGCTCCTCTGTTGTTACCGCCTTACTTGTGCCACTTGTGCATTGCTTCGACCTGACTGCGTGTAGGTTTTTTTTTTCCTTTTTCTTTGAGGAGGCTGCGTATAGATGGGCTTTGTTTTTCTGTAACTTTGGTTTTTATGCTCAATCAAATAAATTTTCAGCTTTTATGTTAAGAATATGATCGTTAAGAAAATATTTCAAGAATATATGGGCATGAGAATTTCAGTGATACAAATAACAAGAAAAACATGCGAGGGATAGCCTCAACAACCATCCTAGATGAACTCATGTCTATTAACCAAAGTGCTTTTGTGCTGGGACGTCTTTTTTTGTATATTACAATCCATGAACCAGATGTCATGTTTTACGAAATGGCATATATTAGGGGAGAAAGGTTATGGGGTGGTGAAGCTGGACATTACTAGCTTATGATCTCTTAGAATGGCCGTTCTTGGAACTTGGAAGAGGGACATGAGGAGAATTGGTATCTATGATCAAATTGTCAACATGATGATGGAATGAATCTCAAGGAGGCAAGCATGGTAAATCATCCATGGTGGGGCGCGGGGGGGGGGGGGGCAACCATACCATTCTATTTTCTAAAAATTGCTTCTAAACATGTATTATGCATAAACTTTTCCTTTGTGTATCATGGCATAGGGGGGGAGGGGGGCAAGGCCCCTGCTGGTCCCCCTAGCTCTGCCACTGCTCTCATGAATAGTGTCATCTTCCTCACATAATTTATCAAATATTTTGAGAAAATACTTGCCACCACGATCTGACCTAAGACGCTTGATATTTCCCACAATATCAAGTTCATGATTTTTGAATTGTTGGATAATAATGCAAGTTCATGATAAATCCCACAATATAAACCATGACTAAAACAAGTACTGTAATGTGAAACTCGAACATATTAGATACTCGGTTTGGTGTAGACTACGATGACGGCACAAGCACCGAAAGGAGACAAAAACTATAGATTGGTCTGTTGTGTTTGGTGGTGGCTGAAGCAAAAAAGCATGACCAATTGAGTAATGCAAGCCACCTTCCTTCCTCCTTCTATGAACTGAAGCTCAAGGCCCATGACAGTGACCGGATCGCGTCAATCTTCGCAGGGGAAACATGCCTACTCATACATGTAGCATACGAGGAGAATCGAACGCTCTCATGTCACGGTCACAATCGACTAGATTTCCGACTTTTTTGACTTCACGGCAAAAGAAGGCTACACCTTGTTGGAAATGGACCGGATTTTGGTGGACTATTCATGCGCATGTCGCACGAGCATTTCCGCCGCCCGGCCATGCGAGACGAGCGAGAGTGAGTGTTGTGTTCTCTTTCTCGGCTCATTACAATCACTTACTAAACTAGTGAGACTCGATTATATAAAGTGATCTCGCTCTTTTTCAATAGGACTAAATATTGAACCTCCACCTCTTGCCACACATGAGCTTTAAGATATCAATAGTAAATCTAAAATCTTATTGTGCCAAGACCATATATTTTCGACAAACTGGTAGAAAAGGTACCTACTATATTTTGGGATCTTCGGGTTGTGTCTAACTGTTTACCAGCTGACTCAACCACACGTAGGTACGTCGGGTCTGGTTTGTTCAGCCACCTGACGGTCTGTGTATCCCTATCATTGTTACTGTCTAATAAAGTGAGTCGTTATAAGAAATATCAACTTTTTGGATCAACTAATCAATTAGATCAACGAGCAAGAGATTTTATCTCAAGTACAACCCAATGAAAGTTGTATCACTAGTAGAAACAGGGGCTTCAATACCGGTTCCAGAGGTCCTTTAACACCGGTTGTGCAACCGGGACAGTTAAATCGGGACTAAAGCCCCCCCCCCCTTTAGTCCCGGTAGGCCACGAACCGGTGTTAAAGGCCTCCACGTGGGCGGAGCTGCGCGCGCGCGGGCGGAGGACCTTTGGTCCCGGTTGGTAACACCAACCGGGACTAAAGGTTTCTGCTTTTTTTCCGCTTATTTTTCAGGGTTTAGGGTTTCTGCTTTTTTTCTTTTCGCTTATTTTTCAGGGTTTAGGGTTTCGGAGGAGATCACGTCGATGCACAAAAAAAAATCGCACACGTGAAGATCACATAACACACATACAACTTGGTATATATATGTACACATATAAAGTACTCATTACATGGAGATCACTGCTAGTACATGGAGGGAGTCTATTTTTCGATATAGTGGAATTCTCCGGATTCAGCTATGACCTCCGTAAGGAAAAATCCCATCAATTCCTCCGCAATTGCTTTTACGCGGTTTTTTGGTAGGAGCTGGTTCCGCTTCCTTGCCATCTTTAAAAGAAGGAGATCAAATCAATTATGAAGGAAACTAAACACAATTGATGGTAGCAAAATAAAGTTGTGAATGATGTTTAATTACCTCTTGATTTTTTCGACTATTCACTCTCTCATTGACCTTCATGTGAATATACTCGCAAACGTAGTATCCACATAAATCCGTCCCATGTGGTTGTCGCAGGCACCACTATACGAGAATAGAATTCAATCAAATAATAATCAAGAGAATGATAATGGTATTGAAACTAGAATTAGAGAGATATGCGGACCTAGGTACGTAGTACTACTTACATTGTTAGCCTTAAACTCCAGCTTATCTTTCCATTCACCGCGTTCTTCCATGATGAACTGTTTCCAAACCCTGCCCGGCAAAGAAAATGAATTGAGAGTTATTACTTACTTGATATCAGGAAATGAACGAAAAGAGGCCGATATTGTGCGATTGAAATTACCTCTTGAGCATATAACGCACGCTCTTGTAATCATCAGGGTCTCTCCTTAATGAGTCCATGATTTCAACTTCTCCAACCTCGATTCTAATGATCATCAGAATGAAGTGGAACCTGCGCATGTTTATATACGCAGTTATTCATAACTCATCAATTACACTTAACATCGGGAAAGCAAAATAGAATGTGTACAAGACAGTAACACTCACTTGAAGTTGTAAGAAAAAGTATTTCTTTTTTGGTACTTTGTCGCTTTAAAAACGTTAGCAAAAACTCCTCTGTGTCCTGGGCATACTGCTCTACGGTGACTTCATGAACTTTATCCAGGTCAATGAACCCAATGTACCAGATTCCTCTCACTCTGCATTCACGAATCTTCATTCTGCATAATAGCGTACAAAAGAATGTCGTGAGGATAATTACAGGTAATGAACGAGCTTAACTAATGAATTAAATTACACAAATAAATCACTTACAGACAATAGCAGCTGACGATAGATTTGTCGAGGGCACGTTGATTGTACATCTGAAAAAGTTCGGAGAACTCAACCCGCACAGCATATTCTCGGAAGTAGTGCTCTTCCTTAACTCCCGCCATGAAATAGAATCTCCCTTCTTTTGCGGCGGTCATGTACCAGTTATGCAATTTCCATAACTGTGTTGTTAGAGCATTCGGATCTGTGACCAGAGGCTGCCCGGGAACATATTGATATGCTAGCTCAGCAATGACGTAACCTGTCTCGCCATGGATTTCCTGAGCAACAATATTGTCGTTGTAGAGGGCCGCCTTATCAGAAGGCACAATGAGCGGGGCGATCGATTGTACTTCTTGTTCTCCGAGCCGGTGAACTTTTTTCCCGCATTTCTTTTCCTCCGTCTGTGAGCTATGTTGCTTGTTAATACCGCGCTCATAGTCTGAAAGGGGCGTCACTGGAGGGATATATAAGTTGTCATAGGTGCGATCAAGTCTCTCACTTGGTATAGTCTTCAGAAGTTCCTTTACGGGGTCATGTCTTTCCTGTTTTTCCGTGCAAAAAAGGCTGTCACCTCGGCACGCGTGCTCTCTTCTAATTCCTCCTTACTCATCTCACAAGCTAACTCTCAGGAGTCTTGACTTTCTTGGGTATGTTTGCACGTTTCTTGACAGGGGACCTCTCTTTCCTGAGCATAGTACCAGTCGACGTGAACAGCTTCCGCTTTGTTAAATTACTAGTGGGCGCATCAGTCGGCTGACGGGACGGCGCGGGCGATGGACTCGCGGTGGGCTCCCAATCGTCGGGGAGGGCGGGTGGACTTTGAGGTGGTGGATTTCTACTCGGAGGAGTCGGTGGCCTTGGCGCCGAGTCTGAAAACACGATGTATTTCTTCTTCCATAGAACGATACCAAGCTCGACTTCTCCCAGTGTCTTCTCGTCGTCACCTCCAGGAATGTCAAGATCCATTGTCTGGAATCCCGGCATAACTTTTGTCACCCCGACACGAGCATAGCCAGCTGGAATCTGACCAAAATGCAAGATTGCTCCAGGTTGATTTGGTAAAGCATAGCCATCCGCCACCGGACAACTAATGTTCTTCATTGGCATATGTAGCTCACAATTTGTCTTCTCCGTGATATCATCCACGAGGTAGTGAGCCGCCGACGGTTCGACTGCAGGATCTTCTAGCTGCGTGGAACCCACGCTGCTTTTCCGCTGAGATGGTGATGCATGTAAAATGCATACATGAACTTTGCACTTTAATTGCTTATATTCCAATCATATTTGCATCATATAAGGGTTATATCAATGTTTTATAATGATTTTTGGGAATATTCATTTATTTCCTATTTTTATGGAATTAACCCTGCACAGGCAGAAAACCCCGTTTTCTTATTTTAATGTTTCAGGGACCCAAACGTCAACGAAATCACCTGGAAATTTACGGGCGTCAATATTTGGAAGGAAGAAGACCTGTGGGCGAAGGAAGCGAACAAACGGAGGTCCGAGGCCAAACGGGGTGGCCCACGCGGCCAGGTACTGTGGCCGCGTGGGCCCACCGTTTGGCCTCGTGGCTCCGTTGCCTTCGATCTTTCTCCACCGACATCGTCTTGACCTAAAAACGCCTATAAAAAAGGTCCCCCGACGTTCTCTGGAAGGAGCGCCGCACAAACACAGAAACACCGAAACGGAGATCAGGAGCTGCAGATTGGAGGGGGAAAACTCCGGCGGGGCGCTGCCGGCGTGGTCTCCATCTTCTCCATCGACTTCTCCACCGTCTCCATGATGAAGAGGGAGTAGTCCACCTCTGGACTATGGGTTTGTGGAAGTAACTTATGTATCTCTCCTCTCTTGAGCTTCACTAATTAGCACCGTATGAGCTGCTGAACATGATTACGGTCACCGTTGTAATACCTTTGTGGTGGATCTTTATGAGTTAATATATGTTTGAGATTGCAATGTTTGTTTCAGTTATGAGTATAGATGCATATTATGTACCCCGTTCTTGTCTACTTGTTTTGATCAAGCATGTTTATGAGAGCGTGTGTGGGGGAACGTGTGCATTAGTTGGAGTAACGGGGGGTGGCTAGTGCAGTGAACGTGAGAGAAAGTTCTGCGATCCACTTTGGTATCTTTACCTTACTTTGTTGCCTCACTAGGGATAAACTAAAATACCATGCTACCGGGGATGTGGGCGTGACCATTGCCACTACTCCATGACTAGATCTAGCATGTTCTTATTTTCACTTCATGTCATGATACTTAATGCTATACTCTGAGTTATCTTAATTACTGAGGTGTTATGATTTAGTTCGCATCTTGGTGGAGTATAAGAGAGGTTAATAACCAAAAGATCTCTATGTTAGGACGTGATGCCCATATATCTAAGTAACTTGTTATCAAACCCTGTGTTGCAATCTCATATGTTAACTGTGTGTGTTCCATTGTCTACCACTTTATAAAGAGAGAGTGCATTTGTGAAACCATGAACCCCAGTCCATTTTTAATCATAAGAAACACCTTTCCAACACCATATACCACTTTTCTATTTTCAGCCATCATTAAATCCGAAAATACAAAAATACTTTTCATCTTGCATACATCATTCAAAAACCCAAAAATATCATTTATCATTGCATCCACCATCATTGCATATTTATTTCTTGTTTGCATTGCATAACTATCCTGATATCATTCTTACACCTTGTGCTTGACAACCACAGGTGAGGTTGAGGACCAAAACATCTAACCTTGTTTTGTAGGTAACCAAAAGAAGGATAAGAAGATAAATCTACCACTTCAGATTCCCCGAGAGTTCGATATTAAACCCTCGAGTCACCCCTCGTGGGGAAAACTGTCTTCCACTTACTATACACTCTGCACTTGGAGTCTCAACCTAATCCCGTTTATTTTGCAGGTATCAAAGCCTTGCTCTTCGGGACCATCAAGACGTTTTCTGGCGCCGTTGCCGGGGAATCGTAGCTGAGAGATTTATCCAAGGGTGTGCATCATCGCATTCATCTCACAACAAAGTCAACGTCACCAACTTGTGCTAACACCTAAGCTTGGGGAGGTTGCACCTACGTGAGCACCATCTTATCCATCTTTACTTACAAAGCAATTTATTTGTTTTGTTAGTGTCATTGCATATCATATCATATTTATTTCAGTTTTGCATAAAAAATTAAAAATACCAAAAAAAACTTGCTAAAATGGGAGAAAGAACTAAGTGTGTGACTACACAAACACTCCTAATGATCAATTTATCACGAGAGCTATTGCCACACCTAAGATAAATGCTGAGAGTTATGAAGTAAGTCCTAGTTTGTTGAACTTGATAACTAGGGAACAATTTGGTGGTAGTGCTATGGAGGATGCCTCTATGCATCTTCATGACTTTGTTGAAATATGTGACATGCAAAAGTTTAAAAATGTGGAAAGTGATATCCTAAAACTGAAGTTATTTCCTTTTTCACTTAGAGGAAAAGCTAAAGAGTGGTTGCATTCCTTGCCATCTGGTAGTATTAATTCTTGGGATGATCTAAAAGAAGCTTTCATTAAGAAATATTATCCCCCTGTTAAAATTTTGCAAAATAGAAACAACATCCTTTCTTTTAGGCAAAATGAAAATGAACATGTTGCTATGGCTTGGGATAGGATAAAACTTATGCTTAGAACTTGTCCCTCACATGGAGTTAATGAATGGACCATATTACACTCTTTCTACAATGGTTTAAACTACATGTCTAGAAACATACTTGATTCTGCTGCTGGAGGTGCTTTTATGAGTAAGACTATAGTAGAAGCTAAAAATATATTGGAAAGCATTTTACAAAACTATAGTCAATGGCATACTGATAGGGCACCTAATCCTTCTAAGAAAGTGAACTCTATTGAAGAAACTAATGATTTGTCATCTAAAATGGATACTATTCTTGCTTTGCTTAATAAACCTAGTGTTGAAAATGTTCCTTTGCAAGAACTAGTTGGAAACAATTCTGAAAATATTGATGTCAACTTCATTAGGAACTATGGTAATAATGGGTATGGTAACAACAATTATAACTCTTATAATAAACCCCCATATGTGCCAAATAAATATGCTTCTAGTGGTAATGTTTCTAGTGACTTGGAAAACACCATTAGATCTTTTATATCTACCCAAAAAGAGCTTAATAAGGAATTTATCTCTAAGTTTGAAAAACAAGATGCTTTGTTTGAAAGGGTAGATCAGCTTACTAAGGAAGTCTCATCATTAAAGAGCATCATTACAGCCCAAAAACATGAGGAAACAATAAAATATTGCCAAGAGGTTATCAATAAGTCTTGGGAACACATTCATGAGCAAGAGAGAGTTGCTAAAGAATCTATTGGGGTAATGAAAGAGGTTGAAGTTGAGGAAGTTAAAATGCTTAATGAAGTCAAGGATCCTTTGCTTGACTTAGAAAATTGTAGCTTGCATGAATTAATATCTATCTTACAAAAATTTGCAAGTGATCCTTCCATCAACACTAACCAAGCAGGTTTTGGTTCTTATATTGCTAATCATGTCTTGAAAGAAAAGATTGCTAGGTACAACCAAGAGGCTATGATACCACCTAAGCTTGGGGATATGTGGATACCTAAGGTACTAGTAACTATTGGAAAAGAGACACACCATGCCATACTTGATCTAGGATCTAGTGTCTCTGTTTTATCTAAAGAACTATATGAAGTGCTTGAATTGAAAAATCTTGAAAAATGCTCTATTGAACTAGCACTTGCTGATGACTCTATTAAACATGCTTTGGGAAAAGTAAGTGATGTTATGGTAGAGTTACATATGACTTTTGTGCCTGTGGATTTTCTAATCATGGACATGGGGAATAAAACCTCTAGTCCTATTATTCTTGGAAGACCTTTTCTTCGTACCACAGGTGCTATCATTGATTCAAAGGAAGGGAATGTAAAGTTTCAGTTTCCACACAAGAAGTGCATGGAACACTTTCCAAGGAAGAGGGAACCACCAAAGTTCAAGCTCCCTCATGAGCTTCGTCCACAATAAAACAACAAGTAAGAAGCCTAGCTATATGGCTATAAAGAAAGCGCTTTGCGGGAGGCAACCCGGTTATTTTTATGTGTGATTTTTCTTTGTGTCCTCTTGCTGTAACAAGAGATTTGTTTAGTTAGGTTCTGGAGTTTTTAATAAAGTGCCAAGTTTTACCCTTTTTGGTTTGAAAAAGTTGCTTATAGCGTTCGGAGATTTTATTCCTGCACGAGTCAGTGCACGGTATGATTTTTAATTCTTATTCTGTAACTCCGAATGAGCTCATATTTGAACTGTAGTTGCAACTTTTCATCCTCTGTATGCATGAATTTTTCGGAATTTTTCGAGAAAGTTTGGTAGGGTAGAAAAATACGTTTTGCTGCTGCTGTTTTTCTGGACAGATTCTGTCCCATTTTGTTTGATGCATGCTTTGAGCTTTTAAGTTGAATCTTTTTGATCCAATTGAGTTTATGAGTAGGCATACAACATTATACACTTTCTGGACATGTCATATGAATTTTTGTTCAAGGATTATATGCAGCAAGGAACCTATTTGTTTATCACTATTAATGCACCCCACAGAAAAGAGATGGGAGAAACGGTGTTTTGAAGTTTTTTCACAGGGATTGGAGGAGATGC
The DNA here is from genome assembly GCA_947311845.1 of Poa pratensis. Classification (NCBI taxonomy): domain Eukaryota; kingdom Viridiplantae; phylum Streptophyta; class Magnoliopsida; order Poales; family Poaceae; genus Poa; species Poa pratensis. The sequence continues at coordinate 32,669,700 of CAMZMU010000049.1, forward strand.
ACCAAGAGCTATCCAAGGATGGTGAAGACCATAAGCTTGGGGATGTGAAGACAACCCCGCTGGACCTACACACTCTCGGTTTGCACACGTCCAACTTCTGTTTTTCGATCGAAACACTTTATCGCATAAACTTGGAGCGTCGTTTTTTGTTTTTGTTTGAGTCTTGAGAGACCACCACACTATCAATTATATATGAGAGAGCTACTGGAAATATGGGTTGAAATATGTTGGATGCTTTTATAAGATTGGGAAAAGGGATGTTTGACTTGATTTTTAATGATACATATAGTTGCATGATTCATGAGCTTGTTTATGAGTAATAGTTTGCAAATTCTTTTTGTAGAGCTATCACTTATTCATGTTTTGGTGCTGATTGTTATTTCACTTGGTTTAACATGGATTAGTTAGTTCTATGGACACTCATGCATGCATCTAGATGGTCAACTTTCTCCCTTTTGCTAGCCCAAAAACTCCAACAAGCAAAAACTTGTTTCCAACACCTTCAACCAAAGTTATTCCAGTGAGTCCACCATATCTACCTATTGGCTTTATGCTATTCCGAGTATGTTTAACATGTTGTTTGTGTTATCTTACCTCTGAATGAAAATGTTTATGTTATTGATTGCAATGGAAAAAATTGGTTATATAGCTCTCACGAACTTGATGCACAATGTTCTTTTATTTGCATAATAAAACTTGACCCATTGTGATTAAGATTATGATGTTTGTGGCTTGATGAATGTTTTGGGTTGGAAGTTAGCCCATATGTGCTGTCACATGGCAAGCTTTCAACACGCTCTTCATCTCATTTAGTTGATATCATGTGCTTTTGTCTATGGATGCTTATCATGTTGAAATAAATGTGGAAATAGAGTGAGTTTAAATGAGTTTGTGTAAATGGTTAGAGAGACGCCTGGGCCGCTAATCTAAGCCATGCATCATTCATGGTGGAAATTTACTTACATACTATGGTGAACCTTCTGTGATACACCTTGCAATAAAAAACTATTCCAAATGGTAAATAAAAAGGGTGTTGAGATTGTTCATTTTGTTTGTTTGTCTTGTCATTTTGATATGGGCTTGTTCCATATCTTGGGACAAGAGGTACCCCAGTTGACGCTCTTGATGATACTATTATGCTTACAATGATATTTAATTGAACTTGCTTTGTTTCCCAAGTTGAGTAACACATGGTGTAAGTACTTGTATTCAAGGGGCATGAGACATTCAACCCATTCTTTATCAAGCACACTACTCATATTTGCTTTCACTTTAACCTTAATCATTCAAGATGCTATGATAGGGGCAATGAGAGCTTGACACCAATGAATACCTTATTGCAATCATTAACTTAAGTAGAAGAGTTTGGAAGTTGGATGAAACTTATGCATGCTTTACCTCTACTCACATATACATCTTTCCAAAGTGTACACCTATCATATTCAGATTTTCATCTACACTCTATGACCATTGTAGGATGTTCTACTTATCATTATGCATACATGTGTTCCATATTACTTGCTACCATGTTACACTTTGTGAACTATCAATGAACATCCTTGTCTTGAATACTTGATATCACTTCATAAACTATTTGCATATTGCTACTCCTTTGAAGAATGAATCATTTGACTATATGTAGCAATAGTAATCATCTTTGATATCATTGTTAAGTATTAAATTGCAAAGTCCATGTTAGTTTTATCATCTTCATACTCGAGGACGAGCATGGATTAAGCTTGGGGATGTTGATGCATGTAAAATGCATACATGAACTTTGCACTTTAATTGCTTATATTCCAATCATATTTGCATCATATAAGGGTTATATCAATGTTTTATAATGATTTTGGGAATATTCATTTTTTCCTATTTTTATGGAATTAACCCTGCACAGGCAGAAAACCCCGTTTTCTTATTTTAATGTTTCAGGGACCCAAACGTCAACGAAATCACCTGGAAATTTACGGGCGTCAATATTTGGAAGGAAGAAGACCTGTGGGCGAAGGAAGCGAACAAACGGAGGCCGAGGCCAAACGGGGTGGCCCACGCGGCCAGGTACTGTGGCCGCGTGGGACCCACCCGTTTGGCCTCGTGGCTCCGTTGCCTCGATCTTCTCCACCGACATCGTCTTGACCTAAAAACGCCTATAAAAAAGGTCCCCCGACGTTCTCTGGAAGGAGCGCCGCACAAACACAGAAACACCGAAACGGAGATCAGGAGCTGCAGATTGGAGGGGGAAAACTCCGGCGGGGCGCTGCCGGCGTGGTCTCCATCTTCTCCATCGACTTCTCCACCGTCTCCATGATGAAGAGGGAGTAGTCCACCTCTGGACTATGGGTTTGTGGAAGTAACTTATGTATCTCTCCTCTCTTGAGCTTCACTAATTAGCACCGTATGAGCTGCTGAACATGATTACGGTCACCGTTGTAATACCTTTGTGGTGGATCTTTATGAGTTAATATATGTTTGAGATTGCAATGTTTGTTTCAGTTATGAGTATAGATGCATATTATGTACCCCGTTCTTGTCTACTTGTTTTGATCAAGCATGTTTATGAGAGCGTGTGTGGGGGAACGTGTGCATTAGTTGGAGTAACGGGGGGTGGCTAGTGCAGTGAACGTGAGAGAAAGTTCTGCGATCCACTTTGGTATCTTTACCTTACTTTGTTGCCTCACTAGGGATAAACTAAAATACCATGCTACCGGGGATGTGGGCGTGACCATTGCCACTACTCCATGACTAGATCTAGCATGTTCTTATTTTCACTTCATGTCATGATACTTAATGCTATACTCTGAGTTATCTTAATTACTGAGGTGTTATGATTTAGTTCGCATCTTGGTGGAGTATAAGAGAGGTTAATAACCAAAAGATCTCTATGTTAGGACGTGATGCCCATATATCTAAGTAACTTGTTATCAAACCCTGTGTTGCAATCTCATATGTTAACTGTGTGTTCCATTGTCTACCACTTTATAAAGAGAGAGTGCATTTGTGAAACCATGAACCCCAGTCCATTTTTAATCATAAGAAACACCTTTCCAACACCATATACCACTTTTCTATTTTCAGCCATCATTAAATCCGAAAATACAAAAATACTTTTCATCTTGCATACATCATTCAAAAACCCAAAAATATCATTTATCATTGCATCCACCATCATTGCATATTTATTTCTTGTTTGCATTGCATAACTATCCTGATATCATTCTTACACCTTGTGCTTGACAACCACAGGTGAGGTTGAGGACCAAAACATCTAACCTTGTTTTGTAGGTAACCAAAAGAAGGATAAGAAGATAAATCTACCACTTCAGATTCCCCGAGAGTTCGATATTAAACCCTCGAGTCACCCCTCGTGGGGAAAACTGTCTTCCACTTACTATACACTCTGCACTTGGAGTCTCAACCTAATCCCGTTTACTTTTGCAGGTATCAAAGCCTTGCTCTTCGGGACCATCAGATGGGCAGGCATCGACTGCAGGATCTTCTAGCAGCAGCTGAGATGCCCTTTGCTGGGTAATTGAGTCCAGTTGCTCCTGCTGCCGCTGCACCTGGCGTTCTAATTCCGTTAACCGGTCCAACCCCCCTCTTCTTATTTCTGGAACGACTTCTATAAGTTGCAACGTCCGCCGGAAACCCTTGATTCCAATTAACCCCGGCTCCTCTGCCTCGACATCGTCCCCAGTGTTCAGGATTCCCGAGGGCGAGTGTCAGCTCGTCGTCCTCTCTATCGGGAACAAATTTTCCCTTTCGGACTAGGTCTATTGCGTCCACTAGTTTTTTATAAATAACAAGACCGGAGGGGGAACTCCACCCAGGTTTTGTCATTAAGGTAGATTGAGGACTCGAACTCGAGACCTGGCCCTTACGCGCATATGCACGGCTACCACTAGTCCCTAGTTTTTTTACGACTCTTGTAATTTTTTTCTTCCATTTTCCCTTTGCAACAATCAGCCCTGTGTCTGGGTCCAACCCTGCCCCATGCGCGAACAATCAGAACTTGGACCTCTTGGGCCAGTCATCTGTCTGTGGAGTGATCCCTTTTTCACGCAGTTCGTTTTCAAAGGCTTCCCACTTAGGCAAGGCAGTCTTGTAGCCACCTGACCCCAAAGTATGGTGATATTTCTTCTTGTCAGCATTCAACTTATTTTTGGCCGAACGGGCCACAGCGGTGTCGATTTCTTATACGCCACAAATGCGGGCCACGCATCTTTTATCTTCTCTAGATGTCCAGTGAAATCTGGAGTTACTTTCTCATATTTTCTCCACAATGTTTTCTTCCAGCAGTTGAATTGCGTGGCCATCTTCTTAAGAGTCCACTCCTTGACTTTCTCCTTCTTCTTCTCTAGGAGACCTTCCGGTAGGCTGAAATATGTCAAGAGCGTGTCCCAAAGCAAATCTTAATTCTTTGCTCGACATAACTTGCTCCAACGTTGGCTTTCTTCGGCTGATTCCATTCTGCAATGGTGATCGGGATCGTGTCCCTAACAAGAACTCCGCATTGACCTACATATTTACGGCAGTTGTCTTCGGGTTTCAGCGGTGTGCCATCATCAGCAATTACGTCGATCGACAACTTTGCACCATCTGGCAGCTTTATCCTTTGGTTCGGGCCTCGTTTCGTCTTTGGCGGAGTTCGAGGCTTAGATCCGGAGGGCTAAAAGAAAAATGATTCGTTAATAAGTGCAATATAAATCAATTAATGCATCTAGTGATCAACAGACTTAATATATATACCTCGCCGGAGTTTGCTAAGGGCACTTCGTCGTCGTCTCTTATTTCTTCTAGCTCAAGTCCCTCACGGAGTCGTTCAACATTTTGCGCTGAAAGCATCGTCTTCTCCACCGGAATCTTCTCCATCGGAATTTACTCCAAGGGTCTTCTCATATATAATTGCTGCCATTCGCTCTTCATTCTCCTCGTCTCTGATGAAGCGGGCGTCCATTAGCTCAATGTCACTGCAATTTACAAAGTACTTAGCAAATTTAGTAACAACAATTGATACAAAAGTGCAAAGTTTTAACAAATTTTCATTGCCCAAATTTAGTTTTATTGTTGCTTAAGTGCATTTTCTAAAGTGCAAAGTTTTAACAATTTTTCATTGCCCAAATTTAGTTTTATTGTTGTTTAAGTGCATTTTCTAAAGTGCAAAGTTTTAACAAATTTTCATTGCCCAAATTTAGTTTTATTGTTGTTTAAGTGCATTTTCTAAAGTGCAAATTTTTAACAAATTTTCATTGCCCAAATTTAGTTTTATTGTTGTTTAAGTGCATTTTCTAAAGTGCAAAGTTTTAACAAATTTTCATTGCCCAAATTTTTTCTACTATGAATTCTATCACTAACTATTAACACTAACAAAAAATTTCTACTAACAATTTTTTTCTACTAACAAATTCTATCTAAAGTGTTTATCACACTAACAAATTCTATCTAAAATTTAAACCACACTAACAATTTTTCTACTAACAAATTCTATCTAAAGTGTTTATCACACTAACAAATTCTATCTAAAATTTAAACCACACTAACAATTTTTTCTACTAACAAATTCTATCTAAAGTCGTTCAAACAATTTAAACCATACTAACAAATTCTATCTAAAATTACACTAAATTAAACTACCTAAAACTACACTAAAAAAACAACAACAAAAACTTACCGAGACGGTGGGTGGCGGTGGCGGAGCAGCGTCGGGGGCGCGGCGGCCGGCGGAAGCAGCAGCGTCGGTGGCGGCGTCAGCAGCTGGGAGCGCGGCGGCCGGCGGAGCAGCAACGTCGGAGGCGTACGTGGAGGCGGAGCAGCGCAGCGTCGGGGGCGCGGCGACCGGCGTGGAGGCGGCGCGCGCGGGCGTCGAGGAGGGGGTGCAACGGCGTGGGCGTCGGGGGCGCAACGGCGAGCGACGGCGCGGCCGGAGTAGGGCTTCGCCGGAGGGAGGTGGCGTCGGCGTCGTGGAGCTCGAGAGACGGAGGCGAAGGCGAAGGCGTCGATTTGATCGATTTGGGGACGGTTCCCTATCTAAATCGCGCGAAATCGACCTTTGGCACCGGTTGGTAACACCAACCGGTACTAAAGACCCCTTTAGTACCGGTTGGTGTTACCAACCAGTGCCAAAGGTCTTTTGGGCCGCGGCGAAATTTTGCGCGCGAAGCCCACCTCTTTAGTACCGGTTGGTATCACCAACCGGTACTAATGGGCTTTTGATTTTTTTTTCTCATTCTTTTTCTTTTTGATTTTTTCTGTTTTCTGTTTTGTTTTTTCTGTTATATCTATAATTGTTTTGTTTCTTATGTTTTCTGTTTTGCTTTATATCTATTTGGTTTCTATTTTGTTTTTTGCTCTAGTTTCTTTTTCTTTTATATCTATTTAATTTAATTGTCTATATTTGTAAAAATCATATCTATATAGAAATGGCCGCCGTGTCTATTCGTTGAAAATGGTCGAATTTTTCAAAACTATCAAATGTTCTGTGATATAACCAATACTTGTGTACCTTAAAATGATTTTTTTGAAAATCTCAGAGCAAACTAACACACATCACCAACAACAGTTATATAAGAGGTTTAATACATTATTACACATCACCAACAACATCCCCCTATCTATTGTTGGGGTATAAATTTTGTTTTATTCGCGTATGTCGATCCTTTCTTCTGATTGCGCCGTAACCATGGAGAATCCTCATCATTTAACGGATGTTTGGGTCAGCTTTCACTTTGAAGGGCGAATTTCATGAAACTTATTGTAATCTTCTGACATGTCTGTCTTGTCCTCCACTCCCACGATGTTTCTTTTCCTGAAAGAACTATGTGGCGCTTTGGCTCATTGTATGATGTATTCGCTTGCTTATCTTTTCTTTTTTTCGGTCTGGAAGACATGTCCTTCACATAGAAAACCTGAGCCACATCATTGGCTAGGACGAATGGCTCGGTGTGGTACCCAAGATTCTTGAGATCCACTGTAGTCATTCCGTACCGCGGGTCTATCTCTACCCCGCCTGACAGGTTGACCCATTTGCACTGAAACAAAGGGATCTTAAAATAAGGTCCATAGTCAAGTTCCCATATCTGCTCTATGCACCATAATATGTGTCCTTTGTCCCATTGTCGTTTGTTGCATCAAAGCGGACACCACTGTTTTGGTTAGTGCTCTTTTTGTCTTGGGTGTCCGTGTAAAATGTATTCCCATTTATCTCGTACCCTTGGAAAGTCAATATAGTCGAAGATGGTGACTTGGCCAACAAGTATAGCTCTTCTCCAACAGTGGTGTTATTAATGAGATGTGTATGCAACCAACCGCCGAAAGTATCCACGTGTTTTCCTTTAATCCAGAAGTCAGTCTGCTCCGGGTATTCGGAGCGTAAAATATCCATGTGTTTCACGATATACGGAGCCACCAATCTGGAATTTTGTAGAACTGTGTAGTGTGCTTGAGTGAAAGAATGCCCGTCCATACTTGTTGTTGCTTTCTTTCCTAGCGTGCCTTTTCCACGCAGTCTCCCCTCATGGCGCGATTGAGGAACACCGATCGGCTTAAGATCAGGAATAAAGTCAACACAAAACTCAATGACCTCCTCTGTTCCATAGCCCTTGGACATGCTTCCTTCTGGCCTAGCACGGTTATGAACGTATTTCTTTAAGACTCCCATGAACCTCTCAAAGGGGAACATGTTGTGTAGAAATACAGGACGAGAATGGAAATCTCTTCGACTAGGTGAACTATGAGGTGCGTCATAATATTGAAGAAGGATGGCGGGAACACCAACTCGAAGCTGACAAGACATTGGACCACATCCTTCTGTAAACTTGGTAGAGTTGCTGGATCGATTACCTTCTGAGAAATTGCATTGAGGAATGCACATAGCTTCACAATGGGTACTCGAACGTTTTCCGGTAGAAGCCCCCTCAATGCAACCGGAAGTAATTGTGTCATAATCACGTGGCAGTCATGAGACTTTAGGTTTTGGAACTTTTTCTCTGCCATGTTTATTATTCCCTTTATATTCGACGAGTAGCCAGACGGGACCTTGATACTGCTCAGGACTTGAAAAAAGATCTCCTTCTCTTCTTTGGTAAGAGCGTAGCTGGCAGTACCTTGATACTTCTCTGGATTCAGGTTGTCTCGTTCGTGCATACGTTGCTGGTCCTGCCGTGCATCCGCTGTATCTTTCGTCTTCCCATACACGCCTAAGAAGTTTAGCAGGTTCACGCAAAGATTTTTCGTCACGTGCATCACGTCGATTGCAGAGCGAACCTCTAGGATTTTCCAATAGGGTAGCTCCCAAAATATAGATTTCTTCTTCCACATGGGTACGTGATTTCAGCGTCATTCGGAACAGATAGTCCGCAGGACCCTTTCCAAAGATTACTTTTAAATCCTTGACCATGCCATATATAACATCACCAGTAGGGAGGGTAGGCTTCGTCCGGTGATCTGCCTCACCTTTGAAATGCTTGCCTTTCTTTCTTACGGGATGCTTGTTTGGAAGAAATCGACGATGCCCCAGGTACACATTCTTGTTACCTAAATATATACTTTCAGTCTCACCTAAACAGTGTATGCATGCATTGTATCCCTTGTTTGACTGTCCTGAAATGTTACTAAGAGCAGGCCAATCATTGATGGTTACAAACAGCAACGCTCGTAGGTCAAATTCCTCCTGTTTGTACTCATCCCACACACGTACACCTTCGTCAGACCACAACTGTAAAAGTTCTTCAACTAATGGCCTCAGGTACACATCAATGTCGTTGCCGGGTTGCTTCGGGCCTTGGATAAGCACTGACATCATAATAAACTTTCGCTTCATGCACAACCAAGGAGGAAGGTTATAGATACATAGAGTCACGGGCCAGGTGCTATGACTGCTGCTCTGCTCCCCAAACGGATTCAAGCCATCTGTACTTAGACCAAACCTTAAGTTCCTTGCGTCACCTGCAAAATCCTTGAACTCACTGTCGATGTTTCTCCACTGCGACCCATCAGCGGGGTGTCTCAGCATCTCGTCTTCCTTACGGTCTTCTTTGTGCCATCGCAACAACTTGGCATGCTCTTTGTTTCGGAACAAACGTTTCAACCGTGGTATTATAGGAGCATACCACATCACTTGGCAGGAACCCTCTTCCTGGGGCTCGGCTCGCCCTCAACATCACCTGGGTCATCTCGCCTGATCTTATACCGCAATGCACCGCATATCGGGCATGCATTCAAATTCTCGTACTCCTCACCGCGGTAGAGGATGCAGTCATTGATGCATGCATGTATCTTCTGCACCTCTAATCCTAGAGGGCAGACAACCTTCTTTGCTTCGTACGTACTGGGGGCAATACGTTATCCCTTGGAAGCATCTTCTTTAATATTTTAGCAACTTTTCAAATCCTTGTCAGATAGTCCATTCTCTGCCTTCCATTGCAGCAATTCCAGGGTGGTACCCAGCTTTTTCTGGCCATCTTCACAATTTGGGTACAACAATTTTTTGTGATCCTCTAACATGCGCTCCAACTTCGACCTCTCGTTTTCACTTCCGCAGTTTATCTGTTCATCAAGAATGACCCGACGAAGATCATCATCGGACTGATCATCAACAATGACCTCATGTTCAGCTTCGTCTTCCCCCATTGTAGTACCACCGTGTTCAGAGAACACAGGATAGTTGTCATCATCCTCTTCTTCATTGTCTTCCATTATAACCCCTCTTTCTCCGTGCTTGGTCCAACAGTTATAGCTGGGCATGAAACCGTTCTGAATCAGGTGGACGTGAAGGTTCTTGAGGAAGGGTAATTCCTCTTATTCCTACAGTCATCACATGGACAAAACATAAAACCATTCTGCTTGTTTGACTCAGCCACACGGAGAAAATATGCATGCCATTAATGAACTCGGGACAACGTCCGTCACCGTACATCCATTGCCGGCTCATCTGCATTATATAAATATATCAAAAACCATTACACTATAGCTATATCATGAATAGAGATACGACCAAATTCATTAATACAAGTTCACCACATTAAAACAAAAGTAGAGTAGTGACCAAATCTAATACATAGTTCTCATAAACATACATTAATTGAAACTAACATACAACTATCTAAAGAATTTAAATCCAACGACAAATGCGATCAAAATCGCAACTAAGTTAATTATTGAACCAACAGCATAATGATACCAAGCCTCTTGACTAATGGCATATTTTCTAATCTTTTTAAGCTTCAAGCGCATTGCATTCATCTTGATCTCGTGATCCAAGCGCATTGCCTCCATCTTGATCTCGTGATCATCGACGACGTCGGCAAACTTGAACTCCAATTTCATCTTCTCTTCTAAGCATTGGAGACGAAGATCTTCACTTCTTTTCAATTTTTCTTTCAAATCATTGTTTTCTTTTTCAAAAAACTCGACAATAGGGTCGGTTGGAATTTCCGGTTCAACTACCTCCTAGATAAAAATATATCTATGTCAAGTTGGTCGGCATAATTGTCATAAACACAAAATTAAACAGATATATAGTTATAACAAACAATCGTACCACATCCGAATAATAGAGCGGACGAGAGCCGGTGTGGACAGATGTCAAAACCATGACACTATATATAACAAACAATTATACAAATAAGAAAATTATACAAGTAATAATTATGCATCTAAATCATACAACTAAGATTTTTTAAAATAAAAGATAAAAACAAGAGGCTCACCGAGGTGGTGTCGGTGACGGGGCGGCGCGGGCGATCGACGGCGGTGAGAAAGGGGACGGGACGACACTATAAAAAACCACAAATCATACTTTAATTTGAGCTCAAAATGCATATAAAACAAATGAAATCCCTAACTTAGCCATTTCATCAAACACTAGCTAGCACTACAAAAATCAAATGAGCTAAACTAGCAATAAAATGAGCTAAACTTGAAATGCCGGAAGAGAGGATGAAGTTGCTAACCCTTGTATAGGTAGGTGCCACCAATCTTGACAAATGTTGGAGAAAAATGGGGTGAACTCGAGCTCGGGAGAGAAAGAGAGAGCAAAAAATGGAGTTGTGCTCGAGCAGGAAAAATGGAGCTGGGCTCGGGGTGAAAGAAGATATATAGGGAAAACTTTAGTCCCGGTTCGTACTAAAGATGGGCCTTTAGTACCGGTTCGTGTTACGAACCGGTACTAAAGGGTCTCGCCGTGGGCCCCCCACTGCAGCCGCCCGCACCAACCGGGACGGCTTCTGGCCGGCCGCCTCGCCTCTGGAACCGGTACTAATGCCCCCTTTAGTACCGGTTCCTGTCCAACCGGTACAAAAAGGCCGCACCGAAGCCCTGTTTCTACTAGTGTATCTGGTATACTCCATTAAGTTCAACGGTGTACAATTAGGCTAAGGAATTTGAGTGTATCATATGCTGTTATTACTTTTTTGCGGATAAAAAGGAGCTTTATTACTCAGGTAAAGTTACAATACGGTCTTGCTCAAGGGCCTGGACAATCTCAGCAGGACCTGAACGTAACCAAGTCTCAGTTCTATGATCAATTCTCGCCATATTAGGAAGAGTGTGGCTAACTCTAACCTGAGATTGTTCCACTTTTACAATATCATATCATAAAGTCTGTCATGGCTAACTAAAATTCTAAGTTCATCAATGAGATGTGCCAGGGGTGTTCTATCTTGCATATTCTCCTTAGCAGCCGCCACAAGTTGAAAACAGTCAGTTTCAACAATGATTGGCAAATGATTATGTAGGAATGCCAGATCCAAACCCTCAATACAAGATCGAACTTCAGCCTCCAGGGGGCTACTGCATACTAGTACTAGGAATGTAAGAGTTGACTACTAGTTGCACAAGAGCGCCATGTAACACAACTCAGGTGAATTATTTCCATCCTCAACACTTAACATAGGGAAAGTTTCATGATTGGAACCGAAAGTAAATTAAAGTTGTGTTCTTAACAAAATAAACTGAACTCAGTGACACTGCAGATGTTGACGAAATACATGAAAACATGATAGCTGTTTCTTTACCATCTCATATAACCTGCTATTGAACGCCTGGAATATTATCTCGATACGATGTGCATATCATTAATTACATCCAGAACGCCTGGAGATCGTAGGGGATTGGTGCTATCACATCAGGCAGCTTGTAGCACCGAACCTGGCGCTGCGAGGAAATCTGGAGGTTTCCATTCTTGTCATACTTGAGAGAGAATGTTGTCAACCGAAGCAAATGACGACGGGGCCGGTCGTCCTTATTTGCCACGTAGATATGATCATACTCTTCATCTAGGACAGAGAAGCACTGCACGAGACAGAATCTGCTTCTGCTTCCATGTAGGCTAGGATGGCACCATTGTGGTCCTCGTCTGGGTCTTGGTCAAACATCTTCTCCTTGCTGAGCTTCCAAGGCGGAGGTTGCTTACAGTTTGTGTCAAGGGATGGCGGCACATCACTCGAGCAGAGGTAGCCAATGGTGTCCGGGTCGCCAGAGAGCCCAACCCAAGCATCGAGCTCAGGATCAAAGTGCGCTTGCCGGAAGAACGGCAGCTTCCACTCGCCGTGGCGTTTCCACGACTCGCTCTCCGTGTCAAGGGCGAAGGTGGATGCCGAGTCGTCTCTGCTCTTTTCTTGAAACAAGTCGTCTCTGCTCTTGATGCTGAAGAAAACGGTCCGCCCATCAGGGTGCGCTGCATAGGAAGTGACAGCACAGCAGTTGAACGGAGGTTCGGGGAGCTTGTCCCAGGACCATTCCACGTTGCTGTATTTGGGCGGAGGAGGATCGAGCAGCTCCGTGGAGCCAGCGTCTATGGAGACGAGCTTGTCGCCGACGGGCAGATAGATAGGATATCTCGGACAGGCCCCTGGCCGAGGGCCGAGGTCGAGCCTCCGCGTGCGGACGTCGAAGACGGGGACAGCGCGATTAGGCCACCTGCCGTGTGTCCGTGTGACCATGATCTTGGTGCCAATGGCTGCGAAGTACCTGCTTGTCATAGAGTCCAAGCCGATGACAGCACGCGGCAGGCGCCGCTCGATCACGTCGGCCTCGGCCGTTCTTTGCTCGAGCAGCTGCTCGGCGTCATCGTCGCTGGATTCCCAGTCCGACGACAAATCAAACTTGCGGACGGCGTATCCCTCTCCGTCGTCCATGACGACATAGAGGTGGCGCCGTCGACGCTTGGCCTTCCAGCCAACACCCGCCCCGACGGAGCGCCGCTTCGGCATCCTCTTCGCCCTTGTTCCTGTCTACACACCTTGTTCGCTCTTGGCATCAGGTCAGATCTCCCCACAACCAACTCTCCTCATTATACAGGGGCTGGGCGACCAAGGGGTCGCCTGCGGTTGGAAACCGATGCGAAAACAAAATCAGTCCACCGACATCGCCTCGAATACAAACATACGAATATGAATCAGCGAAATAAACACACGTAATCACCTCCAGTACAAGATGGTCGATCGGTATGGACAACCGACACCTCCAATTCCAAGAATAGTCGATCACTACTGAAAATGAAAATCAACATTAGACTGAGGCTTAGGACATTCCGGAGAAATAGGGAGGTGGCACATCGGGCAAGGGCTTCAGCGGTGGAGGTGGACAGAGATGGAATGGGGCTGTTGGGTTTAGAGCATCTCTACCTGGCCCCCGATAATGTGTCCAATACTTGTCCATGAGTCCATCGCTATTGGGACGGCTGCCCTAACGTCTCCAAAACGACCGACCATATTTAATTTTACCTATTTGAATCAATATATTCATATTTCAATCTAAATGACATTTGTTATGTTTAAATTAAACATAGAAATAACATACTCCCTCGGATCCAGTTTAAGTGTCGTAAGAAACGAACTAGCTACGTACAAATACTAGGATAGCTGGCGAAAAAAATTTAGGATCGGAGGGAGTAGTATTACAAAATTTCAAATAAGTAAACAAATTTACACTCGAACTGCTCGTTTTCTTTGTGGGTCCACGAGTGTTCAACTAAATCATAGGTGATGAGTTCCTTCATCACAATATTCCTGATACATGGCGAGAAAACACCATACCGGTATCGTGTTAACTCTACACGATCTTGTTGTACTTGATAACACAATCATTTCATGACCTCCCATCTCACATATTATCTGAATGCCCGCTCCATATGCAAGACATCATATAGTGCATTTATGAATAGATGATAATACATTTAGTTCGGTACACAATTTTTTCACTTGGAAGTATTCATCATAATACTGAACACCATACCCATGCGCATGAACACATCTTTCTTCATCCTGAACCGTCGCCGAAATAGAATCACACCTTGTGATGGGTGGTAGAAAATAGTCATTTTATAGAAGCACATGACACAGAGCCATTTGACCGTTCTTGTTGCAGCCCGCCTAGGCTCCTCCGCGTTTGAGAGGGCCATTTAGCTCCTGCTGCGCAGCTGAAAGAATAACGAGGATTATCTGATTCTCTTTGTCGTTGGCTGCGATAATAACGGTCTGTTCCATCATTTGGTAAAACATGAACTCATCGCCGCTATCTATAGCCTATGAATCAAACAATGAAGCAATGAAACTAAAAACTATTCCACTAAACTTACCTAGGGCAAAAAAATCGATGAAATTACCTATTAGGCAAATGACCGAACACCTTGTGTGCTAGGCAAGAGGTAGTCTCGGCTGCCGGTTGAACGAGTTGTGTGGAGCGGCAGCTCGCAAACGGCGGCGCAAAATGAGGATGGGGAGCAGCGGCGATTCGGCCTACATGGTCTTCCGCTCCCAGCCTCCGCTGATACCGGGGGTCGCGGATGTCGAGGAGGATCCTCTCGTTTGTTGTTTGGCGATGGTAGGGGCTCCTTTCTTTGATTGTGTGGATTGCGAGGAAGGCGTGGCGTGGGATCCCGGCGTTGGCGGTGCTTCGGCAGCGACTGCTTCCAAATCGTGTCCTCGAGGTCTTATTTGGTGGCAACGGGCGGTCGGTGGTACCTTGGTGAAGTGCAAGGATGATTTCGGGCGAAACCACAGCGCTCCGGCGCCAACGACGGCGATGCTTGTGTGTGTCATGACCCTCTTGTGGGTGTCGTCAGTCTGGGCGTCGTTGTGGTCACCTTCTCCGCGCCAGGGTTCCGGGTGAAAAACCCTGACCATTCTACGGTCTCGGACGACAGACAACGCTTAGCATCGTTACCCTTTGGGAGCATCGTTGTCGAGCTACGGTACCTTTCGGTTTCGTTGTGCGGGCAAGTTAAGATCCTACCTCGAAACTCTTTCGGCTTTGGTACGGGGCGATTTACCATTGTGGAAATTTTCATTGCAAATATCACATTAGTTTAGGCTACACAAAAATGAAAAAATCTGGCAAATTTTCAGAAATTTGAAACTGTGCACTGTTCACTGATCCAGATATGCTAAGGTAAAAATACAACGAATTTTTCATTAAGATTTTGCACATAGGTATATCTTGACATTATAGAAATTTGTTTTTATTTTTTGAAATATAAAAAATGTCGATATCTTTTTTTCAAAAACCGAGCGCTCGGCCTCCCAAACGCCGCACTCTCTTCTGTCGCCACTTTTATCGATTCTGATTTCGGGCCTACCCTCGATTCGTGACGATGCCACTTGCAAAGATTAACAACTGATGAGCCCCGCAAAGCAAAACTGCTCACGTGGATAAAAAGCGACGCCATTATTGAGCGGTTAAGAATCGTGTGGCGGCGCGCGCACGCCGAGTCCAGCCAGCTCCGACGCACCGCCTCCTCTCCTCTCCTCGTCCCGGTCGCCCTCCCTCCCCCGACGCGCGCGCTTTCACAGCCCACTTGTGGTCCTCACCTCTCCTCTCCTCGTCAAGGCAAACAAGAAAGCTACCGCAGTTGCTCTGTGCTTATCCTTCTTTACTTCCCAAGCCATGTCGGAGCACCTCCCGCTCCGGAGCTCCGTCGGGAGCCGCGGCTCCGCGCCTTCCTCCGACCACCACCAGCAGCATGTCACGTCGTTCCCGCGCCCGCACGGCAACCCCGACCCGGACCCGCTCGCCTCCGTCTGGATCCGCCGCCTCCACCTCACCCCCACCCCGCCGCCCCCGCCGACGCCCCACTCCGCCCTCCCGCCCCACTCCGCCCTCGCGCCCCCGCCGCTGCACGAGCACGACGCCGTCTCCAACCGCAGCGCCGGGTTCGGACCTTTCCGCTGGAGCCCGCGCCCGCAGCGCGACGCGCCGGTGGACGCCGCCCCCGGCCCGCCGATGATGTTGCCGTTCTTCCGCTCCTATCACCCCCAGCCGATGCCGGCGGGCGCGTGGGACGCCGCCCCCGCCCCATGTGCCACCCCGCCGATGATGTCGCCGTTCTTCCGCTCCTATCAGCCCCAGCCGATGCCGGCGGTCGCGGATGTCGGGGAGTTCGCGCCGGTCAGGACCGCGATCGGGTTCGGCAGCAGCGGCGGTGGAGGGTTCGCCGGGTTGTCGTCGCGTGCGGTACTCGATGTCAACCCCCACACGTCCTGGCTAGCCGCCACACCAGCTGCAGCAGGTATCCAGCATACTCCGGATTTCTATTGCTGTACGCTAACGGGCAGGTTGCTGCACGATTTTTTGCACAGGTTCAGAAGTGAAACGAGTCCATTTCGAATGAAAGTTGATTATGATCCTGGTCGGCTCATTAGCAGCTGATTCTCCACTGATTTTAAAATGCAGGATGATGTATTAGTTAAGAATGGGCCAAATTTCGCTCATCAAAACTTGGATTTTGTTTGATACCCCCCTGAGTTAATATGCTCACAAACAACAGAACATTTTACTGTAGCTTTTGCTAAAACGAGTAGGCAACTTTAACAAACATATATTTTGCAGAGTTCAGAGTAGTGCCATGAACCCTTGGCTACCTGTACACCTTTTTAGCAAAGTTTAAGCCATCGTTTAATTGATATGCCTTGCCATTTTCTCTTCACAAGGAACTTCCTTATTTTCTCACAACCTCAGAATTTGGAAAATGTATGCAATATTTGCATTTTCATATAAAAAAATTAATCGATGTTGAAAGTTCTACCAAAGCCAGTGTTCTTACATTAGAGTGATTATTTGTCCCCGCAATATGGTTTGAAATTCATTAAGAATGGGCCAAAATTCGCTTGTAGCTCGTCAAAACTTGGATTTGGTTTGATACCCCCGAGTTAATATTGCTCACAAACAACAGAACATTGGGCAAACATGATGTATTCAGAAACATTTTACTGCACTTTTTGCTAAAACGAGTAAGCGACTTCAAACATATAGTATGCAGAGATCAGAGTGGTGCCATGAACCCTTGTCTATCTCTACCTGTACACCTTTTTTAGCAGAAGTTTCAGCCATGGTGTGACTATGTATGCTTTATATGTATGCAATTCTTTTTTCAGTAAAATAATAGTTCCAAGAAATCCCAAGGATCTGTGAAGAAACTATTATTTATGGATAGCTCTTCGTTTGGAGTACCGTATAGATGTAGACACCGTGTACACTATATTTTAGGCCTAACAACTTCCAAGAAACACACGCTCCGATAAATTGCACATGCTTCACCATTATCCATTTGGGGGCCCACACACATGCTGTTGGTTTTTCACTGGGTCTTAATTGAACTGTGATGATGAAATTTCTCTTTGTGTAGGTTCAGCTTATCCTAACCATGCTGTGGACATGGTTCCCATAAGAACACCCCATGTAAGACTTTTTAGATATATTTCTCTCATTACATGGGGACATGCATTTTTATGGGTGATCTGGTTCTCATAACAACAAATAATAATAATCCCGGCCAGGGAAATTAATATGTTATTTTGAAGAAAATATCCGCATTTCAACCCTCAGCAATGGACAAAATCCACTTTACAGCCCTCAGTTTTAAAACCCTGACTTGCAACCTTGAACGACCAAACCATTCGATGTACCCCCTCAATTCAAACTGGGGTGGTTTTCAGCCGATGTTTCGTCCATATGAATGTCAACTTGCCACCAAAGCTGAGTTTTCTCCTAGCTTTCATGTCTTCTTTTCTAGCATCCTCACCTGCCTGTTAACTCCACTCCACCTCCCACAGTGTCACTGACAACACCATCCCCTCTGAGTCTCCATATGAGCCGAAAAGGACTCTTGAAACCATCTGAGGGTGAAAATGGTCTGTTTTGCTAGTTTGAGGCACTGAATCGAACTATCTTGGAGGTCAGGATTGAAATTCATTTTATGTACCACCGTCCCGAAATGAAAGCAAGTAACCTAGTAGGGTTCAAATCCTAGTGCTCACATGTACACACACGTGGTGTGCTTCAGTATGAATGTAGCGAGTGGATTTATATCTAGTCTATGCCAATAGTAGGCATGCATTAAGAGGCCACACTCGTGTGGTTGTGTGTGTGTGTGTGTGGTGGTGTGTGCACGTGCGTGCGGGCGTCTATCTTGTAATAGCAAAAAAGTAAGCCAATTATTGTTTAGTTGCACACATAATCACAACGAAATTGATTAAGAAGAATCCGTATATGGTGATATGCCACTGTTGAATTTGTAAGATGTACTTATCTTGATAAAAGACCTTTTTATCAATCAAGTTGAAAATAATCAGGATGAAGTCATCTTAATCAAACTAGTCAGATGTTATCGTGCACTGGTTACCAGTAGTTATTTCAGGGACTTCAACATACATAAAATGTGGCAACTATCATTTCTTCACTTTCAGTATAGCAAAATATAGATAGTAGTTAGGACATAAATCAAGCTTATTACAGAGACCAGGTTAAAGCTGGAGTATTCTACTACCTATATAGCCTTGATTCCTGAGTTCTTCTGAAGGGATGAATCTTGGATGAGACACGTTAAGGAATAACAAATGTAATGATGTTGAATGGTTCATGTGGTAGATAGATATCCCAATATATAGATTAGATAATGGCTCCATACTTCCAGCTGTTGGCATGTACCAAATATATTTTGGTTTTGGCTTTTGTAATAGTTATTTTTGTTGGAAAATATTTTGAGTAGAAGGTAAATTATCAGCTCCTTGCCCCTCCCAGTTCGTAAGCACATCTTGCATATCGCTAATTAGTGATCAGATGCATGCTAAGTTTTTTTTTTCGCGGGTAAGATGCATGCTAAGTTGGTGCATCTTTTAGTGGCTTTTTCGTGTAATGGCACATAAAACTTAGCTAGCTACGCCACAGAATTTTCCATTTCGTTGATGGTCCATATCTTAAAAACAAGAATCATCTTTGTTACTTGCAGTACTGTGCACTGTTGTTCCTAGCTTGAGGAATGATAAGATCTGCTAACTACTAATGATATAATAATTGCAAGATCTGCTTACCAATTCTGCTCTGCTCCTGGATCACATGGCTTCATCATTGATTACATAGAAATTCAGAGGGAATTTATCAGGAACAAAAACTGCACTGCTGAGGATTTGTAGCTGATAAAGACCTAGGACTAATTCACTATCTGCTGACATGGTATCGATGTCTGCTACTAAGAATTTGTCCCTCCATTTCTTGCAGGATCCATATGTTAGACAACACAGCATGGTCCCACGAAGTATTCCAAGGCCTGCTCCTAGTTCTAGCAGCCAGAACGATGAGCCTTTCTCCTATTGGAACATGGGGAGGTTTCAGAGAAATACCACAACTTCGTCTATCTCACAGGTTGCTGTCGCGCCTGGCAATTTTGTGAAGAAGAGGTATGCTGACTCGAACAGTTTCGTCCCACTGAAGTTCAGAAAGCTGAGTGGGGCTTGATAAAACCACACCTTGGCGCCACGGGTTGTTTGTGCTCATGGAGAAGCATACACATGCAGTTCGCTGGAAGAGCACGCGGCAATGCTTCACACGCAGTGGCTCGAGAGGATGCCAGCATTTTGGTGGCTATCATGTAAAGTAAATTTTCTCCAAAAACCTTGCGTGGTATGCGTTTGGTATGGCGATCTCAGTGGTACTTACCGCTCACATGCGCACATGTTTGGATATAGAAGGGCGGTGTAATGTGCTGCATCTCTCACACTGCTCGTATACCACAAAATAATGTTTTTTGCGTGTCGATGAAAGAAATGAATAATTGTACCGGGACTCGGTTCATGGTCTATTTGTTGTTGCTGTGCTGTCAGTTATGGTAATGTGTACAGTAAGATTTCGTGGCTAAAATTCTCACAATATGCTTTAGACTTCAGGAACTGTTTCTGAAAAGCTACCGCAGTTGCACAGAGATCCTAAGCATGAGCCCGTGAGGTATCACTCTCACACTATGTTAATGTGTTTCTTTGCCAATTTGGTAATGTTCATGTCATATGTCACATGAGTCTATCCTGGGTGAGTAGAATGAAAACTCAATACTCCTACGACTAGGCAACATGTGTCCCCATGTTTCTAGTCATCATCATAAGTTTAACTTCAACATATATTGTTCTCTGTAAAGATGGCATAGATATTTTTGTCTGGCAGTGTTGCCACGAAATGAAAAAGGAAACCAACTGCAAACATAGCTCGAACGGCATCATTACCACCACACATTCAGAAAGATTGCATTAATCATTTCACAAGGATCATCGAGCCCACCATTCTTTTCATGTGAATAAGATGATCAAAACCAAAGGCAACAGTTGACTAGTCGAGATAGCACAACGAATTGGGTGAGGAAGCTACATACAGTAGAAAAAACCAACGAACCTAATAACACTGAACAAAGAACATGCACTATAACTGTACTACCAACAGGGAACACTTCCTTTCGTAGTCCCGTGTCGATGCGACTCCAGATGCTCATCACGGAAGAATGCTTCTGTAGCTACTGTCTATTGACTGATCTTGCACCCACGAACGTACGAATGCTCGTAATTGATGTACTTTGTCCAGTAAGGCCGGTACTTTGTCATCGCAATCTCCAGCCACGGTTTCATGTTTCCGTTGTAGTGGATGACAGCGGCGCTGTCGATTTCCGAGTGCTCGACGGTTGGGTTGTATCCTAATCCAAGCACATGCCATGATTTGTCCAGAGGGTGTGTCAGCTTGTAGAAAGTCATAAGACCTGGTGGAAGTGTCCCCAGTTTCCACAGCAGCCTGTTTTCATTCTGTAAAAGCAGCAAAGAAAAAACAGCATGAAGACATGGATTTGGCCGATGTATTTATGCTTTGCTCTATACATCTCAGTAAGAAACGCACGATTTTAATTCTAGTTTCAGAACCCACAAGAATGGCGCAGATCCTACATTTGCTAATGAATTATTAGCAGACAATGCAGAAGCTGACAGAATGGCACCTTATGCCAGATAACCTTTTTACCAATGAATCTGTCCACACACCAAGTCAGCATGCTATGATCAAAAGTAATGGCAGGTTCACATGCAATCATGTTGATGAAATATTTGCTGCATTCCTTCATGTATAAGATGAAGGCCATATGCGTGATAGTGAAGAAAACAATTCAAAAACTGAAACACCAGATACCATCTGGACAAGATGTATTGCAAGAACACAAGATACCAGATACAATATGCTAAGGAAAAGTGGCCACAGTAAAAGTGATATAGATCTTATTTGAGTTGTTTCGAACTCACCATGTTCTGCCATTTATGGTAAATCCCAGTAATGTCCTTCTTCTTCCATTCTTCCAGATCAAACATATTCATTCCATAAGCCCAACCACATGCATTAGGATCAAAATTCTGGGAAATATTTGGGTTTGAAAAATTGAGGTACTTGTCAAATCGGTGGAAACTCTCCCCACATGTTTCCACAGCACCATTAACATTCCCATTAAGATCAACCTCCCATAGTCCAGTCAAATCCTCTGGACCACAATGTCATCATCAAGGAAAAGGATTTTATTCAACTTAGGATAGACTTCTGGGAGGTAAAATCTTAAATGGTTGAGCATGGACAGATATTTTGGGTTTCGGTATTTCAGATTAGAAGAACCAGCAGAGAGTGATTTTTGACGATCCGCCTTAAAGTAGTACTCTTTCATGGCTGCGGACTCAAGCTGCTTCAGAACAGGACAGTACGAAGAGTTTAACCATTTGAAGTCATCCACATTTTCAACATGGATTGCGGCATCCCCAGGCGGATTCAACAGAAACCACATGTTCATTGCCCCAAAGTTCAGTTTGTCAGTAACAAGATGGAACACATGTTTCTCAGGCTCCTGCAGTTTTAAGCAAGAAAATCAGGAGTTGCTACTGAATTGGGTCATACATCATAACCGAGAAACCAAATTCCAAATCACAGTCATGATTGCACTAACCTTTGCATTCATGATGGTTGAGTTGACCACAACTGATGCTGCCAAAACATTGTCCGAAAAAAGAGCATAGTGGTAAAGATCAGGATCTTTCAGATTCTCACTCTTAGGGAACTTTCTTTTCTCAGGAGAGAGAAGGTAATAGTCTATCGTTAAGCGCATGGACAAGCAATGGATGCCATTTGGGATTGTCTTTGCTGCCAACTGGCTGAGGAAGGTGCTCTGCTTCTTCAAGCTCCGGACCTGCTCATCAGCTGACTGAAGCATTGCTCTTAAACGCTCGGTAATTGCCTTGCAGTCGTACAATTGATCTCTTGCTTTTGATAAAACTTGACCCATTGCTTTTGCTCTCTCAGAAGCACTACAAATTGAACAAGAGAGAAGTAAGTCAAGCAGGAAAATTTGGCCAATAAAAAAGTTAAAAACAGTTCGAGCCGACAATTACCTCTTAGGAAGTTCAGAATCAGCGGTAGCTTCCCCAAGGGAGCGCTGGCTTTCCTTGATCCTGGAGAGTAGCTCCTGATAAAGGTCGAGCTTGTCCCTGGATTTGGCAAGCACAGAGTATATTCTGGCCATGATCATCTGATCCCGCATCAGACGAACATTTGAATCTGCCTTCTCGTTTTCATTTTCGCGTCTCCATAAGCTATATTTTCCGAGCACAGCAGAATCAACGGCCTTTGAACGCTCAATACCTGCATTCTCAAGTTTAACTAGGGCTTCATCATCCTGTTGTACTACTTCCATTTTCTTCCTTACACCGGTTCTCTCCCTCAATTTCTATACATTGAAAAAAAAAGAACAGGGGTAATGATTAAATGAGCAAAACAATGATTATCCCACTTAAATTGCAAGAGCTTGGCGATGAAGAGAAAAATGTTACCCTGCGAGTTACATCTGCTGTCCTGCTTAATAGCTGAAAGCCATCTGCATTACCAAATATAACACCCCTTGTTAAATGAGCTTCTCTCAAAGAGATTGAACAACCATTTTTCATCATTACTCAGTACTCACCCTCTCGATCCAATGAGAAGTTCTGCAGTTTAAGCTCGGTTTGCCTACTCCAGTCCGGTACCTGCCGTTGCGAGAATCCATCAGTATAAGCACATATTTCAGTAACACAGAGAAAGAAGTACCATGGCAGGGTAATATATTGTGCTAACCAATTCGCCAGCATAAATTGGGTCCTCTCGAGCTGCACAAAGTAGAGGCACTTACATCAGAATGACCAGGGTAATAGGTTCTAGAACAAGCAGAAGAGTAAACTGCAATGCGGGCCAGTAAACTTGTTAAGTGTGCCAAATAATATGTGTCCGCCATCCTAATTCACACATCTGAGTCACCGAACTGGATCAACTGTCTCACTGATTGCACGTCACTACCAATATGCCACATGAACATCACAGTCATACTTCAAACTTGAATCCAAACATACTCGATCCGTCTAAAAATGTATATGCGCAGATCGTTCTCACCAGAAACAGAAAAGGTGGAGTATCTGAACTGCGAGCAGATCAACACCGACAGTTCTAAAAACCCAATTAGTACCCTAGATTGGCAGTTCAAAAGTAGTTGCGACGCGGTGCTAACTGGTAGTGATGGCATTGGCAAGAACACTGCCTTGCGGGATCAAACCTCCCCTACAGATCTTAACCTGATCTACACAGACGACTCCGGAAAAAGTGGAGAAAAAAGGAAAGGGAAAAGAGGCACTCCGTACCTCCGGCGGCGGCGGCAGAGGCGAGGAGGCAGAGCGCGGCCAGGGAGACCGCCGTACCCGCGCGCCCCATTTCCCCGGCCCGATCCGCGAGAGCAGGCAGGCAGGCAGGCGCTGGCCCCGGAAGATCACTCTAATGGTGGCGGTGAATCATATCTCGTGCGGAAAGGAAAAGGGAGAGTGTTGTTTCGTGCGATGCGGTGGAAGAGGAAGAGGACGGTGCGGAAGCGGAACAAAGACGTCGTGTGGGCCCAGCGGGAACGCGGAGAACCGGGCGAATGGGAGTGTGACGGGCCGGAGCGTCGGTCGCTGTCTCCGACCCGGGGAGGGTAACTGGGCCGGAACCAGGCCGGCATGTTCCACGGAAAGTTTTTTTTCTCCCGAGCTCTAGTGATCACTCTATTTTAAAAAATTCAAAAAATTAGTCTAAAAGTTTCAAATAATGTGAGAAAACCATGCACGTTCTAAATGATGTATACTACAGGATTGAAAAATCTCAATTCAAAAATCTTTATATTATAGTCTACACAAACATGACAAATTTGAAGATTTGAAACTATGCATTGCTAACTATAACATATCTGTAAATTTGTCATTTTTGTGTAGGTTGGAATACAAATTATTTTGCATTGTGGTTTGTCACGTCTGTAGGATACATCATCGAAAACATGCATGATTTTTTTTCAAAATTTCTTAAAACTCTTAAATATATTTTCATTTTTTTTAAAGTAGCGGTGAGCACTAGAACTCAGGGTGCAAGAAATCTCATCCAAATCCATGGCTACTTGGCTAGGCCATGTAAAAGTAAATCCATGCTAAGCACCGGACGCCACCGTCACCGCCGCTATCCGACCGACCATCTTGTCGGATTTGGTTCGTCCATGTTTCGCAACAAAGTTCTCATCTCCGTAGATAAACAATTGTAGCAAATCTTCGCAACATTTTTTATAGAAGATGCTACAAACACTACGAAAACGTTTCACACGGTTTCAAAATAGTAATACAACAAAAAGGTGTTTATGGAACAATTTATCATAACACAAAAAGGTGTTTATGGAACAATTTATCGTAACATTATTTTCAGTAAAATGTACAAACGTGTTTTGAAGAAAAAGTGATGCAACAAAAAAGAGATTACGCAAACAAGGATATACATCTCGGGTACCCTACCATAAGGGTACCTGGTGCACGTGTCGACTAAGTCCCAACTATCAAGAGCCTATATGAAGCCCATGATGAAAGGACCAACAAGATGGAGTATCCTCCAAGATTAGACATAGACATAGTCGGTTTAGGCTTTCCTTACATGTAATTTATGTCGGTTACGAACTCCCGAGACCCAGCCTATATATAAAGGTTGGGAGGGCTGCCGATCCAAGACGGACAATACTCGAACCACAAAAAGACCTAGCGAGATCGACATCTCGCCGGAGGCTCCCTCTAACCGCATAATCTCACACGATCAATACCAGACAAGCATGAAGTAGGGTGTTACTCTCCGGAGGCCTGAATCTGGGTAAATCTTTGCCTCTGCTTGTCAGCCGACGAAACTACCAGTACTACCACGTTCTCTCCCCACAATCTCAACCCTAGGTCCTAACCATCGGATTTGATGAGTTAACCCCTCGTCAGCAACATTTTTTCAGAAAGATGTTAAAAAACTGTGCATAAAAAGATTCACAACATTTTTTCGGAAAGATGTTATAAAACCGTGCACTACCATCAAACACGACGTTCATGACAGAGCTACCTTTCTCTGTCGTCGCCAACCCAGAAACCGTGGAAATGTTGGAGCCAGCGAGGTGGCCATTCTCTCCCTAAGGTCCCTTTGCAGTGGAGCGGTCATCTGGTGTCGCTCGTGACATGGGAAGATCAAGTGTAGCTTCTCCATCGCTTCCCCGATGCCCTAGCTTGGGGGCAAGCTGAGACTCAACCGGGGGAGTGTTAAGACCCACGACACTACCACAACCCATCCTACAGTGGCAGAGTTATTCACAAGTCAGGGGGGCACCACCGCCCCCCCCCCCCCCCAAGCCTATTTTTTTAGTTTAAGTATCATGTATAATCTAGGTTTAGCTAGGGAAAATGGGTAAATGACCCCCCAACCAACCCGTCATACACATTTGCAAAGAGCAGACCCTCAGGGATTCTTGTCAAGCTCCGCCACTGCCAGCCTACCACCTCTACATCGATGGGGCTACCAAAGGAGAACATGTCGGTACGTCGACGTGACCAGCATGTCAGGAAGCTTAACCCAAAACACGCGTGAAGCCCAACCTAGGTCAGGTGCGCCGACCGGGTCCGCAAACTAGTGGTTAAAAAGGAGAGAAGGGTGACATGGTAAAGTGTGTGTGAAGAAATTAGAATGCCGGGATTATTTTTAACAGATCGCCATAGAGAAAGAGGCATACAATGCAACATGTTTAATTATGGCGAAACATAAAAGGTTTTCCACGCAGTTGATCATGCTATTTGAGATAGCTGCCCCATATGAGTACTCTTGTTTCGTCATTTGACACCTTGCATTGCAGTCAAGGTAAAAAAATAGCGAGCTAAGAGAAATAGCGGCTGCCTCCTCCAGGCTATGCACACTATAGCATGCTATATTTCAATATAGTGCTCTGAAAAAATACCAGATATAGCTAAAAATAACGAATTTTGACAAGATTAAAGAATATAGTCCAAAAATGACAAAATAATATATGCATAACCACGTACGGAAAACATCTCCAATTGTCTAAAAGCTTAAAATCAACATCTCACGGGGCAACAACATAACATAACGTAAATTATTTATTCAGAATCATAAGCATTAGCGATGGCATCTTTCAATTCAAAAGAGGAACCAGTAGATTGCCCAAATAGAAATGAATTTCTGCTTCTTCTAAGGTGGAAAACTCGGCGCTTTTCGCTGATACACTGAAAAAGAAAATAGCGCGCTAAAGTTATGACGTTTTAGCGCGATATAGCGTGCTATTTCGTGAATAGCACCGTAGAGTGGAAAAGTGGCAAAATTTAGCATGCACCCTCCATATATGGTATTAGCGTGCGCACCCTCCAGATATGCTATTAGCGCCAAAATAGCGCTCTATTGTTTTCCGTGATTGCAGTACACCAGCCAGCCAGAACCACCCACGTACGACTCCTTTCCTCCTTTGCCTTAATCTCGGCTGCTCGTAAGCTAAGCGAGGAGCCAGAAGTCCTTGTGACGCTTGCTGGAGACGAGGTACCCGCCGGAGCTCCGCCGCCGCACGCCCAGGGCCTCGCACGGCGCGTGCTCGATGCAATGCTCCACCAGGCCAATTCCCTGCCGCATCCTGCCGCATTGACGCTTCGCCGCCGGCCACATACCCGGGATCCACCACGCTCGCCGGCGCTGGCCCAGCACGAGCAGGGACGCGCCGTGCCGCCTGGCAGCGTCCACCACCGCCGGCGCGCGCTCCTCCGCCTCTACCACGCAAACCTCCACCCTCAGCTGCACAATGTTGATCATTAATCAGCCACGCAAGATGCATACTTATTCTTTTATTGCGAAATTACTTCACTTTCTTCGACAGGGACGGATGGAAGGTACCAAAGGCAAAAAAAAGGTATTGTTGTGTCTTTTAACGTGATTGGCCGAAATGCCGCGCGAAATGCGCCGCTAAATGGTCGTTGCCTTTTAATACTAGCTTCCAATTTTCTTTGGTAGATTAGCCAATAGCCAGCAGTGAAATAAAATATGTATATACCTCTGGCCTGGTGGATTCACACAAGCTCCTCATGGCATCGAGGTGTTCATAGCATGTTGTCTTGGATATCTTTACGCAGGAATCAGCAGCCGCTGTCACAATTGTAATCATTCGACGTTAATTAAGTTCAACACAGCAGTGATGACAAGCTGATGATTTAGCTAATTAACGAGTAGAGTGTATGCAACTTTTTTTTAGAAAAGGGGTGAAGCCCCACACAGCTTTTTATTGCAAAGTGCAACTAGCAACCTACTACCAGTATCACTCAAGGAAGTGCGAATTTTGGTCATCACTGGTACAGTACTGACCATCTTGCGGAGCCGGCTTGACGACGGCGAGAAGGACGACGTCGTCGTTGCTCCGGACGGCCTGCGACAGCGCCCACTCGAGCGCGCCCACCGCCTCCGCCCGCCCGTCAGCCACCACCATCACCCGCCGCCCGCCGCCCACGGCGTCAACCATCGACGCGCCTTCTCCTGCTCCGGCATTATTCCTGACCTTGCTGCAGGTCACCGCGGGCGGCAGCTTGGAAGAGGAGCGCCGCTGCACTCGCCTCCTCACCCGCGTCGCCGCCTGGCCGCGGCACAAGCCCGGCAGCCTCCTCCCCATTGATTAATCTCGGCTCCTCAGGAAGGAACTCCTCTTGAATCCCTAAACAAAAAACTCTTCTTCGATGAATGTGTGGCCTGCTCGACAAGGAAAAAGGCTGTTAAGCTTAATACACATACTGGGATACTTATATACACACTTGTCTCAAAAAAAGTTATCTACACACACATTGTAGCCAATTGCTCCTAAACTGGCGGCAAAGTTGC
This sequence comes from Poa pratensis, assembly GCA_947311845.1. Classification (NCBI taxonomy): domain Eukaryota; kingdom Viridiplantae; phylum Streptophyta; class Magnoliopsida; order Poales; family Poaceae; genus Poa; species Poa pratensis. Next base: position 32,698,182 of record CAMZMU010000049.1, read on the forward strand.
GAGGGAGACTCGACGTGCAGCGCATGAAGTGTTAGGTCGGCAGCCTGCAGCTAGCACAGACGACCATCTAATATCTTTGGGTATCTCACGAGTCACCACTCGTCGTGTAGTGTATATGATCCAATTTTCTGGAGAAATATGAAGTACTCCTATTGCCAATCCGCCAACTACCGTTTACGCGTATGGCGGACGATTATTGGACATCAATGATGGATGCTTAGAAAACTGCTATCTACGAACAACTCAAATTATATTGCCTTGTTAAATTGTAGTACTATGAAAATCAACACCGACTAGTGTAGTCTAGCTAGTACTCGTACAGTCGTACGTACTACTGTCATTCGCAAAGAAAAACATAACTCGTATACTATTTGCCTTGTTACCTTGCACTGATACGTGACCTTAGTTTATACTACACTATAATAAAGCTCGTGGGTTTCCGGCCTTCTGCGCGTCCCGCTTCCCTTTGGCTTATCGTGGAGTGACGCGTATTGCCTGGCAGGGGATGTGTGCTGCTCTGGTTGGTTGCGGTGGTGCGGCTCGGTGCGTTTTTTGTCTGCTTCCTCGTGTTCGTCATATGTGTTTGCGTTTCTGCCGGTTGCTGCTCGTGCTTTCTTTCCCTGGTGCTTACCGTTTCACGCTTCGTCTTTGCCGGTGACGCCGGTCCAGGCTTCACCTTAGCCGGTCACGTCGGTGTTGGTGGGGTTTTCCCGGGTGTGTCCGGTTGTTTACCTGATGCTCTCCCGGTTGCTCTTTGTTTGTTTGAGCTGTGACCGGTTGCTCTTTTTCAGTTGTTGTTGCTTGCTCTGGTTTGTTTTTGCTGGGCGATGGTTGAACCGTGGCCGTGAGTTTTTGTCTTGTTGTCTTCTTTCTCCCTTTTGTCTTCTCGGGGGTTTGTTCCTTGGTTACGCGTGCTTGCTGGGTTCGTGAAGTCTGTTTGATGTCTTCCCGTGTGTATCTTTGCTCGCAGACTGCATGTATTCGTCTCGGTTTGTTGCTTTGGATGGCATGCGCCTGATGCCCGTTCGGGTCGCCGCGTGGGTGTGGAGGTGGCGTAGCATTTTCGCGTTGTCTGGAGGCGGCGCCCGGCTTTCCTCGTCTCTTCTTATATATCCGTCCTATGTCGCTTGTTCTTCTTCTTGCTTCGCTTGCCTTGCGGTTTGTTTGCTTCGTTGTTTTTTCGGTCCTTGCTCTACTTGGTGTGGCTTTCGGTGGCCACATCCTTGGTTCGTTCCCCGACGTCGTCGTTGGTAGATGTCGGTGCTGCTTCTTCTTGACGGCGGCTGGGCTCGGGCTGTTTTTCTTTCTTCCTCCTGGGGTTATTTGTTCGCCTACTGCTTATTGCCTTTGTGTTCTTCTTTTCGGGCTGTGTTTCGTGTTCGATCGTTCGTTTCTGTTTTTTGCTCCCTTCGTTAATTCTATTCTTCTGCGGGTTTTGTGTTTGCTTGGGTGTTTTCTATTCTTGTGGTTTCCTTATTTGCGTGGTGTTTTGTGTTGATTGCTCTTGCAGCAAGAGATTCTCTACCATGTACTATTTGCTGCTATAATATATATGATATTGATTGTAAAAAAACTGCAGGCTTGAAATAATCTAGCGTCGACATAAATCAAGTTAAGTGAGAGTGAACATAATTAACTAGCCGCAGTCGCGGGCAATGGAGCCTGGAGGAGAGGCAGCAATCGAGCACGGCACGAGGCACGATCGCACCAGCTTTGCTGCTTTGCAACCGAGCGAGGTTAGGAAACGATTCACGTTCTGACGTTCGCTTGATCTTGTTTTTTGTTTGTTTGAGAATTGTTCGCTTGATCTTGATGCCTCGCTCTTGTGTCGTTTTTGTCGCGTTGTCCTGCTTGACATGTTATGGGCCAGAGTATATGGGCTGAACCCCGGGCCAGTGTGAAAACTATATATGGGTAATAGGCTACAATTTTTTCTGGTCCCGGTTGCCTGGGCCCCTGCTAAACCCATGTATATGTTTGTATCAGACATTCTCAAAAAAAAAAAGAAGTTTGTATCAGACCCCTAAAAAAAATATTGCATGAGAGAGCATTCAGAACTGAAATAGCTATTTAAGTTACAATTTGCAACTTGTTAAAAAAATTTAGAATTTGCAAATTCATATGACACTATGAAATTAATAAGAACCTCACAAATTTAGTGCCAACCAAAACACTACGAAAATTGCATGAGCTGCACTATGCATGCATTAATTTTATATCAATAATGTGCCCCACGTCTCATTCTTGTAAGACTAATAATCAGCCAATAATCTCACTAGCATTATTAGGAGGCTAATAGAAGATTGAGAATTACTCTATGAAATTCACATACAAAACCATGCTCAGACGTTTGTCTAGCCATGGGGCGAAGCTCCCCTTAGGGCAAGGTAGGCAGCCGTCCTATGTTGATTTTGGCGAAAACACCGTACACATATTTTTCCTGAACAATTTGAGTGGTCATACGTAAAAATGGAATCATATGAGAAGTTATGTGTGTTTTAGCGAGAATTCCCAAAACAAATATGGAGATAGCTCATTTAAGCAATTATCAAAATATACAAAGCCAAAATAGTATCATAAAATGTAATGTATTGCATACCTAGAGTTGGTCCGGCCACCATCAAAAGTTGTCCGGAATACTCTCAACCCCTTCTTAAAAATCACACTTAGAAGATTGTTTAGAGTCAGATTTTTTTTGATTTCCAACGAGCTATTGCAAAGAGATACAGTTAGTTTTTTACTAGATTAGATCTCTAGTCTGTGTTTTCGGCTCGAGACTCATGTAAACTCGAAACCTTGCTCGTTTTACAAAGAATTATCATGAATATTTCCCTAATTATGAGCATAAATATATAGAAGATACCTTAAACTATTCATTATTAATATGTAGAGAATCTAAGATCTTATAGGTTGTCTTGATATTTGAAAGGCATATCATGATTTGTGCGGTTTATCATCTCATTTTGTTGTCATTGTTATACCGGTGGTGACGAAGACATATGAAAGGGAGTTCTGGAAGATAAAAACCATCAAAACCGACGCAAAAAGAAGACTTTGCATCATTTTTTTCGTTCGCCCTACCTTATATTCTTCTCGTCCTTCGCCATTGTGTCTAGCCATTCTTGTATTTCCTCTCTTGAACTAGACTGCTTGAAGCATGGGTTTTGTTGTCTACGATGTCGATGAGCATGTTTTGGCGACAATAAGGAACTACATGCTTTTGTATAAAGTAGAAGAAAAGCATGTACAATGGCATGCACGAGGATAGAAAAAAATAGAGAGAAAATAAGGAATAAGAACGAATGACTCAAACCTTTTTTGCCTATTTAATTGTCCAAGAAAACTGAGCGACAACTACCCCCTGACATGAGCATCTATAAGCATTTTCATGAAGGGTAGGTCCAATGCAAATTACATTCCTTGTTAAGTTTCCACCCGAAGAACCACAGAAGCACCTTGGAGCTTATCCTCTCCCCGTCCACAGTAGAGAGGCGACTTTTGGGCGACCCCGAGCGAAGCACCTCGCCGTCGTTAGATCGGCGGGCTCCTCACCCTCCGGCGGCTGCTCCGGCAGCGGGAGGATGGGGAGGCCCCGATCTACGACGTGTACATAGTGTAGTTCCGGTTTGGGGGCCAGCCGGCGGCTTTCGGGAGCGGGAGGCGCGGCCGGAGTGGCGTTTTGGGGCGGAGATCTTCCCCTCTGGCGACGGTGGTCTGAGGATCGCTGCTGCTAGATCTCCGTCTTCCCGGTGCTCGCGGCTCTTCGGAGCAGTGCTGCACCGCGTTCCCTCACCGGAGACCGCGGGACGGCGGCTCCGGATGTGTGATTTCCCCGAAGGTGCAGATGCTGTTTTGCAGGACGTCGGCGTCGAGGCAGCAAGGTGGAGGTTCTCAGGAACCGAGGACCGACGACTTCCCGACCGTGGAGGGACTTCTCCGAATCCAAGGCTTGTGAGGAGAAATGGCGGCGGCGCGCCGTCGGAGCGGCTTGCTCGTCTTCGTCAACGATGGGATCCAGAAGGACCTTATTGTAATTTTGCTTTGTTTCTGGACCTTTCTGTAAGAATCCTGCTGTAATAGTATCTGCTCCTTTATCGCAAAAAAAAAAAAGGTTTCCACCCGAAGGTCCAACTACAATCATAAGAGGATAATCATTGCTACACATATGCTCCCGCCGACTTCCCCTTTATTTTTCTTTCCCAACTAGGTTATATAATCTTCCAGATCAAGTGAAACACGAGAGGCAAGGCGAATGAGAAAGAAACGCGAGATAGTTGGGTTTCCGGAGAAAAATGCCTCTTAGTCGCTAGCTAGGAAGAGTACAATATTGCTTTGCCTTGTAAATAATCTGTGTCCGTATTTTCTTTGTTTTTGTGGGCATGGGAGGTGTCGGGAGCTAGATGTGGTAGACGGCGAACTGTATGACGGCATCCTGCTCGGTTGCCGCAGTTTACTGGCTCAGCATCGCCCAGCGCCGTAGTGCGTCCCTGAGACATAACAAGTGGACTTTTAGCTGGTGATGAAAACTGGAGTACATCGGCAGCATCACTGGCCTATGGTAGGCGGTCCAAATCGGATGTCTGGGTGTAGCACAAATACGCCTGGGATGCGCATTTCCTATTCATCGCTTCGAGCGAGTCCCATCCTCAACTCGACCACATGACTAGCTCGCTCCAGCCGAGGCCAAGTTTTTTTTTTTGGTAAGAACCATAGAACAGTATTTCTACGGTATGATTTTCATTTATATGCAAATATTTACAAATAAAAACAAGATCAATCAGGTCTACCAATTCCAGTTTTCTCTAACATTGAAAAGAGAATAAGATACAAACTAATCAAGGAAGACCTGAGTCAACCCCGTTCTTCAGATCCTCTGCAAACTCCGGACTTAATTATGTAACCCAGGAAATTGAGATCTTTTTTCAACACTATTTCTCAAGAAGGGATGCCGAGTTCGAAAAGTCATTTTGTAGCCCTGTTTTTGATTTTTTTAAATCACCATTTTAAAGTTCTGAAATTACAAAAAAAAATCATAAATGTTGTTAATGACATGTTCTACGTTTGTGCAAATTTTCAACTCGAAATAAGTTGTATTCCGGCCTGCATGAAAATGACAAATCCTGACAATTTGGGAGATTTTGAATCTGTCACTGTTCACCATCCCAGATTCAGAAATTTGTTGGTTTTACACCGCCTAAAATACAGAATGTTTCGCACTTCTTTTTTTCACACTGGTATAAATCATCATCATCTACGTATGGAATTATTTTCATAAATTTTTGCAAACTTAAAACTGCAGATTTTGAATTTCAAAAATTCAGGCTACATGTAGCTCGGGAGACAAATCACCGCACTATGTTGAGTCTCACAATAATAAAAATACCGTCATTTATTTGTATGCAGAGATGTTCTAGGTTCCCATGATAATAATGTCCATGTTAATGATGGTGGGAAGAGCGTTTAAATCCAAACAACATTCATCAAATATTGAAATACCGCTCCTTCTGTTGGGAATGATTGCCTTCCAACAATCAACAGAAAAGGGACAATCAATAAACAAATCTATGGAAGTTTCTTCAGAGTTACAGTTGCATAGAACATAGTTGTAAAGGGGTAGAGGGAAGGACTTCCTTAACAATAGATTTCTCGTGTTAATACTATCATAAAGAGGCAGCCAGAAGAAAATCTTGTATCTCATAATAGCGGCAGATTTCCAAGCTTTTGAAAAATGACATGGGCACTAGGTCCAGTCGTTAAAAGGTTATACATTTTCATCGATGAGTAAGAGTTGGAATTCCAAGGGTATTTCCAGGTATCAGGTTCAGAATTTAGAGTAATCGTTACGTATCTAATAGGAGGTGTTGCATCTCCTGAAAGGCTTGATTGGAAAGTGGGAGATGAAAATTATTTGTTGCTCAAGCTAGCTGCAGAAAATATATAACACTTTGGTTTTCATTGATTCAAAAGGAGTAAAGTTTAGGGTATTTTTCGTTACAATTTTGGCTTCCTAGTTGTCTTCTGAAAATAATTGTTGTGCCTTCCCCACTTGACATTTGGTCAGTTGCCTGAACTCTAGGATAAGATTAATAATGCTGGACTGTGCCCCGTCTGTCCAAAATAGGGAGTAACATCGACTAGTAACACTATTCTATGTACGTTATTACCTTCATAGTGTAAATAATATAAAGAGAGTGGATGGTCTCAATTATTAAATTGCAGATTTATTTTGTCTTGGGAAGCACTATGTGATGATAATTACATATGTCACTCTACCCGTCTCTCTTCTCATTAATTAAACGCCACATCATATTTTGGTTAGGTGGCATGAATGTGACTGCTTATACTTATGTTACACCCACCATGGGTAGTCTTCAACAATGAAGGTATGGTCCATTCATTGGCTGGAACAGCCGAACAGGTGGTGTGTCGCCTCACCCACACCGATGTTCTATTAGTTGGCCTAGCCTAGGCACAACCGGGATACTCTTTTTAATTACAAAAATTGATGTAGTTAATAAAAGTATTATATGACCAATTTAGAATTTATAATAAGGGTTCATTCCGAAAGCACGAAAAGTTCACATAAAACCAAAAAATTGCCCTATACAAGAAATGTTCACCTATTTTTTTTGAAAAAATTCACCTGTCTAAATAAATGTTCACATGTTCAAAAACAATGTTCCTATATTTTATAAATGTTGACAGGTCTGAAAATAGGTTCACAACTTTGACAAAATGTTCACTTTGGGAAAAATTTCATACATTTTTGAAAAACAAAATCACGGCTATAAAATGTTCACAAGTCAAAACAAAATTATAGGTTAACAATGTTTCTCAGTTAAAAACAATTCTCCATGGTTTTGCAGAAAATATTCATGGTCTTCAAAAAAATGTACATGGTTCTAAAAAAATGTTCACTAGATTGAGAAAATATGGTCACGGGTTCAAAGGACTATTCATGAAAAAAAATCACGGGTTAAAAATATGTCCATATATTCAAAAAGTTTGCAGATTCAAAAATAAATCATGTATTACTAAAACTCAAAAACGAAAGTATATAAAAAGGAAAAACAAAAGTAAAAATGTCAATAAGAATTACAAGAATAAATAAAACTAAAAAAATGCTCACATGTGTTCCCGACAAATACAGGAAAAATGAAAACAAAATCGAATGAAAAAGAACAAGAATGGAAAGAAAGAGAATCATTTAAATGGACCACGGCCTACCAACGCAGAGATGGTACTGCTGAATTAATTGATCTCAAGGTTCACAAAACCGTACCACGGATCAAACACCAACACGTTTGAAACCATCAGTGATTTCAGAATTTTTGACAGTATGCTATCAAGGCAACCTTTACTGGTTTCTTTTCGCCTCAGTTTCCAAGGCAATGTTGAACCAATTGGATGATGTTCACTTTGATCAATGGCAATATCCTTGGAGTTTGCGTTTCCCGAGTTGTTCTCTCAGTTTCCAAATGATAATGCTCATGTTGGTATATGCTGCATCATTTGAGAGACAGTGCCACTTCTCAGGTCTTGCTACCGTGGTTGTTGTTGGCTTGTTGCTTACCCGGCCTTATCGCTATAGGGAGTTCTTCTTCACTCGAAGGTGTTGCCGCTTCATGATTCACGAAGGCAGTAGTTGCAAGATTTTTTTCAAGGATGTCGGCAGCAAGGGATCAGTTCCATTGAGTACATCTCGAGTTGATTTTTGTATGTTTTGAGCCTAATGTGAAGTTTGTGATCTCAGCGAAGCTCGATACGTTATGCAGTTTAGGAGATCTTTTGGATGTTTGCGGTTGCAGTTCGGGAGGATGTCATGGGTAGATCACATAATGTCGTTTTAGACTCTCGACGTGCTAAAGATGTTTTGAAACATCGGGCTGATACTTATATAAAATGATATTCTTCTAGGCATTAATTGTTTGGTAGTTTCTTTCTATCTTCAATCGTGACATCTTCGGTGGCTCTTATAAGTCCGCAACACTATAGCAACTAACTCTTCTAAATGCAGCACCTATCTCTCATTCATTATTGATTTTTCCCGTATCCGCAATTATATAAAGTAGAAAATGCGAAGCAGAATGAAACGATCAAAGGCAAGAATAGGAGAAAGAGGACCACTAACAGGGCTGCATTGCAGCGTATGGTTTCTAGCCATTTTCGCTTTGTCAGTTTCCAACTTTCCATTCACATGAGTATGAGAGGCATCAGGAGAGATCGATGCGGCACAACGAGCTGCGTCTGGTCATAGGATTCCTGGCTGCCCAGCTGCCTCAAATCATTAAGGGCGTGTTTGGCAGTATGCAGTAGGCTAGACCAGGCTCACCAGTTGAAACGGCACGATTATTGGATGCATGCATGAGTTTTTGGGTCAGGTCTCCCAGTTGCAATGGTCAACGAAAAATCAAGCCCGCTAGACACGCTCGAATCGACTTTGCTCAGCCGACCTAGCTCATTCTTTCCTCCTGTCCTTCAACCTTGCACGTGAAGTGTGTCTTCGGTCACTCTCCTTATTTTTACTTCATCTTTTTTTCTTTCTAATCAGTACTATATTACTCGATTCAAAATAAGGTTTACATGAAAATGATGCGCATTGATGACGTGGTTCCATTCTGGCAATCGGTTTCGACTTTTGTTAATTGTTAACTCCTAATTTCGTGTTCATGTTTGAAGCCTTTTTAGATGAATTTCATCAAATTAATCGCACACAATTGAAGGTTTGAAATCTCCTTTTAGGAGTAGCTTCGCATCACCATTTGACACAACTTTCGTGTTGTAAGTTTTTCGTTTCTTTGGTCGTAGATAAGTAGATCTTGTGTCATATATGCGCGTATTTAGACTGTTCTTTGTACGTGTCTTATTCAACTCCGCTTCTCCTCGTGAACTCCGTCGCTGACAAGCTCTGCCGCCGCCGCTACAAATTAGGCAACGAGCTACGCCGCCGCCCATGCCCATGCCAAATAAAAGCGCAGTATCAAGTAGAAGTTGATTCCGGTTGAGGAAAAGAAAGCGCTCGCCACATCCTTCGCCGGCGACATCCGCCGTCGTGATCGCTCGGCATGTATCTGTCAGTTAGAACTGTCCAAGTGTGGTGATGGGGGTAACTCCACCCATATGGAAGAAGGTGAGACTAACTATCACAGGAAACACAAGCATGTTGTTTGGTCAGCTGCATATGTCGACCCTATCCTCGAGACATGCAGACTGCCAAACGACATGCATAACATGGCTGAGAGGGTGATTCGCCAGACCTGGCCTTGGAGGGCCTGCCCCTGCGAAGCTCAAAAGTCAATGCAGCCTACCAAACGCCCCATAAGCATGTACGAAGATGGCCAGCTGCTCGTTCACGGACAATTCTGCACTGAGGAGTCAGGACAAAACAAAGAATCCATCGATCATTGCACATGTATGTTGAGTTGTTCCAGGACTCCATACACGACCATAGGATAGCTAGAAGAAGCAGGAAAATCTCGTCAAAATTTCCCACGAATTTTGAAAAATATTTTTTCGTAGGGGACGAGAAAAGATAATCTCAGCCGAGAATTTTTGTGAAGTTTCACAGAAATGATGCTTCTAAAGGAAATAAATCAAGTTGCAATCCTGCTGTCGGCTTTGGTATATTTGATTTAGTTGTATCATATTTTAAGGAATTGGAATCACTAATTTAATTTCAAGTGGCAGACTCATCGGTCGAATTGAATTCCAATTCCGCATGTCTGTGGTCAATTGCTGGAGCCAAATGAGGTCTAAACTGAAATTAAATTAGTTACATGCTATGAACCTAGCCAAGACTTTTGAAACTTTTATTCAAAGTTCATGTAAATCCGGCAAAACATTAAGTCTCGATTAAGTGCAGAGATGATCCATGAAAGCAAAATGTCAACACTGTGAGGAAGAATGAAAAGCACTAGGCACGGTGAGCCACGTCACAACCACTATGAATAGAGATTGGTTGTCGCCTTTGAGGGACGGCGGTTTCTTCATGGCACTAGCTAATCAGGTACAACTTAATACTATTACTCCCGACACTTTTTTAGGATCGAAGGGAACAGGTTTATTTACTCATATTCACGACTAGGTACCCAACTTACCATGTATTATTCACGATAGGTACCCAACATACCATGTATTATTCCTCTTATCATCAAGTTAGTAACAAATTTGAATTTTTTAACCTACTATTCACTTCGAAAAACTTACCAGCGGCCTTTAGCCAATCTTGGAGGGTTGGAGGCATATCAATGCCTCGACCATGTCACTCTGTAGCCTGCTCCTATGATCACTTTAGATTATTCCGCCGGTGCCAAAAGAAGACTCCGATGGACTGGTATGATGCCACAACTGATGCTTGAATAGCTAGGACATCATGAGCGATGCAAGATAGAATTGGGTACATAAGATTGTGCATTTCCCACCATCCCAAGATGTCAAAATCAGAGGACGAGTTTTTCAGCCAATTATTTCTTAACCTCACTTGTTGCTTATTTTACTACACTCTGAAATGGGCTTCCCAATCAGCCAATGGGATATAACTTCTGCAATTGTAGAACGATAGAGAGGGATATGCGGAATATGTTGGATGTTTTATTGAGCCTCGGGGGCGAGTATATATAGCGTACATGGGGTCATCTTGGAGGAGATCTATCTCTATCCTAGACGTCCGTTTATACGTACACGGAATATATCTCTAACACTCCCCCGCAGTCGTAGCGGGAGCGTCGTGAACAACATGAACGACGTGGACGGTCAGACTGGAGATAAACCGAAGTAGACCCAGAAGGCTGACCCCCCCCCCCCCCCCCCCGCGCAGTCGTAGCGGGAGCGTCGTGGTCGATGTCGCCGCGCTGATGCTTGGACTGGAGAGGAAGCTGATGAGAGCTCAGGCGAGGTGGTAGCCCTTGTGCCGATGTCGAGGGAGCCGAGAGCGCGAGGCGGTGCCGAGGTCGAGGTAGCCGTTGCGAGGGGACGCCATGGTCGATGTCGATGGTCGGAGATGCCGGTGTCGAGGTAGCTGCACGTGAAGCCGTGGGCACGAAGAAGGCGCCATGGTGATGATGACGGAGACGCATCGAGGGCAGCCGTCGAGGATGTCGATGCCGAGGTCGATGCAGTCCGAGCCGTCGAGGATGATGTGCAGCCATAACGCACGCCGGGGGCGTAGGCATACTACGGTTTTGCCAGAACCGAGTATGCAAGAAGAATCGTCGTGGACGCGGTCGAGGCAGTCGTAGGAGTCGATGCCGAAGAAGACGTTGTCGATGCCGATGAAGACGAGGCGCCGATCCGAGCTTGCCAGGCACGGGGACGCGTCGGGGACGAAGGCACGCAGCGGTGTTGCCAGCATCGAGCATGCGTAGAGCGGGACCAGGACGGTGTCGTGCCATGTCGGTGATAGACTAGCAGAGAAGGCTCCAGGACAGTAGCGAGGCGCAGAGCGGCGAAGACAGGGAAGAGCCGATGCAGTCCGCGGTCGTCGGAGTAGACGCGAGGGTGGTCGGTGGCGATGCCGGGAGGCGGCGTTGCCGGGTGGTGGCGATGACGTAGGCGACGAAGTTGTACTGGACGAGGACGAAGGTGTAGGCGGTGAAACCAGCGACGGCGGAGGCCGGTCAGGTTACGTGAGGAGGCGCGGCGGCGGTACACGAACTTGGCGATGAAGAGCCGATAGCTTGACGAAGACCATGCGCGGACGGTGGCGACCCGCGTCGTGGGAGCGACGCGGTGGTAGCCTGAGACGTCGGTGCGCGGGGACGGCGAGGTAGACCGCGTGTAGCAGCACTACGGTCCGAGGGGACGACATAGCTGCAGTACGCGAGTCGGTACAGCGGCGTGAGGCCACCGGCGACGTACGCACCAGGGAAGGCGCGCTCGAGGCCGGAGGGTGGACCAAGGCGGCGGTGCGCGGCCCGAAGGGGCGCTGCGGCAGCCTGTTGCTTGATCGGTGATAGGCGCGTGCTCGGGGACGTGCTTGGCGGCGATGTGCGCAGATCGGTTGATCAGACCGACGGAGGCGCAGGACGCACCATGGCGTGGACAACGACGCGCAGATCGGAGTTGATGGCGACGCTGTCGGTGAAGTCCCGGGCGATGACGACGAAGACGGACCGGCGAAGAAGACTGCGCGGACGAGAACAGCCTGCCGCGACGCACGTAGGGGCGCCCCGTGTGCGGCGCGTGCGGCCGTGCCGAGCGGTTGATGAAGATGGCCGGTGCAGGTCGATGCCGTTGTCGTAGTAGAGGCGCAGGTTGACGACGGCGGTGGGCGACTCAATCCGATCTAAGATCGGTAAACCAAAAAAGAAAACCGATCAAGAGATCGGAGAAGAGACTTACAGGGCAGCCGATCACGGATCGGCGGACGAGCCCTGCGTACGGGTTGCGCAGCCCCCGGCGGAGATCATGGAGATCGACCTCCCCGGGGGCAGCGCGGCGGAAGCGTGTCGACGGCGCCTAGCACGGCGCCATGAGGGCGGCGGCGCTAGGGGTTGGGAGCGGCGGCGGCGGTGCTAGGGCTAGGCGGCGGCTCTAGGGTAGGATCTAATTAGGCTGATACCATGTAGAACGATAGAGAGGGATATGCGGAATATGTTGGATGTTTTATTGAGCCTCGGGGGCGAGTATATATAGGCGTACATGGGGTCATCTTGGAGTGCAAGACAAGACACGAGATCTATCTCTATCCTAGACGTCCGTTTATACGTACACGGAATATATCTCTAACAGCAACCCCACCATCATGAATTTGTTCTTCTAATGGATCAGTAGCAACATAATCTCGCATATCATGTGAGTGTTCTTCAAAGAGACTCCTCGTAATCATGTCCACCTTTCAAGGTGTTCTCCTGCATTATTTACAAATGCGTGTCTGATGTAAAATTCAATGAGTCTCAACGTGTATCTTGGATTGATGATGACAGGTATGCAGTTCACCAAATATAACTCCTCCCAGTCTTTGTCAAACTTATTTTGCATTTCGCTCACCATGGATGCAATGATTAGTTGCATGTTTTTTCAGCAACTGCCTAACACTCCATATCTTATGGAAAATAAAGGTTTACGGCAGGAGGTGGTTCCCTTTTCTAATTAACCATCTATTTTCTTTTTATAATTGATTTTTTGTACTTGGTTGTTCTAGGCAATATTTGGATGAACAAAGAATGTTTGTCATTCATAGAAGGGAAGATCAATAGGGGAGGTGAATACAATGTTAAACAAGTTGGTTGATCGTGGGGAAGGAATGGATGTGTGATGACCGACGGTGACCACCAATTATCATTTACTAGTAAATATTAGTACAATATCTAGATATTCATAGAAAGTTTGTTCAAATTTACAGTTTACGTATTTATCATGGCATAGCCAATCATTATAATGTTATGAACATTTTCTAGTGAATGGAGTGCAATAATGGTTTTAGGGGTTTTAAGTATGATGAATTTTTTTTTGTAGCAACTAGGATGTGTAGATACACTTTAGTTTAATGAGTAATATATGTATCCTTCTCAGATGTGGTTTGTTACAGGCTAGCTGAGGATGGGGTGTTATAGTTCATTTTTCACAAATTTACAATATATATCAATTCTGGAATAAAAATAGTTTCATTGTTATGTCAAGATCCTTGTGGTCATCTTACATACCCTACACAATATTTGCTTTTACATGATCATACACTATAAACTGATATCAAGATATTTGATAGACCATAAATTCATTTTATGGATCTGTGCCAAGATATTTCACAATACTAAAATGCATACATATGTGCATGCACTCAAGAGAGTGAGTGAGAGAGAAAAAGAGAAAGAGAGATAACTTAGGTCAGTGTCATAAATTAATTTTGTAGGAATGCAATTTTCTCATTTTGTGTTCTCACATTTACATTGGCCTAGAGGTTCTATTCTCCAATACATACATGCATATATGTCGTTTGGAGTCAAAGTAACTTGATAAATCAGTCAATATCAATCGTACACACAATTTGAAAATCATGATTTACTCCACCAATTTCAAGCATATGAATTTCTTTTGGAAAATGCTTATGGTTGCAACAGAGAAAAAACAGTAGCGAGGCTTCAAAAATGTCAAGAAAAAAAATATATTATCAAAGTGATACCTTGTAATTTCATTGTAGATGCAGAGACGTACTGATGGACGGAGCAGTTAACCTTCCAACTATCTGCCTACGGTATAAGTTGTATAATCTTGAAGTTCCCATCAGTAATTTACACACAAAAAAGGTTCAAGTATGCAAGAGAAGTTTGCTCAAAGTTGCAAGGTGCGGAGACTGAAATACCACAAACTCAAAGCAGCTGCTATCGTAACTGAAAGAGCCTTAAAATACAGATTGACACTGCCACACACTGGAGCCTGAAATCTGCTGTATGTTGCAAGGTGCATAGACTGAAGATACCACAAAGCTGTAGCTATCGTACCTGAAAGAGCCCTAAAATAGATGATGACACTGCCATTCACTGCAGCCTGTCCAAAGTCCAAACTGCCCTTGACTGCAGTGTGTACACAAAGACGCATGTAGAAAGATTTTCCGTCCCTGCATCCTGCAGCGCTGTACCGGCTATGCTCCTGAGCGACGTAGTAGTAGACTGGAATGCGGCGGGACATGGAGACTAGACTACGTTGTGCGGCGGTGGGATGGCAAGAACAACACCTTCATTGTGGGGTGGGATGCGGCTTGGGCGGAATGTGAGGACATCACCGCGCAGTTGTGTTGATGCGTCCCAGGCCGCCTGTGCGTTGTCCTTAGCAGCGAGGATGGGCACCATCTCCGGTGGGACGGAACGCAGGATGGCGCCGAGGGCCAGCCGCTCCTGCCACTCGTCGTCCGATCCGGGTCGATCGCCTCTGAGAGGCACGCCCCCTGCAGCTGACCACGTATCAAGATCGCCCACTCGGTGTAGTTCGTCCGAGTGAGCATCGGGAGGTGCATGCAACCTCCGAAACCGCCGCCGCCCTCCCTCACCACCTCCCGCAATACGATCTCGCGGGTGCCGGCGCTGCTCCCGCCAGGGCGTGACAGGCTGCGTCCTCGGCTTCGCTCACGCTGCTGCTGCTGCGGCGGCGGAGGTGGAGTTTTGGATTTCACGGGGGCCTTGCTTCCGGCCATGGCGGCGAACTTCAATGAACGAGGCTCTGATACTGCTTCTAGTTGCCAACGATGGCAATTCTCTGACGAAACTGAACTTTTGACAGAGACGAGTGTTTTTGCGTGGTGTTCAACCTTACCACTTTTCTGTTTTCTCTTATATATTCTCCTCGCGGTTACAAACTACCTGGATCTAAAACCGGATAATGGACCGAATATACCGGGATTAAATGGCTAATTCACCCCCCCCCCCCCCCCCCCCCCACACACCCACCCACCCACACCCACCCACCCACCCTAATGCTGAAAAGGAAATGATCCAAAGTGGAAGCTTCTGCAGCTTAGTCCGGTTTCAGATTTTCAGAGGGGTTTTGAGCCTTCCCATCAACAGGTCGGGTCGGCACCTGCTGGAATGGGAAGTCAGATCCATAACTAACGAACCAACCAACAAACCTGCTCCGGATCCAAAGTGTGCGACGCACGCAACAAGCCGCACATCAACGCAAACGCAACTTGCGATCGGGAGCTAAAGGAGAAAACGAGATGTAAACAAACTTAGGTACGTGAAGGAGAGAGATCACAGATATATGGAGAGCCTGCAGCCAGTGCGTACCTACCGTACTGGGAGAGGCCTTGTCTGGTCGATCGCTGTGCACTATGTCTTTGTTTGGCCTTTAACCTTGGAGTTTGAACAGCTTCAGTTTATGGCTTGGGTACAGTTGGGCTCTGTGCTACCAAGCAGCGTCAGGGCATCTCTAACCGATCCCCTAAAATCGGTTAGAGGAGTAAAAATAGGGAGGTGCGGCATCTAACCGATCCCCAAAACGGTTAGAGGAGTAAAATTTTACTCATCGGAGGAGTAAACTTGGCCACCGATGAGTAAATATAGGAGTCGAGAGCCAAGTTAGAGAAAAACTCCGGCCCTCCTCCCCGCAGCAACCATTTCCGCCGGCGTTGCCGCCGGTGACCGCCAGACCGCGCCACCCCAATCCCGGTCCCTGCGCCGCCCTCCAGGCCACCTCGCCGTCGCTCGGCGCATCTCGCCGTCGCGGAAATCGACTAGGAGATGGAGATTTCGCGGGGCGCCGCCCCGGTTTGTTGCAAATCGGCCTCGATTAATCGCAAAATGGAGCGGCTCGGTTCTCCATGGCTTCGCTTGGGTGCGCACCGCCACCTCTGCTCCTGTCTGCGACGGGAAGCTGCTGCATCCCCCCTGCCGCGCCCGCCACCGGAAGGGAGGAGGAGGGCCAGGACCGGTGCCGTAATGGATGATGGGACGAACTCGACGGACGGCCTGGGCCGGAGCAAGACGGGCGGCGGCGGAATCGACTATCTGGGCGAGCTCGCCAAGTGGGGATCAACCCGTGCTGCAAGGATTCGCAGCGCCGACGCAAGGCCCCGTCATGCTCATGCGCGCTGGTCGGCGCCGCTGTGCTGCAACCGGTCATCAGCTGTCACAACTCGATCGACTGAATCACCGTTGATTCCCAGGTAATGTCCAGCTCTTTGCCGAGGCATCTTCAGCTTGTACTGTACATTACTGCTAGCACAGGATTTGGCTAAATCGATTCGGCCGAGTCGTCAATTTTGCTATATGTACTGATATGCATAGCTCAGTTCAAAGATGCATCGCAAGTGTTCGACAAAATGTGTGAGTCAAATTCCGTTGAATTGGAGTTTTACTCCTCTAAGTATTGGGGATCGGTTCTGCGCCGCTTGTGTTTAGAGGAGTATTTTTACTCCTCTAAATTTTAGGAGTCGGTTTACTCCTCTAAAGTTTAGTGGATCGGTTAGAGATGCCCTCAGTTGCGTCTCTGCGTCCTTGTGGCATGCTTACCCACCTGAGAGACCAGATGAAGTGTTCGGTGAGCTGGGTCCTGTGCAGCGTACTTTTCCAAGCGACAAGCTAGGAAAGCCTACCGGCACGACCATGGTCAGCAATACCGTTACGTGCTGCTAAAACAGAAGCGTACGCACATTACTGTTCATCTGATCGAGATTCCTTGCCGTCCCCTTCTCACGCAAGACGAACCATGTCGTTTTCGTTCTTGCGAAGTTTCCGCGGCGGAATGACAATCCGTGAAACGTCAAGAAAATGCTGGTCAGGAGGATGTCTTTCTATGGATCTGGGATGTGAGTGGCTCTTATACCTCGCTCGTGCTATGCGACCTTGTTCGAGACTCGAGAGATCTATTCAGATGGCAGGCACACTGCAAATCTGGATTTCTAGAGCTCCCTTGAAGTGTAAGGTCTTTATGAGGTCTTTGGCGAGTAGTATGTGTTGAGTTGTAAGCTGCTAGGCAGTGTGGGGGTGCGTGTTGGCGTTTGTGCCTATCCGCGTTGTAATCTCGGCCGTGCCTCTCTTCTATGAACCCTAACAGGCATATCCTTGAAAAAGAAAGTGACGGTCCGGTGCAAACCAATGCTAGTGTGAGAGTTGATCCTGAAAGCTCTGGAAAATGAGATGAGACAGTGTTTGTATCAAGTCGTGAGATTTATTTGGGCCATTTGATCTCGCCGGTCCCTGTCGATCCGCGAGCCTGCGTCACCGCTACCCCACCCTCCTCTTTGACTCTTTGGGCACGGTGCTTTCAGCCTATGATTTGCTACGTAATGAAGTTATTGTATTCATGCATGGTTTCAGCTCGAACTTGCCCTTAACCAAGCAATCAAATCGAAAATTTCACCAAGTTTTTTGGTTACAAAATTGAGCTTTCATTATAACGCAGTTGTAGTTGTACGTAGTACAGATAGCCCACGTCCTGCTTGTCAGTTCTAGCATCAGTGATCCAGCCAAACAGTAGATAGCATTCGAAGTCGTATCGAAATTTAGTGTGCCGCACCGCACGTGGAAAAAAAAGCAAGGTGCGTTACAGCTAGCTTGATTAATCAGCAATGGCAAAGCTCGCGGCCCCTTGTTAAGTCAAGGATGCTAAGCTCAATTATCCCTCCAAGACCCGTACCAGTCTAGAAGAATTTAGTGACTCCTCAAACCACCAACTAATCGAACATGGTCACCTCTCGGCACGCATCATCTCGTCCAGATTCCCGGGCGGTGGCACAACCGAGATCGATCGCAACAGCTACCAACCCGGGGTACCGAGACTATTGAGATTGGGACTGGGAAGATGATGCGAAGACTCATTGCCGTCATCAGACGGGTCGTTAGGTGATGGCGAGAGGCGCCAAAGCTGTCATCATTCCCCGGCCACCACCACCTCTATTCGGTCTTCACGATTAGCTGCTCGATCATCGAGTAGCAGTCGCTGCGGTGTGCACCGTACGTACCTCCATAAGAAATTTTTGCAGGATTTGAGGAGAAGAAGTTGGATGGATGCATGCGAAGGCGACGCAATACAGTCCAATCCAATCCAGGAGGACTATTGCAGGCTGTTGAAGCAACCCAGACGGGCCGGGCCTACCCGTACCTAACGGCCTAACCGGGGACCCACCGGCGAGACTCCGGTCCAAGCGTCCAACGTTGTTTCTAATGCCATGCCGTGAACAGAATATATTACTCCTGATTCTTGCAGTTTTATTTAAACTGAGGAAAAAGTTTTGCCTCATCTCGTTAATTATTTTCGAGAAAGATCTGCGCGTCATTGTATTAAGCCGAAAAGAGGAAAACAACGCCAAAGAATGGCTACAACGCCTCACGGCTGACACAGTCACACAACTAATCAAAAGAGTAGCTACCACACACGCTACAACGACAGCAAAAAGGGCACACCCTGCTCAACAAGAGCATCGAGGCCACGTCTCGACCAACACCGGCCATCACCGAAGAACGACCACTTCATCTCCACTACCCTAGCCGACGTACCCAACACTCTATAGCGCCTAGAAGAGATCGGCAAGCGGAAGGCAGGACTTGACCAGTCTTGAGGAAGTAGCAATCTTGGAGGCACCAGCCTGGCGTACATGGCGCCCTAGAGGCTCAAGTGTTGTCTCTGAAGCGATGCTTTCAACAAAGGAGCGACGTCGACGACGCAATGCGGCCAGCCCGTTCAGCTCCACCTCCCGAATTAACTGATGGGTTGAACCACCGCTGATGCAGCACCCATACGTCGTCGTGGAAGCAATGCGGCCAACCCGTTCAGCTCCACCCCCCGAGCGTCCAAACACCAGGAGCCGCACCAGGCCGCCGCCGCGAGCAGAGGATGCTCCAGCAGCAGTCGCGATGCGTGAGCAGGGCAAGCCCCGCGTGGGAAGGAAGAGGTCTTGCCCGGCCCAAGGTGGACCAGATGGAGCCCACTCCGCCGCAACGGCGCCGTGGCTGCCAGGATTTCCACCGCCACCGCACGTCGTCGCCAACTTCTTGGCCGCGCCGTCGCACCGTGCACCACCGGACCTCGCCAAGCGGCCGCCATGAACCGCGTCCACCGCGAGCTCTCCCAACCACCTTTTTGGAGGAAGGGGCCGCCGGCCACGTGTGGCTGGCGGCAGCGAGCTCGGCGAGGGGAGGGGGCCCGGCCGCGGCGCTAGGGTTTTCCCCCCGTGAATCGCTCGGAAGGAGCGACGCAGGGTCGGGTGGAGGGGGGAGAGCTCATTAATTAAGAAGAAGAGAATTACCCGGTTAATTATGGGAAAACCAGTCCGGTTTCATGCATGTGAAATCAGCTACAAAATACAGCCGCCAGTATATCGCTCGTCTTAGTACTGGCAACATGCAGGGGGCATGTTAATCTAGATTTAACGTTGAGCCATTGGATGCCCTCTTCTGCAAATTACTCCAGAAGTACTCTGCAGTCCAGATGGATAAGAATAGTCCCCACCCTCCCAGTCGTACTACTACTACATTCACTAGCCAGTGATTGGCTACTGAACTACTGACTCTCACATGCTACGACGAGGTTAATCATGTCTCACTGACCCATGATGATTCTTTTACCCCGAAGCACATGATCATGTCCTCCTATCCAGTTCTTCCGTTAAGGCGGCTCATGTCCAGTTGAGTCCCGAGTCAGGAACTGGCCTCTCAAATGTCAATTCTTCTATGGCACTGTTCTCCGGCACTTAACTGCATGAAGGCTACTCCTAACTAGCCAGTCAACGTTGCTTCTTCCCCCTTCACATCTCTTAGATCCAGGACACGATCACCAGTTTTCTAATACCATTTTCCAAATCCAGAAAATATTTCAGCTAGCGTTAGGTCGGACCCGTGACGACTAAAGCAAGCCAAGCACCAATAAACAACGCACCAATGCATACCACCTGCCCTGAACCTTCATGCGAAGATACCATCAATCGCAATTGTTGTTATAGTAGTTCGTGAAGAACCATGCGCGTGCATGGTCGACCTGTCCGTGCATAGTGACGGCGTGCGTAAACGTGCTTGGTTCACTTGTGTAGAATTTAACGTGAAAGACTCCCGATTCGACGAATCCGGGGAGCTTTTCAGGCGATTGATTGGTTAAACGACGCATGCTTCACGCATCTCGTTTCATATATATATACTCCCTCCGTTTCGTTTTACTTTGCGTTCTAACTTTTTCTAAATTTTCCCTTTTACCTTGCGTTGT
Organism: Poa pratensis; assembly: GCA_947311845.1. Taxonomy (NCBI): domain Eukaryota; kingdom Viridiplantae; phylum Streptophyta; class Magnoliopsida; order Poales; family Poaceae; genus Poa; species Poa pratensis. The sequence goes on from CAMZMU010000049.1 coordinate 32,718,810, forward strand.
GTAGTTGATTTCCTACTATGCCCCCACGTTGGTCTCCGCAAGCATTGAAGTGTCCACAAATCGATTGCAAAGGAGGTGAGGTCACGAGCAGCCACCAGTGCATGCATGGAATCTACTGCGGCTGTGCATGCATGGAATTAATGGCAGCTTACGGAGATGGGCTGCACCAGGGGCAGATTAGTCCACCCAGATTCTAAATTTACACATCGGAGACCTATCTTGGTATCTGGGCTTTGCGCAGAACGCAAAGTAAAATGAAACGGAGGGAGTATGAATAATGAACAAAAGGAAGCACAAGTTGCAACAACTTCCATAATGTTTGGTGGGCACTTTTTTTTTAACGGTATTCAGACGAAAGGTCAAGTGCACTGTGCCTCGAGAGTGATCAATGCAGCTAACAAGTTCTTCTCTGATTGAGCAGATTGCGGAGTGATTGGCAAGTATAGTAAACTAATTACCTACAGTCAAACCTGCTACTACAAGGTTTTAACCTTTGTAGTAAAAGGAAAAGGTGCTCAGGAACCTTTTATAGGTGTGAGTGGCCCTAGTACGTTAGGCAAGATGGATTCTTCCATCCATAATGCATGCATGGAATACCTTTTGATGAGAGAGTGGCAAAGAAGCTGGCGAGCACACCAAATGAATATGCCATCGTTTTGCGTGTATCCATGTGCTAAGGAAGCTCGATCGATCAATAATGCATGAGCTCGAAACACTAGTCCCCGGCGACGCTGCCATGCCAACAACTCGGCCGAAATTAGAACAATCTATCGCCAACAACCGCCAAATGCCACGGTCTCCGGGCACCTAACCTCTTTGTTAGCTTAATTCTGCTGGTCCTTCCTACCAGCGATCCGTTTAGGCTGGAAAGCTCAGTGCGTCTTTCTCTTTTGCTCACCGGCCGGCTCATTCCTTCTCACGTCTCACCAGCAAAAAGGGGAGCCATAGCACGGCCGGATGGTCCAGCGAAATTACCAAGGACTTAATTAGCTCGACTTTATCCAGATCAAAGTTTATCTTTGGGTTAAAGTAGCAGGACAACAATAGCACGGACGTATCGATGCGTGGAACATGATCTCGTGAAATACAGAATCACACCGACAACTCGATTAGATGTCGAACACTATAGCAAGACATTATACCCATGACCATGTCCGACCGATGTAAACAGCTACTGTTTTGACGGTTCAAAACATGTGTCTAGGAAACGACAGTGACACCGCTCGCCTTCTCACCGGAAATCATCTAAATGCATTCTTCTTCTTCTTCTTCTTCTTCTTCTTCTTCTTAACTTAGAAATGCTGCCACGTGTGACCAGACCGGAAGATCCGACCCGACAGGCAAAATCGCCTCTGAACAGAAGCAAAGGATTATAGCAAGCCCGGCGACCGAAAGTTCGATTGGCGAGGATGGATATATATTGGTATCTCGTATAAATTACGAACCTTTTTTTTTCGCTCTCACAATTAAAGGGTGATATAGATAGTGAAGGATACATACACTACTACAGGTGTGGCCTTCACGGACAGCCTAACAAAGATGGATACATGAATTCCAGACTGTTTAAGAGGGCCAGGAATAAATTTTCAATGAATGGTAGTTTGGGTGGGCCAGACTGTTTAAATTTATTTAATTTTTGTTTAAATTTGAATGAGAAATGTTAAATAATAATTGCCGAACCCAAAGTTTCCAAAGTTTCAAGAATTTCGGTGGGTTTATCTCGTTGCAAAAAAAATCCATAGAAGAGGGTGATCATTTGATCCGCCAGCGATACCTGCAATCGGTTGCATGGAAGACGCTATCTTTGACCAAGTGTTTTTAAAAAAACCACTACGAATTTGCAACACCGAACATTTATCATTAGTTTCAATTAAATATACTTAGTATTTCTTATGTTGCTAGTTTTTTCTGAAATTTTAGTCAAAGATAGTCAAGTTTTACTTTCCAAAACATAAATATAATAAGGAGCAATGGTAGAGAGTCTGCCTTAACCCTCAAAATAAATAGAAGAATGAACAATGGTAGAGCGTCTGCCTTAACCCTAAAAAAAAGGAATGGAGGGAGTACATGAAAATGTAACAATCCATTAAAATGTTCAAAACAAACGAGAAAGTATACGGTGAAAACCAAGTTACGATGAGAAACTCTATGAATATCATGTTTGGCAATTTTCAAAATCATTTTTTGAAAAAGTAATACATTAAAAGTTGATATTCTATAAACATGTGAAATTTGAAGTTCAAAATATATTAAGTTTGGAAACTAAGAGAAATCAAATTATGTATTAATATAGATTTTTCAATGTTTGTTATTTTGCATACCTCCCAAATGGATTTGAATTTAAACTTGTAATCTAACATGTCTATAGAACGTCACTTCACCAACATATTGTATTTCTAGAAACTTTAAAACATATTTTTCACTTAGGTTTTGCTTATTTCGTCATAATTTATTTCCAATGGTTATTTTCTCGAAAGGAACTACGTTGGCAGTTCCAGAAGCGAATTTGCTTTTTCACTTGATGTACAACCAAGAGCGGTGGGCTTGACAACAATTAGTTTTTCCTAAATATTATATATTAAGTATTTTGATACCTTTGGTACAAATGCAGATCATGGATACTAGTAGATATCATTCACCCTGTTTCATTTGTCATATGGTACTTGTCGACATAGAACCAAATAACATGAACAATATCATTTATCAATTTATCTTAATCATAACTGAAGTTGGATGGTTTGGAGGATAGTCGTACTTTTAGCCCATTAGGGATCTAAAATTAGGTTTGGTTCAACGTGTCACTTTTTTTTTTCTTCAATGAGAATGGCATTTCTGTCATGGCGTAATTTTGAAAGGTGTGACTAAATCTTAGTCAAATTTGAAACAGTCTAATTATCCACTCCGCTAATCACACACCCCTGCCAGCAGGGGCTTGCTTCTGATAAAAGACAGGGTGAGGTAGTTGAGGTGGAAAATACCCCGACCCTGACCCCGTGTGGCCGTGACGACCACTACTGTTCCAGTGTTCCACTTCCATCCCCTCTTTGCGTTGTATAAAGAGAAGCGGTAGGACGACACTCGGCTCACTCTCATTTTGCTGGTGCCCGAAGCAAACACACACCCCGACCCGGGAAAAAGGGAGAGCGAGGGAGACAGAGCAGCTGCATCCGGGGAGCAGAGCGCGAGAATGCGCAGCGGCGGCGGCGGCGAGATGGAGGACGCGGAGGCCGCGCATAAGCTGAAGAGCATGGACGTGAACAAGCTGGAGAAGCGCGGCAACGGCAGCAGCAGCAGCGACGAGGACAGCCCGCACCCGCCGCGGCCCGCCGTCAAGTACCACGGCTGGAAGGCCATGCCCTTCATCATAGGTACGCGTCGTCGACCGCTCCGGGATCTGAGCTGAGCTGAATTATCCATGGCAGATTTTGACCGATGAATTTACTTGCAGGGAACGAGACGTTCGAGAAGCTGGGTACGCTGGGCACGTCGGCGAACCTGCTGGTGTACCTGACGCAGGTGTTCCACATGCAGAGCGTGGACGCGGCGACGCTCCTCAACGGCCTCAACGGCACCACCAGCCTCGCCCCCATCGTCGGCGCCTTCCTCTCCGACGCCTACCTCGGCCGCTACCTCGCCCTCGCAATCGCATCCGTCGCCTCCCTCATCGTGAGTCCATCCATCCCACTCTTGCTCCTACCAACTTCTAGTCCTAGCAGATCCAGCGCTCTCGCCTTGATTTCCAGCGCTAGAATTCGCCCTGCCCTCGCTTCTTTCTTGCTCTGTCTGCCATGCCGTGCGAGCTGCCAGCATCCAGCACTCCAAATTCGGGACAGGGGTCGGAAATTGAGGCGGATGCTGGGTGCCGCCGGACCTGAAATTTGGGGGAGAGCTAGGCGGCACTGCTGCTCTGTACCCGCGGTTTCCTTTCTCGGGGTTCAGATTTGGTTTGCTTGTGCATTTTGACTGTAGTAGTGGATCGGTGGATGGGAGTGGGTGGCCCGTCCTGTGACTGACGACCGACCGCGAGCTGGACTTTCGAGCTGGCCTACTCCCGCCGGCGCCTCAATTCGCACTATCTTTTTTGCTTCGCTTCGCTGGAGATCGTGGGCGGCAGCGGCACATGGGGGGATAAATCGACCGCGTGCGAACTCTTCTTCTTGCTCAGCGCCGACGAAGCAGATGTAGATGTGAACTCTGCAGCTTATTCGAAACGGCGGCGAGGCGCACCGACGTTTCGAGCTTTAATTTAGCTGAAGTTTCAGGCCGTTTATGAGTTGACTTGATGTACCCACCGGCAGTACCTGATCGGACGGCTTATTCTAAAGGTGGGTTTTGTATTTGTGGATTGTTCAAACTATGCTTCGCCGAGCTGAAATTACCATGGATAAAAATAACACGTTATATCTCCGCTAATAGCACGCTATAGCGTTTTGAGAATTATCTCGCTAAATAAATCGTGTACAATGTCTCGCTAATAGCATACTATAGCGCGATATAGCACGCTAACGGTGTATTTTTAGGCCGACGCTGTTTTTTCATTGGAAATTAAACTGCCGACAGAAATCTGAAAATTTAGTACAGTCAGTAACTAGTATAAATGCAGTACTATAATCTACTAAGGATTAACTCTGTTTTAAAGGGTCGAATAAGCTGATGAGTTGTTGATGTTAACTTACGTTAGTTAGCAGCTAGTACTCACTCCGTTCCAATTTAATTGACTTGCTATGCACCACAAGTGGATGTATCTAGACTTGTAACATGTCTAGATACATCTACATGTGGTGCATAGCAAGTCAATTAAATTGGAACGGAGGGAGTACTTCTTTCTTGAAGGATTGTGCCTACGTGCCTATATATATCCGCGAAAAAAGATTAAGCTTACGTACGTGTGTTGGCCGAGTAGGCGAGTACGCACGAACCCTCTCAGTACTGGCCGGATTCTTAATCCCGAACTGGCCCAAATAATCCTCCACACCATAATGACGCACGCTTTAAGTTGCAAAAGAGAGACGTGAGAAAGGAGCAGGCCTCGAAGCGGCGCAGCGGTGCAACTCATTATTGCCGCTCCACTAACCCGTATTAAAGTGGCCTAGTGTGTCTTAACTAACCGATAGTGGCCTAGTGTGTGTTAATCAAGTGATTACTGCTAAGGTGCCAAGAGTTGTGTTTGTTAAGTGAGTCATGCACAGCACATCGAAGCTACTACTCCGTGGTTGAGGTAGCTAGTTGCTCCCCACTACGTACTGAGCAATGATAACCTCCGAGATTCTTAGCAGTGGATAATGAAAGGAGCTCCAGTAAGCAAGAAGGAGTAAGAAATAGCTAACGACCAGCCCAGCCCAGGCCGATCATGTGCCTCTACCCATTTTTGAACCGGATTGATTATGCCGTAGTGCGGAGACGCGGTACTAGACTAGTATAATGGCGTCTATACGTACGCTCGTCCTTGATGATTCCACCAACCTATACGGATCTTTGTCAAGGAGGATTGAAAAAACGGGTGGATCGCCGCACCAAATGATGGCTCACGCCTTATCCGGATACATGTATCCATCTGTCTTTGGCAGCGACTGCTGCACGACCCGGAGTGGCCGCCGCCATCAACATTGACCGGCCCCGTGGAAAATGGTGGACGCTAGCTCCAAGACACGCATATCGCTCGCCCTCCCTAGCTTGGTAGTGAACGATTGGTGCCGTGCCTGGCCCATCGACAACACCCAACGGGAACGGACGTTGCCTGCCGCCGCATCAATGTGAGCCCACCACCCACCACGGAATCATCACCATGGGCCGAGCGACGTAGGTGGAAGGTTCTTCGCCTGCCTGACAACGACAGCCACTCGAGCCAGCCAGCTCGCGTATGGGGGTGTGTGTGTGTGCACGGAAGGACCATGTCACACTGTCGGTACCCGGCGTCTCAAGTGCGGTGGGGAATACGCTAGTGTGTGCCTGTCGGTGAACGCTTTTGCCGGCGGCTAAACTGCGGCGCGGTGGGGGAAGTCGGGCACGTGCGGTGTCGTCACCATTCAAATGCACAGCCGCACCCGCACGGGAGTCGTCGCCATGGTACTCGAGGGAGGGATTACTGTTTAGCCCACTGGGGCCTACTGAACTGGGCGTTGCATGCTCAATGCTGGACTGGGTGTGCGTGCAGGACCCAGATAGGTGTTTTACTGGGGCCCGGTTGGGCGTTGCAATTGCACACCCTGGAGACTGGCATCTTCAACGTGAAGCCAGGGCCCGACCCAGGCATCTTCATTGCGGGTCTTCATTTCGTTTTTGACATCTCGTTCAGTCCAAACCATCCGGCTGTTCGTTTGCACGTTCAGATAACAAAAGATAAACATCATGAAATTCAAAACAACATAAACATCATGAGTCATCCATACTAGCATCAACCGTCTTGCTTGCATTGTGATTGTTAAGCTGCTTCATCTCGTCACTTTTGCATGGATTAATTTCAATGTTCAAAGAGCACCATCAGACATCGGACTCGACTGGATTAGTAGTACTCCGTATTTAATTATGTCGATCTCCCTCCAAGTCCAAAAGCAACATCTGACGATCAGCTCCGCTTCCTATTCCCAGGGCATGTTCTTCCTGACGCTGACGGCGGCCGCGGACACCCTCCACCCGCCAGAATGCAACGTCGGCGACGTCTGCCAGAAGGCCACCTCGTACCAGTTCGCGGTGCTCTTCATCGCCTTCGCGTTCCTGGTCCTCGGCTCCGCGGGGATCCGGCCCTGCAGCATGCCCTTCGGCGCCGACCAGTTCGACCCTCACACCGAGTCCGGCAAGCGCGGCATCAACAGCTTCTTCAACTGGTACTACTTCACCTTCACCACCGCCATGCTCATCTCCGCCACCGTCATCATCTACGTGCAGAGCAACGTGAACTGGGCCCTGGGGCTCGGCATCCCCACGGCGCTCATGTTCCTCGCCTGCGTGCTCTTCTTCCTCGGCACGCGACTCTACGTGAAGGTCGTGCCCGAGGGGTCCCCGTTCACGACCATCGTGCAGGTTTTCGCCGCGGCGTTCAGGAAGCGGGGGCTGAAGCGGACCAAGGACCCGAAGCAGGACCTGTTGACCCGCCGCACACCAGCAACATCGTCACCAAGCTGGGGCACACGGATCAGTTCCGGTGCCTCGACAAGGCGGCCATGGTGGCGTCGCCCGAGGAGGTGCGCACCGGCGGCACCGCTCCCGTGGACCCGTGGCGGCTGTGTACCGTGCAGCAGGTGGAGGAGGTCAAGTGCCTCATCCGCATTGTACCCGTCTGGTCCACGGGGATCATCTACTACGTGGCCGTCGTGCAGCAGTCCACCTACGTGGTCTTCTCCGCGCTGCAGTCCGACCGCCGCCTGGGAAGCAGCTTCCAGGTGCCCGCGGCGTCCTTCACCGTCTTCGCCATGCTAGCCCAGACGCTCTGGATCCCCATCTACGACCGCCTCCTCGTGCCGCGCCTCCGGAAGGTCACGGGAAAAGACGAGGGCTTCACGCTGCTCCAGCGCCAGGGCATCGGGATCGCGCTCTCCACCGTCGCCATGGTCATCTCGGCCATCGTCGAGGACCGGCGCAGGAGCATCGCGCTCAACTCGGCGGTCATCGGCCACACGCAGACCGGCGGCGGCATCTCCGCCATGTCCAGCTTCTGGATGGTGCCGCAGCTCATGATCCTCGGCCTCTCCGAGGCCTTCAACCTCATCAGCCAGATCGAGTTCTACTACAAGGAGATCCCCGAGCACATGAGGAGCGTCGCCGGCGCGCTCGCCTTCTGCAACCTCGCGCTAGGGAACTACCTCAGCGGCTTCTTGACGACGATCGTAAACCAGACAACGGGAAAAGGGCAGAACTGGCTGGCGCAGGATCTCAACCAGGGGAGGCTCGACCTATTCTACTGGACGATCGCCGGTATCGGCGTCTTCAACTTCGTCTACTTCATCGGCTGTGCAAAGTGGTACAGGTTCAAAGGAGCCAGCAACTGAGGACAAACTACTCCAGCTTTGTGATGATGGAGTTTGGATGGTCTTATAGTTCAATAGCTATTTCCTTTTTTTTTTCCTCGTTGCTCTGGTGTTACGAATTCAACCTATAGTATAAGTGGCTGGTGATGAAAGAAGAGAAGATAAAACAACAATGTGGTGGATAATTTCTTGTAAGTTGTTAAAAATGAAAGATAAATGAATGTCTTTCTCTGTACCTATGGTTTCAGACATATATGCCTTCGACTATGCTGTCTTGACATATGAGTCATGACTCATGAGCGACCGAATGGAGACTCGTACCTTCGCATTTCCTTTGCATATTGCTTTGTCTACTCTGTCGGAGTTCAGTTGCATCCGTTCAGCAGCTAACCTGCTGCACAGCCAGTGCCACTGCCAACCCCAACAGGGCACATTGGGTAGTTGTGCCAAAGCAAAGCAATGGATTCACAACAATGTCAGGCTCAAAGATAAGTTCCCAGCGTGGATTTTAATCAGAAACTATAGATTAAGTGGCTGGTGATGAAAGAGAGGAAGAAAGATAAATAACAATGTGGTGGATAATTTCTTGTAGGTTGTTAAAAATGGAAGATAAATGAATGTATTTCACTGTACTTATGGTTTCAGGCATATGCCTTCGACTATGCTGTCATGACATATGACTCATGAGCGACCAAAATGGAGACTCATACCTTAACATTTCCTTTGCATTCTGCTTTGTCTACTCTGCCAGAGATCAGTTAGGACATCATCACTCGTCGGAATCTGGTCAGCAGCTAACCTGCTGCACAGGCCAGAGCCATCCCAAACAGGGCAAATTGCATAGTTGAGCCGAATCGAAGCAATGGATTCACAACAATGTCAGGCTCAAGATAAGTTCTCAGCCTGGATTTTAATCAGAAACAATACGCACACTGGCAAGCAAGCCACCACCTTGGTAAACTAACCATAACCAGGACAACTTTGTTATCACGAGATATGTACAGCGTTACACACAGTGAAGGTGAAAATACCCACCATCACCAGCACTGGGCCAATTCAGTGCACCGGTATGCTTCTCCAGGGAGAAGGAGGGGGGTGCAAAAGAATACACAGCTATATTCTTCTCCCATCTCAACGGGGTGAAGACAAACACCCTGACCCTACATTGCTTACATTGTACAACCCTCTCTAAAAGAATCTAGAAACAACATGAGGCAAAGCTGATTAGCTACAAGGAGGAGGCGATCTAATCAGTTGGCACCAATCATGTTGGCGACGATCTATAATCTACAAAATCGCTACAAGGATGCAGCTTCAAGTCAAGTGACAATCAGAAGGTTGTTTTCGTTCCCATGGTTGTTCACAGTAGGGCGCAGCGGGTCATTCTTCCAAACACCATCAACAATAAATTTAATCTGAACCAGGAATAAACCTATTAGATGATGTAAAAGTAGTGCGACGATGGAAGAAAAATATCACACCATTACCTCATATCTACCAGGATACAACCTCAGGTTTAAGGAAAAAATGCCTCTTTCTGACCTTTCCATCCTTCTCTACAACAAGCATTTCACAATTAGATTATCATCAGGAATAATATGATAGTAATGAAAATGTATAGATGACAGCTAACATTCCAGTTTCCAATCTAAACATGTGCTCCTTCATTAAGCATGCAAGCATAGAACTATTATACTGACAAGGAGACTTCCTTCACTACAATAAAACAATATTCCGCAGATGTAGATCACATAATTGGATACTGAACTTTGCGTGAAGAAAGGTGAAATGACATAACAAATTCATATTTCCTACTCCAAAAACCAAACGTCGTGTGTGCTACCCTTTAGCACTCTACATCCAGTAACCCTTCTATATGTGCTCAAACTGAAGAACGCTGTTTTGGATATGTTAATCATGTGACCATTATCCTCCCACCAACTGAGAAATCTCGGCTAAAGGTCATAAGATATATACTTGTTACTAACCCTTGCCTATTGAAGCTCTTATAGCATAGCTACTGCTTCAGTTTTTCACTTAATATAAGTATAACCTCGTGACTACCATCTCGCTAGGTCATGAAGTTACTTGCATGTGAAATGCATCAAGCTAGGGAAGTTCTCAAGATGCAGGATTTCCATGTAAAAAATGTTTTATTGCATCTAACCATATCTGATGCTTGTTTTGTCAACGTAATTAATAGCAAAATGATAGGTGTTGGCAGTTAATTGCATTTGCAAACCTAGAAGTGAAGCAATATAGTCAGCTTTCATCTGTTTATTAATCCTCAAGTTAATAGAGAAATTCGATGGAGTTCACCAGGCAGCTAACAAAGAGTGGCCTAAACTGAAACCTTGAACAGACACCTATTTTGTAGTTACTTCGTAAAGTTCAAATATATTTAACGATGATAATAGAAACTTAGAACAGGCACTGACTTGACTTGTCCACCCATCAAAAGACCCGGTCAAGAGAACTTCTGAAGCAGGATTGGGCCACACAATACAAACTGTCCGGAGCTCACTCAAAGCCTTCTCAACTTCATCAAGCCTCATTTGCTTCTCTTCAATTATTTTGTTCCTTTCACTGACATCATGAGATAATAATTAATAAAAGGGAATGTTATGAGATACAAAGTGCAGATCAATGTTAAATGGTGAGATGGGCATACATTATTTCAAGCGCCATCTTGCCTTCAAGTACTGCTATTTTGGCGCGGATTGACCGTAGTTCTTCCTGGGCATGCATTACCTTTGTCTCTTCAAATTCCCAATCATCAGAAAGCCCATTCAGCACATTTGTTCCATCACCATTTGACTGGAAAATGAAACAACAAAGTTAGATTCTTAGAACAAGTATAATGCCTCTAGAGAGGACAATGTGATTCACATCAAGATCACGTAATATATTTTTTAATTCATACCAAGATCTGCTGAAACCAAGTATCACTTACAATAGAACAAAGATATTCCTTGATAAAGGTTAAATTCTACTACACCAACTTGCCAATTACCAATAGTAAGATGATTCTGAAAAACTCAGAATATGTAATAATGTGTAAACCAAGTCATTGCAACTATTTCCTGGTAGAAATGACCAACATAACTACACTGAGCGCTGCAAGGGAATCCTCAGACCTCAGCTATAATCATTTGCATGCATAGGGAAACATTGCATGAAAAGTAGGAAATGATGCTAAACATATTACTACGAAATCAGTATTTATGGAAGTGATTCTTTTGGAAAATGAACTCCAATCATTTTCATGTAGCCAAACCGCTTTTTCTCATGATGGCACATTTTTTGTGATGGGAGAGGGTACAATGCAGGCAGACATTTAGGTGCATAAAGAGAAAATTAGAGCAAGCAGAATCTTGTGTTCATCTGTGTTTTGTCAGGAACAGCAGAACCATGGCATTACAAAGTAACAGAGTTTACAAACCATATCAGATAAAACAATGTCGAATCTTGATCTTAGTGTCTTAAGAGCATCAGTAAGACCCACTTCCAAATTTTGAAGACGTGCATTTATCTCATCTTCTCCAAAGTCTACATGGTCACTAGGATAATCACTTATAGCCACACCATTAGATGGTACGGGAACATCATCTTTTACCAACGTAGTGTCAAGGTCAACATGTTTCGGTGAACTTCTGCTCGCAGAAGGATGGATCTCAGCAGCTGAAATCATATTAAACATGTCAGCAAGTAATTATATAAAAAAATATGATGCGCAATAAGAGAAAATTAAGTTAGCAAATAACCTTGAAAGTCACTAAACCCACTCTTGTCAAGTGACCATCTTCGCCATGCATCATTGGGAGAATTCGTTGATTTGTTGTCCTCTAGTATTCCATTTTGAGAATGAGAGCTATGTATATTTCCGTTTTCAGGCATCCTTCGAGTGTACACACCACCAGGCATAGTGTGAGTAGGAGCTCCATTATGGTTCATCAAAGCTGCATATATGCAACACACAAGTATAATGTTATCAGTTATATATACAATGAAGAAGCGAAAAGTTAGAAAACGAAGTACATGGTACATCCAAAATGAACACTCACGGACATAAATAAAAACCCTAAACCCTAAACCAACCCTATTTCTAATGACGTTGTAAAAGGTGGAAGTCTTTCGATTTTATACTCTCCAAGTTTCCAGCCATAAGTCTACTGGGCGTGCCTTCAGCTGTTGATACTAACAGAGCTGACGAAATCATTAATGGTTGATCGTAAAGCCGCCACTAACTAGAAAATATTTTAGCAAATCGCGGAGTGTACTAAATTCAACCAACTATGTATATATTAGGTGTATGGCTTTCCTTTAGGCTGTATAATTTTAAGAACAGCATAGTTGAGGAAAATAAATTATCCTCCATGTATCATGTATGGCACGGGAGAAGACAGCAGATGATGGGCAGAGCAATAACAAAGCTAAACCAGCTATTTGTACACATGTTCAAAGTTTCAAACCGAACAGAACAAACTACTACTGTGACTAAAAAGGGACAGATGATATAACAAACCAACCTATTTCTAATGACATTGTAAAAGGGGGAGATATCTCGATTTTAGTCTCCAAGTTTCCAGCCATAAGTCTACTGCGTGTGCCTTCAGCTGTTGATACTAACAGAGCTGACAAAATCATGAATGGTTGATCGTAAAGCGGCCACTAATTAGAAAATATTTTTGCAAATCAAAGAGTGTAGTAAATTCAATCAACCATGTATATCTACTAGGTGTATGGCCTTCCTTTAGACTGTATAATGTTAAGAACAGCATAGTTGAGGAAAATAAATAATCCTCCATGTATCATGTATGGCACGGGCAAAGACAGCAGATGATGGGCAGAGCAATAACAAAGCTAAACCAGCTATTTGTACACATGTTCGAACCAAACAGAACAAATTACTACTGTGACTAAAAATGCACAGATGATATAATCCAGCAGCGTTTCGTGGATTTGTAGGTGGTGACAGCTGAAACTACACATACCACCATTTTCACCTTGCCCTCCCACTTGGGCATTGTTCCGCCGCGGCGGGCGTGCACGCTCCCTCTCCCTCTGCAGCCGTGTGAGCATCCCCTCCAGGCCTGCCCCAGAAGCCGCCTCCCTGCTACCATTCCAGAGCCACAAGCGAAATTAGTAAAGGAAGCAGCATATCAATCAAGAGAATGAACGAGATTTATGAGGAACCCACGGCGTCTCCTCCGTCTCCGGTTGTTCCCCAGAGGGCGATGCTTCCGGTTCCCTGAAACATGCGGATTTCAGCAAGATGATTTTACACGGATAAGGGCATGAGCAATGAACTGATGGTGAACGGTTCAACAGAGCAACTGAATTACCAACCTCCGGGGAGCCGCCACGGCCTCTGGTGGTGCTAGGCCAGAGGCGGCCGCCGACGGCGGGTAGTCAGGGTGCACGCCGGGTCCGGCCGCCGCCGGCGGGCGCGCGTCGTCAGAGGACCATCCGAGGGAGAGCCAGCCTCCGCTGGAGGCCACGGCGGCGGCGAGGTCGGCGCGGCCCGCGGCGATGAGCTCGGCGCGGGTGGGGAAGGCCCCGGGCTTGGCGGAGCGGCGCATGAAGTCGTAGATCGCCTCCTCGAGCTCCTCCTGCGGCCCGGCGCCGCGCGGCTGCGGGGGCGCATTGGACGGCGGAGCGGGACCCGGGGCGGGCCGGCGGCGGTAGGGCTGCCGCGGCGGGGGCTTGTAGGCGGCGGAGACGCGGCGGCGGTGGCTGGGCTGCCGCGGCGGTGGGGGTTTGTAGGTGGCGGAGACGAGTGGAGTGGCGGAGACGCGGTGGCGGCGGGGATCGGCGGGAGGGGTGTGGAGCGGGAGGAAGGCTAGGGTTAGGGCTGGGAGGGTGGCGGAGGGGAGCATCGCGGTCGCATTTCTCTGCCTGCAGCTCCTCCCCGACGAGCGCGAGGGCGGGAGAGTAGAGAGAACTCAAGAGCTGGAGAGATGGAAAAGGAAAAGGCGAGACGATGAGAGGAGGCGCGAGCAGCACCACCGGCTGGCTGGCGCGGCTGGGCCGACCTCACGTCTCTCTCGCGTGCCGTGATCCGTCGTCCATGATTCCTGCTTGCAATTTGTCTCGTCTCTGGTCCTCAGATATGGTCGGCCTAGTTAACGTACGGTGGCTCTGCACTGCTGGCCTACTGCTGCCGCCGCCGGCCGTCGTGCCACGGTGACGGGCAAGCTCCAGCTAAGCTGTAACGGAAGCCATCAATGCACGGGTGACCTGGTGCTTAATTTCACGGGTGTGTGTGGAAGACGACACAAAACGAGATTAAATGTTTCTCTGAAATCTTTTTCTTCCTGCGAAAAAAACATGTGGACGCTTACTTAGCAAACTGGTTCCAGCAGGTTTCTTCAGCATTATTTGTGATCAAGCTGAGCTTCTTTTCGAAATGGGGAGGAAAATCATATAGACGTGTGTGATCAAGCTAGTTGATCTAGGTTTCACATTGACAGATCTATTTCTGTGCAAACTATACAGTCTTTGTACGTACATGTACATGATAGCTAGCTAGCCGGCGAGACACCCCTCATCCTAGTGGCGGAGTCACGCCTAGGCTGTGTAGTCACAATATTTTGGCAAAAACCTCATACTTGGACTAAAAATTATACGAGATAATACAAATTTCATACAAATATATATATATATATAGGGTGGGACTATTCTACAACCCCTCTTAAGAGATTGTAGAATAACTATTCTACAATACCTCCCTAAATAAAACCTTCTTAACCAGAACCCACCCATCCTAAACACCTTCTTCCCCGCACCCATCTCACATGTCGTGCCCCCACTCCCATCCACGCGCACGCCCACTCCCCGCCTACCTTCTTCCCCGGCGAGCCACCCAGCTTCTCCCTGGCCCGCCACCCTGCTTCTCAACTGTGCCGACGCCAAACCTCGACCGACACATGCGCATCCCCGGCTGCCTCACCATGAGTGCCCCGCGCGCATCCTTGCTCCCCGTCGCCGGAGGCCGCACGAATCTTCGGATCCACGCCGCCGGCACCGAATCCCTCTGCTTCCCCGCTAGTTGGGGTGGTTAGCAGCTGCCGCGCCCCTGCTTCTAGTGCCTCGCCCCTGCTTCTAATGCCTCGCCTTCGTGGTCCACGCCCGATCCAGGCCGACCGCGGACATCCTTCTCGCCAGATGCGGGCTCACACACCGTCGCCGTCCTCACGGCCGCTGGATCAGGATCGCTCCCAATTCGGCGCCGTCCCGCCCTGTCCACGCGTGCGCTCACATCCCCTGCACTCCCGCACCTCCCCTGCATGCTGCACGGTTAGCAGCTTCGTTCCCCTGCATCCTGCACGATTGGCTGCGACGGAAGTCCACCGCCCGTGCCATGGAAGTCAACCCCCCGCTCAACCGGCGGGAACCACTCCCCTGCTCCGGGTCAGCGCTCTGCTTCCAGACCGACTCCAGCCGCAGCGGCTTTGGGCCGGCTCGAGCGCCACTGAACTCCACAACGAGCGCTGCTGGACTCCCCCAGCAAGCGATCCTGGACTCTATCCTCATCGCCGTCTGGTGGGGAATTTTCTCCTTCCTGGCAATCTCACAAGCGCATGGTAGTTCCTGTTGTGGTTAGCTGAAAAAAATCTCTGTCATTTACATGCTTACCGTACGGAACGCTTGATTCCATAGCTCGTTTACACAAGAAATTTGTTTATATTTGTTTGGAAGTTTGCTTCGCTTTGTCCAGTGGTTTCTGTTAAAGCACTAGAAGTTTACTTATAGTCTTCGCTCTATTCGAGTGCTTTTAGTGCTGTTCAATTCTTTCGCTGGACAATTTCTCTTAGTGTGCGTGATTTGCTTGTTGGTTGGAGGCTCTTCCAGAAGTTCAACTAATTTGTGATGTTGCTAGCTATTTCGGTAAAAGAAATAATTTTTGATGTGAAAGTTCAGGGTAAGAGACACGTAAAGTTTATAGAATTGGAGGTGTGAAGTTCAGAGAGAAAACAAGGACGCAGGATGTGCGCGCGGCTACTGATGCTGGACAAGCTGCTGGACGTGCAGGTATTTCTGGCCATTGTTGTTGCTTGTAAATTGTTGTAGCTGCTGCTGGACGCGCACTTCACCGGTAATTTTAACAGTTCAGTTTTATTAGCAGGAATTTTGCCAGGACCCGGCCATCGACGGGATCGTCTGCTGGTGCTCTTTTCTGCTCTATGCCTCCACCTACTACTGCTGCTTTGATTCCCTTGCTCACCTCGATGCATTGGGCATCGTCACATGCTGCGGTCTCCGTGGCACAGGTCCTGCAGCAGATTTACTTTTAATGATTGATAGGTGATGCGTTGATGCTACAACCAATTTTGGTTGCTAGCTTTGCTTCTCAGTTTACCATCGTTGGGAAAATTGTCTATCCTTAGCCAGCTACTCTTTGTCTCAATTTAATTCCGTGGCTTCAAGAATAGAAATTCACCTCATCAATGCACGAAGTTTATTTTATTCAGTTTGGAAGTTGGCTTCATCCACTTTAGTTTATAGCAGAAAAATTGCCAATTTAAATTGTGGTTATGAAGTTCTCTGTAGTTCGCAAGGAAGATCAATTCGCTATTATTCGGAGTTCATTTTTTCGGAAAAAACTGCATTTAAACAAAAAATCTCATTCTGAATCAACACCCATTGATTGATTCCTTGCAGTTCACAGCGCGGGCGTGTGGCGGTTCACACGGTGGCTAGAGGCGGTTCACACGAACTGCTGGTAGTGAAGGTGTGTGAGCTCGGTTCTAGATTTGACCCTTATCCCTAATTTTTATATTTTGCCGGATCATGTAAAAGCCGCACCGGAGAAGGAGAAAAAGCCCTTCCCTCACAATCTCTTGGCCGGCTGTGGGAGTCCAAGCCACTATCGCAGGAGTTCGCTGGCCGCTGCAAGGGAGTCTGATTCCAGGATGGTGGGTAGTTCACACCTGCTATTTTTCCTTGTCAACGCATTTGCTGCTTGTTTGGATTCAGAAACATTGTTGTTGGTGGGTATTATTTTGGAAGTTTACTCTTTGTTTCTGAGTAGTTCGTTCTCTGCATCCAAGAAGTTACTCGTTTTTTCCCCCTGAATTTTGAGGCTTATGCAAGTAGTACCCATGTCGTTCCTTGCAACTTCTTTTACATGAACTGCTCTCTGTTGCCGGCAATCTGAATTGATCCCTGGCGACAACCCCTCACATCAAGATACACCATGAACTTCTGCTTTTACGCTCCTAGTGCTGGAGCTCCGCCGCTGCGAGCTCAATCCCCCGAGGTTACATGGAGTGATGGCTTACATGAAGTTTTGAACTGAAGTCAAGTTAGACACTGAACTGAAGTCAGGTTAGACTCTGAACTGCAGTACATATGTTTCTGCCGATGAAATCATTTCTGCTGTGAAAAGAGAATTCGAGCCATTTTGGGAATGGTTTCTACATGTTAGGGGAATTTTTTTGGTTGTGAAAGTTCATTTATTTTCTTATATAAAGTTCACTTTGGTGTAGCTCAAAGGTTCATTAAATAGTATGATAGGTCCAATTTAAATTTATAGACTAGAGTTGCCAAAGTTTCCGTTTTGTTTGGGATCTGGTTATAGTCTTGAAATTCACTTTGATCTGGTAGCGAAGTTAAAATTTTCTTTTTGAGAAGTTCGTTTCGTCCGTGTGTTGGTTTCTGTTTAGTGTAAAAAAAAACAACTGAGTGGAGTTGGTAAAAAAATAACATGGAGTGTGGTGTGGTCGTGAAGTTCACCTTTATTTGTCGGCAAGTCCAGTTCGTCAAGCGACAAGTGTGAAGTTTTGTTTTATAGTTTGCCAATGTTCATTCCGTTTCTGAAGGTTTTCTCTGTAAATAATCAAGAACAATAACATGAACTCACCCAGGTTGGTGTGCTCCACCCCGACACGTGCCCTGCTCGCCGGAGAAGGAGATGCAACGCCGTCCAGGTTCCCCTCCAAGGCGCTGTGAGGACGTGGCTGCTCCTGCAGCTGTTCATCTGAACTTTTTTTGCAGTTCAGATCTTCAGTAGATGCATTTCTTATTCCTATGCTACGAAGTTAACTTGTTCACTTCAGACTGGGCCGTTCCGGAATTCCGTTCGGGCTGGGTCGTCGACAACGTATTGCTGCCTCCACTGAAGATAGTCGTTGTCGAGCACAGCTAGTAGCAGGAAGCGGTGCACTTTCTCTTTATTTTTTTTGTACATCATCAAGCGGTTTCATCTTGTAAATTATAGCAGTTCAATTAGACTCAAAGAATGAGTTCAGATTACTGTAAAAAAAAGGAGAGAATATGTCCGCAGTGCACCTGTTTCTTTTCTGTCAGTTCACTCGTTATGTGTCAAAAACTGTGCAGTTTTTCAGCTAGAATTATTTACTTTCATGTAAAATTCTGCTGATAGGTGAAGTTAACTTTTACTGCCCGGTAAAGTTCATTTTGTTTTTACAAGAGTTAACTTCATCTGTGAGAAAATATACTTTTTTGGCTGAAATTCACTATTGTTGTTCCGAACTTTATTTTTATCAGTGTTGCTTTGTTGTTGAGCTGCCGATGGTCCCTGAACTACTGCTCATATTTGACCGCTTCTGAAGTGCATGCATGGCTATGTGTGTGCTGGTTCTTGTTTAATGGGAAACTATAATGTGAAGTGCACTTACATATGCCGACAAATTCAGAAAAAGATGGTCCTGTGAAGTTTCAAGGACGGAGTCAGCTATCCACTGACCTACGTGAAGTTCACTTATTAACTGACTAGAAGTTATGTTCTGCTCAAGTAAAGACGTACAGTCTATTTATGAAAAAAACACGAAGTTCACTTAAAAAAGCCGAAGTTAACTTATGTGACGGGCGAAGTTTAGAAAGGATTGTAGAATAGCTATTCTACAAATGGTTGTAGAATAGCTGAGACGTATATATATATATAGGAAGCTCAATTGGGGCACCCAGGAGCCTGGGCACCATGCATCATGACCGTCGGATTAGGTATCTGGATAGAGCATATGTAATCGTTTTAGTTTGCCGGGTTGACCCGTTAGCATAGGCAGTTAAAGGAAATATTAGGCATTTACGTGAGGAGAGAGAGAATGGAATTTCAAATTGCCAAATAAATGTTGCCTGGTTTGATCGGCACAAGGTCAGGATACCCATATTTCCTTGTATATGGAACGTGATTCAAGGTATCTTTTATGGTTGAGAATAACGGAGTATTAAATGCTGACCATTTAATAGACGGCAACTAATAAAAGGTGATTAATCGTCATGCTGATGGAAACATTTGACTAAATCGGTGGACTACGCTTTTTTTTTTTTTTTTTTTGCTAAAAAGGGCTGTTCAATTAAGTGAAGTCATGTTTAAATAAGCGCAACATACCCAGATTTGTGGGTATGTTGCGTACTAGTCTTCTTGAATTTTAGTGGATACCATTGGCCTGAGTTTAATATCACAAAAATCAGGTCATATCATATCCAATTAAAATTCAAAATTTGTTCAGATAACAATCGATACCCTAAGTTGTGGGTATCGTAATATATCATGTTCAGCTGTCGCCGCCAAGAATGTTATGTTGGGGTATCGATATTGCATAATCATGTCATATGATATCTACTTAAAATTGAAATTCAGCTCGAATAAACATTCGGTACCCTCAGTTGTGGGTATGTTGGTATCACATACTCAGGTTTGTAGATACCCTGAGTCGGATGTGCGGCTTGGCTCTATGCGCTTGTGCCATGTCGACGGTAGCCAGCACGACCAAATGGGGGCATGTTTAGCCCTCGCCGCCGAGAAGGTTATTTGGGTGTATCGATTTCTTTCTCATATTGTATGATATACCCACTTTAAATTGAATTTTGGTCAAGTAAACATTAGGTACACGGTGTTGTGGGTATATTGTTATCACATACTCAGGTCGTAGATACCATGTTATACTTAAGACTTGACCAAAATAACAACCGGTACCTGGAGTTGAAGCCCAAACCTTCTGGTTATAATAATGGTGGAGTGTGTATAAGGTTTGGGGTTAGTGGCGCAAACATGGGTGGGTATATTGATAGCTAAGTCGTAATTCTATTAAAGGTTATGGGGATACTTGCATACTCAGATCGGATGCCTCAACAAATAAATCTTGAAGATTTGATTAAATAAACAATCGATACCCCGAACTTTGATGTAGATGGATAGGTCGATGCACGCGGTAAAGAAACAAGCTGACCGCGGGCTTGTAGAGAGGAACCGGGTGCCACAGGGCCGACTTAGATTTGCGGCGTGGCTCTATACGCTCGTGTTGTGCCAGCACAGCCAAGTGGGGGCATGTTTAGCCCTCGCCGCCGAGAAGGTTATTTGTGTGTATCGATTTCATAGTCATGTCGTATTACATACCACTTTAAATTGAATTTTGGTTCAAGTAAACATTAGGTACAGGGTGTTGTGGGTATATTGGTATCACATACTCAGGTCATAGATACCATGTTATACTTAAGACTTGACCAGAATAACAACCGATACCCGAAGTTGAAGCCCAAACCGTCTTCGCGGGGTCGGTGGCGCGAACATCGGGTGGGTATGTTGATAGCTAGCACATAATGCTATTAAAGGGTATGGGGTACTTGCATACTCAGATTGTATCACATACTCAGGTCGTAAATACCAGGTTGTACTTAATACTTGACCAAAATAACAACCTATACAGACCAAAATAACAACTGATACCAACTCCGGGTACGATATCTGGTTAAAAGTGAGGTCATGTTCAAATAAGCACAACATACCCAGATTTGTGGGTATGTTGTGTATTACAGTAGTATTATATCCATGTAGACATGAAACTCGGAAATTTATGGTTAAGATCGTGTTTTGAGGGTATGTAGGCGCCAATACTGGGTACGTTCGTATGTTGGTACCTTGTATGAAATGTTAAAGGCGAGTCGGAGGCGTGGAGTGACGTTATATGAGCTTGTCACGGTCAAGGGGGGCACTTTCGGCTAGCGCCGCCGAGAAGCTGTTTATGGATATTGCATACTCATGTTATATGATACCCACTTAAACTGAAATTCGGTCGAATAAACATCCAGTGCCCAGAGTTGTGCGTATGTTGATATCACATACTTAGTTCGTAAATACCCTGAATTGGTAAAAATTGGATTTCTAAACTGTGATTAGCTTGTGGTATGTTAAGTATTTATAGGTATCGATGCATACTCAGCTTTTGTGAAGAATTGGTTGTGGGCACAGGAGACAGCCATTATCAGTACCATAGAAATTTGAAGAAGAAAACTTATTGTACTTATTACACAACACTCTCTTAATAGAGCACATTGTTCCAGAAGAAAAACATTTAAATTATTACATAGACATTTCTTAATATGAAAGATAATTGTAGCTAGCCAGCGTCTTCTCAGTTCTATGCCTATGTCAGACATCTTGTAATTCTGGTTGCTCTCTACTATAAAATTACGGTATGCGAATTTGGCATACTCTCTAAAAAAAACTAGAAAAAGAGAGTAACCAACAGCAATATTTTTTTTGAAAGACCCAACAAATGTTGGCATTTCATTGATAGCAGGGGGAAACTGACAGTGATCATCTGGTCACGAAAGTTCGTGGTTAGCCTGACTGGAAAAGGTGAACGAAACAAAAAAAAACTAGAGCTAGGAAACCAGTTCAGAAAGCAGAAAATTCATGGTGGCTCGAACAGAAGCTTGCTCAAAGCCTTTGCTCCCGCAAAAGCCCAAGCGCGTGCTTTGTCTCGTATCCAGGAAACCGAAGCTGGGCAGGGAGAGCGCCTGTCTCTGAAGATTCTGCTGTTTTGCTCTGTCCAGATGCCCCAGCAGATCAGCATGATCAGAGTTTTGAACCCCATGCGATGCAGCGGCGCCGAGGCGCTGATCATGGCCGTCCAGGAATCCCTGAAGCAGGCCGCTCCCTCCCATCTGGCTGGTTCGAACCCAGCGCAGTTTGGCCATTGGGCGATCGCTGTCCAGATGTGGCGAGAGCATGGGCATTTGGATACCTGCATTTTAAAAACAACGGGATTGAAGGAACATGGATCTGGAAGTGAATATGTATGCGAAGATGTGAATGCGAAATCGATGGTAACATCGGAAAATGACAGCCATGGCCACGCCGACGGTGGCGGTGGCCATGACATGTGATCCTACCTGGTCTTCAAGGCCAATCACATGTGATCCTACCTGGTCTTCAAGGCCAAAAGCAAGCACGTACATGACCTGGTATTGGAAACAAATACGGAGTACAAGGCAATCCTGAGCGTAGGTGCCTCTCCCACTAGCTCATGACGTGATGGTGGGATCCAATTGTTTTTAAAATGAGGTGAAGCTGTGATCGTGGAATGATTGAGGCGCATATAAGTAGCATGGATCCGGGATACCTAATTTTTGGCAAGAATCTGACGATGCAATTAATTTAGCATGATTGACGCACGTACATAAAAAGGAAAATCATCATTAATGGCCGATTGGCTCCATGTATGGAAAGTATACCACGGTTCAAAAATTCAAACATGCCAAACGGGTTTACTAACGGGTATTCTTAATCTCACATACCCGGATTTGTCCCTGCCCTAACGATCATGATCAAGAAATCCAACGGTTGATGATCTAGGAGCCCATACACCATGGAGCCCCTACTAATTTACCTATATATATATATATATATATATATAGGGTAAATTAGTAGGGGCTCCTAGGTGCCCAGGCTCCTAGCTCAACAACCATTAGATTTATTTGATCATGATCATTAGGGCAGGGAACCAATTCGGGTATGAAGATTTAGAATACCCGTTAGTATTTGAAATTTTGAACCGTGGTGCTCTTTCCTAATAAAATCAACAAGCCATTAATGATGGTTTCCATTGAAATTTTGAACCGTGGTGCATGCGTGACTCATGCTGATTTATTGGCAGCATACCCGGATTCTTACCAAAAAACCGAGGTATCTCGGGCTGACCTATTTATATGCGCCTTAATAGTTCCACAATCACAGCCTCACATGATTAAAACGATTTGAATCTCACCTCACGTCATGAGCTTGTTGGAGGTGAAGCTGGCTGATTTTTTCCAATCGTTCAATCGATTTGTGGCTTCAGGTATGTACGTGCTCCCACCGGCCTTCATTGCTGAATGATCTTTTCATGCACAATCATGGAACTCGCCACCGTCGGTTTACTTAGCGTCGTTGCATCTCATGGCCACTGCCACCGTCAGCGAGTCCATTGGGGACCCGTGCTCATTAGAAATCAGCACTTGTTTGTGCACATGATTTGTATGAATGATCAGTTTGTAGATTGCATTTTTCCTCCCGCGCTCAGTCCAGACGTGGCTTATATTCGGCATAGAATCATGACTTGTTTTGATCAGAGCTGGTATAGAACGTAGTTGCTTCGAATTAGAAATGTTTT
This sequence comes from Poa pratensis, assembly GCA_947311845.1. Classification (NCBI taxonomy): domain Eukaryota; kingdom Viridiplantae; phylum Streptophyta; class Magnoliopsida; order Poales; family Poaceae; genus Poa; species Poa pratensis. Next base: position 32,742,175 of record CAMZMU010000049.1, read on the forward strand.
TTACTGGAATACGCATGAATGAGTGATGTGCTACCGATAGTATTTCAAAACTCCATCACATCGTTTGTGTTTTATTTTTACACCTCTACTTCATACTCAATTACTATAGTTTGGGTACTAGTGTTGCATCCGGCACTGCATTCTAGATTAGTATAATTTTGAATACTCTTGTTGCATCTTTTTCTGATACTCATGTTCCAATAGAAATTTGAGCGTTTACTTTGTTGCAGCTAGTACTTTTAACATCTCTGATAGTTTAGTTTTTTCATCACAAGTTTGGTTTATGTTCTTACTACTATACTTCATACTCATGTTTGGTTTATTTTAAATGTAGGTATCTAAATGCCCAGGCTACAGAAGTGTGCTAGTGCAAGAAGGAAACGCGCATCTCTTGCTGTCCGGCTTTTTTTTAAGCTAATCACAGTTTAGAAATCCATCTTTTTTTTTACCAATTTAGGGTATTCACGAACTAAGTATGTCTTACCAACATACGCAGAACTCTGAGTACCGGAATTTTATTTGATCCTAATTTCAGTTTTAAATGGGTATCATACGCCATGAGTATACAATATCTACGACTTGGGTATGTGATATCAATATACCCACAACACCATGTACCTAATGTTTACCTGAACCAAAATTAATTTAAAGTGGGTACATCATACGATATGAGTATGAAATCGATACACCGAAATAACCTTCTTGGCGGTGAGGACACACCCCACCAGGCCGTGTTGGCTACCGCTAGCATGGCACGAGCGCATAGAGCAATGTCGCTCATCCGACTCAGGGTATCTACAACCTGACTATGTGACATGAACATACCCTCAACCTAGGGTATTGACTCAGGGTATCGACTCATCCGACTCAGGGTATCTACAACATGAGTATGTGACATGAACATACCCACAATATCTCTACGACTTGGGTATGTGATATCAATATACCCACAACACCATGTACCTAATGTTTACTTGAACCAAAATTACTTTAAAGTGGGTACATCATACGATATGAGTATGAAATCGTTACACCGAAATAACCTTCTTGGTGGTGAGGACACACCCCACCAGGCCGGCCGTGTTGGCTACCGCTAGCAGGGCACGAGCGCATAGAGCAATGTCACTCATCTGACTCAGGGTATCTACAACCTGAGTATGTGACATGAACATACCCACAACCTAGGATATCTGAAGAGGATAATATACCGATGACACATATTCGAGCCACCGAGTATTCATACCCGAGTAACACGGGTATGGAAACATCCGGCACGGCCGAAATTATCTTCCGGCTTCCCCATGCCGAACCCAATCTGATGGTTGGGGGAGGGTAACGTATCCAGACATACCCAAAATTTTGTATACCTAGTACTTATTTAAACTGCACACATACCTACTTTTGATGGCAAACCATACTAGGTATATATACCATGTTCCGTCTCGCATACCCTGTTCTCTACCTCATACCTAGGCAAGGACTAAACATCATCTACTCGCCTAATTATTCCATTTCTCGCTCAAACGGGAAACCTCATTTGTTCACCTTCGGAATGTTTTTTTCCCAGATGTGTAGACGCTGGTTAGGTACATACCTAAAATGTCTGGCCTCCGTGTATCTAAAATCTCGCGTGAAATTATGTTCATTCATATTCTTGCAATATTAAAGGCCCACTAAATAAGGACGTTGGATAATTCCAAATATAAATACCAACGAAGCATCACTGATACCTATAATCTCGGCTGCAAATCAATTGCACGTATCAAACTTTTAAAGCCCACTAATCACGCAGGCCACATATAAGGAAATGTCCGCACTACTATTCCAACTAAATAAAGCCCACTAATCTAGCATGTCCGTGCTTGCAACGGTTACATGCAATTTCGGTAGCAAATACACTAACGGGTATAACCTGGTAATCTGAACCCGATCTGATCAGCACAATCAGGATACCTCATCGCACGGTCAGGAAGCATGGTGCCCAGTCTCCTAGGTGCCCCATATATATATATATATATATATATATATATATATATATATATATAGTTGACATCACAATTTTAAATTGACAACACAACTTCGTACTGCTTCGCCACTGCCTCAACCAATTCGCGGCGTAGCACGAGAAGTGGCCAAAACATCTATCCTTGTACACGGACGGCACCGAATGAACGGGCGAACGGCGCAGGAGTCGTGAAAGGGAAACCACTTCAATCCGACAAAAACGAGGTGCTGCTTGAGTGCTTGTTCCTGTCAGATTATTGCTAGTCTAACGATGGTGCATGCATCAAAGAGCTGTCGTATTTCGACTGAAAAGACAAATATTTATTTTCCGGGTAATCAAACTAGGGTACATGGCCCAGTTGTTCTTAGGGCATGGCCAGCGTGTCGCCCCCAACACGATGCCCCATAAGCAGGGATGGATCCAAAAATGTAACTTTGAGTGTTTAAATCTAAACTAACAGAAACATAAAGGTGAAAAACAAAAAAATTGTCTCGAAGTATGGCTGGGGCACTGCCCGTGCAGCCACCGTGCCCATGGCGCCCGCCGCATCGCGGTCACCACCATCAGAAGAGCAACAAATCACTCCACAGACCAACGCCCAAACCAAGAGGAGAGCCGCCAAGACCTGCCGTCGTGGCATCAAAGTAAACTTGCCTAGGAACCAAGCCTAAATGCCTAATACCACATCGCTGCTCCTTTTCTCAAAGCAATGTGACAAATTAACCTTTGTGTCGATCACAGTCTCTAGCACACAACCACCAGCCTGTGCCTTCTGAGCGACCACTATGGAAAGTTGTAGTAGCTCCCATACGTGACTGGCCCCATGTCCCACACAATGAGGCAATATTAACTTTGATGCCCCATCTACAGAGATCAACCACGAGCAGCTACAAATAGATGGCTAATTCGGGGTTACACCCTCATGGCTACCGGTTTCAAAATAGTATAGTGTTGTTCGCAATTCATACTCTACTAGAAAATTTTGTTTTCCTTTCTACTAGAAAATTCAATCATGTTTTTACGTGGTCTAAGAATATACAATTTTGCATCAAATTTTAATTGATTATGCATCCAAAAATAATTTGGAAAACATATACATGACTAATGAAATAAAAGGAGAAATTTGAATATCAGGTAGACATGCACCGAGCTTTGAGGTGATAAAATTCATATGTAGGATGCTCTACTTACATGGTTATCCAAGTTAGGAGAAGATTTTCATATTCTCTAGACGAGATGGTAGGTCAATCTCCAACAATAAGGGACCCCCCTTTTGCATATACATATCCTTATTCTCCAAGTCCACAATGACGGTGATAAAACAATCTTCCCCTTGCACCCGGAGCAACACAACGTTGCACTTCTCAACACAATGGAGCACGGTAATATATGAATAGTAGGGACGGATATTAGGGCTCAGCGACCGTAGCTTCTTCTCCATATTGATCACAGTCTTCGTCGCCCAACCACCATCACCTCCTTCCGAGTTTGGTAGTTGTATCCACATGAACATCATGAACCCTTCAATGCCGAGCAGTTTCAGTTGTTTTCCATCTGAGGATGTCGTCAAGTGAAGCTTGTAAATGTTGTAGTTGGTGCGTGGGAGCTTCATCGAGGCCGACTTTCCTGTGCCCAGATTGTAGCTTAGGATTTGGTTGCCATGACACGGTAGCCAGTGGATAACGCCGCCGCGGAGGATGGCATGGTCGTTGTGCCTTTCTAGTGATGCCCACGGAAACTTGCGGCCGCCCACATGCCTTAATGGCCCCCATGTCCCACATGATGAAGCCGTTTGTACTTTGATGCCCCGTCCATAGAAATCGACGACCATCAACCGAAAGGAGCAATTGATGCCGTCGGCGGCGGTGAGTAGGATATACTTGTGAGTGGTCCCGTTGACTTGGATGTTCGGCGGTTTGGAGAAGAACATGTGGGTCCCACTCATAGGGTCATACATGCACAAGTCGAAGAATCGATCGGACTTGGATCGGTTTGTTGTGTGTAATCGATGGAGGAGGACGAGACCATGACGGGAAGTCACGGGACTGTAATTGTCAAAGATACCGACGTCGCGGCGTGACATGAATAGCGAGAGGTGGTGGAGGAAGGACGATGCGGCGGGTGTGCACGGGTGCACGAGGATGGGGGGCTTCTCGGCGTCAGCACACAGATTGGCTAGGATGAAGGGAGCTGCTTGGCTAACACGGTGGATGAAACCTCGACTGAGGATGTCATGCCGGAGGAGATTGCAGGTGGCGGCACAACGAACGAGGGTGCGGTGGTCGGAGCGTGCGAGGATCTCGAGCATGAGATCTGCCGGCAGTGTCCACACAATCGGAGACTTCGGCGCCGCCCACGCGGTATCTTGTCCGCGTTTCCTCCATGGAGCCATGGCGTGCCCGTAGTCCGGGCCGTAGGTGCGATTTCTGATGGTCGTTCTATATTTCCGCCTCGCCAATTCGTTGCGAGGGGGTTAATTTGCAGCCGATTATTCAGGTGTTGGGGTGCCCAATCAAGAACTTTCCAATTCAGTACCTGGGCTTACCCCTCTCCATTGGCCGCTTGACGCGGGCAGACCTGCAGCCGCTCGTGGACAAGCTCGCAGGGCACGTCCCTTCGTGGAAGGCGGCGCTGCTGCAAAAGAGTGGGCGGCTGGTTCTAATCGACACAACTCTCTCCGCCACGCCGGTATATCACTCGCTCTCGCTGGATCTTCCTCCATGGTTCTTCACGTGCGCGGAAAAGATCTTGCGGGGATTCTTTTGGTCTGCCTCGACCGAAGCCCGGCGCGGGCAGTGCGTGGTTGCTTGGCGCACTGTCTGCCTGCCAAAGGAGCTGGGTGGGCTAGGTGTCAAGAATCTGCGCTTGATGAACCATGCCTTGCGGGCGCGTTGGCGCTGGTTGCAGATGACGGACGCAGCAAAGCCATGGCAGGGGTTGGAGTTCAATTTGGCGCCGGAAGCGGAGAAATTGTGTCTTGCCTGCACAAGGTGCGAGTTGGGGAATGGCCGCAAGCTGAAATTCTGGACAAGTAGGTGGGTCGATGGTCAGAGTATAGCGCAATTGGCTCCCAATTTGATGGAATTCGTGATTAAGGAGGCGCTCCAGATCACAGTGGCGGAAGCACTGCCGGATCACAGATGGGTGGCAGGAATTCGTGGTGCGCCGTCCATCCCGGCCATCGCGGAGTTCCTGGACATTTGGGAAACGGTTGCAGACAAGCAGTTGGGGTCGGAGGATGACAAATTTGTGTGGAAACTGACGACGAATGGCAAATACTCCTCCCGATCGGCATACTCGGCGTTCTTCCTAGGAAGGGTTGGCTTCCCCGCCGCGGAGGAGCTCTGGTCGTCGAAGGCGCCATTGCTGCACAAGCTGCATATGTGGTTCGCGCTGCGCGGCCGCCTGTGGACTGCAGACAGATTGGAGCGGCGCGGGATGGATCGTCCTGCTGCTTGTCCACTTTGTTGTCAGGAGCAAGAAACTGCGGAGCATCTGACCGTGCAATGCTCCTTCGTGCGTGAAGTCTGGTACTCAATGCTGCTCCCGCTTCGTCTTCATCGCTTCACGCCAACTGCACAGACGGTGTTGGCAGATTGGTGGTGTGCTGTTTCTGCAGCGGTTCCAGTGGACAGGCGGCGAGATGTGAACTCACTGATCATCTTAGTTGCTCGCTGCCTGTGGCTAGAAAGGAATAGCCGGGTTTTTGACAAGGTGGCTTCGATGCCTTGGGTGGTTTGTAAATCGATTAGGGAAGAGTGGGAGCTATGGCAGAAAGCCAAGCTGTGTGGAGTGGGTGTAGGCGTTAGTGAGTAGTCAGCTTCTACTTGCGGCTGGAGTTCGCTTGTGTTCTCCAGGCTTGGTTGGATCGTTGTAAAATTTCTCTCTATCTTAATAAGAAAGACACGCAGTCCTCGTGCGTGTTCTTGAAAAAATATGACCCCATCAAATACCCGTGGAAAAAGGAAAGACGAGTTGAGTCCTATTAGGAAACGATTGGAATCAAAACCATGTACAGACCCGTGACAATGTACAGCCCATGACGTGTACAGCCCGTTCGAGAAAAAACAGTTTGCTTCAAAAGTCTTTGTGTAGTTAAATCTGCAATTTCATTCAACGTGCGCAGCTGGGTTACATAACCAGGAAAGCCCAATCGTCAGAAAGCCCGTTTAGCACATTTGCTCCATCACCATTTGACTGGAGCTAACCCAAACAAACCATTTGACTGGAAAATGAAATAACAAAGTTAGATGCTTAGAACAAGTATAATGCCTTTAGAAAGGGCAATGTGAGATATATCAAGATCACCAACTATCCTTTTTAATTATAACAAGGTATCACTTACAACAGTGCTCAAAACTATTCTTTGTCGCAGTGGGTTTGCACTTTGCCGGAAAAGCTTGAACCCAGATGGAGGCTGATGATTGAAAGGATAAAGAACCTGGCGCTTAGGATGCAGCTGGTGTGTCCCAGGCGTGGCGTTGGATGAGTTCGGGAGCTTTCATAGTTTTGAGCACTCTGTTTTGGAGTAGCTCCTTGTTGTCTTTTAGACCCTTTATTTTTGCACTTGTACTGGGTTTGTCCCCAGCATGTCCGTCTTTTTCTATCGTTGTAATCTGTTGCGCCACAGAGAACTTGGCTGCGATGCTTTTTAATAAAGCAGGGCCGTCTGGCCTGTTGTAGAATAAGTACAATATACATATGCCTGGCCCCTGCTGCATGGTGTTGGGGGTGGCCGAGCGTTGAGCGTTGTGGTGGGGGGGGGGGGGGGGGGGGGGGGGGGGGGGTTGGCCACCGCTCGCCCCCCTGGATCCGCCACTGGCGCCTGGAGATATTAGCTGAGCGATCTGGCTTCTTCCGGCCTCCATGTCGGCCATGGTGGTGGCGGCGCTGTTTCTGCCGTCGACCTCGAGTATGGTGGTGGACATGGTCAGCTCAGCTCTGTGGGACTCGCGAAGGGATCGAGAGGAGTGGCTCTGGCAGTCTAGAGGATGAGCAGGAGGACTAGCTAGAAGGGGGTGGCGAAGGTGCTAGTATATTTACAACAACTGATAAAGAAGCAACCTGGAGTTGTTGCTTCTTTTTGTTAAAACTAGCACATAAAAACTACTCCTAGAAGTGTCCGCATATGTGTCGTGTGCATGTCAATTTTTGCTTACGTGCCCGCACAACTTCGCACTACGAATGAACCTTGTACTGACATACGCGACCCACCAATTTAAAATGATTCATAAATTTACTATAATTAAAATACTATAACATAGATTTTCATTAAAATAAAATTTTCGCTTCGGCAAACATGCGGTTTTATTACAGAAACAGAAACTACTTGTTTTTCCGATTCCAACGACATAAATTTATATTTTTCTAATTTGTAGTTTATTTTCTATGATTTTATAAGGTTGAATTATTTCCTATCAATTTTATTTAAATCTAATTAACCTACATGTCAACGTGGCCATTGCCACCGACATGTCAACGTGACTAGTCGGCCACCTCAGCTTTTCGCCTATGTGTCGTATCCATGTGTCAACTTCTCTAACGTGTCCGCGTATGTGTCGTGTACATGTGTCAATTTTTGCTTCACAACTTATGAAACTGGTACTGACATACGAGACCCACCAATTTAAAATGATTCATAAATTTACTATAACTAAAATACTATAACATAGATTTTCATTAAATAAAAATTTCGCATCGACAAACTTACGGTTTTATTACAGAAACAAAAACTACTTATTTTTCTGATTCCAACGACATAAAATTTATATTTTTCTGATTTGTAGTTATTTTCTATGATTTTTATAAGATTGAATTATTTCCTGTCAATTTTATTTAAATCTAATTTACCTACATGTCAACGTGGCCATTGCCACCTGCGCCCTCCCATTTACCATTTTTAATAACAGCAAAAACGGCTGCCTGGCGAATTGAACCAGGGCCCTTCCGTGTCTCCCAAAGTTGCTAAACCACCAACGCAGCACATCACTTTTGCGTATTTTTTGCCCAATCTGACCTTCTTACCAAACTAATGATGTATCTGGCCTCTTTCGAAAACTATATCCAAATCTGACTCCTCGGATCAGTGCTAATCTTGATGGAGCCGAACTTATACATGTCGACGCCTTTTCCCGTTACAGCCGAACAACTCTACACGATTTAGCTAGAATCCTATGTGGTAAGGTCGGCGCCATAGCCACTGGCGTCGAACAATTTAATTTTTCTGAATGCGGCAGAGAAGTAACATGCATGCAATTGTCTCTAGCATGGTCAGTGTACCATCGATTCTTCGAATCGTGAAAGACCTAGGCGACTAGGCGGGGATGTTGCGTAACCAGCTAGCTAAAGCTAAACATGCATGTAAGTCTTTTTAACGTGGGCAGTATACCAGACTTATTTAATGGAGTAAAATAGATCGGTGGTCCTCGAACTTATAGGGTGAACTCGCCTTAGTCAGCGTACTCAATTATACCCTGTATACGGTCACCAAAGACATTGCGTGGGCTCATCTACGGTCACCGTTCACGGTACACGGATGTATTCCATGAAGTGGCGCTCCCTGGACCCATCTATCAGTCCACATATGCTTCCAGTTGTGTAATTGTTTTGCAAAAAAACCCAGAATTTTCAATATACTGTCTCTCTCATGTTTCTCTCTGAACTCTACTCGCTTTGTTCCCCGAATCCTTCCATGAGCAGCCTGATTTCTGCCACTCCTCATCGTAATCTTGTGCCTCCCGGCCGGTTCCCTGTTACGTACCCACTTCACAGATCACTCAGAGTACCAGAATACATGGATTTGAGTAGCTAATTAGGGGATACAAAGTAGCAGCAAGAGGATGGGGATCAGAGAAAGAGACCGGAGGTAGGGAAACAGAGGAGTTCGGGGGAGGAAGAAGACGCCGTTCCTTTCATCGTGATCCAAACTGGATGCCCTCTTCGTTGCCTCTGGCTGTGTATAAGTAGCGATGCTATTTCCTGGCCGGCCGGTTGGGGCGGGCCCATCCTGGATGGCCTTTGACAACGGCCCAACTTGGAGCTCCCACGTGAGGGTCATAACATTCCTCCCTTCTTGAAATTCGGCTTGTCCCCAAGCCGAGGTCTTCGAAGGATAACGAAGGGCTGATTTGCCGGGATCCCAGGGAGCCTGAACCTCCATGATATGTTCACTGCAGATTATGTCCAAGAGGTGCACTTGGCCGGGGTTGTAGTCGTAGTCGATGGAGATCTTGTTGATGAAGGCCATACAGTAGTTGTGGCTGACATGGACTGGGTCGGCGATGGCGTCTTGGTTTGTGACATTCCTCCCTTCTTGAGAAAGTTCTTGCCATTTCTCACAGCTGCACAAAGCAAGCATGTAACCTTCAGGATTCCACGAACTCATCTCGTGTTGCTTAGCTTTGTCATCCAAGTCCACGGTCATCCAGACAATTAATGCCACCTCAGATCGAAGACCGCCTTACAGGTCTGAGAATGTCTGTTGATACTTGCAATAACTGAACCATATATATTGTAGAGAAAACACTTGCCATAGAGATAGATGACCAGCCACTGAAATTCTGAATTCTGCTCGCCTGGGTTCCATGGTGTTACAATTCTGATTTGCAATATCAGTTCAAACAGCCGCAGTCCCAACAGTTGCTTGAGGGAAATAAATAGATCAATGGTGAGTTTTTGGTTGGTAACAAAATTGCCATGCCCAGTATCCATCACCAGATGAATCAACTCCCAAGAAAACCTTGTAACATGCTCAGGTACCCACAGGGACCAATAATCCTCACCACTTTGATGCCTCCTAGCAGAGCAATGGTGATAATTTGGCATCCCTATATCGCTGCAATGGAGTTCTGTATAGCCGCACCCTCTACTTGCAGCATCTCGTGGCAATAGCTCCATAAGATTGACATTCAGATGAGTCGCAACAACTTGACTAAGCAGATATTGGTACTGATTCAGCTGTTGTAACTCGATGAAAACACATTCACATACAGATGTATTGCACCCACTGAAAATGGAAATGTCAGACCAACCAAGCAGCTGTATGTATAGCACAACCACTCCCATGTAGTGCTCCTGTATCAGCCAATATGTATAATTCATAAGCACCAATGGTGACCAAGGTTTCAATGCACACCACCAAGACTGAATTATTACTCCCAGGTCACTCCATTTCACCAAATCAATTCTAGAAAGTTCATTTCGCTTATGATCACCTCTAAGTTTTGGCTCGGAATTTTCGTTGACAACCACCACATAAGAGATTCTCTCATGTTCAGATATCCAAGCTAAATAGCAAGCCCCTCCAACTAGTGTACCAATAAGTGTCTCATCTCTGAATATTTGTACACAACTCCCATACCCAACAGAAGCATCAAGAAATGCACTCGCTTGCTGCACCCCTTGACTATCTGAGAACCATTCCTCAACAGCTGAAAGCCCTTTATAAAAACACCAAGTTCTACTAGTACTGGACAGGTCATTGGTAATGATGTAAATGGTAGAGCTAGAGTTGTTACCAGTTATCTGTTGCATATGTGATTTTAGGACAGAAAAGGCCGCTTCCATGATACCATTGGAATTAAATTGCTTGCACCCTCAATTATAGGACGACCCCTGTTCACAACCACTTCAGCAAATTTATCCAGGAACACAGGCAGTGCACTAACAAGGACAAGCGTTGGGTGTTCATGCCCTGTTGTACTTTCAAGTCCGAGCAGTAGCCATGGCGGCTTTGGGGCTGGGGCAGGTAAGAATGGCCACAAAATTGAAAACAAGCCTCCAGTATAGTCCAGCGAATCCAGTGGGTGAGACGGCGCATGCAGCAGACAAGACCACGCCGGTATCGTGCGAAAACCAGAGGATACCATTCCAATTAGCCGTGGTGGTGCCAGTGGTGATTCGGCATAGGAGTTGACATTGTCACTTGCCTTGGTCACCATTGCTGGGGCGGATGGAGAACTCGACTCGGAAGCATCACGGCTTGGGCTTTCCATCGAACACCTGGTCGGCGGCGGAGCTGCAAGGCTGGTGGTGTCGATGGCGACGACAAGCCTGGCGTCGGGGACGACCGGGGACGCGCCCGATGTTGCAGATGAGCCTGGACCGGAGCTTGGGCTGCCAACACCGAGTGCCGGTGCAGCCGCGGATGTCGGCGCTGCTGGAGTCGTAGATGGTGATGCGTTCCGGCTCCTCATCATTTCCAGGATCTCGTCCAACTTCCGTTCGATCCTTGCCTTCTCGTCTTGATTCATGGCCTCCCAATCCCGAGCAGGACGAGGTCCACCCTCGGTGGTGATGGAGATCATGGTGGAGGTGGTGGAAGCGTGGGGAGATGGCTCTGATACCATAATGTTACGTACCCACTTCACAGATCACTCAGAGTACCAGAATACATGGATTTGAGTAGCTAATTAGGGGATACAAAGTAGCAGCAAGAGGATGGGGATCAGAGAAAGAGACCGGAGGTAGGGAAACAGAGGAGTTCGGGGGAGGAAGAAGACGCCGTTCCTTTCATCGTGATCCAAACTGGATGCCCTCTTCGTTGCCTCTGGCTGTGTATAAGTAGCGATGCTATTTCCTGGCCGGCCGGTTGGGGCGGGCCCATCCTGGATGGCCTTTGACAACGGCCCAACTTGGAGCTCCCACGTGAGGGTCATAACATTCCCCTTGCCACGCGGCCGCAGCGAGTCGAGCGCGGAGAAGCTCGACGCGGTCAAGAGCGAGGAGTGGGCGGAGACGCGGGCTGCCGCTGCCGCTGCCATGCTCGCTGCGCCGCCCGTCGTGGATCTAACAGCGCCACCCTGGTTGAGTCCCCGACAGCCATCGCTTGGCAGAGCGGGACCACGACGCCCTCAGCGTGCACGATGGCTTCTTGTTGGCCTCGAGGATGGAGAGGTTGAGTAGCACCATGACGACGTTTAGCTGCAGCGCGGCGTCCTCGGAGTTGAGTCGCGGCACGAGGAGTGGCACAACGGGGCATTTGATGATAACCCCCCAAGCCACTTAAAACACACATGTCAGTGACACATAAAGGGGCATGGGAGCAAACATAATGGTACCTGGGGGGTTATCATCAATTATCCCGTGGCACAACAGCGGCCTCCCCGATGAGGTCGCTGGCGGATCCGTTCTTGGCGAGCTACCGGATCAACGGCGTCCTTGTTCGAGGCCTCCGGTGGCGCGGGTTTGGCTGGCTCACAGCCCTCCATGGGGCGTCGTTCGTCGGGCCGCGTGCTGACGAACAAGCGGTGGACGGCGTGGCGACGCGCAAGGGACGGTTGCTCTGCAGGCTCCAGCACGGCCCCGTACGCCGGTGGCTTACATCTCTTTGTTCTTCAAGCCACATGCCAGTGGAGATCAAGGTTGCAGTGACCTGCATCTGGCGTTGCCGCACCGCCGGTGCCAAGGACGCTCTTGGGTACGTCGTACGCGCGCGGCCGACCTAGATGCACTGCAGCTGCGTCGTTCCGCTCGGCTGCTTGTCGCCATGCCGCCGGCCGGTCCCACCCTCACACTTCGCCGTCGAGCCTCGGACTCTAGATTTGCAGGGTTGACCGATGATGAGCGAGACATCGGTTGATGCCGTCGTGGAATCAGGGTTGGCTAATTCCAATTCCGAGATAGAGAAAAGTGATTTTCCATTTGGGTGCAGATGATCAGATGGCTAGCTGATTCCAGTCGTGGAATCTTATTGGCTCGTCCATGTATGATTCGAGATTTTTGGATTTGCAATCTCGGTGGAGGAGTACGGAGGGTCGACGGGTTGATTTCAGAAGAAGATAAGGAAACAAGAGAAAAAAAAAAAAAAAAAAAGGGCAAGGGGAGGAAAAACCAAGGGGCATTTTACAAAATAAAATGCAGTGCTGAAACCCCACACGCTGACACAGACAGGTCCACGCTTGCCACGTCAACAAATACACACGTCTACTGGATCGGGTGATTGTGGTTGGGCCCCTAACTCGTCTTTAGTGACCGTATACTGCGTATAATTGAGTACGGTGACTAAGGTCCAATTCTTTTGAGCTTAGGCTTGTGCATAAGCCACCCAGAAGAGAGCTGTCCAGATAAGCAGCTGTGGATTTAAGCCACCCAGAAATTGCAGTCCAGTTCTTTTGGGCTTCTGCTGTCCTGACTTATTTTCTGAGTTGTATGATGAAAAGTCTGTAACGCCCTTGTAATAGATTTATGCTCAAACTTATCAGAATTTGAGTTCGCTTATGCTATTTCCGCATGTATGATCACAATATAATATTTCAGACGTCATATTAATTGTACTAATATTCTCCACGACAATGGTTTTAGTTGTGGCATGTATGGCGTCTGGGCAGCAGCCTAAACAGTTAGTTACTCAGTCGAGATGTTAGTCTTATAGGATGATTATGAACTATGTAGAAAGACACGCAAAGCTTATGAATGTGGCATGGAAACGCAAAGTTCAGTTAAATTGATGACGTGCTTGCTTATTTGAATCATCTATATTTTCTTGCAGTAGAACCTTGGAGACTAGAATTTAGCACAAGGCTTATCTTGTGGTGTGTAGATAGCTCAAATTGTATGCCACCATGACTAGGTCACATCAGGCAGTTTTTAAGAGGATGGGCACGTAATCAAAGTAGTGTTTATAAAAAACAACGTGATCATCTCTTGTCTATTATCGACATTCTCGATCGTAAAGCGGAGTCAACGCCGCTATCTCCGTCAGAAAGGGATTCACTGAGGACGGCTAATGATGAAGTTAGTAAACTTAGGCGAGCTGAGGAGTCCAAATGGGCTCAACGAGCTAAGGTAAAATATATACAAGAAGGGGGGGGGGGGGGGGGACAACACGAAATACTTCCACCTAATTGCAAACGGCAAGCATAGAAGGAAAAAAATATTTCAATTAGAACAAGACGAAGGGACAATTGTCGGAGAGGAAAATCTTAGGATTTATATCTCTGAGTACTATAAGAAATTGTTTGGGGCACCGGCCACAAACCATTTTTCCTTGATCGAGTCCCAGATTGAGGATATTCCGCAACTATCTCCTGAAGAAAATAATATTCTTATTGCTGATTTTTCCGAAAAGGAAGTTCATGAGGCCATAATGCAAATGGAAAACAATAAAGCACCGGGACCAGATGGGTTCCCTGCTGAATTTTACCAAACATTTTGGGGAGTAATTAAGGAGGATTTTATGGCAATGATTTTTAAGTTCCAGCAGGGAGATTTGCCTCTCTTCCACTTAAATTTCGGAACCATCATATTACTCCCTAAAAAAGAAGACGCTGTACAGATACAGCAATATCGGCCAATTTGTCTTTTAAATGTGAGTTTCAAAATTTTCACTAAGGTTGCTACTTTGAGAATCTCGCAAATTGCACATAAGGTGATCAAACCAACTCAAACAGCCTTCATGCCTGGACGACATATTTTAGAAGGAGTAGTGGTGCTCCATGAGACCATCCATGAACTTCATAGGAAGAAAATGGATGGTGTTCTTTTTAAAATAGACTTTGAAAGGCTTATGACAAAGTCAAGTGGCCTTTCTTGCAACAAGTGCTTAGGATGAAAGGCTTCTCCGATAAGTGGTGCTCTTGGATTGATCACTTTATCCGTAAAGGGTGTGTGGGTGTGAAGGTAAATGATGACATAGGTCATTATTTTCAGACCCAAAAAGGATTGCGACAGGGAGACCCTTTATCTCCTATCCTTTTTAATATTGTAGCAGACGTACTCGCCATCCTAATTGCCAGAGCAAAGGAGGATGGCCAAGTGGAGGGACTCATTCCTCATCTTGTTGATGGTGGGGTCTCTATACTACAATATGCTGATGATACCATCATTTTTATGGAGCACAATCTTGAGAAGGCTCTGAATATGAAACTTATTTTATGCATTTTTGAACAACTCTCTGGCCTCAAAATTAATTTCCACGAGAGTGAAATTTTTTGTTTTGGCAAAGCTAAAGATTTAGAACAAGATTATTTGCAAATGTTTGGATGTGGAGCTGGGTCTCTTCCGTTTAAATATTTGGGAATTCCTATACATTTTAGAAAGCTTAAAAACGGAGAGTGGAAACCGGTGGAAGATCGTTTTGAGAAAAAACTTGCTTGTTGGATAGGAAAGTTATTATCTTATGGGGATCGCCTCATTTTAATTAACTCTGTCCTAACAAGTCTTCCGATGTTTATGTTGTCCTTTCTTGAAATACCTAAAGGGGTATGCAAGAGACTGGACTTCTATAGATCACGCTTTTTCTGGCAAAGTGATGGCCACAAGAAGAAATACCGTTTAACAAAATGGAATATCATTTGTAGACCAAAAGAGACTTGGTGTGGAGGTTCTTGAGTTGAAAAATAAGAGCCTTTTATGTAAGTGGCTCTGTAAACTTCTAAACGGGGAGGGAGTTTGGCAGGAATTGCTGAAAAATAAATACCTCCATAGCAAATCTCTTTCTCAGGTGCAAGCAAAACCATCTGATTCGGCTTTTTGGAAGGGCCTAATGGGAGTTAAAGATGATTTTTTCTCTAGA
Source organism: Poa pratensis (assembly GCA_947311845.1). Classification (NCBI taxonomy): domain Eukaryota; kingdom Viridiplantae; phylum Streptophyta; class Magnoliopsida; order Poales; family Poaceae; genus Poa; species Poa pratensis. Next base: position 32,757,693 of record CAMZMU010000049.1, read on the forward strand.
GGTTCTTTTGTGGTAGGCAATGGACAGAACACAAGGTTCTGGGAAGACATATGGTTAGGTCCTACGCCTTTGTCCCAGCAATATCCATCGCTATACAACATTGTCCAACGAAAACATGTTTCGGTGCACTCTGTGTTAGTGGCAGCTCATCCGGATTTAGCATTCAGAAGAGCACTAACTGGTAACAAATGGAATTCTTGGCTCCATTTAGTCAATCGGTTAATGGATGTTGTTTTAACGCCTGATGTTGATAGGTTTGTTTGGGGACTCACAACCACTGGGAAATACACAACAAAATCGATGTATCTTGATTTATTAGACGGTCACACACCCTTCCTTCGCAAGTATATCTGGAAATTGAAAGTGCCACTGAAAATTAGGATTTTTATGTGGTTTATGTACAAGAGAGTGCTCTTAACAAAGGTTAACTTGTCTAAAAAGAATTGGCAAGGTAGCACTAAATGTTGTTTTTGTGACAAAGCTGAAACGGATCAACATTTATTCATCAAGTGTCCAATGGCAAAGATTATTTGGCATATTGTTTTCATAACCTTCAACATTACACCACCAACTAATATCACTAATTTGTTTGGTAATTGGTTACATGGTGTGCCAAAAAAAGACAAATCCAACATAAGAGTGGGAGTTTGTGCTTTACTATGGGCCATGTGGCATGTGCGCAATAGTATCATTTTTAACAAGACAAAAGTTTCTTCTTTCTTGCAGGTAATACCGTTGGCCACTCATTGGATTCGTATGTGGTCATATCTCCAGCCGGTGGAGCGCCGCCAGGACATGGATTCTGGGTGCGCCCGTTTGGAAATGGTTGCACAGGGCTTATTCAGCCAATACGGCTGGCAGCTTAATTATAGACTATCATGTTAAGGCATAGGCTTTGCATGCTAGTGGCTCTTTTTAGATGGTTGATTCATGTTTCAACATTATGTGACCCATGAGATGTAATTAAGTTTGGATGATACTTTGAATAAGTTAATAAAGCGGCCATATGCATCATTTTGATGCAGAGGCCGGGGCTACCCCATTTCGAAAAAAAATCAACGGATGGCTAGGTCCCTTGCGCCAGGGGCCTCCGTCATGTTTGGTCATTGATGAGGGTGTTGATGCTGACGGGTATATGAATCTCACGGTAAGGACATGCCTTCAGATCAAGGTTTGCATCTCGAACAACAAGCTCAGCACATTGACTTTGCGTTGGTTCATGAATCAGGGTGGAGTTGTTCCTCTGGATTTAGTGGAATGCTTGCTGTGAATGCTGCACAAGACAGGGGGTGAAGGATTTTAGTGGAAGTGTCAGAGAAACTCTCTTGTTAGAATGCTTGTCTCTACTAGTACTGATGCCGCTAGCAGCAAGTGTTGGTGAGTTTCTCGATAATATGATCTCTTTTTGTGTCCTACTGTATATAATTACGATTTTGATTGCATTTCCTGCATATTATAGCAATGAGATCATGTGTGCTTTCAGCGTATTATTTGTTGGACGAGGTCAATGTTTGTTCATCATCCAACTTGTTTTAGCTACAAGAGGATGCTGCCATTTCTCATGGAGAACGGTGAGTCGACTGTCGACTGGTCTGTTCACTTGATTGTGATCCTGTGCATTTTATTTAGAGTTTGGCTTTCTTATAGTGTGTTGTTTGTTATTTCTCAGGTAAGAAGACATGCCCAAGTTAGAATAGTGTCTCAAAAGAGACAAATAACATCAGATGAGATGTACTCCACGCCAGTTTGTATCCAAGTGCATAATCTTTTTTGCCCATCATTTAGTCAACCAATCTCATGATTGATTACACAGTAGTAGAGGAGGTGAACTCCACACCAGTTTGAACCAGATCGGGCGGTCGTCGTTGCGAGTGAGGTTGTCGACTTCAGAACTGTAACAGGTTTGCGCATCGTCTATTCCCTATCCGTTAAATTCATCACATGACTATGCAATAGGCTTGGTCTAATCACTACCTTTTGATTAAGGGAAAATTGGCTATGAATCAAATTATTTTTACTCATATCATTTATCTGCAATTCCTTATCGAGAACAAAGATGTTGGTTGGTCGTATTAGGAGGAGTCTGCAAAAGTTGGCTACTAGGTATATGTCATGGATCAACCGATGTAGCTAATCTATAATTCTTGCCCTTTTGTCAATTTGTGCGCTGAAGGTGATGCTCTTAAATTTATGCACATAAGTTATTTTCAGTCCATATTTTTTCACTGATGTTGATCATACGCAATGGGGATAAATATAGTTTTCAAGGTTTTATACAAAAATCACATATACTGAATGCAATAAAACTAGATGGTATAGGGCACAGACACGAGCTCCAGACCACGTATCGGTGCAGCGTTGATTCTATGCATATCATGCCTTGCAGGATTGAACTCTTCTCCATAATGAATTTGTTTATGGTGCTCCAGTGTAATTACATTGCAGAAACATGATCATGATGACATCTCAGTAATTCAGAAAGAAATCGCTTCATGTTTCCTATGTAATTTGTTACTTTCCCTACTCGAACAAGACTTGTTTCCTGTCCAGTACTCAATATATAAAGACATTATCTATTGCTTATTAGCGTACTTGACTTTTTAATAGTGTGTTTCATGTTCAATAAATTCAGTTAGGCCTTTCAACGGACAACCTATGCCATTCTTCAGAATCAGGTGGTCCAAGTGCTTTCCTTATGCCATTTCTCAATACTGAAAATAAGAGGAAGTTCAAACTACAGCTCTTCCATAAGAGATTTTATTTTTGTGAGGTCAATTGTTGGCATATTCGTGATTGGGCTCAAGTCAAACCAAGTAAAAAGGTGTCATGCACGGAAGTGCCTGCTTTCCATTCCCTACACGAGCTTCTACACTCCACGTAGTTGCATCATGCTCGGATATATGTTCTGTGGTTATGACTCTCTTTTTTTATCACAGAGCGTCGCACTAAGTTGCATTTATTTTCTGTTAGCAACGTAAAATGCCCGTGCGGATGCTGGAAGTTTTGCTCTAAAATAACCTAGATATGTATTACCAGGAAATGAAATAAGTGGACTTCATTTTGTTTTGTACTCAACCTGAAGCACACCTTTGAAACCCAATTTTATTATGTCCCAGTTTTCACTCTCGGCAGACTTGAAAGTTCAGTGGTGCTCTTACGATATTTCTTACTTATATCTTTTCAGATCGTGCTATTTGCCAATTGCCACAGCCAGTGAGGATGCGATGAACCTGCTTTTGTTGGCTTCTTCCGGAGCTAATCCTTAACTAAGTGTTTTGCCTTCAGAACAATCAACATGGTTAATCAGTTTGTATTTTCTTCAGTTGGGCAGTTTAACTATAGAAGTGTAAATCACTATAATGAACCAACTGGTTTTGTTTCCAGTTGGCATTTCAAATAAGAGAAGTTGAACGCACGACCAGTCAGTATCATGTTCACATTTACGACCGCTTCAGTGAAAATATCATTTTTTTTTGCTTTGCATGCATGCCTACCTAACTCATATTTTCAACGTCTCACCTTTCCATGTATGCTCGTAGATCTGCCTTTCTACTCGTACCGTGTATGTGTCATATGCCTTAGAGACACCATTCCTGTAAAGATGCATTATGCTCTATATTTTAAGCTGTTTGTGGAGTAGATACTGATTTCTAACTGTTACGTTGATCAATTGTAGTTTTTGATGAATTGTAGTTTTTGATGAAAACACCGACATTGTTTTCATTTTACTGAGTGGAGTAAAAAGCAAAGAAAAATCTACACTAAAGAAAGGATACAGGGGAAGAAAGAAACTTGCTAACACAAGCGCATGTCCTTCTCTTTGACTGTCGATGATCAATGGTAGTGACAACCAATTTTTTTGGGTTTGAGTTAATTGCGCTGAAAAAAAAACTTTATGTTTTGTTCAATATTGATGTATTTGAGCTACCTATAACTGAAAAAATGTGAGTCCGTAATCCTGTTTAGTCTATAACTTCATACATTTTTTTGAGAGATGCTTGTGGTGATATTGGTATACTCAGAAGGTAGAAACCGATTGAGCAATGTTCAAGAACGATGTGTAACATAGCATGGGGATACGCTAGAATTGATCAGCAGAATAAACAGCATATAGTCTAATACCTGGCAAACTGGCAGAAATCTCTAACCAGAGCTTCCAAGGGAGCACCGGATCCAACCAAGGAGAAGGTTACAACAGCAACTGCCAAGAGAAGAAGGTCACGGTCAAATCGAAGAACAACACAAAAATAGAAAAAAGGGGAACAGGGGAAGGTCCTCGCGCAGCCTACCTCGACCAGCCTCAGCACAAATAAATCGGACGTAGGCGGAGCAGGTCACAGCAGCAACTACAGAGAGAAGAAGGTCGTACTCACATCGGCAACTTCTCCATGGGGAGCAGAGCTGGTGGAAGTCGAGCTCCTCACGTGCGCCGCCTCCGCGCCGTCGCCGCCGGCTGAGAGAGAGGAGGTGAGATGGGAGAGAGAGAGACAGAAAATCAGAGGTGGAGGACGGAGATACACACCTGAGGCGTCGTCGTCGAAATTCCGTGGTCGTACGCGAGAGAGGAGTGTGTGTGGGCTACTGCAGCAGGTGCTCAATGCAGCGAGGGGAGCCGGCGGTGAGCGCGCTGCCGCCGTGCCTCATGTACACGTACTCCTCGTCTCCGTCCTCGCGGCGGCAGCAAATCGAGGACGGCATGTACTGCTGGCGGCGAAACCAATCGGGGGACGGCACGAGTGCTGGTGAAACCCTAGATCGAGAAATGAGCATCTAGGGTTCAGCAGCGAGGAGGTGAGCGGCAGATAGTCTCGGAGCGGTGGGCAGGGAGGGCAGGGGCGGAGCAGGGACCATTCAATTTCAATCCAACGCACCAGATTGATCCAAATATTGAACTCAAAAATCAACTATTTCAGAAAAAAATCCAGTAGTCCTTATATAGTCCGTTGTGTATTCTGTGTAAGTTTCGCTTCATTTGGATAAGTGGTTTATCATTAAATAGTGTTTTATGTTTTGATCTTAAAAAGTTATTAACTCATAAACGAGTGATCCAAATGACATGAAATTTTCTCATAATACCTATAAATACATATAAAACTTACTTGAATTTTTTCAATTTTTTCTGAAATAGTTGATTTTCGAGTTTAATATTTAGATCAATCTGATGCGTTGGATTGAAAAGGAACGGTGGATAAAGGGGGACAGTTACGACGTGACTGGCCATGGGCCAGTCACTGAATCCTAGTCCGGAGCAGGGCACCGCCTATAGCTCCCGTACCCGGCGTCGCCTCCCGGTCCGCCACGCGCGTACGGCCGCCGTCCCGTCACCATGCCAAACACACGAAAAGACGATTCTGCCCATCGTTTTTGGTCGGAAACACGGGCCGTGCCACCGCGCCCCGTCGTCCCCGTGAGACGGTTACGTGGGCAACGACCCGGGATGCACGCTTACATGCGGGTCCCGTAAATAGCTGGGACCACCGTCAGCGACGTAGCGTAACGTCCTGGCGGGTAGAAATCGCTCTGCCGAAGGGGGAAGTGTAGGGAACGGACGGACAGGATCAAATCTGAATCCTATAGAACGGCTGAGAATGCCTAAGCTCTGAGGAGCCTCCTGGTCCTAGCAAGGATGTTATCTTTAGATGGGAAGACCGCGAGAACGTCGAGCACCCTTCACCCTTCTCTTATAGTCCCGGCCGCATCTGCTAGTAACTTTGCAGTCGTTAATGGAATGAAAATTTTAGATTAGCCGCCATCATCATAAGTTTTCTGCCTTTTGCGTTGTGTAGTGGGGATACTGCATGTGGCCACCCCAAGTTGAAACCCTCGCGTCGCGCACTTGCACGGATTTTATATATCAATTAATATGCATACGAAAACTCTTAGCAACTGTGGCGGTGTGCTGTTTTCAGATGCCACTGTGCGGAGCTTATTGAGCCGCTTGGAAGAGGTTGGAATGAAAGTAAATTGCAGCAGCTGTTTTTTGAGAGTGATGTTGAAGATATCCTAGAGATCCCCATCGGCAGGGCTGGAACTGATGACTATGTCGCATGGAACTACACTAAAAATGGGGTTTTTAGTGTGAAATCAGCATATCACCTGAAAATGCAGCTCAAGTCGCAAGAAGCCGGCCATGTTGGGCCATCTCTCTGCTCTGATGAACCGGGGGTGGCTGGCCTTGTGGGCAACTAATGTCCCAGGAAAAGCTAAGATCCACGTTCGGTTTTCCTAGTTCTCAATCGATTGAGAACTTCCTTAGAGCTCAATCGACTCCCTGACGCTCCGATCGATCGCTGCTTTGTGATTCGTTTCTTTGTGGGTTTGTCTCGTTCACGGTCCGTTATGCATCGCTAGGGTGCTGGGCCTTTTGTTTCCTGGGATTGGGTGGTGGGACGGCATGGTGGTGTCTTTTTTTCCTGCTGTGTTTGTTGGTATCGTGTTGGGCTTTTGTGTTTGCATGTGGAGATTTATTGGGTTGGTTTCATGGGCCCAGAGTTGGTGCGCTCGTTGGGCTTTTTTGTTTTGTTTCCGTTTATTTTTTTTTGTTTGAGTCTAATAAATCTTTGTTCTTTTATTTCCTACTCGAATCTAATTTTTGAAGGTAGCTGCATTATACTCTTTGCAAATTTTTATCGGTTTTGCTAGTTCTCATGCGCAAGAGAACTTTCATAGAGCTCAATTGCATGCGTGACCGTAGGATTCCCTTTGTGCTTTGCGATTCGTGCGCGTCGTGGGTTGGCCTTTTTCGTGCTGTTGCTGGGTGGGCTGTTGCTTGCGGGGTGTGCGGTAGTTAAGCTGTTTTCGTTTGTTGGGCCAGCCGTTTGCTGGGGCCTGGGTAGTTGTTGGGCCTGTTTTGAAATTTGTCCCAGAGTGCGCGGCCTGTTTTCGTTTGTTGGGCCCGTCGTTTTGCTAGGTCTTTTCTTGTTTTTTTCGCGATGCGACCCATTTTTTTGTCGGTTGCTGTTTTTTTGTGTGGGGTTACTTTTGTGTTTTTTAGACGCATAATCTTTTTTAATTCTGTGAAATAGTCTTGAGCTCACAAAGCGATTAACGTGTTTTTAGATTGCTTAACTGTGTGTTTTAGTCAATTGCCAATTTGGTAAGAATTTAATTCAGAAGAATTTTAATATCTTTTTGTTTAATCCATTTTTTTGCAATGTTTGAATTTTTTGGGAAATAAGATGGAGTTGATTTTTGTGGTTTGTTTAATGCAAATTTTTTAGCGTTTGATTTTTGGGGAAAAGATGGACTTGATTTCTAGGTGAACTTAATACAATTTTTGTGTTATATCAAATCGACCGTTTTATTTTGAAGTTATATATCCAATGCATATATAAATTAGTTTTTTTAGTCAGTTGCAACTGCACTCGCAATTGAGATTCTTCTCTCGCCAATAGACAGTTGCAACTGCTTTTGCAACTGAGATTCCTCTATCCTGATAGTCTGTTGCAACTGCATTTGCAACTGAGATCCCTCTAACCATTATAGGCAGTTGCAACTGTGCTTGTAACTAGGATTTTTAATATTTTTTTAGCGGTTGCAACTGCACTTGTAACTGAGATTTTATTTTTATTATTATTAATTTTAATTGTTATTTTTGTAAGTTTTAATTATTATTTTTTCTCAACTGAGTTTTTTGCAACTGCATGTATAAATTAGTTTTTGTGTTTTTGAGCCAGTTACAACTACACTCGCAACTGAGATTTTTCTGTCACCAATAGACAGTTGCAACTGCATTCGCAACTGATATTCGTCCACCCTTATAGCCGGTTGCAACAGCCCTTGCAAATGAAACTAGCCAGTTGCAACTGCAATCGAAACTGAGATTTTTTATCTCACTGATACATAGGTGCAATTTCATTTTGCAACCGAGATTCGTCCACCCTGAATATCCAGTTGCAACTGCTCTTGCAACTGAGATTCCTTTACACTAATATTCAGTCGCAACTGCAATTGCAACTGAGATTCCTTCGCCCCTAATAAGGCAGTTGCAACTGCACTTGCAACCGAGATTTTATTTTTTTATTATTAATTTTATTATTTATTTTGTAAGTTTTAATAATTATTTTTCAATCGAGTTTGTAAATGCATGTATAAATTAGGTTTTTATTTTTTTGAGCCAGTTGCAACTGCACTCGAAACTGAGATTCTTCTCTCACCAATAGTTGCAACTGTATTTGCAACTGAGATTCCTCTAATCATTATAGCCAGTTGCAACTCCACTTACAATTGGGATTTTTTATTATTATTTAGCAGTTGCAACTGCATTTGCAACTGGGATTTATTTTATATTTTACAGTTGCAACTACACTTGCAACTGAGATTTTATTTTTTATATTTATTAATTTTTAATTGTTTATTTTTGTAAGTTATGAATATTTTTTGTTTTGTTCTCAACTGATTTTTGTAGCTGCATGTATAAATTAGCTTTTTTTGTATTTTTGAGCCAGTTGCAACTGCAATCGCAACTGAGATTTTCTATCTCACTGATACATAGATGCAATTTCATTTTGCAACCGAGGTTCGTCCACCCTGAATAGCCAGTTGCAACAACTGAGATTCCTCTACATTGATAGTCAGTCGCAACTGCACTTGCAACTGAGATTCCTCTGACCATTATAGTCAGTTGTAACTGTACTTGCAACTGGGATTTTTTTAATATTTAGGAGTTGCAACTGGGATTTTTTTTAATTTTTTTATATTAGCAGTTGCAACTGCACTTGCAGCTGAGATTTTATTTTTTATATTTTACTAGTTTTTTATTATTTATTTTTGTAAGTTATAAATATTTTTTGTTTTTGTTCTCAACTGTTTTTTGTAGCTGCATGTATAAATTCGGTTTTGCTAATTCTCAATCGAATGAGAATTAGCTTAGCGCTCAAGCACCTTCCTAACCATTCACTCAAACGTTGAGATTCGTGCTATTTTTGTTTCGTCGTTATATGTGGTTTTGTACGCACGCCCGGCTAAAGTAGCTAGCTACATGCGTCAGAGCCTTAGAGGGAATCGATCGCAACGTATCGATGCGAGTTGGGCGCATGCACGTGGGGCTTTTTCTTTTGTTTTTCTACCTTGTCTACAGTTTTGGGCCGCATGCACTTGTGGATTTTTTTCTAGAGTTTTGTTTTTGTTTTTCTACCTTGTCTTGTCTAGAGTTTTGGGTCGCAACTGAGTCTTTTTAATTCAGTTGTAAGGCCGCAACTGAGTTTTTTAGTTACAAGTGGGCTACTGAGTTTTTTTTTATAATTGCAAGTCGGGTTGCAACTGAAGTTGTTTTAGTTGCAAGTTGCAAGGGGTTTGTAACTAGGTTTTTCCCAATTACAAGTCGGGTTGTAACTGACATTTTCTCAGTTACAAGTGGAGTCGCAACTGAGGTTGTTCCCCTTGCAACTGAGTTTGCAACTAAGATTTTCTAAGTTGCAAGTGGGTTGCAACTGACAATTTTCCTATTTGCAAGCCGAGTGGCAACTGGTAGTTTTTCTAGTTTCTTTTTTAGGGGAAGCTAGTTTTCCCAGTTGCAAGTCAGGTTGCAACTGAGATTTTTTCCAGTTGCAAGTGGGTCGCAACTGAATTTTTTGCAGTTGCAAGTCGGGTTGTAAATGTGATTTTTGAGATTTTTCCAGTTGCATGTGTGGTCACAATTGAATTTTCCTAGTTGCAGGTCGGGTTGCAACTGTGATTTTTCCAGATGCAAGTGTGTACGCAACAGAGTTTTTCCTAGTTGCAAGTCGGGTTGCAATTGAGATTTTTTTCAGTTTTCGGCTGAGTTTTTCCCAGTTGCAAGTCGGGTTGCAACTGAGATTTTTGTAGTTGCAAGTGGGGTCGCAACTGAGTTTTTTCCAGTTGCAAGTCGGGTTGCAATTGAGATTTTTCAGTTGCAGCTGAGTTTTTCCTAGTTGTAAATAGGTTTGCAAGTCAGAATTAACCCCAAGTTGGTTTGCGGTGCTTTTCGGATGACACCTTTTATATGGGGTCAGGGCGTTTCCTCATGACCTTGGTACTGGGCTAGGTTTTTTTTTTCTGATACACACATAGGGAAGAAGAGCTTCAAGTACCCCTAGCTTGTGGTTGTGCCACGCTTCCGAGAGGTGACGAGGCCCGAGGACGCTTGTTGATGTAGGCTTGACATAGTCGGGGACTCGACAACTGGCGACATGTTGTAAAGATGTAGAAGCTGGCCAATTAGTGTTGTTGAGGACTCCCGTCATGTGCGAGGTGAATCGCCGAGGCTTATCGAACTCCGTACAAGACTTGTCAAGGGATGGTGATGCTTCACGAGGGTCATCGATACTTGTCAAGAGTTGAAAATCCTTGTCAAGGGCTGGAAATACTTTTCTAGGTCGCCGGTGCTTGTCGTGGGTCGGGACGTCTGACGAGGGTCTGAGCAGCCCCGATGCGGTTCCAAATGGCGATGCGAGAGGTGGTTTTCGGCTCGAGTATCAACTTATTTGGACCAATTGAACGACCTCTCAACGAGACGACGTAGATAGGGTCGACAAGGCAACTCGTGCATGGCTGCACCGTGTAGCATGCAACAACACTACTTTCTAATGAATCGGTCCACTGTCAAAGATGGAGACACTGATGAGAGGATAGTAGTTAATCGCGTGTCTCTCAGTCCGTAGATTTTCTATAGAATTTTCTTTCGATTAACAAGCGTTCTCCTATGTTTGTACAAGCAAAAAAAGAAATGAGCAAACCATAAAAAAACCACACATCAAACCGGGAAAGAAGGCAATGAGCCGAGCTTAGACGGGCCAGCCCAGCTCCTTCTCCTTCTATCGTCAAGAACTCAAACAACCACGTTTCTGTCAATCATCGATCGCTGCTGGTAGACCGTACAGCTCCATACGTCAGCCGATTGAGAATTAACATAGTTCTCAATCGACTGAGCACTAGTCACACCCATCCACGTTTGGAGATTAATCAAGAATGGTTTGGCAGTTGGTGATGAACTGCAGAGGAGGAAGATCAAAGAAGGCATCAAGTCCCCTGCTCTCCGAAGATGCGGCGGCCTCTCCGCCTCGGTTGCATACGACGAAGGCGGCGATGCGCGCCCCATCCCCTGATCTATCCAATGGGTGGTGGCTGGCGAGAAACGGGGCACACAGACGGGAGAAGAGGAGGGTGCGTTTTTGCAATTCTTGGTGTGATTTCAGGAATTAGATCGGGTCCTCGTGAGATCATGGGGACGCGGAGCGAGCAATTTTTGATAGAACATAATCTTGGTCGTTGATTGCAGCAGAAGACCACCGATGGAATATGGGTTATTCGATGTGTTGGATCGGAGGTTCCTGATAGCTCTGTGTGCAAGGACTCGTGTGGATTTAGGAGAATTCAAGTTTGCTCTTTTATAAGTAGTGTAGATAAATAAAAGCTAAGCTAGCCGAGTCACGGATCCTACCGTTGTTGGTCCAGGCTGTTTCCGCCAAAGAGCATCAGTAAATAGCGGGGGAAGAAGATGGACGTTTCGGGTCATAGATCTAGATAAATATTTTTGAAATTTTTGAAAGAATTTAAACAATAATTTCGGATAAATCCGTATTTTTTACGTTCGCATAAAATTCATTAAAAATGAATTTTTATGGCATGGGTTAAAAAGACATAATTTTTTTGCGAAAATGTTTTTTGGAGCACTGGTTTTTTTACAGGTCCACATAATTTGTCATTTCTTGCCGATTTTTTTGTACGGACATAGTATATGCATACATATAACCGAATTTTTTTTAGATTTTTTTTTACATTTTACATGCTATTTTTATATAGCGGGTGCATGTACACCTATGAGACGAAGATGATTTCCCGGGAGAAGATGGAGCATATATAAATGACATGATAAAAGAATCATTACAAGTAACATCGTAGGGTGGAAAAGTGTTTTTCTCCCGAGCACCAGACCAGTGTTCTTGGTGATAAAATCAGAAATATATTTAAGAGTTTTTTAAAAATGTAGCCAATGGTGTACAGTATAAACGTGTAAAAGATTAAAAATACACTAATATGAGTGGGTGTATATATATGAGCGAAGATGATTTCCAATAAGAAGATGGCATACAGAAATGATTTGATAAAATAATAATTATAAAAGTAACATCGGAGTGTGGAACATTGTTTTTGCTCCCGAGCACTTGGTCTTGGTGTTAAAATCATAAAGTAATGAGTTTCAATTTTTTTTTGATGTATCCAATGATGTATTTTTATAAATGTGCAAAAAAATTGACTTCAAATACATTATATCTTAAGCTGAACAAAATGAAAAGGTAATGAATTTGAGATTTGAAAATAAGCATACTTAGATCCACACTTTGTCATTTTTGTGTAGATTAGAATACGAAAATAGCGGAGTTTCTAAAAGTGCAGGCAAACCGTACCAGTAGGAGAAGACGCCTCTTTTGGTTGGGGTTTGCCGCCATGACCTGGTCCCTATGGACTATCCGTAACAAGATGGTCGTTGAGCGTGTCTTTCTATGACTTCACCTTTAAATTCTTGGCTTTTATGTAGTAATGGCACCCGCTTTATAGGCAGCGGGACAGGGAGCGTCTGGATAGCATGCTTGATGATCTCCTGAAGGCGTCTCGCCTACTTTCTACGTCAGCCAGCCGTTGAGCTCTACTTCATGTAGAGATGTATCAGGATTTTATCACTTTAGCTTTGGGCATCCTTGTGCTGTATCAGGATTTAAAATCTTGGCTTTTATATAGTAATGGCACCCGCTTTATAGGCAGCGGGGCAGGGAGCGTCTGGATAGCATGCTTGATGATCTCCTGAAGGCGTCTCGCCTACTTTCTACGCCAGCCACCCATTGACCTCTACTTCATGTAGAGATGTATCAGGATTTTATCACTTTAGCTTTGGGCATCCTTGTGCTGTGGACCCAACAAAACTTTCTCTATTGCTTGGAACCTTGTTCCTAACGGTTGTATACTGTGATTGATTGGTTTATTTATAAAACGGGACGAAAACCTGTTTCGAAAAAAATACGAAAATAAATCCTATATGACCTCGCATTGAACGACCTAGCCGTGGACCAAACTCAGGTTCATACACGCGTATACGATTTATTTCTTTAGAATATACAAAGTATTTAAAGTTGATTTTGATGCGTTCGTATAATACACCAATAACTACATACATTCTGAGCTTTTCCAAAATATTTTAAAACCCGCAAATAGTTTTATGAATTTTTATAAATGCTAGTCCCCGGAGCACGAAATCTCCTTTCCATCGTAGGGTGCTTTCAGAGCATCTCCACTCGCACCGCCCAAACGGCCGCCCAAAGGGTGTCCGGGCGAGTGTTTTGGGCGCTGTCCAGTCAAATTTTTTTCTAAGGGGTGTGCACTTTCCCACTCGGAGGCCCCAAAGGGCGCTGTCCGGTCAATTTCACGAACAAGTTGTGGGCGACGAGAAGGCAGAGAGCAGCACAGCCATGGACCCGCCCTGGTGCGTGCCGTGTCGTCGCCGGAGACTCGCATGGAGTCGTTGGCGCCAGCGGCGAGCTCGCCACCGTCCGCCGCGGCCGTCCACGCCACTGGCCTCGCCACCGGCCGCCGCAGACGTTGCGCGCCTGCCTCTTGGACTCGCCGAACGCTAGCTAGCCGAGCGCGCTCGCCGGCCGTGCTAGCTAGCCGAGCTCCTCGTGCGTTCGCCGGCCGGCCGTGCGTCCGCCGCGGCCGTCCTCAGCTTGGCCACGGACTGCACTCCTCGTGAGCACAGAGCAAATTGGCCATGTACTCCTTGAAGTACTTCGGCTTGGCCTGCCGTGGCGTTCGCACAGCAGCTCCGTCGCCGCAGTTCCCATCTCCAGGTTGTGCCTGAGGTCGCCGGGAAGACGCACGACTGCGCCCCTGTCCCTGGCCGCGCTGGCGGGCGGCAGGCCGGCCGCGCCCACCGCGACGTACGCCGGGGTGCACGCAAACGGCATCCAGGAGCACATTGTTGGGCTTGACGTCGCGGTGCGCGAAGGCCTCGGCGAGCAGGAGCTGCTCCTCATCCTCAAGCTCGACCAGCGAGGCGGCTTCGGGCTCTGGCACGGGCGCGTCGTGGTGAACCCAGTCGAGGAGGTCGGGGCCCGTGCAGAGGTCCAGGTCGAGGTTGGAGCTGCGCGCGGCGGTGGCAGCGACGCATCCAGCTCCTGATGGCCACGGTAGTTGGGAGACATGGGAGAGGATAGAGGAGAGAGAGGAGAGGGGAATACAGCAGAAAATACATGTAGGCTCGTGAGTGGGTCGCGCGGACGAGAGTTTGTGTCCGGGGCCGCCCAAGGCCTCCCCATTCCAAGGGCTTCATGTGGCGGTTGCGGACACAAAACTGGGCGCTTCCGGACGGAATTCGCTTTTGGGCGCCGCGAGTGGGGGCGATTTTGTGTCCGGTACGCCCAAACGTGTTTGGGCGGCCGTTTGGGCGCCGCGAGTGGAGATGCTCTCAGCTTGGTGCGTTATTTCTTTGCAGTTTCTAGGCCCACACTGACACTCCTTTTGCCCGCACTAATAATTTTTTTTTAATAAATTGCCTGCACTAATAGTTGATGATGATGTTCAGCGGCACACACTCGCATCTGTTCCAACCCTTGCTCCTGCTCCTCCTAGCTTTAGCTACCAAGAATCGCCATGGCCACAACTTCTGTATACTCGGTGAACACCGCCGACGCAGGGTCCGTCGACATCGCCTTCCCGCCGGCGAGGCGGCCTCCGTGGGAGGTTTTGTTGTCAACACCAGCCTCGCAGGGTCCGTGAGGTCCACCGGCACCACCACCGGTTCCGGTGCCAACAACGCCGCCGCTACCGGCGGTTGTGTGGTGACCACCACCGGCGCAGGGTCGGTGGACGTTGTCGGCCGCGCAAGGAAGGTGAACACATGCCACGCGGGTTCAGTTAAGGTCGACTGCACCGCCACGGAGGTGGCAGTGGCAGTGGCAACGCCAGCCACCGGCGCTGGCGACGGGGACCCCGCGCAGGAGGGCGTCAAGATCTCCTGGAAGGTGGGGGCTGCCGCCGCTGCCGCCGCCACCGCGGCTCTCGAGCTTTTCGATCTCGCCCACGGCGACAAGATCCGCGTGCTCCTCGTCGTCATCGTTGGCGCGGCGGAGGTGCACGCGCGTGGCGGCGCCATGGGGAGGAGAATCGTCTACGCGTCCCTGGCTATGCTCCTGGTCGCCGTCGCCGCCTGGATCCGATCCCCTTCCGGCCGGATCTTGGAACCTTAGAAGCTTATTACTACTGTTCATCACTCTACTTCTAGTGGTCGTCTGCTCTTAATCTTGTTGCGCTAGATTTGTAGACTCATTAGCTAGACCTTTTTCATTTCGTTCTTCTCGATTTGCTTTAGCAAATCAGCGCAAGAGCATGGACGATATAGCTTTGTGATCATCCGTGACTGATTTTCCCATTTTTATTTACTTTATTATTCCTGGTCCCAGTCCCATGAACGACTCTGGTTCTCGTTTATCCAGATCTCCATGTTGCCCGGTTTTTCTTTTCTTTTTAGTGACAAAGAGAATGGTGCAGGTGGTAATGGGAATTTTGGTGCGGGTTGCAAACGACAAAGTAATATCAGTGGACACACGTGCCTTAGGTTACCTTTCTGGGGGGGCACAAAAATAATGAGTATATTTTTTATTTTTTATTCTTAAAATATTTTATCTTTTCTAAATCATAAATCAAAATTTAGATCCGTTTCATGGATTACTTTATCTTGATGATATTTCAAAAACTAAATCCCATCATGATATGTGTTGACAACATTTTTTTCCAACTCTAGTTCATAGATTATTGTCGCTGGGTTACCCGTTAGTGTCTAAGTTGGTTATCAGTTTAAAATCAAATGTTTGTCGGATCTTTTGAACTTCACTAATCCTTTCTTGATGATAATTTCATATTACACACTCTATGGACATGTAAATCATGGTTATGATACAAAAGACAATAAGACATGTAAAAAGTATCTGGTAACTGTATTATTTGAGTGGTAACTCTTAACTAATACTCTCTCAATTTCTTGATATAAGGCGTCTAAGCAATATATGTGGTAGACTAATTTTCTTCTAAAACAATCTAGACAAAGGAGTCCCTATTGGACACAAACTGAAAACAATCCTTCAGATTTCTCCGATAGAGATTGTGACTCGTTTTTTAATGGGTAAAAATATCCATAAATCGCAGTACACCTTATATTTTAAATGTTTTCGAAAAACCTTAGACACCTTATATAAAAAACGAAGGGGCAGTATTATAACCTCACAACTTGCAACGAAAGAGAAAAAGATCGTCAAAATATATAAAATGGGATCTTATACTCGTCGATACAAATCAAACGTTGTATCGGTTTAGGAGATAATTTTTTTGAATTTTCGTCATAAAAAGCTTCCTTACGTGCATGCATGAAAATATTAGCTGCTAATTAAATTACCCCGTGTGCCAACAAACTGGCTACGGTATCTAAACATAGTCACATATAGATGTATTTAAACATGTTAATGATATGTAGTCACATATAAGTCATCTAATTTGAAAAGGAGGAAATATATTTCTAAATGTGGCCTGCTCGCGTCGCTTTTTCCTGAGACATGTCGCGTTGTCCCTTCTCTGATACGCCGGATGGGGCTCGTACTGCACCAACCCATCTAAAGATACGCGGGAGCATATATCTCCTGTGATATGAGATATATACTCGCTTCATTCTAAACTTTCATTTATATTAAATGAACAGATTGGTTATCTTTTAGACGTCTGATTTCTCAATTCGCACTCAGACGTTTTTTTGGCCGTCTGTCCCGCGCGGGCGCGAATCTTGGAGCGTCCTGTTTTTAGTCCCGTTATTCTGGTTTTTTTAGCCTCCGGTTCAGTTAGTTCGGTCGGCCCGGTTTTTTTCTTTTTGAATCCCGTGCCCAGGCGGTGCCGTGTGAGGATAACGACTCTTCATTCTGTCCCCAAGCTGAGAGAAGATGGGGAGAGGCGACGGGGGAGGCGATTGAGTGCGCGGCGGCGCTCGTCGTTGGAGATTCGCGCCCCTCGAGCTCGTAGACTGCACCGTGTCTTCGTCCTTCGCATCTCGTCGGTCGGTGCGCAACTTGGTTGGCAATTTCGATGGGTTCCGAAGGTGGTCGACGCTCGAGGGTTTCTCATGGTGTAGCCGGGCGTGAGCGGCATCGCCGGCGCCGTGTCAGGTACGCGTTCGTGGTTCCTTCAGTTTGACTTTATTTTCCTTCAGTTCCCCTATACCTCTGGCTCGTATTTCTGCTCTCGGTCGGGCGGACTCGTGCTCGTAGTTGGGTGGGGAATCATCTAGATTGCTTCGATTCGTGTGGTTCTAGTGTTCATAATCTAGTCTATTTAGGTTGTGGTGGTACTCTGCCCGTCTCAATCCTTTTGATTCGTTGTTAGGGTTCAGAGATATAGGTTTTTGTATGGCATCAGATTCAAATTTTACTGTATTTTGATTTGTTCTCGGTAGCCGACCTCGTGCTCGTAGTGTGGAGAATCATCTTGATTGCTTCGAATACGTGGTATTCTAGTGTTCATAATTGATTCGATATTTGGGTGGTGGTGGTACTCTGCCCGTCTCAATACATCGATCCATTGTTAGGGTTCAGAGATATAGGTTTTTGTATGTCATCAGAATTGCATGGCGAGGGGTAGGGTGTTTTGATTTCGTTTTTGGGATGGAGCTGCTCAGCTTAACGTGTCTAGTTCTAGTTTTGAACAGTTGGAATAATCACTTACACATTTGTTTCTAATGCTAACTAGTTGGTTACTAGTATGAGCTGTTTATCAGTATTAGTATCAAATTTTTGTGAAGTTGGTGCTTATGGAATTTTTTTTCTCTAGCTAGAGCTATTTTCTCTTTATTTTCCTTGGTTAATTTTGAAGCGCTGAACTCTATCCTCTGCAACTGTGTAGCATTTGTTCTGGTCCCCGACCTCGTTCTCGTAGTGTGAGGAATCCTCTATATTGTTTTGATTCGTTGTGTTCTAGCGTTCCTAATCGATATGTTTTAGGTGGTGGTACTCTAGGCGTCTCAATCCCTATTCGTTAGGGTTCAGAATTTTTTAGCCTTCGTATGTCATCAGATTTGGTTGGCGAGGTTAGGGGTTAGGAATGTAAGCTCATACCCTGTCCCGCTCATTTGTTTTAGGGCTCAGAAATCTAGCTTGGTTTTTGTATCGCATCAGTTTTTCTTTGGTGGAGCTGTTCATATTTAGATTCTTTCTATTAGTATCAATGCTTATCGGATCAGTTCATCTAGTCAGAGCACACAGTGTAATAACCCTAGCTATCCTTCATATAGTTGTCATTTTTCTGGATGGTTACAATTTTTTTGTAGCTTCTCATTATCGTCTACAATATATCTCATGGTTTTGTAACTAGTTGAAAGGACATTTATTAATCCCTTGTGTTTTGTGTGTTAGGCAACAACACTAGTGACAATTTAACATGTGAATCAAGTGATGCAGGTTTTAAGTGTGTAAAACATCTTTGCATCGAAACCAAAAAGGGAGTTGAAAAGAGCCAGTTTTGTTGCTGAAGTAAACCGGATTATCCGATGTTGAAAGTATCGGATTATCCGATCTGCAGATTTCGCTGGAATTCTGCTAAGGACTAGAAGAAATCTCACACTGAAGTTGTTCGGATTATCCGAGTTGCAAAATATCGGATTATCCGATGATCAAGATTTCGCTGGAATTCTGCTAAGGACTAGAAGAAATGTTACACTGAAGATGTTCGGATTATCCGAGTTGGAAATAATCGGATTATCCGATGATCAAGATTTCGCTGGAATTCTGCCAAGGACTGAAAGAAATCTTCACTGACGCTGTTCGGATTATCCGATGATTGTCTGATCGGATTATCCGATTCCATCGGATAATCCGATGATGACTTGAATCGGATTATCCGATTTACCTGTCTGCAACGGCTAGAATCTGGGGGCAGTATATAAAGGCCTTCTCCTACATTGGAGAGGGCACCACGACCAGAAATATCTTCCCCACCATTGTTGCAAGCTTAAACTTGGTAGATCTCTCTCCCTAGCCACTCAAACACCTTGTCCTTCTAGGACTTGGGAGAGTTGACCTAGATCTACCCTTCCACCAAAGCGATTTGATTTCCATATCCATTCCTTAGAGGAACTTGTGCATCTTGGGTTCATTGGAACCCGAGACGGTCGTTGGTCGTTCTTGTGGCTTTGGGAGCCGCGGGGACTAGCCGGGAGCCTCCAATTCGGTTGTGGAGACGTGCCCCGGCCTTGTGATTCTTGCGGCTTTGGAAGCCGTGGGAATTGGTGAGAGCCTCCAATTCGGTTGTGGAGTGTGCCTCATCCTTGTAAAGGTTTGTTGCCGACCTCGAGGGCATCATATAGTGGAGGAGATACGGTGTGCCATATCACGGCTATTCGGGGATCACTTGTGACCCCGCACCGCTCCAACGAAGACGTAGCTTCCATTGGGAAGTGAACTTCGGGAATCATCTCCGTGTCACCGTGTGCTTATCCTTTTTATATATACCTTTACTTGTATTGCTAGCTTACCTTGTTTAGTATATCTTGTTAGCTAGCTTCTTGCTCATCATATAGGATTGTTCACCTAGTTGCATATCTAGAGAACTTATATTTGAGCAATTCCTTAACTTGTTGAAAAGAAAATTAAAATTGGTAGTTGCCTATTCACCCCCCCCCCTCTAGTCAACCTACTCGATCCTTTCAATTGGTATCAGAGCAAGGTCTCTTTATTAAGGGCTTAATCGCCTAAAGAGGAGGATGGCTAGTGCGGAGGATGTACAACGTGCTAAAGATGAGGAGTTAAGACTTGCTAAGGAACAAGAAAAATTTGATAGAGAACAACTTGATAGAGAACTAATCGAAGCGGGAATAATCCCTCCCGAGGGTGATGCCCCAATCACCATGAAGTCCATGATTGAACTTTTTGGGTTCATGAAAGGCAAAATGGTGGATGAGGTGTATACTCGGGTATCTAATCAAAATGGCTCCTCATCATCCGCTAGCCCTATTAAGGGTGCTAGTGACAAGGATAAAAATGATAAACCTAATGAGAAGCCTTCTCTTAACTTTGCTCCACCTAGCTCTTATCTCACTCAAGTTTCACTCACTCAACCTCATATAACCAACCTTGGTAGACCCCCTCCTAAGCTTGATAATACTCGTTATTTCACTTGGAAGAAATCTATGGAGTCTTATTTTCGCAGCTCATCGGTGCATCTTTGGAGGGTGGTTCTACATGGTTTCAACCCAGTTGATCCCAACAACTTGACCAAGCAAGAAGAGATTGATGAGCAACTTGATGCAAATGCCAAGTACATTCTTGAGAGTGCTATGACCGCAAATGATGAAGATCATGTGCGGAATCTCAAAACTTGCAATGAGGCTTGGCTCTATCTTGAAACCGTGTATGAAGGAAATGAGGGCATTCAACGCTCCAATGCGGCCGTCCTTCAACATCAAGTTGACAACTTCATCATGCTAGACGAAGAGACTCCGACCGAACTTTACCGAAGACTCTACAAGCTTGTGGTGACATGTAGGGAAAATGGAAAGAAGGATATGGATGATGAATGGGTCAAGGCCAAGTTCCTTCAAGCAATTATGCCATATAGTGAAACTATGGTGATGAACCTCCATGCAAGAGCGGATTACACAACAATGACTCCCAATGACATCTTGGCTCAATTTGTCACTATGATACATTGAAGTCCACATCCAAGTCTTTCAACCAAGTCCGTGGCCCAAAGACTCTTGCTTTGAAGGCTCGTGTGGTAGACCATCCAAGATATGAAGAAAGCCCGGTCTATGAAGGTGAAGAAGACTTGGAGGGTGAGCTCAATGAAGTTCTTGCACTTGCCGCCACCCGGTTTTGGAACAAGAAGAACAAGAGCGTCAACCCTCCACCAATAAAAAGAATGTGCTTCAATTGTGGAAAGGACACTCATCTTGTGAAGGATTGCCCCTATGAAAGAAGAGAGGATAATGGTGGTCAACTCATTCTAAAGAAGAACAAGTACCACCCCAAGCCTACCTACATGAAGAGATCACCTCAAAAGGCTCTTGTGGCATCCCATCAAGAGGAATACGAGTCCGGAGGTGAGGAGGATAAAGAACCAAGTGAAGAAGTAGGAATGGCGGCTCTTGCAATGGGCACCCTTCCTCCATCATTGGCCAACCTCTTCTCATCTCCAAACGACGACAAGATCTCCAAGCCTATGTGCCTCATGGCCAAGGAAACAAAGGTGAATTCCCCACCAAAAATTACTATCTCCTCTAACCCATCACTATTGGATTGTGTTGAGGATGTAGGGAAAATTGAAGAAGAGGATAAAATTTCTATCTTCATTAGCAAGCTCCAAGGTCCAACCAAGAAAATGGTTGAGGCCCTCATGTATCAATATGGAGAAGCCAAGCATCTTCTTAATGAGAAGGATGTTAGGATTTGTGAGCTCGAAGGGCATGCATGTGATCATGCCGACAAAATTGGTGAGCTAGAAGATCAACTTGTTGAGGAACAATTGCTCCGTGAGCAACTTGAGGAGACACATGCCATGGATCTTTCCAAGGCAAAAGAAACTCGTGAAACCTCTATTCAAATTGCTATTGATCTAAAAAGTAAAAATGAGGAACTTGTAGAGAGTCATAACAAGCTCTTTGAGGGTTTTGAGCAACTTAGGGAAACCCACAAGGTGACCTCAAGTGAGCTCACTACACTCAAGGAGTCATATGCCAAACTACAAGCTCAATTTATCTATGCTAGCTTCACCACTTCTCATAATGATAAAGATGCAAATGCTTGTTCCACTAACCCTTTATGTGTCAAGGCATCTCTTATTGAGGAAAACACTAGTTGAAGGCCCAACTTGAGAAGGGCCTAGCCACTTGTATCCAAGGGGAAAAGAACCTCAATGATCTTTTGAGCAATCAAAAGGGAGTGGTTGGCAAAGAAGGAATTGGGTTCACACCCAACTCTAAGAAGGTCAACAACAAGAAGAAGAAGGCGACTCCCCCTTCCAAAGATATTGTTTTTGTGAAGGAGGGGGAGTTAGCCAAAGCAAATGACAACTCTATTGGGAGTGGTAATGTCACTAGGGGCAATGCCACTCACAATAACTTTGCGGGAAAATACAACCCCTCATATGTTCTTTTGAAATCTACAAATGGTTGTGTTTTTGCTAAATATGTTGGCTCTTCATATGGAGATGATTATCACTATGCTATTTGGGTTCCAAAGACCCTTGTGACTAACAAAAGAGGACCCATTCCAAAATGGGTACCTAAATCAAAGACTTGATTATTGTAGGGTTTCTCTTCCGGTGGATCTTCATGGCTCATTGATAGTGGATGCTCATCCCATATGACCGGAAGCAAAGAACTAGTAAAGGACTTATTGAAACAACTACTCTCATTCTCTCATGTCACCGTTGGCAACAATGCAAGACTCAAGGTAGTGGGAGTTGGTAAGTGGTGATCACTCCGGAGTTATCCATTGAGAAGGTCCTCTTGTCGAATCTCTTTCATACAATTTACTTTCCGTTGGTCAATTATGCAATGCCGGTTACACCGTTATTTTTAATAAATACCACGTGACCATCCTTTTCACTCAAACACTCAATGTCGCCTTTGTTGGATTTCGTGAAAACGGTTTGTATGTGGTTGATTTCTCAAAAGAGACCACTCAAATCGCTACATGTTTAATGGCTAAAGGCGACAAGGGGTGGCTTTGGCATCGCCGACTTGGCCATGTCGGTATGAGAAATTTACAAACTCTTGTAAAGGGTGGACACGTGGTAGGACTAACCGATGTTAATTTTTCCAAAGATCGTCCTTGTAGTGCTTGCATAGCCGGAAAGATGCATGAGAAGAATCACCCCAAGAAGACCATTATCTCCACTAAGAGGCCTTTGGAGCTCCTTCATATGGATCTTTTTGGGCCTCCCACATATGATAGTCTTGGTGGCAAGAAATATTGTTTGGTGATTGTGGATGATTATTCAAGATATTGTTGGACTTTCTACATCAAGAAGAAGAGTGAAACTCAAAAGATATTCATTGACTTTGCAACCCTAGTTCAACGCCAATATGACTCCAAGATTTTGGCAATTAGAAGTGACAATGGTACGGAGTTCAAGAATTACACTATGGATGATTTCCTAAGTGGGGAGGGCATTCAACACCAATATTCCGCTGCATATACTCCCCAACAAAATGGTGTTGCCGAAAGGAAGAACCGCACTCTTATTGATATGGCAAGAACTATGATGGCCGAGTTTAATTCCCCATACAACTTTTGGGCCGAAGCCATCAACACCGCTTGTCATTACTCAAACCGGCTCTTCTTCCGTCCTCTCAAGGACATGACACCATATGAACTCCTCACCGGTAAAAAGCCAAATGTATCTTACTTTCGAGTCTTTGGATGCAAATGCCATGTTTACATTAAAGGTTGCAAAATTGCTAAATTTGAATCTAGATCTTTTGATGGTATATTTGTTGGATATGCCGCAAAGTCTCATGCTTATAGGGTCTACAACATATCCACCGGGTGTGTTGAAGAATCTATGAACGTGGAGTTTGTCGAGGATAATGGCTCCCAAGCGGAGCATATTGATCATGATGATGTAGGTGATGATACTCCATCTCAAGCCATAAGAACTATGGGGATTGGAGAACTAATTCCTATTGAAGGACCTATTGATGATACTCAAGAAGAAGGAACAAGTTCTACTCAAGTTGACCATCCACCTCAAATATTGATCAAGAAGATGGTCAAGACCCACCCAACTCTAGTGGTGAACAAGAACATAATGAACCCACAACTCCAAGAACTCCACTTCGGTTGACCATGAGCAAGATAAAGGCAATGATGAAGATATTTGTGTTGGTGAAACAATTGGTCAAGCCTCGGAACGCCGGGTCATCCGGCGTGCATCAAAATTGGATTACCAACAACACTTCAAAGAAAATATCCTTGGGAGTATCCGTAGAGGTGTGTCCACACGCAATCAATTATCTAACTTTTGTGGTCATGTCTCTTGTTTGTCTAGCTTAGAACCTCTCAAGGTATATGATGCTCTTGAAGACATGGATTGGGTTGCGGCTATGCATGAAGAGTTGAACAACTTCGAGCGCAACAAAGTATGGTCATTAGTGGAAAGACCCAATGACTCCTCCCATAATGTCATTGGAACCAAGTGGATATTTAAGAACAAGCAAGACTCACATGGTCAAGTCATTCGCAACAAAGCAAGATTGGTTGCACAAGGCTACACCCAAATCGAAGGAGTCGACTACGGTGAAACCTATGCCCCCGTTGCTAGACTTGAATCCATTCGCTTACTAATTGCTTATGCATCTACTCATAATATTGTCTTATATCAAATGGATGTTAAAAGTGCTTTCTTAAATGGTCCACTAAATGAATTGGTGTATGTTAAACAACCACCGGGTTTCGAAGACCCTAAATTTCCTAACCACGTCTACTTACTACATAAGGCCTTTATGGGCTCAAGCAAGCTCCACGTGCTTGGTATGATCATCTCAAGGAGTTCTTAGTAGACCGTGGCTTTGAAATTGGGGTAATAGATCCCACTCTTTTTACAAAAAGGGTAAATGGAGATTTTTTCGTATGCCAAATATATGTTGATGATATTATCTTTGGTTCCACTAACCGTGAATTTAGTGATCAATTTGGCAAGCTAATGACCAAGGAATTTGAGATGTCCATGATGGGAAAATTGAATTATTTTCTTGGCTTTGAAATCCACCAATTTCGAGAAGGAACATTCTTATGTCAAGCCAAGTATATTAAGGACATGCTCAAGAAATTTGATATGAACAATGCCAAGCCATATAAGTTTCCCATGGACTCCAAGGCGGATCTTCACTTAGATCCGGATGGTAAGGAAGTTGATCAAAAGCTTTATCGTTCTATGATTGGATCTTTGCTTTACCTTTGTGCATCTAGACCGGATATTATGTTTAGTGTGGGTATGTGTGCAAGATTCCAATCAAGTCCTAGGGAAAGTCATGAAACCGCGGTCAAAAGGATTCTAAGATATTTGTTGGATACTCCCAACTATGGTCTTTGGTATCCCCATGGTACAAGCTTTGATCTTGTTGGTTATTCGGATGCGGATTGGGCGGGTTGTAAAATGGATAGAAAATCAACTTCGGGTACATGCCAATTCCTTGGTAGGTCCCTTGTGAGTTGGTCTTCCAAGAAGCAAAATTGTGTGGCCTCGTCATCCACCGAAGCCGAATACATCGCCGCCGGTAGTTGTTGTGCACAATTATTATGGATGAGGCAAACTTTAAAGGATTATGGTGTCATTTGTGACAAAGTGCCTCTTTTATGTGACAATGAAAGTGCTATTAAAATTGCACACAACCCGGTTCTTCATGGCAAGACCAAGCACATTGAGATTCGGTATCATTTTATTCGAGACCATGTTGAGAAGGGTGATATTGCAATCAAGTATGTCAACACCAAGCATCAACTCGCCGATATGTTCACGAAGCCTCTTGGTGAAGCAAGATTCAAGGAGTTGAGAGGAGAACTCAATGTGGTGGACATATCCAATTGGATTTAGTGGATTTCTTGCATACCTACCCATATTAGACGATACTTATTTGGTTTAGGTGTAGGCATGGACATAGGGGGAGTGCGGTCCTAATCCATTGGGCTATCCCTCCCCCCATTATGCCGATAGTAAGAACTCATTTTGTCTCTATATTTTCATTTCATGAATTGTGAGCTTAAATGACGAGTAGTGGCCGTGAACCCGAGATACATCTTCGCGGTGTCACACCACAAACTCATACATGGTGGCCTTGGCCACCGCCCTCTTCTTTATGAAGAGTTGGTTCTTTTCGGTCTTAATTGAAAATCATTTGGAATTTTGGTCCTATTGTTGGTTTTATGGGAAACCCACTCATCTTGGCATTTCCGTGTTCGATTTTTGCAAGTTTGAGTGTGGAGTACCAATGTCAGTTTGACAATCTTATCCCAAGCCTATCTTCCTAAAAACACTTCATCTTATGCACACAAGTCCTATTTTGAAACTGAGGAGAAAGGGTGTAGCAGGCCAGAATTTCTAACGAAATCCTGAAAATCGGATTATCCGATTCTGACTTGCTCGGATTATCCGACTATCGGAATATCCGATCCAAGTCAAAATCGGATTATCCGATTTGGCGGTTTGTCTCCAAATAGCAGGGGTCGGGGTGAAGGGCTCATTCGAGTCTTTCTCCACCCCCGACCCCCTCTCTCCACCAACGCCGCCCCTGCTCTCCCGCTCCTCCCCGGCATCTCCGGCCGCCCCAACTCCGGCATTTGGCCGGATTTGGTGCTCCTCCTCCCCGGGAACCCATTCACCGAAGCTTTTTCCTCAATGGACGAGGGTAACTTCTTCTCTCTCATCTCCTAGGTGTTCCTCACCTAAATCTTTGGAAGAAGTTGTTTTGGCTGGTGGTTGTGGTTCCCCTTGGTACTTAGAACACTAGGCTAGCCCCCCTTATTGTCGATCTACTGCTAGACCTAGGACTTGAATCACTTTGTTGCTGCCAGATCCAGATCGGATTTTCCGATCAGTCTGAACCGGATATTCCGACCGTCGGATTATCCGATTCATACTGAATCGGATTATCCGAAATTGCTCAGTGCTATTTTTCAGCCACATCTTGATTTGTCCAGGACTTAGTAGACTCAACTTAGGGATGCTCTTCTAGTGTACATTGTACCATTCCTTGCTCTGTGACTTGTGTGTACTCATCTATGCTATCCATCTATTATTCTATCTCACAGGTGGTTCCGGCAGTCGTGATTCGGGTAGTCCTCCACAGAAACATGCTAGAAAAGGCAAGCAACCCATGAAGAAGAAGCAAGTTGCTCATAGAACCAAGAAGCTCAAGGAAACTCGCCCCAACTATTTGACCATGAACCCAATTGACTATGCCCGAGTCCGTCAGTCCAACTGGTATACGAGTATGCCAAGAGATGATGATATTGAAGATCCCAACTTCTGGTGCATGGAGCAGATATATATATACAATGACATCTATAAGCACTATAACCATCCTATTCGCCCGATGCAGCCCTACAGAATGCGAGATATCAAGGCCAAGCCAGTTATGCTCAAGCTGCAGATGTGATTGAACAGATGGGCTTGGTTTCACTCATTGAGAAGCAATGCCCCTACAATGTGGAAATGATTCTGCAGTTTTTCTCCACCTTGGTGATCGAGACTGACCACATAAAGACCATGAAGTGGATGACGGGTCGCACTCAGTGCACATCCTCCTTTGCTCGGTTGTCTACTCTTCTTGGCTATGCACCCTACCAGAGCAACCTCCTCCCATGGTTACACTATGCACACTGTTGAGAAGTTCAACAAAAACATAATGAAGGATATGTATGGGGCTGGTGCAATTATTGGTGAAAAAAGGGCCTCCTGCCCCTCTATGACCAGCTTGCGATCATCTTCCGCTCAACTATTGCTCCCAGTGGAGGTAACAATGACAATATAGTTGCTCCTCTTGCAAATCTGCTTTGCCTTGCTAAGAAAATTGTTGAGAATGAAAACCCTGAAGAGGATTTTACAGTGGATGTGATGCATTTTATCTTTCGTGAGTTGTATGACTCTTTGGTCAGTGGGCTCACTATTCCGTATGCTCCTTACATCATGATGCTCATCAAGGACACTCTGAAGAACCACAACTTCAGCCGGTATGATATGGAGCCCCATACGTACAAGAAGGTTTATCAGAAGAGGAAAGAGGTCATTCCATCTTCTGCTGCTGCAGCTCCTGCCCGTGGTTCCTTCATGGGTGATGCTCGTCGTGGTGCCACTCGTCCGTCTCGGTTCCTTCCTTTGATCCGCCCAAGAAACTCAACTGGTTCCAGCGGAACATCCTGTGCATGAATGCTGACATCCGGAGGGGACAATATGACACTTATCTTAGGCAGGAGAACATTCTCAAGCACCTTCCTCGCCTCCCAATGATCCTCCAGAGTCTGCTCCTCTCTCTTTTGCTCAGTGGAACGAGGGCTCTCAGTTTCCATGGACTCAGCTTGAGTCTCATCTGCTAGAGACAGCGTCTGCCGGCCCTTCCCGCCATCCTACACTCGTGCCCGTACTTATGAGTCTTCAGAAGAGGATAGTGATGACACTGATGATGATGATGCCTCTGCGACGGAGTGATCTACTTGGGTCGTAGCATCGCTCTTTTCCCTTTTTGGCGTTTCGATGCCAAAGGGGGAGAAGTAGTTCTATTAGGTCTCCGTGTGGGATTTGCATGGGTTTCGGGCACAAGCATATGCTTTTACCATTCTTGTTGCGCTTGTGTCCATTTATGTCGAACTTATTCGTGAACTTATTTGTGTTGTGTTTTCATGTGGAACTTATGTGTGTGAACCTTTAAGTTATGAGACATATGGATTTCTAATATGGTTATGAGTTGTATTCTTGTGCTAAGGTTCATTTCTACTCTATTATGCACAAGGTATAGTCCACTATCGAAACTCAACCTATTTTGATATGTCTCCATCTAGTTTCCTCAATATTTGGAAGTGTCCTCCTCCTATATGTATTGCATTTGTATTCCAATGCAATTTAATTATATGCACACATTCAGGGGGAGCTTCTCATGACTTAAGCTCGGGAATCTAGATAATATATAACTATGCTTTCCTTGCAAATCCTAGTGTTGTCATCTAACACCAAAAAGGGGGAGATTGAAAGGACATTTATTAATCCCTTGTGTTTTGTGTGTTAGGCAACAACACTAGTGACAATTTAACATGTGAATCAAGTGATGCAGGTTTTAAGTGTGTAAAACATCTTTGCATCGAAACCAAAAAGGGAGTTGAAAAGAGCCAGTTTTGTTGCTGAAGTAAACCGGATTATCCGATGTTGAAAGTATCGGATTATCCGATTGCAGATTTCGCTGGAATTCTGCTAAGGACTAGAAGAAATCTCACACTGAAGTTGTTCGGATTATCCGAGTTGCAAAATATCGGATTATCCGATGATCAAGATTTCGCTGGAATTCTGCTAAGGACTAGAAGAAATGTTACACTGAAGATGTTCGGATTATCCGAGTTGGAAATAATCGGATTATCCGATGATCAAGATTTCGCTGGAATTCTGCAAGGACTGAAAGAAATCTTCACTGACGCTGTTCGGATTATCCGATGATTGTCTGATCGGATTATCCGATTCCATCGGATAATCCGATGATGACTTGAATCGGATTATCCGATTTACCTGTCTGCAACGGCTAGAATCTGGGGGCAGTATATAAAGGCCTTCTCCTACATTGGAGAGGGCACCACGACCAGAAATATCTCCCCACCATTGTTGCAAGCTTAAACTTGGTAGATCTCTCTCCCTAGCCACTCAAACACCTTGTCCTTCTAGGACTTGGGAGAGTTGACCTAGATCTACCCTTCCACCAAAGCGATTTGATTTCCATATCCATTCCTTAGAGGAACTTGTGCATCTTGGGTTCATTGGAACCCGAGACGGTCGTTGGTCGTTCTTGTGGCTTTGGGAGCCGCGGGGACTAGCCGGGAGCCTCCAATTCGGTTGTGGAGACGTGCCCCGGCCTTGTGATTCTTGCGGCTTTGGAAGCCGTGGGAATTGGTGAGAGCCTCCAATTCGGTTGTGGAGTGTGCCTCATCCTTGTAAAGGTTTGTTGCCGACCTCGAGGGCATCATATAGTGGAGGAGATACGGTGTGCCATATCACGGCTATTCGGGGATCACTTGTGACCCCGCACCGCTCCAACGAAGACGTAGCTTCCATTGGGAAGTGAACTTCGGGAATCATCTCCGTGTCACCGTGTGCTTATCCTTTTTATATATACCTTTACTTGTATTGCTAGCTTACCTTGTTTAGTATATCTTGTTAGCTAGCTTCTTGCTCATCATATAGGATTGTTCACCTAGTTGCATATCTAGAGAACTTATATTTGAGCAATTCCTTAACTTGTTGAAAAGAAAATTAAAATTGGTAGTTGCCTATTCACCCCCCCCCCTCTAGTCAACCTACTCGATCCTTTCACTAGTTCAGTATTTTTTCACTGCAGGGCAGCGCGCTCGCACGCTCACTAGGGCGATGTTTCTGACATTGCATCTTCTTGATTTGATAGTGATGAAGAAAGAACCTCATCCAGCGATGATGTAGTTTTTTTATTTGATGTAGTTCCTTGATTTCTTCTGCCTCTTCTTTTGTACTATGCATAGTGGATGACAGTTTTTCGGTTGTCGTTTGTGTGTGTTTATAGGGTATTGGAAATCATAAAAGGAAGAGAGCATTTGACAATGTTTTGTTTGATTATTTCAGTAAGCAGGTACTTCATTTTTTGGATTTTGTGCTTCCTCAAATAATTTCATGAGGAGTGTATTTGATTATTTTTCTGTGGTCTACCTCAGATAATTTCATCTTATCTAATTTTTCTGTTTACAGGCTATCAAGAGCTTGAAAAGGGATTTATCGCATTTGTGTCGTGAATCTGATTTGTTTAGAGAGGTAGCACTTACCCCAGATAAAGGGATTTTTACTGTTTGTCAATTTTCCTCTTGTGATGCTTTTTTTTTTGGGTCTGATCTATGATTTGTGTTTCTCTTTGTCCTTTCATTTCCAGTTCAAAAGGCCCAGAACACACACAGTTGGAAAGGATTCATACTCAGTTTACCATGCCAAGTACTTTTTCGCAGTTTTGAGCCGGCTAACCTTGGAGCAGAAAGCAATTATTGAGAGCTTTGGGTTTGGATGTCTTCTTTCTTTATGCGAGACACAATTGCCTTCGTCTTTTATTCGTTGGCTTGCTTTGAGTGTTGACACGGTTTGCTGTGAAATTATTTTTGTCGACAAGACAATTTGTCTTCCAAAAGACGCGTTCCACTTCGTTCTTGGTTTGCCAAATTCTGGGTCTCGATTGGTCGAAGATAGTGCTGGTGGTCTGGAGTTCATCAAGTCCTTATTTAATTTGTCAGAGACACCTCACATCACTTTCTTTGGTAACAAGTTGATTTCCAAAGATGCACTGACTGACAAGCAAGTCTTTGCTTGCTTTATGCAAGTTGCTGTTTCTTGCTTCCTTTGCCCGTCCAAGTGTGATACTATAGATACCAAGTTCATTGGTCAGCTTGGTGACCCCGAACGAGCAAGGCGTTTTGATCTTTGTGCGCAAGTTCACAGCCACACGATGACTGGCGTGGCAAATACTGTGAAGTATATTCAGTCGAAAGGAAGGAAACCAAAAGTTTTTGAATTCTGTTCTTATGGTGTTGCTGTAAGTTTTTTTGCATTGTAATTTTGCATCAGTCATTTTTTACGCCTTATCCCATCTCATCTTTTTGATTCATCTTTTTTTTCCTTACTATTGCAGGTTTACTATCTAGACTGTCTGAATTTTGGGGTACACGTTGCTGGATCTGGAGTCCCAAGGTCAGTCTCTTGGCGTGGTGATATGATCAAGATGTACTCTGATCTTGACCGCAAAGGCAGGAAAGGTTTTGGAAGGAGGAGGATGAGGAATGATCTTGCTGGCTGCTATTTACATGTACAACATCTCTCTCTTTTTTTGACTCGGGGGGGGGGGGGGGGGTTTACTTTTGCATTATATATATGTTGATATGTTTTGTTGCCTCATTGTTGATTACTTTGAACAAATGTTGTGCTCATTGTGGGTCACGTGATGAGCCCATGTCCGCACGTCTTAAGGAATCTCTGCATGAGAAATATGTATCTGTCTTGCCCGAGAAGGTTTGTATCATTTTTTATGATTCATGCTCTTTTTTTCGTTATCAGTTGTGTTCTTTTTTGTGTGTTACCTCATCATTATTTCCTCACTTTGTTATTTCTTTTTCCTTTGTTGCGGTGCAGATCATAGATGGCATTTTTGACATCGTACATCGCTTTTATTCAGCTTCCTGTGTCAACAACAATAATCCGGGTGTGTTGGTTCACAATGTCATCCAGGCTTTAGCAGACGCTCGTCCTTGGTTTCAGAGTAACAGTGACATTCAGAAAGATCATGTTAATTCGAAACTTGCAAAACTGTCAGTATCCCCTACACCAGTAACACACTCTGCTGTTGTCAATAAGATTGTTGATACAAAATCCAACATTTCAGGTAGTTCACTTTTTATGTGTCTGATTTTCTTTCTTGCGTTTTAGCTGCTTCTTTTTTAGTTAATGCTGTTGCTGCTCTTCTGAAACAGCACCAGAGGTACCCGTCGTTAGGAAGGTCATTTCTAGGTTGACTGTTCATGTTCCAAATGGCTTCCAAAAGGATGGCACATGTCAATCTGATATTTTATCGCCTGTTGGTCGCATTAATTTTACCCCGTTATCTGGTCGTAAGGTCAGTGTGAAAGTCACTTTTTCTCCTGGTTTCTTATGGTCTTTTCTTTATATGGTCTTTTTTCTCAATGTCCTTTATTTTTAATTGCATATCACAGGATGACAGCAAGACAGGTGTGAACACTGCAGTGAATAATTTGGGTGTCAACACTTTGGTAGGAAGCAAGCAAAATCCTATAGAGGTATGTGGAATCAAACAAACCCCATCCATTCATTTATTTTTGAGTCTGTGTTTTTATTTGGGGTACCAAGCTTTTTAAATTGTCTGTTTTGCTCTTCTTTTTAGTTTGAGAAGTTTCCTGAGGTCATTATAACTGGTACATCAAGTTTCAAGCAGCGGCAGCACAATCTTGCCATGGACACAGACGCATTGTACAATAGATCTTTGCAAGGAAGAAAATTTTCCTATCTAGCTCGAAAGTATGCACCCGCTGGTTCAGTCCAGCCAAGCATCATCCATGTTGAAGATGATCACAAACAAGGTGGTCCAGGTTTGCAGAAGCCATAGAAGAATTCATCATCATCTAATTGTCTCATCATCATTCAGCCAAAAAATTCCTTAGCTTTACCTTCACCACAAAATCCGAGGTTTCCTGTGTCTGATGAAGAGATCATGCATTATTGTGCCATTATTGATGTTGCATACACGGAGAACATACAGAAGTAAGTCTTTTTTTATTGTTGGTACCCTTTTTATCATTGTCTTTTTCAGTCATCTTTATTCTTTTTTTAAAATTATGATGTTGTGGTTTATTTATATTCCCTGTAGGGATTTTGCTATCGAATACTATGGAGTTCACTGCAGCTATGTCTCTCTGGGACAGACACTTATGCCCGATGGGCACATCGACAATTTCTTGATCCCTTGTTTTTGTCGTAAACTTTTCGAGGATAATCACCCTAGCAAGAGCGGCAGACATTACTTTAGCAAGAGTAGCAAAGTAATCATATATTGGAAAGTAATGTAAAATAGTTGCAAAAATATGATAACTGTTTACATCTGGTGCCAAGTGTTGCACTTGAACAAAACAAGATCAAATACACCACTGTTTCTGTTTCTATAATCCTCATATCAGTTTCATTTTTCTTGGTGGTTAACCGATGTAGAAGTGTCCATTTGCGACTGTTGTGCAGGAAGTGGCACAACTTCATTTTGCTTTTTCCGTTTGACTTGTGCTTTCTTGGAGGCACCAAGCTTCAAACCAACATTTACATCTTGCGGGGTCACCAAGGCGGGTGCATCCTTTTGTGTCTGTTGTCCAGGCACTGCCACAACTTCATTCTGATCCCCTTGATTTTTCCGTTTGGCTGGTGCTCTTTTTTTCTTGGTGGTAGCAGCTGCATCACCTGTGGCTGGTGCTCTCTTTTTCTGGGGTGTAGCAGCTGCATCACCTGTTAGTATAGTGAGTCTTATCACAAGGTTGCTATACGTTTTTACATAGTTAAAAAACATTTTTTATGTTCCTAGGTTCATTGAAACAGTTTCCGAGAGTCATACCTTCCTACTTCTTCTTTCTGTTATTCTTTTTCTTGGGCAAGTCGAACACCTCGTCCTTCCTGTCACAGTTTTTCAAGGTGTGCTTGTTTGATCCACAGTGGCTGCACTTGTAGAAAAGGTTCTGCTTGATTTGCTCTTTTATAGTTAGCAGTCTGGGGCGACCCTTGGTGTCAACCACATCTGGGTCAAGCAGCATGAGTGTGGATGCACTTTCATCTGCTCTATCCAAGTTGACAACCGTTGTAGTCGAACTGTTCTGCCCCATTACTGAATCTTCTTCAGTTTCATTGTCTAACTTGGCCAGTTCTGCGTCGACTCTTGGTATCTCTCGGAGCATGAATTGGTGCTTCCTTTTGTTCTGGGAAGCATTAGAAGCTGTGTGCCCTAGCATTCGTGACAGGACATTAAACCTTAGTGATGTGCTATTTTCATCTGAAGGTAGAGCAATATGACGTAGCTGGATTAGTTTCTTTTTCTTCTTACGCCACCTGTCAATTATATACTTATCCGGAATTTCTGGAACTTGCAGGTGCAGCATTACTTTCAAGATGTGGGAGCACAACAGGCCGTCCTTTTCAAACTTGCAGCAGATGCATGAGTAGTCCATGGTTTCTTCATTAACTAGAACAAGGTATCTTCTTGGACGGTGCTCTTTTACTGCATAATTTGCTGGTTGAAACAGCCAGTACGTCCGTCCTTTCTCCTCCTCATCTATGTTCAGTCTTGTAACATCCTTGAGGACAAGCTGAAATTTTCTGAATATTGCTAGGTTGTATAACTCATGGGCCTGCCTTTCAATGTAGTAATGTGTGAGGAACTTTTTCGGTCGAACCTTTTTGTTGATTACATTGTGGTCACATTCATCCTCCTTTGCATGTATTGTATCCATGATCCTTTGGTATTCTCGCAGGAAGCTTGTCATGCTGAATTGCGCCCCAACCCCTCTCTTGAACAATGCATTAGTTCCCTCACTCCTAGCTGTTGTTTGAATGAATGGGAAAAATTTAGATTTGAAGTAGACCGGAACCCATTTCTGCCTTGTTTTCCACAAGTCTTGAAATACCTTTACATTCCCAACATTATGTTCATTTATCATTGCTTGCCATAGTGTTTCAAACTCTTGAACTGTTAATGAGTTATCTATAATGTCCTGCAGCTCTTCGTACAGTCCTTCATTTGCTTTAAATGTTGTCCCCCCTTTGTCATCAATTTTTTTCTTAACATGGAACAAACAACCTCTATGACTTGCATTTGGGAAAACCTCCGGTATTGCATTTCCCATAGCTCTGTCTGCATCTGTTATGATTGATATGGGGTGCTTACCACCCATTACATGCAGGAATTGCTCGAACAACCACTTGAAGGTGCCTGCTTGCTCATTCACTATGAAGGCGCACCCAAAGAGGTATGTGTTACCATGTGGCGATACACCAACAAACGGAGCAAATGGGAGGTTGTACTTATTGGTCAAGAAGGTAGTATCAAAACTTATGCAGTCTCCACACATGTCATAGTATAGCCTTGCTTTAGCATCTGCCCAAAAGACACACCTCACTTTCTTTTCTTCATCATACTGAATGGAGTAATAGAATCCTGGGTTTTCAGTCCTCTTTTTGCAAAACCATTCCCATACCTCCATCATGTCATTATTCGTTACCTCTCTGCCAATACTTGCGCTGTAGTTGCTTACTTTCCGTTTGTTGTACGACAGCTGTGTCATGCCTCCTCTCATGAACGCCAATACTGCGACCATGTCACGAGTAGGCATGTTGCAATGCTTCATTGTTCTGATCATCTCCTTCTCCGCGTCAGACATGTATATGTGGGATCTGAAGAACCTGCTCTGGGGGCAAAGCTGATGATTGTGCGAAAGGTTAAGTCCAGTTATCCTCCAAACTCCATTTTTCTCAGCTGCCACCATTTCAACTTTGCAGTTAGTTTTTGCTATAACTGTACTCTGTCTTTGCGGGACAGGCTGCTCATTTTCTGATTCAATATTTTTCCCATACTTGTTACACTTCATAGTGAACCTTATTACTTCATTGTTCCTTTTTTTGTTTGCTGTTCGGGCAACTGATGTGCAGGTCACCGAGAAGCCAGCCACGTAAGAATACATGTTAAAGAATTTTTGCAATTCTTCCCGTGTATTGAACTGCATCCCAATCTCAGGCTTGAAGTCATTCTCATCCTCATTGTTTGTTTGTTGTTTTTGCTCATCAGTTAAATTTTCATTTGACAGGAAGTTTTCCACATCTTGTTCACTGATCTTCTGGCCGTCACTACTCATACCATCATTGTCACATGCCTCATCATTCCTGGTACTTGAAGCTTGTTCATTGACTTCTGAATTTTCTCTATTCACTTGCTTACTGTTACTTGTAGCTCCCTCATCATTAACCTCGTCCAGCTGAATGTCATCAAACATGTTAACATGCCATGGATCATCAGTAGTATCTTCTAGGAAAGTGGACGAGGATCCTTCTTTGCTCCCCTGTTTTTTCAGATGGTCAGGTCATTTGTTAGGCTTGAATATATTAGGAAAAATCAAGGTTTTCAGTTTCTAGTGCTTCATTTTCAGAACGCAAAGAGAACCGAACTGGAAGTAACTTGAACTCTCTGCCTTAGACTCCTCATGTATGTCAGTATCCATGTGCGTCGGTTGTTCAGCACCATCCGTCGGTTTTGCATTTTTGTGATTTTTAGCCTGCAGTTTTTGGATCATGAGTTTTGATTTTGCATTTTTCAGATACATATATATTGAAGGTTTTCTGGTCATATATACCTGATCAATGTATGGTCGATAGTGATGAGGAATATCTACACCACCCAGTAGGAAATCAATGTATGAGAAACCATCCTGCATTTTTATCATTTTGCAGACAAGAATAATTGTTAGAGCTCTGTCAGTTAACAAGTTCAAATGCAAACTCAAGTATAATCTTCTTTTTTCTTTTTTTACTGTGTTTTTGCATGTTGAAAGTCGAGGGTAGCGCAAAATCGTGTACCTGTGCAAAGTATTTGTCATCCACATCAAGAGCTCCAGGATATCCATGTGAGAATTCTCCTGAACCATTCTGCTGCTTCATTCATGAAAACCAATTGTTGGTTAGGTATATAGTTCAATTCTCTCTTTTTAAGTTGCATAATGACCTCAGTTCATTTACTCTAGATCATCAACGATTATTTGTGTCGCCCATGTGTTGAGATCAAGCTTCATTTGCAGGGAATAGGTACATGCTCAACTATACATAATATAGAAGAGGACAGTGAGGGCGGCAGATGGTTTCTAACTGGGGGCAACGTACCTGGGGGGCAGAAGGTATGTCACCTTGTTCCTTCACCATTGCTGTGCTTTCACTTTCCTCATTGCCCTCCATCAGTCTCTGTTCCGTTGATCCTTGCTTCTGGATCCCCTTTTCGTTGTGTTCACGATGTCTGCAGCCTCGAGGGGTGTTCTGGATCTGGGGGTTTTGCGTGGGGAAGAAGAAGCTGCGTCTGTGGGATTTTTCTGGTGGGCTAGCAAATCGTGTGTTAGGTAAGCCCCCCGTTCCTGTAAGTTGTTTTTGAGCCTCAAGCCCATAACCATCAGTAGCTTCTTATCGTTCATTTTTTTTCCCAGATCGGTACGTGGGCTGAAAAAAACCAGGACTGAAAGAAAAAACCAGACTGAATGGGCTACCAGTGTTTTTTTTTCTCCGTGCGTACTGAAATGGGCTAGCGATGCGTCTGGTAACCAGACTGAATGAAAAGGAAGGATGTAATGACAGTAATGAATATAATGAGCTGAAAATGTGTCTGATGCCGAATTGCATTTTCAGACGTCTGTTCGTTAGACACTCCCTAAATGAATGTATTTGGACTGTTATAAATCTAGTTACACCCACTCTTATACTTTATAAATGGAAGTCATCGCAACAGAGGGAAGGGAGTAGGAAAGATCGATCGATCCATCCCCCCGTCGACCAGGCCCATGTGAGGCATCCATCCCATTACCTGGTTCCCAACCGAGGTGCAAAGTACAAGGCTTTAGCGCTTGCACTTTATTTTTTTCCTCGAAACAGGCTTTCGCACCGCTTTATAAATAAAGCACCGACCACTATACAACCGACAATACAAACGCGACATCGCACGTGCTTGGGCAGCAGCAAACACATGCAAACGCCCAAAGAAAGGAAAAGCAGAAAAAAAGGAGACAAAGGCGGATCGACTAAACTACGATGAACCGTAACCGTTACGCCCTCTCCGAAGAAGTACCACCACACTCCTAGCTTTGAATCACCTGGTACCAAGCAGCACCTTCAAGAAGGGAAGCTCACATAGCCGCCCGGACTAGCACATTGGTCCTAGGGTTTCCCCCGGCACACGCAGGGAAAGGGACAACGGATAGCCACGACGCCCTTCAGGAAGGGATGGTGCCACCCAAAGGCGGCACCGCGTTGGTTCGGCTGAGCCAACAAGGATTTCTCCCGAATAACCATGTCCGCAATCCCAAACGATCTGATGCACAGGATCCCGCGAGGGTGAGGCCTCGCCACCACCAGACTCAATAGCTTTGATGGGTGCTGACCGTAGGTTGAGACTCCAAGCGTAGAGTGTAGTAGCACGGGAAGCTTTTTTTCCCCACGAGGTGACTCGAGGGTAATATCGAACTCTCGAGGAACTGTGTGTAAAATGATTTCTCTTCTTGTCCTGCTTCAAACAACTAGCAAAACAATTATAAATTGCTTTGTGCCCTCAACCTCACCAAGTGGTTGTCAAGCACAAGGTGTATGTTAATAAAACTGAAATAAAAATATGCAGTAATAAAAATGCAATGCAATGATAAAAAGAAATATGCAATGATAATGAAAACAAGTAGTGATTGTATTTTTGGGTTTTGGTTTGTAAATGCAAAAATGAAAAGTGTTTTTGTATTTTAGGATTTTTAAATGGCTTAAATGAAAAGTACTTAAAATGGTGATGATGGTGGAGTCGTTGGAGAAGATGGAGACCACACCGACAGCGCCCCACCGGAGTTTCCCCCTCCAATCTGCAGCTACAGGCTCCTGTTTCGTGGTTTTGTGTTTCTGCGGCACTCCCTTTCGAAAGGCATCGGAGGGCTATTTTTATAATCGTTTTTATGTCAAGACGGAGGCGTGAGAGCAAAGATCAACGGCATCCGTGCCCCGAGGGGGGGAACGGGCATGCCAGCCGCGGCCAGCATGTGGGGCCGTGTGGAGCATGCGCGTTCTCTCCTCAGACTTCCTTTTTTGCGGATCCTTGGCTCGTGCGTTTTCTTCCTTCCAAAAAAATGGCTCCCGTAAAATCTTAGGTCATTTGGACGTCGTTTGGATCCCTGAAAGTCAAAAAGATAGAAAAAAGAGGTTTCTAGTTCTGCAGGATTAGTTCCATAAAATTAGGAAAACTATGAATTATTCCCAAAAATCATTATAAAACAT
The DNA here is from genome assembly GCA_947311845.1 of Poa pratensis. NCBI lineage: Eukaryota > Viridiplantae > Streptophyta > Magnoliopsida > Poales > Poaceae > Poa > Poa pratensis. The sequence continues at coordinate 32,796,990 of CAMZMU010000049.1, forward strand.
AAATATAACCCATATATGATGCAAATAAGTTGGAATATCAAGTAATAAAGTGTAAAGTTCTTGTACGCATTTTACATGCATCAACCACCTGCCAACATGCGCCAACACGGCCACCAAGTCATCATCGTCGTCTCTCCGGAGCAATCGTCACGAGGAATACAACAAAAATTATTTGAATTAACCATGCAAGTATCAAAAAAAGGCAGCTATTTATACTCTAAAACTGGTATACAACAAAAACACATATTTTTTCATAGTTCAAACAATTCAAAAGCTATTTTCATCTGGATCAATGTAGTATTATATTTAGGGAGAGCCTACTCGTATGCTTACGCTATTGAGCATAGTATTATACTGGTTAGGATGAGAATACTCTTTAGCTCAACCAAGCACACCTCATTCGATTCTACAAATGCAAAACCGAGCACACGCATATCAACAATGGATGTAAAACACTAAGAACAACATATATGGCAGTCAAAAGAAAACTATTTAAGATTCTGAGCAGCACGACCTCCCCATTGATGCTCTTCCTTACCCTTGGATATGGGCTGCCAGCCAGGCTCCTCCAGCTACGGCTTCTTCACCTCTAACTTGCCGCATAGAAAATGTACATATTTTCATCTGCTATTCATGATTATATAATAGGGACTTCAGATGTCTATGCATAATTTTGCTAAAATAGAGTTGACTTTTCAGGTTTGCGAAATATTCATATAATTTCTATTAAAAAACAGACATAAAATGAAAACATCAAGGAAAAGAAAAAGAAACCGAAAAAACTTAAAACGAAAACATAAAAGAAAACAGAAACAGAAAAGGTGAAAAATAATGAAATAAGAAGAACAAAAAAGACCCATGCCTGGGCCAGCCCTCAGCTCCACGGGCTTGATCCAGTGGCAATCACGTATTCGCATGCTCCTTGGTGCAGAGGAAATAGGCCCAATTACTAAGCATCAATTAAGTTAATTGTTGTTCGACACACGTGTGATTCAGCTTTTAGCTTATGCCTTATGGAGTTTGTTTCTCTGGGGCCCATATAACGGCATAAGGCTGACTCAGTACTGACAAAGTCCTGTCGTCATGTCAAAAAGAAGTAAGAAAAAAACTTGTGCCGGCTAGCTGCTCGGTTCGAAAAAGAAAAAAAATATGTGGACAGCAATTCGTCCATAACAGTAAGAGGAATATCTTAGTTGGAAACATGACGTGGCTCATATAGATTCCAAAACAAGATGTGCTCACACAGTTTAGATTATAAATTATCAATTACAGAAAGTCCATGACATCAAGATGTTCCTTAGCTTAATCTCAGTCTTGAAGTATCCTTTAGCATGACATCCATTCGACTATAGTAACAACAAAAGGCCACGACGGCACTAACCAAAGCATATACTCCTATAAGAGCATCTCCAACCAATCTCCCTAGTTCACCCCATTTTATCCAGCCGGACAGCCCGAACAGGTATCAGACAAATTACAGTGACCCAAGCACCAATCAACAAGCCCACCGGCCACGGTGACACCAAGAACAGTAACGGAACAAAGCACAACACCTCACAAATTGTGCTAATTAATCATCATCTGTGATTATCTTGAGCACGAACGGTGCCGATTTTTGCGCAGGGAGTAGCCCACCAAGCACCAAGCCCACCGTGACCCCGAGGACGAACATGATGCTGCCGGTCGTTTGGGTTGTCCATCTGCAATGAGATTGACCATAAAAAAATCTGCAATGAGATTGTTGAAACCATAGTATATTTGAGAGTTTTACTTTTTCTTGTATTGATATTTCGGTACTTCCAATCTTCAACTCTGCACAACGTGTGCACCCATTAATATGCGTCTTTATGCCACATGCCTTCCTCATTCGAAGTTCTTAATCTTAAGTAGTAGTATATGATATGCTCCATCCATTCAGATTTAGTTTACATCTTGGCTCTAAAATTTGTTCTGAATTAGTCTACATGCTGGGGGTACCACCTCGATACTAAAGACGGAGATAGTCCTCACACCATGCACATTTTCTAGAGCACTGAAACCTAATCGGGAGTAGTTTTTGTTTGCAATTTGCTGGATTTGCAATATTTAAGCTTGGTTTCTTGTGGGACCATAATCACGATGCATGTTGGGATGTGCAAAAGTAAGTATTAATAAATGCTAGCCTAATTTGGCTGATTGTTTCCAAGATGTAGACTAAATCAAAACGGAGGGAGTACAATGCTCATAATTGCAGCTTGGATTAGCATCCGTTAGTATTTTACATTTATCATGATTTTGAGCATAAAATATTCCACAAAATAAAGAAAAAATATCATACACTAAGAACCAACTCATCAGAGTTTTCTTCAATTACACATTCATTCCTCACGGAAAGAAATACTAAGGTCTTGTCTTTTAGTGTTCATCATTTTGAAAAAAAAGAGTTGCACCAAAAATAAAAAAATTGTGAAGAGTGTGCCACACCGAAAGGATCTAACGTTTTATATTATGCAATTGATGAGCATTATCAGAAAAGTCGTCCAAAGTATCTGGCACCGGTGATATACATCTGTATGCACCGAACTAAGCAGATGAGAAAGGTCAAAGAGATAAAAGTAATGAAATATAGACACAGCGAACCTTAAGCGGATGTAGCCTCGATCGGCGGCATTTTTTTATGGAAGACAGCCAGCCTTTGCTTCAATTACTTAAGGCGATCGGGGAGAAATGCCGGCAAGTAAAGAGATTCAAGAACTACATAAAGGAAAACGATAAAATGATAGTACAGACTACAGAGAGTTAGAGAAAACCACAGAATAAGTAATTACAAATGCCGGTAAGTAAAGAGATGCAAGAATTACACGATGGTCTTCCATTATAGACACAGCGGCACAAACACCAACATTCCGCACCTAGACGCCGGCCGGACTCAATCGAGGAAAACACATCGATCGTAGCCGCTGGTTATATTAGCTTATATGCATGCGCGTGGGCTTGGTTACCGGACACCATCACCGGCCGTGACTATACATGAATGGAGTGCGACAGCGGAATACAACATACAGTTAACAGGATATATACATGCATGCATGAGCAGTAAACTAGGATCGATAGACATACCGGCCGGACGGCCTGACGTGGGAGGCACCGCCGACTACTGCGCCGACGGTTCCAGCACCGCCGGTATGGACGGTCGCAGCTTCGGCGCTGCTGACGACAGACCCAGCACCGGCAGCGACGGGTCCCTCTGCGAAGATAGTGCCGGCCGTCCCGGTGATGATGACCACCGGCCCCACGTCGGCGGAGGTGATAGATACGTTGAGCATAGCTAGGTTTGTTGTAGGTGCGCGACTGCTGGTGGCCGGGTTGGAGGAAGACGATAAGCCGCTGGCTGTAGCAAAACCCCGTGTCCTCTCGGTGGGCTTTATAAGTTAGGGCCCTGCCATGAGGCAGGCGACTTCAACATTCAACGGAACACAAGTTGCATGCTAGCTCAACATCCCATGATCCCCTTGGAAATACACAATTATTGGTAATAAATCATGCATGTCACATGCGCCGATGCGCGCACACGCACACAACAAACACAGTAGATTGGCAATCCATTGACTGTACTAGTATTTTTTCTCCTTGCTTGCTGGCGGCGGCGGAGTTTTGGCATGGCGGCGGCGCTGGGAGATGGCGACGGCGCCCCCACTATTAATTGCAGCATTAGTTGTCTCTTTATTCACGGACATCTAGCCTTATTCTAAAGGAACATGAATCCCAAGTCGTATGGCCGGATCATGCACCAGTTTTTGTACAAGTGTTTGTAGCCAGCGATATTTCTGAGCCTGTTTAAGTAATGCATTGCATTTCAGTTTTTTTTTTAAACTACGCTCAACCGCGCCCATTAATTGGATCCTCGAATAATAGGGTCGTTCGGGTTGGTGCACATCTTTTTTCGCTTCCGTGATTTCAGCATTAGTTGCAGCATTAATATTGTCTTCTGCCCTAAGATCAATCTAAGATCGCTCGGTTGGAAGGGATCTGACATTCCGATGGAAACGCTCGGCGGTCCAGCAGAATAATCCAAGCATCGGGATCCATAGCTAACGTCTGGTACGGGTGGGTTGGAACCCTTTGACCTTCTGTACATGAACGATCTCTCTGAAAGATTTCAACGACGACTCCAGCTCGATATATATGCTTCGTTGATTCATGGCCATGTGTAGCGCAGAAAGACGACCGCGTCCGTCGCCGTGGAAACCGGCATTTCTTACTCTATTACATTTCAACGACATAGCCTTAGTATACGCGCGCCAACAGTGGCCGGCGGGGCAGAGCAACACACACATGTAGTTCGGTGGACGACCGTGCGTGCAGCTTAGCTATTTCCCGCGCTCGACGGCCACAGTGCTCGCTTAACATTTCATCTTTGACAGTATTTTCAGAGACAAATGATAGTTAGTTAGTTAGTTATACGTGAGAGCGTAATCTTTAATCACTATAGACCTTTTAGGGCAATTAGTTTGGGACACTTTGCCAAAGTTATAGGAGAAGGGCATATCTTTGAAGGTTCTCAAAAAATAAGGCCTTGGAAATATCCAAAAATGAATTTTTTTTATTGATGTTCCAATAGGTATTGTCTTCTTGCACACTTTTGAAAAATGTCTCCAAAGTTCTACTCTTTTGGGGCAATTTCCAAAATGTCTCCATTGTTCAGTTGGCATACAAAAGACCATAATGTATAACAATGAAGGTACAACAATAGGAATACAAAGTTCAGTTGGGTCCCGTCCGCCTTATTCTATAGTGAACGTGGAGGCGGCGTAAGAGTGGTGGCGGTTGGCGGTTCAGTTCCAGGGACCTCTTCAGTGTAACATTCTCATTTTCATGGCCATTTTTGCAAATGTGTAGATGCACTTTCTTTCTGGTCCCTTCAAGTGTGTATGTACACTGGCATATACTTGGACCGCAAAAAATAGATGGTATAAGTGCTCTTGTTATAAAAAAGATAGAGAGAAGATAACTAACCATCAAACTGAAGGATCAAGATATTCAACTAGAGAGAAGAAAACCAACAATCAAATGAAAGTTTTTTATTTAAATAAATCTGTTGGGAACGACGTTGGGGAAGCCGACCCCATTAGGCCGGCAACATGTGGTAATACAGGCAATAGCACCCATTGCAGCATAGTTTCCGGACCGACTATTGGAAGGGCTACTGGAGATGCTTTAATTGTTAAATATTTCCAGGTGCTTAACACTGTATTGATCGCAATTAAATCCAAGCAGTCAAATAAACTTACAGAGAGTAGGCAGAGCACAATTTCTTATTATAAGAAAAAACACAAGTTATACCAAAGCATCGGTTTTTAATTAACACGTTATTATAGGAGATATAAAGTTAAAGTGACAACTAGAGCAATGCATTTCTTTCAAATGTTTTCTGTAACTGGTGTTGCATACCGCGCGTTGCGACGGAATCTTTTAATTTTTTTACAATACAAATAAAGGGATATAAGACTATGGATATGAATTTGTTTACAGAAATATACAACATATCACCATTATTGAGAGGTTAAATTATTTGACGTAATGTTTTTTATATTTGATATGTGACATGGAAAATTTGATGATGAAAAGTAAATAGCATGGATATATTGCATGCAATAAAATATTGGATTTAATAAATATTAGTGGGATGACATGGACATTTGGTTGGCTAAGAGAATGGATGATGCGGATACCTTGCATATTGAGATAGAAAATAATTAATGCACTTAGTGGGGTTTTGCTTTATAAGAGGTATAGATAGATAGGATCATGCTTACACATGAGTGGGTTAGTACTTGTTTGTTTCTATATTCTTGTGCAAGAATTATATGTTAGCTAAGATACAAACTCCATCTCTCCTTCTTAACTATTAAGACCACTGAAAAATAGTAGTGTGCTATAACAAATAGTGGCGGCTCTCAAAATCCGTGTTGCTCAAAATGTTATACACTAGTAGAAATATAGCATTTAGTGCCGGTTGGGAAGGGCCTTTAGTACCGGTTCCCCAACCGATACTATAGAATCGGGACTAAAGACCCCCCCCCCCCCCCCCCCCCCGCCCTTTAGTCCGGTTTGTCACAACCCGGTACCAAAGCCCCTCCACGTGGGTGCGGTGCTGCGGCTTGGTCTGGAGGAACACCAACCGGTACTAAAGGGTTGAGGGGTTTAGGGTTTTTGCATTTTATTTTTTATTTCCTATTTTCCATTTTATTTTCTGTTTTCTTTTTCATCTTCTGTTTTCCATTCAATTATTTACCATTTCAAACAAATTTTCGTATACATATTCTAGGCTACTAAATACGGCACATGTTGATGCATATATAATATAATTTCTCTTACAAGCATACACACACATATATATACAATCTGGTATATGGAGATCATTACATGTATTCTCCCCTTACGCCCTTAATTTCTTTCACTAATTACATGTAGATCATTGAATTACATGGAGGCATTAGTCCCGGTAATGGTATTCTCCCCTTTCAGATATGACCTCCTCAAGAAAAAATCCCGCCAACTCCTCTTGAATTGCTTGTATGCGCTGATATGGTAGGATCTGGTTCCGCATGTGGGAAAGCTTTAAAGAAGGAGATAAATATGAATATATGAGTTGTGTGTATATATATCAAATCATCATAAAATTGCAATAGTACAAGACAGTCACACTCACGAGCATTTGTCTTTCATTGATGCGCCGCTCAGCGCTCAGGTTCCTCATGAACTCGCAGACGTAAAATCCACATAAATTATTCCCCTATTCCTGCCTCATGCACTTTACGAGAATAGAACTCAATCAAATAATAATCAAACATGATGATGGTATTGACACTAGAATTAAGAGACGCACGGACCTAGCTAGTACTACACTTACCGGGATATGTTTAATAGTCAGCTCCGGTTTCCATGGACCGGTCTCAGTCTTGATGAACCTTTTCCAATCCCTACCCTGTAAAGAAAATGAATAAATGAGTTACTGATTACTTGATATCAGGAAACGAATGAAAGAGGCCGATATAGTGCAGTAATGATTGAAATTACTTCTGGAGCAGTTCAATCAAGTTGTTGTACTCTGCGATGGGTTTACGTAATGAGTCCATGACTTCAACTATTCCAGCGTCAATTCTAATGTCCAGTAGAATCTAATGGCACCTACGCACGTTTATATAGCCAGACATGCATATATATAACTCATCAATTAAACTTAAAATCTAGTAATTAGCAATATAGAATGTGTTCAAGACAGTCCCACTCATTTGAAGTTGTAAGGAAAAAGTATATCATAGATCAAACTAGCACTAAATGAGCTAAAACTAGCAATAAAAGATGAGAGGAGTAAGTTGCTAACCTTTTAGAACAAATATGTTGCCATAAAATTTGATAAATCGTCGGATTAAATGAGTCGCCACCGAGCTGGAGAGGGAGAACAGAGAGAGAAAATGAGAAGATAGAGAGGAGTGAGCTCGGGCAGGAGCTGGAAGACGAGGAATTTATAGCGAAAACCTTTAGTACTGGTTCGTGGCTGGAACGGTACTAAAAGTACCCCTTTAGTCCCGATTGGAGACAAGAACCGGTAATAAAGGTTTTCGCTCGGGCCCCAGCCTGACGCAAAACCTTTAGTACCGGTTCCTGTCTCCAACCGGTACTGAAGGTTCCTAACGATCCGGGACTAATGCCGCCCGCCCAACTAGCCATTGGAACAGGTACTAATGACACATTAGTACCGGACCCCAACACAGCCCGGACTAATATCCCGAACGGAAGCCCTGTTTTCCACTAGTGATAGCGCCATCATAGTGGCAATATAGTGTTCTATTTAAAACCATGGTATGACACATAAATAAATAAATAAATTAGAGAAGTGCGCTACGAAATCTGTGTTGGGAGACACCTTAATTCTGTTCAGAGACAAGCCAGCCCAAAAGCTAATATAGGATGCATGCCTGCTGCATGCTCTTACGTGCAGTTCGGATGCGATTAGCTTTAAAACTGACAAGGCTATAATTTGTTGTCAATCTCACTAGTATAGCTAGATTATAGAAGACCCGTTTAGTGACGTGCTAAAACGTAAACTAGTGTCGTTTGGATGGCACGTCACAACTGTGACGGTACTAACGTGTGTGTCATTATGACATTGTCATGACGTTTTGTTTACTCTCGGCACTTGCATACCACACACGATGACTTCTAAACTTGAACAAACGTGTCCCACTCTCACCCTGATCATGAAGACGTCGTGACAGGTAGGGGTGCAAAGCGGCGACCCGCAAATCCCGCTAAAATGGCAAATGAGTACAAGTTAAACTAACACTTGTAGTCCAGCTAGAACTGAATTCTCGAAATTTAAATACGAAGTGAGCCGTATATATCGGGCGCCGCTCAACAACCCTGTTGACAGGTAGACTATGTAACAATAGCCGAACAGCAAGTAGATCCTGTTGACAGGTAGACCATGTGACAATAGACCAACAAGGCAAGTAGATCTGTCGTAATATACTGGATGTTTTGTCATGACGTTTGTTTACTCGGTTGTATTGTACTTTTACCCAAGACCAAGAGACGACTTCGGGCCTCACTCTCAAGTCTCACCTGAATATGAAAGTGTGCGTGTTTGTGTAGTTAGTGTGCGTGTGTGTAGTTAGTGGTGATTGAAAAGTTGATCAAGTAGTTGTGGCCTTGGCTAGGTAGCGAGTGGGTGTGTTAGCATCGTGAACACCACTTTCCTTGTTCTTATTCTCCACTGTGTATTTGGATCATTTTGTAAATCCATCACTCACTGCCCCCACGGTTGTATAATCCTAATATTGTATTTCAGTTTCTGCAGGTGTATCGCTCTTAGTGGCCCCACTGTGAAATCTAAGGCAAACCCCATAATTCTTGTCATCCAAATCTACCGAATCAACCCGAACAGTTAAAGGACAGTACTATCATCCATATTGCAACCATCAGTAAAGAATTTAGAAGGAAATCCTAATACTGTTAGGACCTGCGGTAAGAGAGGAAACGTCGGCAAACCATGGTGTGGTCCGGCAGAATGTCCAATCTTTGGTTAGTAGGCAGAAGCTATGTGGAGACAAGCTTCTGCTTGAGCTCGCACCCAGCGCCATGGACGAGACTGAGTTGCAGCAGTGTGAGGTACCCTCGCTCCCACCATCAGGGCTGCCTCTAAAACTCGACCATTTCATGTCCTGAAGGAGAAATCGAACATTTCATGCTCCTTGCCACCTCCATTGCAGCAGGTAAAGGAAAAAGGAACACAGGCCCGCCTTCTCCCAAAGAAACTCAAACCAGGCCAGGCCACCATGGACGATAATAAAAAGAGGAGAAGACAGCCGCCGGTGGCCGGAAGCATGCATACTAGTCAAGGGAGAGGAGAGAAAGCTTCATCCATCCATCCACACACGATTGATTCACGAAACCTTGGGTGGGTTAAGAAATGAGAACGATAACGATGAAAACGCACAATTAATCGAGATGGTTCCGGAAGAACCAGGACTGTATTTAGGCAGTCCGCTAAACCTTCTACTTAGGGGATACAATCAAATCAATACAGAAGCTCGATCGATAAACAACTTACAGATAAAAACGGAACCGGCAGAAAATAGCCTAGCTAGCTATTGATTCAGCTGAACCTTCTGCTTAGGGAATAAAAATCAAGAGATGACGATCGAGGAATATACGTAGTTATTAAGTACAGACCTTCTTCAACTCCACATTATCAATAGCCGGATGCAGATTCAGCAGATTCTGCTCTCAGTAGCGCCTTTCTTCCCAGTCTCTTACAGCGCCGATGAAGCTGATTTTAACTGAACCAGCGTAGCTTGTGTCCACGTCCTCAATGGCGCCGTGGGCTTGTACGGATCCTGCGCGGGTTGTGTTCACCCTCAAACCGCCGGGTTTGACGCGGTCAGCGGCCCTGGAAGCACCACCGGCGCTGACGCCGTCAGCGGAGCTGAGCAGAGCACCGGTGATGAGGGTGGACTTGACGGATCCTGCTTCGGTCTGGTTGAGATAAATCGATTTCTCGGGGATGTCCATGCCGGCGGGGAGGGTGAGATCCACGGAACCTGCGAACTTGGTGGCGACGCCCATCACAGCACCGGCGGTGATGATCGCCGGGGCTGCTGCATAAGGTTTCCTGCTAGCGCTGTAGGCATTTGCTGCCGTCTGGGGGGATGGTGAGCCATTTGCTTGACGTGAAAGATTAGAGGCGCCGGGGATTTCTGTAAACTGTTCCCCACCTGCTTGTATTTATGTCCTTCAATCTATGAAGCAATGGCAGAGCTCCCGCCCGGTTCACGGTCCAAAATAATGCTTCCACTGGGCCTGAGGCGCACTAAATAGGCCATATTGGGATATGCATGTAGACATACCTGTACTAAGATATGTCTACACGCATTGGACCAAAAATAGTAAAACATCTTACATTTTGATACCGAGGGAGTAATAACAACAGATTGTTTTATGGAACTACAATTTGATGCACTTTTTTGGGATTAAAACCCCAAAATCGCAAAAAAAAAATTGTAGCTAGGCCGTTGCTAAACGGCCGACATCCGTTCGCTGCGCTCGCTACGCATGGTGGCGTGTCTCTCTGTGACCGGTTCTCTTTTTGGGAGCCCGGACCCAGAGAGCCACCATTTGACATATTTAACGTTCACGTGTTGTTATAAGTATGGCTCACTTGTTTTGCGCGAGCCTCTCTATCTGTAAAATGTTGTAAAGCTCATCCCTTCATTGGAACGACATTACTTGACCTCTTGAAGCGTTCTGTTATAAGTATGGCTCATTTTTTTTCAGTGAGCCTCTCTATCTGTTAAAGTATTTGATAGTTTAGATTGGGACAAATTATACTCCTCTGATCTGTAATAAGTGTCGGCAGGTGTGTAGTACTTTTGTACTAGCGCATCACATATTCCACAACACATAAAGTGGATCGGAGGTAGTAGTTCTTTTCAAGTGTTTGTCGGTGTGCGCTATCTTTATATCCATTTTTTTAGACCATCTCTAAGTTTTTTTTCACTTGAGAGCCTTTCAACGGTTCTTTTTGTTCTACTTAACTGGAAAGTACCATTGGAGGTTTCATTTTATTATGCGGAATATGTTTGATAGTGGAGTAGATCATTTCCAGCCAGTACTCTTCGCAAGGTCTCTAGTTGTTACTGGACTGGACTTAAAGCAATTTGATTTATTATCTCAATCTTGAGAGTACAATATGGTTTTATTCATTCCAGAAAATACTTTCCTTGCTCCAAATATTTCGATTAAAGCCCATCAAAATTTCCTTTGATGATACATAAATTGCTTGATCAAATCATTTAATTGGCTGTGTTTTGCAGGCAAGCCAACCTAAGCCACGGTGACACTTCTCATCCTTCTAATGTTGTGCTTAGAGAGAGAGTCCAATCTTCCGAACCCTTTTTCATGAGGCCGACCTTCTGAGATGTCGGATCTCGCGACTCGCCAGCAAGCGGGAAAGACGCACGGGGTAATTGACATGTGCAATTACCGGAGTAGGGTGTACTTTTTTTTAGTTTGAGCGCGTGGGAGCAGGAACGGAGCTACGGGGGAGGGGCGTGCGGGCCCATGCCACCCCCCCCCCCCCCCCCCCTATGCTGATCTTTTTGGTGCCAACACCCCAATAATATGTGTTGTTTCGCTCTAAATCTACCTAAATTATCCCCAATGCCCCCCCTATAAACTACAAGATGTGTATTTGGCCCCCCTTAAATATGATTCCTGGCTCCGTCCCTGCGCGAGAGTCCGGGGCGTGTCCTGAGCGGCTCGCTCGACACGCTATCTTTTCTATTTCTTATATTGTACGTTCGTTCTTTCTCCTAGTTCTTATGTTGTATTTCAAAACAAATCTATGGCATGGTAATAAAAGTAAAAACATGTACCTAAACGGAAATACAAAGTACACATAAGATGAAGCACAAAAGAAGGCGGAGTTCAAATATTATGAAATACAAAAATCACAAAGTACCAGACTCGCTTTGGATACTGCAACGGCATAGCTTTAGTATGCACCAAGTGGGCGGGGCAGAGCAACACACAGACATAGTTAGGTGGACAAACGTGCAGCTAGCTTTTGGTGTTTGTCCTATAAGCCAAAAGAGTACATAAACAATTGTTTTTGTCTTTTAGCATTCAACTAGAGAGAGGCCGGGGCTCGCACCTCCTTTTCTAAAAAAAAAAGCATTCAACTAGACATTGTTGCATTATGGTATAATCCAAAAGGAAAAATGCAAATCACCTATTCAGATGTTTTTGTGATTTATAATTTCAAAGCCAAAAGCGAAAATAAAGTTAACCAAACATGTACCTTCACATTGTCCCAATACTCGCTTAAACATCTCATCTGTGACACGGTAACTTTTGCATCATTCATTGCACACGGACAAAAATAGGTTGAGAATCCATTGGTGGTACTATTTCTGAAGATTTATCTTCATCACGTCAACACAGACACGAATAATATTTTTTTAAACGGAGACAAAAGTTTTTTCTGGAACTATTCAGTAAGATAGTTCTATCGAAAATGAAAGTGTGAAATACAATGGATTACTATCCTGACATTCTTTCACTCAATCGTTTTGCCCCCGCGACGATTCAAAGTCTTGCGTCTTTCTTGATTGTGTCTAGGAGCACAAGACGACCTTTTCTTATTGCGGAAGTCACATGTGTTCCTTTGTTCAACATCTCCCATGTCGTGAGCAACGTGATAGAAGCAACAGCCTTCCGATCGTGGGAGGAGGTATCAGGCATGAGAAGCCACCGACTCTTGAGAGAATGCGCTTGCCAGAGGCGCGAGTCGACGACGAAAAGACCAATCCAATCCCCGATGAGAGTCCAAATCTGAATCGTGAGGCGCAATGGGCAAAAAGATGATCCACCAATTCGGTAGCTCTTTTGCAAAGCGTGAAATTCTCTTTTCTCAAGCCTATTAGCCGTCCAAAGTTTATTTTTAATTGCAAGCCACGCAAAGTTCTTTATGTTGGGGGGGGGGGGGGGGGGGGGGGGGGGGGGATTTCCACACCATTTTCTTCATGTCTCTGTTAGGAACTGAGGTTTATAAGCCAAAGCCGACAAATATGTTCCATTCGCCAAAAGCCTACAAGTGATTCGATCCTCCATCTCTTCAACAATGTGCACCCGCCTCTAGGAGTTGTGTCCAAAGATCAACAAATTGCTCAATGTGAAGAATTAAGATCTTGGATGGAAGGGCTTTCACAAAAAAAATTAGAAGGGATCAAATTCGAAAGAACAATTATTATCACTAGTAAAAAAAATAGAAGGGAATGACGCCTGAAACGGAAGGAAAAAAATAGAAGGAACGACGCCTGAAACGGAAGGAAAGAACGCGGGTGTGCATAGTGCTTAGCAGGGTGAGGATGAGGGTCTCGTTGGAGATAGTTCTCCCCGACGTCGGCAAGCGTGTCAGAATGTTTTTTCAGCTTGGCGCAGTACTCACAGATGGTCATGTCGCCCTGCGGAGTATTGCAGAACTCAACGTCGAGTGCCTTTCTGGGTTTTGCGGATGAGGTTGTCGATGGCATCACAAAGTTTCGCGTGGTATAGGTGGATGCCATGATTGAGCCGAAGAGCTCAAGGGAGATAGACCCGTAGATCACCTACGAGAGAACAATGTAGTCATTGTGCCCACTCGGGGGTCGGTGAGGTGTCGGAGGGGGTGGCATTGTTGCTTGTTCCTTCTACTCGAACATACACCAGCACGGCAGCACATGTCATATCAAGTAGAAATCGAACATTTGAAGCTCCTTGCCACCAAACTCACTGCCACCTTCATTGCAGCAATTAAAGGGGAAAAAAAGGAACACAGATCCGCCGTCCAAGCTTCCCCCAAAAAACCCTCAAACCAGGCAAACCTTGTTGTTGGGTCAAAGATTGAGAACGATAACGAATTAACGATGAAAGCGCACAAAGAGAGTAAAATTAATCGAGATGGGTCCGGAAGGCCCAGGACTGTACTTAGGGGATACAATCAAATCAATACAGAATCTCGATGAACAACTTACAGATAAAAACACAGAATCGGCAGAAAATAGCCTAGCTAGCTATTGATTCAGCTGAACCTTCTGCTTAGGGAATGAAAATCAAGAGACGACGAGGAATTAATATACGTAGTAATTAAGTACAGACCTTCTTCAAGACCACACTATCAAGAGCCGGATGCAGATTCAGCTGCGGGTCAGCGGCTGAAGCCGTAAGCAGCCACCGCCACGCCGCCGGCGAGCATAGCGAGGGGCAGGTAGACGATTCTGCTCTTACTGGCGCCTTCCTTCCCGTCTCTCACAGCGCCGGTTCCGGTGCCGGTGCAGCTGATTTTAACAGAACCAGCGTACCTTGTGTCGACGTCCTTAATGGCGCCGTGGGCTTGGACTGATCCTGCGCGGGTTGTGTTGACCCTCAACCAGCCGGGGTTGACGCGGTCAGCGTCCCTCGGCAGATTGTAAACACCGCCGGGGATGACGCCGTCAGCGGCGCTGAGCGAGCGCACCGGCGATGAGCGTGGACTTGACGGCTCCTGCCTCGGTCAGGTTGAGATCAATCGATCCCTCGGGGATGTCCATGCCGGCGGGGAGGGTGAGATCCACGGAACCTGCGAACTCGGTGGTGACGCCCATCACAGCACCGCCGGCGCCGGGGATGGTATTGGCCGGGGCTGCCGCATAAGGTTTCCTGCTAGCGGCATGCTTGTGGATGAGCTGATGGCGACTACTCATTGCTTTAATTAGGTGGAAGATTAGAGGAACACATAGCGATATTAGTAGGCAAAATGTTAGGCCACACCATAATAAACAGCCGACTATTCCATGTGATACCCACCGACACCTTACGCCCCCCGGAATAATGCTACGCGTGCAAAAAAGGGGGTCACGACTCACGACCCGGTTTTTTGGACTATCGGACGCCGGCATATATTAAAGTCCTCCAGTGGCTGTGGGGCGGCTTTGTAGTAATTAAGCACGCATGCAATGACGTAGTACGTGATAATCTCTACTACTGTATACTATATAACTAGTGTTGCCACGGTGCTTTAAAAAGCTTCAGCACATGCATGCAAACATAAAACACCTAATAATTCATGTGTATAGAAAGAGTTACAACATAATATGTCGGAAATATAAATTCTATTTCGATTAAAAGTAAAACGTACCTGGGAATTCAGGGCACACTTGTGTTCTTATAGGAGATTTCTCTTGCTCCCTGGAATGCGTCTGCTACTTCCAAACCTTTTACATTGAGACACGTACACAGTAACACACATATCAAAATATAATCTAGCAAGATATGTATGCTCAGATTTCTGCTTAAAGCAGGAGCATGTATTGTTCTGTAAGACATCCATAAATTTTCCAACAAGATCCAGCTTTTAATTGAGATTTCTCAGTTGCAGCGATGAGAGAAATGAATACATAGAGCTAATATGGTAAATCTACAAAGGCTATAAAAAAGGGACCGGAGAATTTGCATTGTCGTTCATTTTGGTGATTTCAGCAGCTCGAGGTAAACCCCAAATCAAACAATATTGTAGATTTCCATTTAATACACGAGCCAATATTCTCTCACTCACCCGAATGGCGACAATAGTACACCTTAATCACCAAATAAGATGTGAAGGAAATGCAACTCTGAACCGAGTTAGCAACAACCAATCTTAGCACCCTTAGAACATGAAAAAACAAAGAAAAAATAAATTAGAAATGCAAGAGAAATAAGGTCACATGGGATCAAATATTTCTCCAATCATGCATATATAGAACTGCAGTCTAACAAAGCCATTTCCTCATTGGTTTTTTTTTTTTTTGAAACAAACGTAACGGAGGGCGAAGAGCCCATCTGAATTATGTATTAAAAGGATCAGTGAGGATCAAGGGATTTTACAAGACGCACACAGCATAGCTGGAGGTGCGTTCCAGACACGGGAGGTACATGGGGGGTTTTAGGGGGAAAGCGACGCACGCCAATCTACAAGCGAGCTGCAGTCCGTCGAAAACCAGACGGTTCCTGGTCTTCCAAGTGATCCACAGAAGAAGGGAGGCAGCAGTCATGCGGAGAAGCATCAGCCACACTCGGTGCACATCGGAGAACATGGCGATCACCTCATCAAGCGGGGGTGGTCAGCGGCGACGCCCATGCCAGCTGCGCGCTCCCACACATTCGCCACCCGGGGGCAGGACACGAAGAGGTGTTGCGTGTCATCCACGACACCGGGACAAAACGGATAATCCGACGAACGCAGGATGCCAAGACAACGGAGGCGCGCTCTCGTGCGCGTTCGCTTGTGTCGGAGAATCCAGACAAACACCTTCACCTTGACTGGCGCGAAACTGGACCAGTTCAGATCGTGCAGGGGGGGCGCACCCAGTGCTACGCAGGAGCCTGTACGCAACCTGGGTTCGGTAGCCATCCCTTGTAGCACCGATCAGCCGACGCCCATCCAGCACACGGGGAGGCACCGCTGCCGCGACAACACCCACCAGCTGGGAATGCTCTTCCGCCGCGGCAGGGGAGAGATGCTCTCGCATACGGAGCTCGCGGATCCCCCTGCGGAGCACGGCCGCGACAGAGACGATCGGAGCGAGGCTATGTGAGAAGCCGAAGCAGGCGCTTCAAGAGACGTCCAATTATGGAACCAGAACGAAGTGGTACCTCCATCGCCCACCCTGACTGTGGTGATTGAACGCAGAAGAGGAATCAGGCTTTCGAATCCACTCCACGATGGTGTGACAGGGTGGTCGACGCCGCCAAAATACCATCTCCAAATCCACACCGTCCAAGGGTTGTCAACCCCGGTGAGGAGTCTGTAGACGATTTTCAGCAGGAGGCACGTGTTTTGGGTGCCGAGATCGAGCAAGCCTAAGCCGCCTTTAGAACGCAGTCGGCAGACAGTTTCCCATGACACCAGGCAATTGCCACCAGAGCACGTCGTCGATGCAGCCCAGAACATAGCGCGACAGGGACGGTCAATCTTGGCAAGGAGACCTTTCGGGAACGGGATCACCAACATCACGAAGGAGGGCAACACCGTCAACACCACAGTCGTGAGCGTCAACCGAGCACCCGGGTCTAGCGTGTGGAGACGCACCGAGGTATCTGTCGCAGCAGTGGAACATGGGGTTCCCCTAGTACTGCCAAAGTGGGTCCACCCCATGTGGGCCCAAGATGAAGATGGACAAGACCAAGACTCAAGTCAAGCTGGCGGGTTCACCGTCAAGACACGCATGGCCTACGTCGACTAAGGGCTCCGGTCCTGGGGACCTTCTGGGTCCCCGAACCAAGCAAGAAGGCCAGGAAGGACCCGAGAGCCCGAGTTCCCGGCAGGAGGCCAGGCTCCCTCTCGGGTACTTCCCCACGTCCCTGTGGATAAGCACTCCACCTCACCGCGGAAGACTTGGGAAGCAAGGCGAAGGCAGCGCGGGCGGGAAGCACGTCCCGTGGTGTCAGCTCCTGTCCACCCAAGGCGGGCGCTCCCACCTAACCCAAAGGAGACACTAGGCTGAGGAGAGGCCACGTCTCCTCCTAAACTAGATGAGGAGGGTCCTTCACCCCGAAGGTCCCTCACGCCCCTCACGTGACCCTGTGGCAACCCCTTAGCCTATAAAAGGAGGACCAAGGCACGGAGGAGAGAAAGGTCGAAGCAAGGACGAACACAAGCTAGAACCAGAGCAAGACTAGACTAGGGCTGCGAAGGTAGAGAGGAAGGTGATCTCCTCTGGGTCAGGATCTGTCCTTCTTCTACCTCCAGCCAAAACCCTTCCGGGTACCTGTCCGGGAGGTTCCATTGTAAGCCACACTATGAAGAACCCATCAATCCAGACATGCAGGAGTAGGGCTTTTAGCCTCCGGGCGGCCTGAACCTGGGTAGCTCCTTGTGTCCCTTTGGTTGCATGCTTTGATCGTGGAGAGGAGAGCTTGATCTAGACTCCGCCCAAGAAGACGATTCTCAGCCTCCTTCGCGCCCCGTGCCGAACCTAAAAGGGGGTATCCTATACTCCCGGTGTCCGTGCAACGAGACACGACATCTGGCGCGCCAGGTAGGGGGCGCAAGCGCTGGATTCGTCTTTCTCTTCATCAAGTTCATCTCAAGTTCATCATCAAGTTCATCGTCAAGTTCATCGTCAAGTTCTGCGTCGAGCTTTCAGTCCGTGTCAAGATCTGCTCCAAGCCCTCAGCGCCTTCGGAGCAGCGCTAGTTTCGGCTCTCGCGAAGAGAGGTACCGAATCCGACGTCCAAGATGACAAAGAAGAGAAAGGGAAAGGCAGCCTTTGAGTTCCTGCGGTACCCCGGCCTCGGTTTCGTTCTTGACGAGTCCTCGCCAGCACCTGCCGCTAAAGATCGCGCCTTCGGAGTCCACTTCGTCCCTCCAGCCGCTTATGTCAGCTCTCTGGTCAGCAAGGGAAGACCTGAGGAAGGTGCCACGAACATTGATGTCCCTCTTTCCCCATGGACGCATGGAGCGAAGGAGGAACTCTGTTCCGACGCGCCGACCACAGTGCCGCTTCCGGAGGAGGAAAACCTCGACCAAGACACAAAAGGCGAGCCTCGGCAAGAAGATCCTCTCATCTACGTGCCCCAAGAGCTCCAGATTCCTCTGCGCAAAGATGGCCAGCCTGGAGTGTGGTGCATGTACCACAGATCTGACCGGCACAGTCTGGAAGATTGCCGACAGTTCAACGACATCCAGATACGCCAGAAGAACGGTGATTGCTATTCATGCGGAGAACCAGGACATATCAGCCGAGATTGCCCTCTCAACAAGAAGCCCAAGAAAGCCAAGAGGAGTGCCACAGCTGGGGTTCCTCAAAAGGGAAGATCTTTCCGGACCTTTGCCAATGCATCCACTCAGACTGAAGAGCCCCGGAACCTTGCTCACTACCGGCGCCCCCACAGATACAAAGCAGTCAAGGGCAAGCTGCAGCTAGCTGGGATCAAACCTTCATCTGCGGAGATGTGGCCCACGGAGAATGGGATCTCCCGGGTCACATCGTCACAATACAGCCAGGACCAAGTGGACCCCCTCAGAAGTACCGGATTGCTAAGTGGCTAGCATCAGGATCCCGCGAGTAAAGCAGCTTCAGGGTCTCCGGACCGGCACGAGCCAGCAAGATTGACGGGTCACCAAACAAGGAACATCCGGGTCCAGGAAGCTAAGACAACCGTGGGGTCTCCGGACCGGCGTCTCTGATACGCCAGCAAGTCGCCGGATCACCAGTTGGGTGGTCTCCGGGTAACTCGAGCAAGTAGCACAATGGTCTCCGGACCGGCGCAAGCCAGCCAGTCATGCCCTTAGTCGGCATTGGAGGCTATCTCGGTTGGAAGCCTTGTCCCCGCCAAGAATTGCTGGGCAAGGCAGAATTATGTCTGAAACACGGCATAGAAGACCCGCCTTGGCGGCAGCGCGACAGAACGATTACCGAGGTAGCCAGAAGGAGTCAAAACGCGAGCTAAGTATAAACGTGCTTGCACGGGCTTGTTCCCGGGTACATGTTTTATGTGCTTTGGCTAAGGCGAAAGCGGGCGTTCTCCTGGGGCAGCGCCTTCGCGATGACACTGTCAGTTTCCCTCGGGCAGTGGAGTCGTGGGCTGAGGTCCGTGCGGTCAGGAAACGGTGGGTCCTTTGGGGGGTTGCGCCCTGTGTCCGCACTTCAGATCAGTCTGAGTGCCCACGGCTGGTTAGCGCTCACACCTTTGGATCCTTCCCGAGAGCGTAAAGCCCCCACGAGTACGATAAAACTTATATACTTTGGGAAGAAGTTATTTACATTCAAAAGCATGAGTTCATAAGCCAGTTGGCAATATCAGTACAAAAGCATGGTTCACGGCCCCTGGTATTGTCCTTTTCAGGACTTCACAGGTTCACGGGTCATCTTCTCGGGAGAGGTGCTTCAAGATCTCCTCCACCTGGCGGGTTACGTCTGGAGGAAGCGGCGTCCCGGGTTCAGGCGCCTCCAGCTCGGACAGCAAGGAGAGCTGCGGGTGTCGTTGGCGAAGCGCTGTGACAAACCGGGTCGTCACCTGCCTCACTGCCTGTTCCCCAGCAAGGCGAGTGGCTCTGCTAACCTGCTCCTTGATACCTTGATGAGCGAGGCCACGTACTTCAAGAACCCGGGATAGCGGGCGAAGGAAGTGGAATGGTCGGCCATGAGGACAGGCGGAGAAGGCACTCCCAAGTTCGTGAACTCCTTCACGATATCCAAGGACCCGTGGTTCATCTGGAGCAAGATGTTGTGGTCATCACGGCGGTGGTGAGCGAATCGCCGCTGTTCTTTCTCAAGTGCACCCTTTGCTTCCGCCAGCTCGCCTGCACTCCCTTCAGCTGGTTGGATACCTGCTCGTGTTGGTGCCACGCAATCTGAGCTTGGGATTTGGACGCTTCCATCGCCGCACGCCCATCAGCCAGCTCCTTTGCTTCTTTCTTGCGAAGGACAGTCATGCGCGCATCTTTGTCCTTCCAGAAGTCATTTGCATCGCCCAGATCCCGGATCTTTCTTTCCATGGCGACGCGGCCAGCCGTGGCCTCTTGCTTAAACTTCTCAGCTGTTTTGAGGGCCTGTTTCTGCGCCTCGATCGTGGCCGTCATCGCCTCAACCCGGGCGGACAAGCTATCTCTTTCGCCCCTAGCTCTCTGGAAATCCGAGAAGGCCTGTTCTCGCCTTTCCCTCTCGCTCTTGAGCTCGCTCTGGAGTTTGGAGACCTGCTTGCCTAGTGACGAGGCGGCTCTGCTTTTGGCTCGAAGGTCATTTTCGACCTCGCTGCGAGCCCAGCTAGCCACGTTCTCCAGGCCTTGTTCGAAGCGGTCCTCGTCCCGCTCCATTCTGATCTGGAGCTCCTCAATGGTGCCAAGGTAGTGGCGCTCTTCATCTTCCAGCTCGGCCTCTCGTCGCTCCAGCTCTTTCTCGCGGCTGGCCACTCGCTGTTCCCAAGCATAGAGCAGCTCTTCGTCCGCCGCCAGCTTCAGTTCACGGGCGCTAAGAGCTTCCTCCCCAGAGGGAAGCCGCAGCTCGCGAGCCTGCGAGTGCTCCCCGCTGCCGGAGGTCGAGGGCACCAGCCGCGCCAGTTCGGCACGGGCAGAGGACAAGAACTCCGAGACATTGGAGAATGTCTTGGAGAACCCGGG
This sequence comes from Poa pratensis, assembly GCA_947311845.1. Classification (NCBI taxonomy): domain Eukaryota; kingdom Viridiplantae; phylum Streptophyta; class Magnoliopsida; order Poales; family Poaceae; genus Poa; species Poa pratensis. The sequence continues at coordinate 32,818,153 of CAMZMU010000049.1, forward strand.
GCCTTCCTCAACTCTCCCGGGTTCATGGCAGGGGTCAGCGTTCCCGAGGGCCGAGCCCCTGGGGATGAACCCGCCTGCTTCGAGTCTCGCGGTCCGAGGTCGCCTGGGGATCCACGTCGCGCCTCTCCCCAGGGCCTTCCGGCCAACAGCTTCCGCCTCGTCTGCGACGACCGGAGCCACCCCCTGGTCCTTGGGGCGGACTGGGGGCTCGGGGGCTCGGAGTTGCCTCCATCGGAGGTGCCGGTGGAGCTCGACGCTTCGACATCTCGCCTCTCCGGGGTCGTTTGCTTGGCCACTCCGGGGTCGGGCTCCTGTGCAAGAAATCAGAGCAGAAGTCAGGACGGCGGCAAAAGAGAAGCAACTCCACATTCAAGGACAGTTGCCAGCAAAACTTACCGGCGGGCTCTCTTCGATCCGGAGAAGCTCCATCTCTTCTGCACCAAGTCGCCAAAGAGGTCTGGCAAGGACAGGCTCTCCTCCCCTACCTCCATGTCTGCAAGGGGAGGAGGGATAGCCTCCGACGCCTGGTCAGACTCCTGCATCGACGGCGAGCTCGGCGGCACAGGCTGCTCCGGAGTTCGTCACCCGGCGGGTTTGTCGCCGCCCCGGAAGGAGCGCCGGGGCCTCCGCGCCCGCAAGGTACTCCCGGAGGAGTCGCTTCGTCGTTTTCATCATCCGAAGTCCCAGGTTCTTCAGGGGAAACGTCCCCGCGGGCAAGGCTTTGCCCCCTTGGCCTCTCTCCTTGAGGCTGCGTGCTTTGGGTGCCGGCGGGGGCTCAATCTTGGTGGTACCCGCCACCCCGTACTCATTGCACTCTGGCATCGAAGATCGGATACCGGCGGCTGGATCCTCGAACAGCGGCAAGGTCTCATCCTGGAACTCGAAGGGTACCCATGGCAATATGTAGCCCATGGTCAGAGCCCAGGTGGTCTCTGTCAAGTGGAACCTGGACTGTGGAAGGCTGCCCCCACCTGAGCAGTTCCCAGAGCGGGCGGCTCCGGAACTGCAAAGGGGCAATCCCCCTGCGAAGAAAGTCTGCCAGGATCATGGCGCCTGTCACTCCCCTTGCACGAAGCGCAGCCAGCCTGTTGATGACTGGAACCAGGGCTTCCCCTTGAGAGCTTCTTTCCTTGGAGTGTGCCAATCGCTCCGCTGGATAATATGGAGTCATCAGATGGGGATTGGTCCCGTCAGCTTCGACAAAGTACCAGTTGTGCCTCCATTCTCCAACCGAGGCCTTGGTGAATGTTTCCGGGTACTGGTGCGCCGCATCTCTCCGGAGGCAGAAAGAGACACCGCCAGCGATCCACTTGGACTTCCCCAGGCGTGGAACGAAGAAGTGGCGGAATAAGGCCACCGAGGGCATGACACCCGCGAAATGCCTCGCAGGCATAGGCAAAGGTAGCAAGCATCATCACGGCATTGGGGTGCAAGTGCAGCATATGCAATCCGTAAGCCTCCAAGATTGCTGCGAAGAACTCGGAGAACGGAGGAAGAAGGCCGACGACGGAGAAATCGTGGAAAGTAATCACCTCCCTTCTCGTTGAGGACCGCTCCCAGGGCGCACCACCACTCCCTCAGTACCGCGGAAGCTCGCGGCCAGGGATTGGCGGACGCGTTGAATGGCTTCCTCTGACGCATACTCGCTGGGAGAAAAGAGGGCCTGAGTCACCCTCATCGAAGGCGGCGCTTCGGCCAGAGAAGCTTCCATCGCCATCTTCTCGGCGGCAGATTGCGACATCTTCCTCACTCCCGTCCTATCTCGCTTAGGCGGCATGGGCTGGGGGCAAGAACAAGGAACGGCGGCGGCCAAGGCGGGGGGCGGCGATTGGCAAAGTCAGGGAGAAGGAGTCTCCTGCGCGGCGATTTGGGGATTTCGGCGAATCTGGAGAGGTAACGGCTACAGTGGAAGCCAGTCGTGGCTTATAAGGCATCCCACACGTCACGTCGCGGCCCCATTACTCCGACGGACGTGGGGATCGAGGGGGCGTGCCGATTTCTGCGCGTTTCGCCCGTTGGATTCCAGATAAGCACGGGGTCCGTATGAATCGCAACGTTCGCCGCGATTCAGTCAACGGACCCGGGGGCTCGTCTCTACCTCGCCTCGGCGGGTCCCCAACGGAGCTGAGCAAGGAACCAGGTGCCCGGGACCCACTTTGACCTATCTTTAGGCCATGGCCCCGGCAGCTGGAGCAAGAGCCGCCGGGACCATGCCCGGGGGCTACTGTCGCAGCAGTGGAACATGGGGTTCCCCTAGTACTGCCAAAGTGGGTCCACCCCATGTGGGCCCAAGATGAAGATGGACAAGACCAAGACTCAAGTCAAGCTGGCGGGTTCACCGTCAAGACACGCATGGCCTACGTCGACTAAGGGCTCCGGTCCTGGGGACCTTCCGGGTCCCCGAACCAAGCAAGAAGGCCAGGAAGGACCCGAGAGCCCGAGTTCCCGGCAGGAGGCCAGGCTCCCTCTCGGGTACTTCCCCACGTCCCTGTGGATAAGCACTCCACCTCACCGCGGAAGACTTGGGAAGCAAGGCGAAGGCAGCGCGGGCGGGAAGCACGTCCCGTGGTGGTGTCAGCTCCTGTCCACCCCAAGGCGGACGCTCCCACCTAACCCAAAGGAGACGCTAGGCTGAGGAGAGGCCACGTCTCCTCCTAAACTAGATGAGGAGGGTCCTTCACCCCGAAGGTCCCTCACGCCCCTCACGTGACCCTGTGGCAACCCCTTAGCCTATAAAAGGAGGACCAAGGCACGGAGGAGAGAAAGGTCGAAGCAAGGACGAACACAAGCTAGAACCAGAGCAAGACTAGACTAGGGCTGCGAAGGTAGAGAGGAAGGTGATCTTCTCCGGGTCAGGATCTGTCCTTCTTCTACCTCCAGCCAAAACCCTTCCGGGTACCCTGTCCGGGAGGTTCCATTGTAAGCCACACTATGAAGAACCCATCAATCCAGACATGCAGGAGTAGGGCTTTTAGCCTCCGGGGGCCTGAACCTGGGTAGCTCCTTGTGTCCCTTTGGTTGCATGCTTTGATCGTGGAGAGGAGAGCTTGATCTAGACTCCGCCCAAGAAGACGATTCTCAGCCTCCTTCGCGCCCCGTGCCGAACCTAAAAGGGGTATCCTATACTCCCAGTGTCCGTGCAACGAGACACGACAGTATCCTATGAGCAACCTTCTCAGCAAGGAACTCAATCGCGCTGGCGGGGAGTTTCCTATCGGAGAGGGGGAGGCCAGAGAAATGATACGTCTCAAACGTATCTATAATTTTTGATGTCCCATGCTTGTTTTATACCAATTGCTACATGTTTTGCATCTACTTTATATCACTTTTATACATTTTTTGGGACTAACCTATTAACAAGATGCCGAAGTGCCAGTTCCTGTTTTCTGCTGTTTTTGTATTCCAGAAAAGCTAGTCTGGAAATATTCTCGGAATTAGACGAAACTACACGGGGGTGCCAATTTTTCCAGAACACGCCTGACGGAGCGAAGGAGCAGCAGAGGCTTCTACATCGCCATGCCTGCCTCCGGAGTGATGCGTGAGTAGTTCATCCTTGGACTACGGGTCCATAGCAGTAGCTAGATGGTTGTCTCTCCACTTTGTGCCATCATGTTTAGATCTTGTGAGCTGCCCTACATGATCAAGATCATATTATTGTAATGCTACATGTTGTGTTTGCTGGGATCCGATGAATATTGAATATTATGTCAAGTTGATTATCAATCTATCTTATATGTTATTTAAGATCTTGCATGCTTTCCGTTACTCGTAGATGCTTTGGCCAAGTAGATGCTTGTAACTCCAAGAGAGAGTATTTATGCTAGATAGTGGGTTCATGTCTCCGTTTAACCTGGGACAGTGACAGAAAGTTCTAAGGTTGTGGATGTGCTGTTGCCACTAGGGATAACCTAACGATGCTATGTCCACGGGCATATGTGTTTGTTTACATTACGCACTTTACTTAATGCAATTATCCGTTGCTTGCAACTTAATACCAACGGGGGACTCGGATGACAACCCGGCGGTGGATTATTAGTCATAGATGCTGTTGGATAACGGTCTATGTATTATGTCGTAATGCCCAATTAAATATCATAGTAGTCAACATGTCATGTATATGCATTGTCATGCGCTCACTATTCGTCAATTGCCCAGCTGTAATTTGTTCACCCAACATGTTAGTTATCTTTTATGGAGAGACACCACTAGTGAACTGTGGACCCCGGTCCATTCTTTTACACTGATTAAACAACCACAAACTGCAAACTGTTCCTTTTTCATTCTCTGCAATTTAATACTCATTTTCCACACCATACGTTTAATCCTTTGTTTTCAGCAAGCCAGTGAGATTGACAACCTCACTGTTTCGTTGGGGCAAAGTAGTTTGATTGTGTTGTGTGCAGATTCCACGTCAACAGTCCAGACTCCCTCGACAGCTATTTTTCTGGCGCCGTTGACAACCTTCTGAAGAGTTGCTGCTCCTACTGGTTCGATAACCTTGGTTTCTTTCTGAGGGAAAACTTGCTGCTGACTACATCATACCTTCCTCTTGGGGTCTCCCAACGAACGTGTGTTTCACGTCATCAAGCTATTTTTCTGGCGCCGTTGCCGGGGAGACAGCAGTCTTCTGCAAGGGGAGTTTCACGCTTCCAATCTCTTTACTTTGTTTTTGTCTTGCTTAGTTTATTTTATTTTATCTTGTTTGCTTTCAATTATCAAAAACACAAAAAAATTAGTTACTTGCATTTAGTTTATTTTCAGTTTTGTTTTCTGTTAGTCATCATGTCTAGCCCTGTTCCAGTAGTAATGTCACCTGAAGAAGAGATCTTCACTTTCAAGCAAGGGAGTGAGGAGAGTTTTAAAGATGCTTGGTCTAGAATTTGAGTCCTATGCTAAAACTGAACCTAAAATGACTTTAAGCCTGCTTCTTAGTAGCTTTTATTTTGGTCTTGTTCTTTGCTACAGATATGCTTTAGATGCTGTGGTAGGAGGAGATTTCCTTCGTTATGATGGGGATCAAGCTTTTAATGCTATAAAAAAATTGATTACAATTTCTAGCCCCCAATCACTAAAATTGATTTGGCTTTGACAAGCATAAGTGATAGACTTAACACTCTTGAAACGAACATATCTGGTCTAAAAGAAGGGTATAATCAGATTCGTGAACATTATGATAATGTGCCAGTAAATTTTGAACCATCGGGATGGATTCCCTCAGTAAAAGTTGTTATAAATGGTGAAACTTTTCATTCTCGCTGTGATATTATGTCTGAATTCTGTTTAATGCCCAAGATATTTTGATTCCTTAAATCTTTGGGAGCTTTCCAAATGCGAAGATTGTATAACTTTGGGTGATAATACTATTAAATTACCAAGGGGAGTAGCCGAAGGAGTATTTACAAAACTCTTAGGGATAACAATATCTATTGATTATCTTGTCATTGAATGTGCAGGAGTAGGACAAATTACGCTTGGAAGATCTCTGTTGAAACGCTTTGGAGCAATAATAGATGTGGGCCAAGGCACTATGAATTTCGCCTCTTCACCTATGTGTAACCAAGTATTTCCTAAAGATAAGGTAAAGGTAAGAGAGCTAAGCGTAAGATGTTGATGCTTCTTCACTTGGTAATACTTGATGCATGCTTTGTGCCTAGCTAAAAGGCGTTAAAGAAAAGCGCTTATGGGAGGCAACCCATTTTATTTTTCTGCAATTTTTCTTTTATTGAGTCAAGGAGTTTACTTCTGTAGCAACTCCTTTGTATCTTTATTTTCTCGCATTGTTGTGCCAAGAGTAGCCTCTAATGTTAAGATGATGCTTAATTTTGATTGCTGCGCAGAAACAGATTTTTGCTGTTCACTGTACGAAATTCCTAAAATCACCAGATTGTTAATTAAATCTGAAATTTTTGTGCGTAATCTTTATGAATGTCTGAAACTTTCATTAGTTCAGAGTTTTCGATCTGAGCGTCGTAAGTGCCTCGAAAAAATTCGTCTTTGCGGACTGTTCTGTTTTAGACAGATTATGCCTTTTTATTTTGCATTCTCTCTTTTACTAGTGTTGAGTGAAATTCTTTTTTGGGTGGAAGAGCTTCACATAACATCAGTGGCTGTAGCTAATGTTTAAAGTAACAAATCATATTGCGTCTTTATAGAACATGTGAATTTTTGATTATGCACTAACCCTCTAATGAGATCTACTTTGAGTTTGGTGTGACGGAAGTTTTCAAGGGTCAAGAGAGAAGGATGATATAATAGGATCAAGAAGAGTGAAGAGCTTAAGCTTGGGGAGGCTCCCATGGATCTCCCCAGCATATTTCAAGAAGACTCAAGCGTCTAAGCTTGGGGATGCCCAAGGCATCCCCTTCTTCATCGTCAAAATTATCAGGTCATCTCTAGTGAAACTATATTTTAATTCTTTCACATCATATGTGCTTTTCTTGGAGCGTCTGTGTGCTTTTATTTTCAGTATTGCACTTTTATTTTCAATAAAGCTTGACTGGACCCTAGCATTCTTGATTGGGAGAGAGACACGCTCCGCTTTTTCATGAGAATACTCCTATTCTTCACTTATATTTGTTGAGTATTCATATCTAGCGCTGTTCAGCTTTTAGCTCTTGTTTTCATGTATCTCTTGTCAGAGCTATTAGCTTTCTTTTGTAGAAAGTACTCTCTTGCTTCACTTATATTTGTTTGGAGAGTTGATGAAATAAATTGATTGGTGTTTGGTTGGTTCAGAAAATGTTGCATGTGGTAATTGGTATAAGGAAAAACTTGCTTAATCTTGTAGATCACTAAAATGGATAACTTGATGCTTGTCAATTGTTTTGAGTTAACAAGTAGATCATGATTAAATTGTGCATCACATGAGTTAAGCCTATTAGTGAAGAACTACCGTAAAGCTTGTTGAAAATTTGGTTTGCATCGGTGGTACTCTAAGGTCTAGATATTTTCTAATAACAGGGTTTGGTTAACAAGGAAGACGGTATGAAGTCTTATAACGTTTGCAATATGTTTGTCATATAAAACTTGGTGTACGGGTTGATATTCTTGTTTGCTTACATAACCTTGCTAGCCTAAACTCTGTACTGAGAGGGAATGCTTCTCGTGCATCCAAATCCTTGAGCCAAAATCCATGCCATTTGTGTCCACCATAACTACCTATATGTGGTATTTCCTTGCCACTCCAAGTAAATTTTTCATGTGCTACCTTTAAATTATTCAAAATGTTATTATTCCCTTTTTGTGTCAATGTTTACTAGCTCATGAGGAATTAGTGTGGTTATTCTTTATTCTATTTGTCGAGTGGACTTTTACACCTGGACTAGTGGCATATACATCCGCTTATCCAATAACTTGCAAAAAGAGCTGGCAACGGGGTGCCCAGTCCCAATTAATTACAACTTTAACCAATTAATTCTCTTCACACTTTTGCCCTGATTCATCAGTAAGCAATGACAAACAGTGAAATACCTGAATGTGTGTAAACCAAAGAGAAAGAGGGATGATCTGCCTTGCTGGTAGAAATAACGTCCTTCATGGGAGCCGCTCTTAAAAGTCCGTTCGACAGGTAGAATACTGTTCTCACCCGCTACCATTCGTTGACAATTAACAAACACCTCTCAAAAATAGATACTCCTCCATGGTATGTGATTGATGGAAGGCACCCGAGGATTCGGTTAGCCATGGCTTGTGTTAGCAAGGTTGGGAGGAGTATCAAATATTTTATGCAATCTCTATATGCTTTCAAAAACCTAAAAGCTCTAGCACATGATTTAATCCCTGCTTCCCTCTGCGAAGGGCCTTTCTTTTACTTTTATGTTGAGTCAGTTTTCCTATTCTTTCTGTCTTCCACAAGCAAACACTAGTGTCAACTTTGTTACAACATGCGTTATATGCAATGTATTGGACTTGTTATACTACTTTGTGTTGACAATATCCATGAGATAAATATGTTGAAAGTTGAAGCAAATGCTGAAACTAAATTCTTCCTTTGTGTTGATTAAATACCTTTTATTAGAAACTATTGCTTTATGAGTTAACACTTATGCAAAACTGTTTGATGCTTGTCTCGAAAGTACTATTCATGAAAACGTTTAGCTTGTGTGATTCATTGTTTACTCATTATCTATTTGGTAGCAAATTATAGACCATTGACTTGGATCACTTCATTCATTTACATGTGCCTTGCAATATTATATGATCAAGATTATGATAGTAGCATGTCACCTCAAAAATTATTTTGTTTTTATCGTTTACCTACTCGAGGACGAGTAGGAACTAAGCTTGGGGATGCTGATACGTCTCAAACGTATCTATAATTTTTGATGTTCCATGCTTGTTTTATACCAATTGCTACATGTTTTGCATCTACTTTATATCACTTTTATACATTTTTTGGGACTAACCTATTAACAAGATGCCGAAGTGCCAGTTCCTGTTTTCTGCTGTTTTTGTATTCCAGAAAAGCTAGTCTGGAAATATTCTCGGAATTGGACGAAACTACACGGGGTGCCTATTTTTCCAGAACACGCCTGACGGAGCGAAGGAGCAGCAGAGGAGGGCCACCAGGAGGCCACACGCACCTAGGGCGCGGGCCCCCCTCTGCCGCGCCCTAGGGTGGTGTGGGCCCCTCGGGGGTCCGCAGCCGCCGCCCTTTCGCCTACTTATTCCCCCCGACGCGAAAACCCTAAGTACCTGAGCAAATATCCACGAAAAGTTCCAGAGACGCCGCCGTCGTCAACCCTAGCTCGGGAGGGTTCAGAACCTCTTCCCGGCACCCTGCCGGAGAGGGGAATCGTCACCGGAGGCTTCTACATCGCCATGCCTGCCTCCGGAGTGATGCGTGAGTAGTTCATCCTTGGACTACGGGTCCATAGCAGTAGCTAGATGGTTGTCTCTCCACTTTGTGCCATCATGTTTAGATCTTGTGAGCTGCCCTACATGATCAAGATCATATTATTGTAATGCTACATGTTGTGTTTGCTGGGATCCGATGAATATTGAATATTATGTCAAGTTGATTATCAATCTATCTTATATGTTATTTAAGATCTTGCATGCTTTCCGTTACTCGTAGATGCTTTGGCCAAGTAGATGCTTGTAACTCCAAGAGAGAGTATTTATGCTAGATAGTGGGTTCATGTCTCCGTTTAACCTGGGACAGTGACAGAAAGTTCTAAGGTTGTGGATGTGCTGTTGCCACTAGGGATAACCTAACGATGCTATGTCCACGGGCATATGTGTTTGTTTACATTACGCACTTTACTTAATGCAATTATCCGTTGCTTGCAACTTAATACCAACGGGGGACTCGGATGACAACCCGGCGGTGGATTATTAGTCATAGATGCTGTTGGATAACGGTCTATGTATTATGTCGTAATGCCCAATTAAATATCATAGTAGTCAACATGTCATGTATATGCATTGTCATGCGCTCACTATTCGTCAATTGCCCAGCTGTAATTTGTTCACCCAACATGTTAGTTATCTTTTATGGAGAGACACCACTAGTGAACTGTGGACCCCGGTCCATTCTTTTACACTGATTAAACAACCACAAACTGCAAACTGTTCCTTTTTCATTCTCTGCAATTTAATACTCATTTTCCACACCATACGTTTAATCCTTTGTTTTCAGCAAGCCAGTGAGATTGACAACCTCACTGTTTCGTTGGGGCAAAGTAGTTTGATTGTGTTGTGTGCAGATTCCACGTCAACAGTCCAGACTCCCTCGACAGCTATTTTTCTGGCGCCGTTGACAACCTTCTGAAGAGTTGCTGCTCCTACTGGTTCGATAACCTTGGTTTCTTTCTGAGGGAAAACTTGCTGCTGACTACATCATACCTTCCTCTTGGGGTCTCCCAACGAACGTGTGTTTCACGTCATCAAGTAACTCTGGGGGAATTTCGACACTGGGTAGCCAAGGTTCGCCGCCATAGCCGCCGCTTCACTTTCAGGCACGCAGATGGGAACAAACGTGCTCTTACGATAGTTGATGGCTAGACCGTGGCGGTAGCGAACGTGTCCACGGCTCCTTTTAGCAGCGCAACCTGCGCTGGCTCCGCTCGGATAAAGATCAAGGTGTCATCGACATATTGGATGACGAGGCAGGAAGGTCATCCCACTAGGGGGTGAGCAGGCACCCTGCTCCCATATCCGTTCCTCATTGGTTTTAAGAAGCACAAAATCGTTTCCTCTATGCAGCTTTCTTGAGCATGCACTGAGGTGAGTTGATAAACGCTGAATCACTTCCAGTGAAATAGAAGCACGCGGTTGTAAGAGCAACTCTAGTCGAAGCCTCAAAACGTTTGGAGGAGCAAAAATTCGGTTTTTTAGGGCATCTCCAGCCGCCCCCCCCCCCCCAGCCCCCCCAGCGGCTTTTTTAGCGCCGGCGGAAGGAAATCTTTCCAGTCGCGCCCCCAGGAGGCCGATTTCCCGCCGTTTAGCGCCGTTTTTCGCGCCGGCGTTCCCAGGCCAAACCCAACTGGCCGGGTTCGGCCTGGGGGGGCAAAAGGCGACGTGGGCCAGCCTTGTCGGCGAGATGAGGCATTTTCTCCTCCCCTTTTTCCTTTGTGCGCCAATTCTCCCGCCATCTTCTTCCACATATCCCCTCCCATCCCGCAGCTCCCGCCATTTTTCCCCATTCGCCCCAGATCTCGCCGCCATGCCGCCAAGGAAGTTCAACGGGCCACGCACCTCCGCCGCCGCCGTCGCCGCATCCTCCTCCACCTCCGTCGCCGTGAAGAAGAGGAAGCCCAGGCAGCCGAGGCGTCGATCGAGACGTGCATCGCCGATGTCGCTACCAAGGCCGCCAGAGAGACGAGGCGAGGTGGACGGCGCTCATGGCCAACCAGGGCACCAAGCTGGACCTGCTCAAGACCACCACCGCAGCGAAGAAGAGGAACAATGACCTTGCCTTCCTCATGGGCAGCGACCCTGCGGCGATGGACCCCCAGGTTCGGGAGTGGTTCATGGCGCATCGCGAGGCCATCCTCTTCACCCCGACGACGCCGACACCTTCGCCGAGCACCACAAACGCTTCGGTCGATCCGAGTCCCGCCACTGCAGCCGATACGAGCTCGGCCTCGGGTACCGCCGACACAGCCACGCCGCCGCCGAGCACTGCGCCGATCGCCACTCCGAGCTCCGCCCCTACTCCGACGACTGCACGCATCGACCTGGACGACGACGCCGAGGTGTCGCCGGTGACCATCTGATCTGCGCCATCAGCATGCTGATTTTGGGGCGGGAATATAAACTTTTAAATTATGTTGATTTGTGTTCGCCTTGGGTGGCCGAACGAGTGGAAAATCCAACCCCCCAGGCCAAAGTTACGCCGGCGCAAAGCCAAAAAGGTGTCGTTTTTCGGCCTTGGGGGGCCGAACGGCTGGAGATGCCCTTAGTCCTCTAAACCGCCTATAGCCGAACCCCTATCGGCGTTAGAGGAGAAAAAATTAGGAACCAGCCTCCGCAGCTCTCAAATATAGGCGGTCGCGACCTCGGCTCCTAAAATATCTCCACCCACCCCGACCGCGCCGCGCCGCGCCACATCTTCGCCGGATTCGACTCCGGCGACCGGCCGGCGATCAGCCGCCGCCACCCCCGCGTCTCCCGAGCCCCGCCGACCCTCCTGAGGTTCTCCGGCTCGTCGCCTCTCCCCGTAGCCGTCGGAATCGAGCCGCGCGACCTAGGGTTTCCGCCCCTAACTCCGGCACCGCCGTGGTGCGACCCAGGCCTCGCCGCTGACGCGCATCGACCGGATCCGCTCCACCCACACCTCTGGTATGTCTTCCTCCTCTCGGCGCTTGTCCAGCGGTCGGCGAAACTCGAATTTAGCCGGAGTACCGGTCCCTGCTCGTCCGGGCTCGGCTATCGCCCAACAGCTCGCCGGCCTGCCACTTCCAATCATCAAATGCGATGATTGTGGCGAGTTGGTGGAGCGTTGGGTATCGAAGACAGATTTGCATCCCGGTTGGTTGTTCTTCAAATGTGCAATGGATAAAGTAAGTTCTTGCAAATTGTTCATAAATTGTTTATAAAACTTGCGATACAAACTCATCTCGATATTTTGCTTCAATATATGTAGAAAACTTGCAAGTTTTGGTATTGGGAAGAGGAATACATTGATCTATTGCTAGATAGACATATACTCTATGTTCGAGCAATACTTGCGAGAGATGGTACTACCGATGACGCATCGTCAAAGCTAGAAGATGATACGCAGAAGGTGTGCAGAAGATGATAGGGGGCTAAATATAGGAGTTCGGAATTGGAAACCATTTTTTAGAGGAGCAAATTTGCCCACTAATGGATAGGGGGCCGTTTGCTCCTCTAAATTTTAGGACTTCGGCTAGAGTTGCTCTTACAACATCTAGACTAAGCAAAAGATGGGTGCCTCAACAGCTAAAATTTCTTACAGTTGCACAATCTTCCATATCCTTTACAAATACTAAGCTCCTGAAAATTGGTGCCCTCTCCTTGCTCCCACATGTCCTCCAATTTAACAGCGACACCTCATCACAATGAACCCCACTTAGTTGTTACTTTGAGTTCTAACTCCCAATGTTAAATTAACCTCCAATGGAGCAGCGACACATCAGCACGGTGGACCCCACTCTCATTGCTCCCACATATCCTCCAATGTAGCAGCGACACCTCACCACGGCGGATCCCATTTAGCTCTTATTTTATAGTTCACAACTCTCAAATTTGTGTATACATTAGAAACTTAAAAGAAGTTTAGTCAAATTTTCTTGGTTATTTTGCATGGGCCAACTATCATATTTCAATATGTTCATCATGCAAAAATAAGAATTCAGTTTTGCCGGTCCTGATCAAGAAGAAAAGGATGGTTCGATGCTTGCTGGCATACGACGGGAGAAACACGTGACAATATCTCAAGAAGAAAATTTGTATAGAATTTACCTCCATAAAATGTGGATCTATATTCTTGTATAGGGTGGTGTAATAGTTCAGTATACTATTGGATGTTATAGTATTTTTTTGGCCTGCGAAGCGAAATTACACTTTTGGATGTAATATTCAGCATGTTGTGTTCCTAATCATTCAGTTTTCGGCTTACTTTAGCGTGGAAATCTGCATAGAATTTACCGTCCTAAGATGTGGATCTATATTTTTGTATAGGGTCCTTGAGTTGGAAGTAAAATTATACTCTATGTCAGGCAGATTTTTGAGGTTCGACATTGGGGGCAAGATCCTCTAGCTAGTCTAAATAGCAAAGACCCGCTACACAAAATTCTCTCAACATGTAAGCTATACGCGTCAACATTATTCTAATTGGTCCATGTCATCCAGCAATCCACTATCACCACTATTGTGTATTTCTACACAAGCATGTTTCCACATCACCTTGGCTGAGGTTAAGTCCGTCGTCCACCATTACGCTGGTACTAAATCACTTGCAACAGTATCTGAATCCAAGTCTGTTGCTCTCCTTTGCATTTGTTTTTGCACGATATTGAATTGAATGGCGAGGAAACCGCACACGGTTGTAGACTTTTAGACTTCCTTTCCTGCGGTAGTAGTGGAGAAAACAAATCGTTTGAGATGTAACCGGCTTGAGATCGCCGGAGGAGGAAGTGAGCAGCGAAGAGGTGATGGGGAAAATGACCGTTGCGCTCTCACCTCTCTCGCATCAGGGCGACCCAAAGGGCGGCGCGCATGGCGCGGCCAGATCTGCCGCCGAGAAGGAGCAGGGGAGCGCTCTCACTCCGGTTCGGGTGCCGGCACTAGCGAGCATAGGCGCGGTGGCTCCAGATTCTGGACGAAAGCTCCGACGGGGAGGAAAGAGCTCCCCTCGGTGGATAACGTGTCACCTAAATTACCTAGATCTGGCCCGTCTCAACGATCCCTCGCCGATTTCATCGACCAGCGTGGAGAATATCCGCCCCCGTCTGGCGCGTGCGTGGGCGGGACGGCGGGGTGCTTTTTGCCCTTGGCGGTCGTGGCTCCCGTTTTGGCCAGGGCGGCCTTGCGGGTGCGTTTGTTCGCGGATAGCAACAACGCTCGCTCCAAGGGCGGTCAAGTTGTGGATCCGCGCGTGCCATCTGTTCCTAGTACAGTACGGTGGGAGTTCCTCGTCGCCGCTTCGCTCGCAGGCGGCGCCGCGGCCGAAGGGGAAGACGAGATCCTCCAGATCTGATCCAGTTCTCACTTCCCCTGCCAGGTGGGCCTGTCGCTGGGTGGCCCAACCATGCGGCGGCCTTTGGTAAGAGTGGCCCTTGCAGCTCTTAGGCAATGTCGGCCTGGTTGCAGACGAAGTGCGGGCATGTGGCCCTTCTGTGCGCATGTCCCACAATCAACGTATCTCGCCCATGTCCGCTCCTCTTGCTGGGCCTATTCACTCACCTCGGCCCAACCTAGTCAGTATGGTCCGCACCTCTCCTTCCCATTACTTAAGTGGAAGTTGGTTCCCCGGGGAACCCTGGATCCATTATTAGGTTTCCAGCCTCCTCGTGTGACGTGCAGTGTTGGCTCCGAAGATCTAGATCCACCATCGCTCCGCACCGAATCCCGCGTTTCCCCAACCTCCACCCCTTCTATCCGCTCGCCTGCTCAGTGGTTCATGGAGAGGGGACGGGCTGGTTCCAAGTACGCCTGCGATGAGGGCATCTAGAGGAAGACCGGAGATACGAGCTCAAACTCCACGAGGCGTGTTGAGTTTGAACGAAGAGCGTCGCCAGAGTGATTGGGATGGGAGTAGGGAAAGAACTACGAGCCAATGTGGCGCTGCGAGGAACCTCGGTTCAGGGGGTTTTCCCATGCTCGGTTTCGAGTTTCGTCGATTATAGCTTTCATTTTCGAAGTTCCCCTTTTGAATTTTTTTAATTTTTTGTCAAATTCCTCGCACTCGATCGACCGTTTAAAAAACCCTTGACGTGTAGCTTGATCTAAACGTTCCAACAGCCGATACGAATAGATCTTGTATTATAGGTATATACGTATTTACACTGCGCTTTTTAGTGTTCTGTGTTCAACGTACGTGGTCTATTGGTCTTCCAATGGTAATTGATGCGGGTAACCCATAGTAGTCCCAGCGAGTCGTCTAGAGGCGTTTGTAGCCTGAGGCTCAGTGGCGCAGAGAGAAGAAAGCCCTGCGCGTTCCAGACGCGACATGAGCAAGAAAAGGCCCTTCGCTTGGTAGCCTGGGTTGCATCTGTTGATACCTAAGTGGCAGTTTGTTTGATTGCCTGTAAAAAGGGTGCCATCTGTGATGAGCCCAAACCAAGTGCATTTGGTTGTCATTTTGGACACACAGGCATTGCTTTCTCCTCACCACATTCAAATATGGTGATATTACCATCACACAATGGCTACCAAAAGCACAAAGAGGATCATAACACAGAACAAGAGCATACAAGCACACAATAAGCAGTTAAGACTCTAGTTGAAACTGGCCAGCAAGCAAATACAACTGCCTAACCTGACAGAGTCCCCTGGTCCAAAAGGATTGTTCACCAGCCTATATAAGGCCAACACTACAACCAGACTATGCACAAAAGGATTGTTCAACAGCCTTAGAGGCCAACACAACAAGCATGAACAAAACATAAATATCAGGTCCCCCTGCGTTCCCTCCTACGTGCCTCCTGCCAGGGGCCCTGGCGGTGCCTCCTATAGGCCCAAACAACTTCGACGAAGGAGCATGCCTGTAGTACCTGGAGCGGAAGCCAGTCGTCCATGGGGGTGAAGTCGACGTGTCGTTCCTCGTCGAGCCGCACTTGGCGGTGAAGTCGCTCCAGCCCTTCATGAACCCGACGCGCTCGGCCTTCCAGAGGATCTGCACCTTGTACTCGCACAGGTTCGCCCAAATAGAGTGACCTTCACCGGCTGCCCATTGTGCTTGAGGTTGTACTTTCTGATCAGGGGATACTCCATGGCTGGCGGCACGCTGATGGCAAGGAGGTCCTGGGCAGAAACCCGCACGAAGAAGGGCAGGCAGCCTTTCCCTGAGCAATGCCCCAGGTTAGCAGGACGCCTGCGTGAGTCGTGGGCTCGCACAACTTCTGTTACGCCGCCAAGAACATACGTTCGCGTCCCTCAGTTGGACGCGAACCGCGACGTCGCCCAGTCCGTGGAAAGGCCCATTGGGGCTGTCAGTCAGGTATTGCCAGTCTGCACAACTCCGATGCAGTTTAGAATCATCGGCACAATGCCGATACACATTGGCAATGTGCAATGCCAATGTGCACAATGCCGATGCACATTGCCAATGCACAATGCCGCTGTGCACAATGCCGATGCACATTGCCAATGTGCAATGCCAAATTTGTGCACAATGCCGATGCACAATGCCAATGTGCACATGCGATGCACATTGCCAATGGGCAATGCCGATGTGCACAATGCCGATGCACATTGCCATGTGCATGCCAGTCACACTAACATGCACATCTAACACTAGTAGGAAATAGGCTATCAGGGCGCACCTTTTTGGAATTCTGTGGCGCATTGGTGGGTTGCGTCACAGATACGTCGCCACTAAATTAATATTTTGTGGCGCACCAACCATATGCGCCACTGAAATATGAAGATTCTGTGGCGCATCCAATTCATGCGCCACAAAATGCCTTTTTCAGGTTAAAAAAAATAAATACGACGTATACAAAGTCGTATACGTCGTGTATTACCGCCACCGCAACCACCGTGGTCAGGGATTGCGCCGCTGTTGTGCCTTCGCTGTCGTCGAAAGGCCGGCTCGCCATGGCCATGGTCGGGGACGCGCTCGCTGTGTCCGCGGTGCTCTTCCCGGACGGCGTCGACCG